>CM053627.1:182279629-182300234 GCA_028646595.1 Phalanger gymnotis | reverse complement strand
TCCTTCCCCAAGAACCCCCAACCTGGACTGGACTTCGATCTTCAGCAGGCTCTTCACTCCTGGTCTGATCCACCACTTAATTCCTCCCACCAGGTGGGCCTGGGGCCAGAAGCAACTGCAGCTGTGGTTCTAAAGGTGCCCCACCTCCGCTGCCCCAGGGCAGTGGCCAAACTGCAAACTCTATCACAGTCCCCAGTAGCTTCTCCCACTGACCTACTCTGTTGTACTTGGTGTTTGTGGATTGAGAAGTCTGGTAACTGCTGCAGCTCATTGATTCAGAGCTAGGTCACGCTCTGCCCGGCTCCCAGTCTGGTTGGTCCATGCTGCCCATGCTGGGCTCTGCTCCGCCCAGCTCTGCTCCTCTCTGCTTCTACGTCCCTGCAAGATAGACCTTACCCAGAGACCATCCAGGCCATCTTGGGCTAGAGCCCTCTGTCCCTGTGCTATTTTGTAGGTTCTGCAGTTCTAGAATGGTTTCAGAGTCATTTTTTATACCTTTTTGGAGGAACTTGGAGGGGAGCTCATGCTAGTCCCTGCTTTCCAGCTGCCATCTTGGCTCTGCCCTTCAGCACTCTCATTTCTTTTCCTATTCTTTCTACCTCTCTTATGTGATTTTTAAGCTTCTTTTTGTGCTCTTCCAGTAGTTCTTTCTGGGTTTGAGACCACTTCCCATTTTTCTTTGGGGTTCTGCCCATAGGTGTTTTGACATTCTTGTCCTCTTCTCACCTTTTAACTTGGTCTTCCCTGTCATCATAACAACTTTCTGTGGTCAGATTCTTTTCTTTCCTGCTCATTTTTTGGATATTTTCCCTTTCTTTTATATTTGATCTCTTCTCCCAGTGTGGATGGGACTTTATCTCAGGCTTCTTATGTCAGTGGCTGCAGGGCATGGCTGTTTACCTGGTGTTGTACTGATGGTGTCTTAAGACCCATGGGGGACCTTCCTGTCTGGTGCTGTGTTCAGGGATCAAGTGGGGGGTGGTTGGCACTGCTGGAGGCCGTAAGGTCTGGCAGCTTACCTGGTGCTGAGCTGGGGTCCTAATGGTAGTGTCTGGTGTGTGCTGAAGCCAGGTGAGGGTTTTCTGCGTTTCCCAGGATTACACGGAGGCATGTGGAAATATCTAGCCATGCTATGGCATGTGGTGGGGGGACAGAGGGAGAAGGAGGCCTGGTGTTGGTATTTGCCTGCTCCACCACACTAGGGCTGAGGCTCTCCCACTGGTTGGTTGCAGTGGGGCTTGATGCTGACTTGCTGAAATGCTTTCTGTCCTGGAATGCTCTCCCCTTTTAATGGAGTGATATGGACCTTTCATGCCAACCCTTGTAGTCTCCCATGCTAAAAGACCACTTCACCCCATTTTTCCATTGATCTTGCTGCTCCAGGATTTGTTCTGGGGTGCTCTTTTATGATTGTTGGGAGGTAAATGTGGAAGAGTGACTATGATTTACTGCTTACTCTGCCATCTTGCCTCCTGAAAGTGTCAGATAGGTGGCATTATTGTTCCTAATTTATAGTTGAAGGGATTTAGGCAAATAGAGTTTAAATAATTGTTCATTTCCAAAATCGATTTTCTCTCCTGAATCCTTCACTTTTTAATCACAACAACGATGCAACCTGTTACTCTAAGTTCTTCAATTTCTCGACCAAGACTTCACAGTCTTCTAACAATGTTTTGTAATTTTCTTATTGCTTCATTATTTTTACATGAATAGCCAAGAGTGAGTAGTAGCCCCCCTCCCTTTTCTTGGTTTACATTTTTACTTCCTGATGATTACTGGGGTGGGGGAGGGAGGAAGTACATATGCTGAAAGACCAAAAAGGAAAATTACAAGATTATTGTCTCATATAAAATCTAGAGTAGAAAATTTAAAATTTCCTGTTGCTAATTCAGATTTGAGAATCTCATTCCAGTTTCCTTAATGTCGGTTGCAGAAAAATGCTTCTTTTATGTCAATTTTGAATTATTTTCTTTAGCATTTTTTCTCCTTCTCTATGTTAATTTAAAAAGACCACAATATTTACAAATGAGGAAACAGATTCAAAGGGGCTATGTTACTTGTCAAAGGTCATACAATTAGTAATTATCTGAGCTTTGGTTCAAATTCAGGCATTTTGGACTCCAAATCCTGTTTTCTTTCTGATGAAACATACTACCATCCCTCATCTAGTCAAACTCTTTCAAATTATAGATTAGAAAATTAAGAACCAGAGAGGTTGTGTCCAAGGTCTCAAATAAGTTTTTGCCAGGGCTGGGACTTGTACAACACCTTAAAGATTATTTATTTTCTTTATTTGAACTACTGCAAAATACTTTGTTTTTGAGTCATTTCTTTTCATTTGTGTCCAATTCTTCATGACCCAATTTGGAATTGGCTTGGCAAAGATACTGCATGGTTTGCTATTTCCTTCTCCAGCTCATTTTTGCAAATGAAGGACTGAAGCAAACAGGGTTAACTTCCCCAGGGTCACACAGTTAGTAAGTGTCTCAGACCAGATTTGAATTCAGATCTTATTGATTCCAGGTCTGTTGCTTTATCCACTAGAAAGTCTCCTTTTCAACCCATCTGACAATTATTTAAAAAATAATATCTAATAATCTCTAAAACTTGGGGGAAAGCCCATCATTTCATGATTTAAAAAATTACAATTTCAATTACAAAATAAAGAAGTTGTATGTTACTATACTCTTACAGTTACTATACTCTCTTCATTTTTCCCTTTTTATAGCTCAATTTTTTATCCTTTCATTCATAATGACTCAGAAGCACAAGGAAACACAATACAGAAAGAAAAACAAATTTAAAAAACCCAAGAAGTGAAATTACAAGGGACATTGAGAAGAGCAGGTCAAAATCAGTTATTCATAAATTTCTGACAATAAATTGACTTTGACAAATGTAGAACATACATACTCATATTCAGTAATTAGAAGTATATTCACTGTATATCAATTGAAAAAAATATTTAAGATTTTACTTTCCCCTAGTTACATGTAAAACAATTTTAACCAATATTTTCAAAACTCTGAGTTCCAAATTGTCTCCCTTCTTCCCTCCCTACTACCATTCATTTTCGAAGCAAGCAATTCCATATAGTTTATACATGTGTAGTGAAGCAAAACCCTCAATAAAAATAAAGTATAAAAAGTACGCTTCAGACTGTATTCAGACATCATCAGTCATTTCTCCATGGATGGATAGATTTTTTCATCATAAGCCCTTCAAAATTGTCTTGGGTCATTGTATTCCTGAGAACAGGTAAGTCATTCAGAGATAATCACCTTATAATATTGCTATTGCTTTGTACACAGAACGTTTCACTATGCATCAGTTCATGTAAGTCTTTCCAGGTTTTTCTGAGAGCGTTCTAATCATCATTTCTTATGGCACAATAATATTCCATTATAATTACATACAAATATTTGTTCAGCCATTCCCCAATTGATAGGCATCCCCTCAATTTCCAATTGCTTTGCACCAGAAAAAAAAAACTGCTACAGAATTTTTGTACATATAGATCTTGGTCCTTTTCTTTCTTGTTTTTTCATCTCTTCTGAGATATAGACATAGTAGTGCTATTGCTAGCTCAAAGGGTATACATGGTTTTATAACCATTTGGGCATAGTTCCAAATTGCTCTACAGAATGGTTGAATCAACTCACAACTCCACCAACAGTGTATTAATGTCTCATTTTCCCCACATTGGTCATTTACTTTTTGTGTCCTATTAGCCAATCTAATAGGTATGAGATAGTACCTCAGAATTGTTTTAATTTACATTTTTTCAATTAATAGTGAGTTAGAGCATTTTTTTCACATGGCTATAGATAGCTTTGAATACTTCATCTGAAAACTGTTCATATCTTTTGATCATTTATCAATTGGGGAATGGCTCTTAGTTTTATAAATTTGGCTCAGTTGTCTATATGTTTGTGAAATGAGACCTTTATCTGAGAAACTTGTTTCAATTTTTTTCTCAGTTACTATTGATAACTGTATTTTCCTCCACCCTATTTCCCTCATCTCTGTTTATTCTATTCGCTCTGTCCTTTCATCCTGAACCTCCTCAAAAGTGTTTTACTTCTATCACTACCCCAATATACCCTCCCTTCTATCCCCCCTCCTTTTATCCCCTTCCCATCCTACTTTACTGTAGGGTAAGATAGATTTCTACACCCAGTTGAATGTATATGTTTTTGAAACCCTCTTTGAACCAATTCTGATGAGAGTAAGTACATTCACTTCTCTTCAGCTACCCCCTATTCTTCACCAGCGTAAAAACTTTTTCTTATCTCTTTTATGTAGGACAATTTACTCCATTCTATCATTCCCTTTTCCTTTCAGTATATTCCTCTCTCACTCCTTAATTTTATTTTTTTTTTAGATATCATCCATTCATATTCAACACACACTTGTGTCCTCCATCTATCTATCTATCTATCTATCTATCTATCTATCTATCTATCTATCTATCTATCTATATGAAACTTCTAACTGTCCTCATAACAAGAAAGTTCTTATGAGTTATAAGTATCTTCCCATGTAGGGATGTAAACAGTTTAACCTTATTAATAATCTTATGATTTCCCTTTCCTGTTTATGTTTTTATGCTTTCTCGAGTCTTGTATTTGTAAGTCAATTTTTCTATTCAGCTCTGGTCTTTTCATCAAGAATGCTTGAAAGTCTTCTATTTCATTAAATAGCTATTTCTTCCACTGAAGGATTATGTTCAGTTTCACTGAGTAGGTGATTCTTTTTTATAATCCTAATTCCTTTGCCTTCCAGATATCATATTTCAAGCATTCTGATCTTTTAAGGTAAAAGCTGCTAAATCTTATGTTATCCTTACTGTGGCTTCATGATACTTGAATTATTTCTTTCTGGCTGCTTGCAGTGTTTTCTCCTTGACCTGATAATTCTGGAATTTGGCTATAATATTCCTTGGAGTTTTCATTTTGGGATCTCTTTCAGGAGGGGATTGATGGATTCTTTCAATTTTATTTTACCCTCTGATTCTTGAATGTCAGGCAGTTTTCTTGATAATTTCTTGAAAAATGATGTCTAGGCTCTTTTTTGATCATGATGTTCAGTTAGTCTAATAATTCTTAAATTATCTCTCCTGGGATCTATTTTTCTGATCAGCTGTTTTTCCAATGAGATATTTCACATTATGTTCTATTTTTTAAATTCCTTTGGTTTTATTTTATTGTTTCTTGATGTCCTATCAAGTCATTAACTTCCATTTGCTCAATTCTAATTTTTAAGGAATTATTTTCCTCACTGATCTCTTGCATCTCTCTTTTCATTTGGCTAATTCTACCTTTTAAGGAGCTTTTTTCTGTTCAATGAATTTTTGTACCTCTTTTTCCATTTGGCAAATTCTGCTTTTTAATTCATTCTTCTCCTCATTGGCTTTTTGTAACTCATTTACTATTTTGCCTACTCTGTTTTTTAAGGTGCTATTTTCTTCTGTATTTTTTGTGTTTCTCCTTTGCCAAGATATTGACTTGTTTTTCATGATTTTCTTGCATCACTCTCAGTTGTCTTTTCAATTTTTCCTCTGCCTCTCTTGCTTGATTTTCAAAATCCTTTTTGAGCATGGCCTGAGACCAACTCATATTTTTGGAGACTTTGGATGTAGGAGCTTTGACATTATTTTCTTCTTCTGAGTGTGTCACCATATTAACTTTCTGTGATCATATTTTTTTCTGTTTTTGCACATTTTCCCTGCATCTTTCTTGAATTTTAACTCTTTGTTAAAGGAGAACTCTGCTTCCATGATGGAGGGTACACCATCCAAATCTTCAGGGGTTTCATGCAGCTATTTTCACAGATACTTCTAGGGACCTGTAAGTTTTCAGTTTTTCCAAGATGGTATGATCTAAGGAGAGGTGGATTTACTATTCTCCTGGACTATGCTTTAGTCTGTGACACAAGCACTCTTTTCTGCCCTGAAACTGTGATGAGGGTCAATGTTCTACTGTGGCTGCAAGCTCTGATGTACTAGTGCTCCTTTTAACCCTGTGACTGGCCCCCAGGACTGTGACCCAGATTTAAATATGGGCAAAGCAACAGAGTCCTGCCTCAGTGCTAGCAAAGAGACCCCTGTTTCTGCCTTCTAATAAATTGTTTGATCCCCTTACCATCTGTGGGCCGAGAGCTCCAGAAGCAGCTGCTGCCATTGCTGATTCAGTGGCTCCCAAGGCCTGCCCTTGGTTTATTGAGGCTGTATCTATACTTGTGTGGCCTTGCTGTACTGTACTCCACTCTCACCCATGTGCAATAAACCTTTCCTACTGACCTTCTAAGTTGCTTTTGGCTGGGAAATTATTCTTTCCCATCCATTTGTGGGTTCTGCTGCTCCTGGAATTGTTTTATGGCATTATTTAAATGGATGGGTTTGGATGGGTTTTGAGGAGAGCTCAGGTGAATAGCTGCCTTTTCTGGACCATCTCTAGTTCTTTGTTTACCTTGTATCAAATTTGAAGTAATTCTTAATCATTTTCCTCTACCTTTTTAAAAATCAAAAAGTGTTAACAATGGTCTTTCTTTACTTTCTAACTATATGATGCTGCCCGATATTATTTTCTTAATTTAATGTGCCCTCCAATTCATAATGGGCTGATACTTCTACATATAATCCTAGACTATTTTGCATACTCTTAGAAAAGTAAGACAATTTAACTTGGGACGATATGGCACATTTTTCTCTTTTCCCAACTAAATTGTTGGTGTGTGTGTGTGTGTGTGTGTAAGCATGTGACATAGGTGTGTATTTGGTATACATATATACATACACACAAGCGCACATACATACATATATGTACAGACATATGTAAGTATATAAGTAACAGAAATTTGAATTTCTTAATAATTACCAGTGCTATCATATTGGTAGTGAAACAGTAATGTTGCACTGATCCATCCATCAGTTTTGTGATTGTGTGTCTGTAATGCTGTTTGACTCAAAACCACAGAAAAACTGTATAATTATATTAATTATACTATGAAGGAGCGCATTATCTGATTCACCACCAGGTGTCACTGTTCTTGAGCCTTTGCCCTAGTAGTATATGCATGTGTCCATTTAAAAACAAAACAAAACAAAAAAACTAGAGATGATTTGTCTTAAGGGACATTTGATTCCTGGTGGATGAAGAACATGACCCTGTATTTTTCTGTGAGGGATCCATTAGGTTGGTACAAGAGCTTCTTGGGAGAGAAAAACATGTTATCCAGAGATTCTATGGGAGAAATGAATGAAGATACAATTTAAATATGGGCGAACATGTAGGGGAACCTGACTCCTCAATATGTCCTTGATTTCCATCTTGCCGCCTGATTGATGGCTAGAATTGACCTCCTTGGTGGAAATCAGGTCTTATTTCTTTTAACTGAGATACTATGTCCCTTCTGACTGAAGATCTCTTTCATTCTTATGCAATTTCTAGCATTTTCTTATTCATAGAACTCCACCTTCTGTTTCCTATTCTGCTTGGGTAAATGCACTTACTCACTATTTTGCTAATTTTTATTTTTTTTTTCAAAATCAGAATTTGGTAAGAAAGTAGCTCAGCTGTACAGTAAATGCTAAAGAGTATCCTACCCCTTAAAAGCAGGAAGTGAAATAATTTTCCTTCAATACTACCCTTAGACTAGAAGGATTTGAAGGAAACAGGTAATTGTATTTTGTAAATTGATACTCCTCTTGAAATTGGAGAAGACAGATCCTGGTCTCTCAGTGCTCCTGGGTCCTGCTTGCCTGCTTTGCCCAACTTATCACCCTCTCTGGTTGGCAGTATGGTTATTGCCCCAGGCTCACCTTTCCCCAGAGGTTGGCCTGATCTCAGATCATATCGACCCACACCACAACTGAGCAATGTCTATGCATTTAGACAATCCTTGTAGATACACCTAACTTACATAACTTATTTTCTATCAATTACATATAAGATAGTCCTTTATTAAGTGACCGCATTAACCTTCTAGTTAGCAAGGAACATTCAGTCTTATAAATGACTAGACTGTTCCTTTAGCATCAAGGCCAGTGTGGTAGCCCTGTGCAGCTTTAATTAACCCCTCATTGAGTAGGTGAGAAATTAATATTGATAATGTAATAAAATACAGTCAAACTATTAAATAATGTATTGTTTGCCTGTTTCAGAGTCTTTTCTGATTGTGTTGTTCCTCTCTATTGATTCACTTCTTATTGCATTTATGAATTCAGAGATTTGGTGTACTCTTATATTGTAGAATAAAACAAAATGGAAGTAGATCCACATTGCTGTTGGTAGACATTTGTCTCCAACTATTTACTATACATTATCTTATATCTGTGGGTTCAAAGATTATACTGTCCTCTGTATCCTAGGAAGGATATGGATAGTTTCACTTCCAATAGTGTCTCACAATTCTGCTTTTTTTGTCATCCTCTGTAGATTTTCCAGCTTGAAGTATATGAATTCAGATGAAAAAATAAAAGTGATTTGTAGGTAATTAAAATATTATGGAGGAATTATATAGTTTATTTCATATCCAAATGCATATACATCTATACATGTTATATTTGTGTATGTGCATACGCATAGGTATCACAGGTTCTAGGCTCATACCATCTCCTTCTCTTTGACTCACCATTGCACTGGCAAATCATGTCCCTGGAGAATCCCTTCAGGATTCTAGGGGCAACCCTGAGGAGTTGGGGTAGGTTTTGTGATGCTATCTCTCACAAATCCCTATTGGTATACTCTTCCATTGATTATCAACCAATGTAAATTAGCCAGCCAGATTTAATTAGATTTTAGTAAGTTGAAAAAGTTAGCTTTACCAGCTCTTAATTCATAGTAAGAATAATTGGTACAAATATCTCTCCCTCTCCCATGGACATTCTTCCATAAGTACATAGACAATCTGGGGGAAAGTGGGCTCAAGCTGACAGCATGTATGGCAAATGGGGGAGTTAAAAATTCCTGTTTTCTTGAAGGTTTTTTGTCCCTTTGATGGGGTTCTCTGCTAAGAGGTTTATGGGAAGTCCAAAATTTTCCAACTTTTCAAACATCACAAAGTCATCATCTGTTCAAGGAAGGGAAGAGGAGAAAGAAGCTCTCTATTAGTCCTCCACCCTTCCCCATCCAAGTGGTTTTTTTTGGAGGCTGATAAGAACTATTTTCATCAATGGGCTGGATTAACACTAGAATTCTGGGTTTTAACTGGCTTGATCCAAGCCCTACAAGGCATGACTAGGTTTCCTCAACCAATCCCAATAAAATTCTTGTGTGGGATCATTTTGTTTGATCCAATGGCTTTCATTCTTCTTAAGTTGATTAGTTTTTCTTTAATTGATTCATTCAACAAAAGTATTTTCACCTGTTATATCATCTTGTTAGTTACTTTAAATGGAGTATGTGGATTGATTTAATTGAACCTCCACACTTAAAAAAAACATATATGTATTTGTGTATACGGTACTGCCTTGTTGGATTAAGCTCTTGAACTCTCTTATTGCATAATTAATAATGATGCTACATTTCTGTAGTATTAAGTATTCTGTAGTATTAAGTAACTGATTGCATGTGGGATCCAGTGTCACAATGCTTCAAAATTATTTTTATTATTTTTATGTGTTTATGTCTGTAGAATTTGTGTTTGGAAGAATCTATCACCCAAACAGCAAGCAGAGCTGACCCTATTTATGATGATTTCATTCCTATCTCTACCCTTTTGCTTTCTCTTCTGCCTTTGGGACTGTAATTTCTACCATCATATTTGTTCCTTTTATTTAAGGCAGTATCTCCTGTGGGGTCCTGTGAAAAAGCAAATGCTTCTAGAATAATTAAAAATAAGCCCCTGAACACGTTAGTGAATTGTCATGATTACAGACATGATTCCCCCACAGGTGCAAATGGTTGTATACATTTTTTCTGATCCTATAGTAGTTACCAGATGCTTTTCTTCTGCTAATTTTCTGGCAAATTAATGTTGAATAGAAAGTTTTGCTATGTGATGTTTAACCCATAGTAAATTCATATATCTCAAGCAGGCAATTTAATTAGAGGCTTTTATTTTTGTTTTTGTTTTAATTCACAAAGAAGCCCAAGACAGCTGTCTGTACATGTCTATTATATTTCTGCAGAAAACAAACATGGCCATGCTGTGATTGAATGATCAGTAGAACACTTCAATATTTAAAGACATCTGTGATTTCATTGATAGGGTTGCTTCTTTCATTGACTCACACCTCCATCTTTCCATAACTTGTTAGTTTAATGAGTTACTGTAGCAGGAGAAAAAAAATCACCTATTGATCAACCTATGGGAAATGAGTCTCTTTCAATTTAGTTTTTCCCTCTCCACTCCCTTTTCACCCCAGCTGCCAAAATATTTTTTCTGACACAGGTCTTATCACATCATTTCCCTGCTTAACCACTATATGACCTTTAGTGATTCTCTTTCACCACTAGGATAGCATAAAATTTCTCTTGGCTAAGGTAAGGATCGTGACAACTGTTCCCAACTATTTTTCTAGTCTTAAAACACATTATTCTCATTCACACACTCTATGATGTAGCCAAATTGTAGAATGAACTCAACATACCATCTTTTACCTTGCTGCATTAGCATAAACCTTCATCCATGCCTTAAATATATATCTTCCTCATAGCCCTTATTCAAGGTTTAGATCAGAGGCCACCATTTCTGTACAGTCTTGCCAGATCCTTCTCTTCTTAATGTTCACTTTCTTTCAAATGTTCTTGCATTTATTTACCTAACGGGGGTTACTGATAAATGTTTCATAATAACCTCTCTTAAAAAATGTACACAGGATATACTACTAAGCCTAATTTGCATTATTCACATTTTCTCCATCATTTTCTTAAATCTAGAAATAAAAAAAAAACATAAATTAAGCTTTAATTTATACTTTTGTTGATTTCTGTGGTGTTGATGACAACACTGAAAATTTAATAATCAGCTTTTGTATTGTACCTTTCCCTCCTTTTCCATCAAGTTGAAAATGAACTCCTTGAATTGAGGGACTATTTCATAAGCTAAAACAGTATAATATAAATTAAGTGATAAAAATTTGTTGATTGACTGGGCAGATCCTTAAATAACGTCTATTGCGAGATTTGTACTTCACCCCTTTCTGGCTTCTCAGAGCTTACCCTCCATTGGCAAAACATTTAAGAATTCAGTATTATCTTCACGCCATAATGAAGCATCAGGGCCGGACCTGCGTGGAGGTGACTACTAATATATTCACTGGGTACTTCAGTTGTGACTAAAGTTAATGAGGCTTTGTTCTGTCCTGTGTTTTTGAAGATATAATGAGTATCTGAGTCAATGTGAATCATATGTTACTTGGATTTAGTGTGGGAGAGAAATGATTTGAGCTCTAATCCAGTTTATTTTCTACCAATAGACCAGGTAGGAGCCATAAATCGAAGCACTTAATTGGAATGGAACAGCAAAATGAATACTCAGAAAAACAAACAAAATAAACAAACATCATGCAATAGGATCATTCTTGGTGCTTCTGTTCCATAAATAAATTAGATCTTTCATAAACTCAGTACATCGTGTGTAAGTGGAGAAGTGGAGGAATCAGAAGACCTGAAATGCCAAAGGGCAATAAGGCATGGAGTCAAGGTTAGGAGAGGAGAGGAAGCAGGTGAGCTTTCCCAACACTTGCCTCCAAACAAATTTAAAATAATGTCTCAAATCAAATAATGGAGTAGTAGAGCCAACAAATGGTGGGAGTGAGACAGTCTTCCAGCCCAAAACAAATTAGGACAGAAGAAGAGGATTGTGACACTGAGGTATGGGTTGGCCCAGAGTTGACATAGTGGCAAGAGCAACAGCAGCAACTTTAGAAGTTCTTAAACCAGAGAATGGTAAGGGGATCTGGCCACTGGTGAGACTCCTGTGCTAGCAATAAGCACAGGGCCAAGTGCTATGTAGCAACTCCACCAGCTATATCCATTTCCAGGTCACAGTACCAGGGCAGAGAGGATCTCTTGCAGTCACAAGGGATCATGGCCCCCAAGGAGCAGTATGCTTTTTGATCATGAAATCAAGAGCCCTGATGATCAGAATCACTTGCTACCTAAGGGAGCAGCATCCCTGAAAAGCAGTATTGCTTGCTATCCAAGGGAGTAGGGTCTCTGAAGAGCAGTATCACTTCTGGTTCCAAGGGAACGGTGACCTTACCACTAGCCAGATCGTACAATCTTGGAGGCACTGAAAACTTTCAAAACCCTGAAATTCACTCTGAAAAAAATGCAAGAAAGCCTGAAGATTGTGACAGCATATGCCCATAAAAAACAAAATGTTCCGTTCTGGAAACAGAGTTCAAATTTAACATAAATCCAAAGTCAGAAACAGCCTACAAAAATGAAAACGACAACAACAACAAAAATACGCTCTGGTCATAAAAAGCTTCTGTGGTGACTGGGAATATCAAGACACAAATTCAAAAGGAGAAAATGATGTCAAAACACTTAGAAGCAAAGCAGAAAAGAAAGCAAAGCGAATTGGATACAAGCCCAACAAAAATTCCTTGTCATTGTTGTTGCGGTTGTTCAGTCACATCTGACTCTTTGTGACCCTCTTTGCGGTTTTCTTGGCAAAGAGACTTGAGTGGTTTGAAATTTCCTTCTCCAGCTCATTTTTACAAATGAGGGAACTCAGGCAAAGGCAGGGTAAGTGACTTGCCTAGGGTTACAGAGCTAGTAAGTGTCTGAGGCCAGATTTGATCTCAGGTGTTCTTGATCCCAGACCTAGGGCTCTATCTACTCTACTACTGAGCTGTCCAAGATTCCCTGAAAAAACAAACAACAAAAGCGATTCTTACAATCGGAGTGGCAGAGAAAGAAATAGGAAAAGAAATTAGATAAGGGAAGAAAATTATGTAAAGTCAATTAACAGCTTGGTAAAAGAGACACAAAAAAATACTGAAGAAAATAACACAAAGTGGCCAAATGGTACATGAAGTGAAATCTCACTGAAGAAAATAATACTTTAAAAAATAGAATTTGGAAAGTAAAAACTAATGACTTTATGAGACATCAAGAAATAGTAAAACCAAGTAAAAAGAATGAAAAAAATAGAAGAAAATATGAAATATCTCATTGGAAAAACAACTGACTGGGACAAGAGTTTGAAGAGAGTATTTATTTGAAGTAAGGTTTGATTGCCTGAAAACCATGATCAAAGAAAGGGCATAGCCATAGAGTTTTAAAAAAAATTATTAATGAAAACTTTCCAAATATCTTAGAAGTAGAGTACAAAATAGAAACTTTAAAAAAAATTTACCTATCACAACTTGGATGAGATCCCCAACTGAAAACTTCCAGCAATATTATAGCTAAATTCCAGAAATCCCAGGTCAAAGAGAAAATAAATGCAAGCAACCAGAAAGAAATGTTACAAATACCATGGAGACTCAATTAGGATCACACAGGATTTTTCAGCTACCCAATTAAAGGAGGGGAGGGTTTCTAATATGATATTCTAGAAGGCAAAGTAACTAGGATCACAACCAAGAATAACCTACCCAGCAAAACTGAGTATAATCCTTCAGGGGAAAAAGTGGATATTTAATGAAAAAAAGGACTTTTTAACATTCCTGATAAAAATATCAGAGAGAAATAGAAAATTTGACTTTCAAATACGAGACTGAAGGGAAGCATAAAAATGATATACATGAAAGAGAAATAATAAGGGACTCAATAATATTAAACTCTACATTCTGATATGGAAGGATTATTGAAATATATATATCATATACATATGATATATATATATACATATATCTTCTAAGAACTTGATAATTATTAGAGCAGTTTGAAAAACTACATAGAAGTAGGGCACAGGAATGTATCAGTTATGTTGAGATGATTTTAAAAAATTAATGGATGAGAACAAAGGATGCACTGAGAAAAGGGGGCAGGAAGAGGAAGAGTGGGGAAACTTATAAAAAAGAAGCACCAAAAGATAAGCTTTTACAGCAGAAAGGAAAATGTTGTGTGTGTCTAGGAATGGGGAGGTGAGCAATAACTGAACCTCCTGTTGTCTGAATTGGTTCAAAGAGGCAAGAACATACAGTCAATCTTCAACATTTAAGGGAGTAACATTCCCAGAAAATGGCATGAAAGTAAAGAAAAAAAAAACATTGTTGATACATTGAACCTATGGGAAAGAGGGAGTTAGGTTCCCTTGACCACCAAAAACTAATATTGCACTAGAAATTGCTAAATTTACACTTTTTGCACTCAGTTCTTTATAATGCAACATTTATGAAAATATGCACATATTCTAACAGTAATGATGAAATAACCCATAAAATTCAGTATACAAAATACAATTAGTGAAATGCAAAATATTTTTCCTCACTGGTAATTCCCTAGAGTTCCACCAGCTTTCATGCTAACATCTCAATTAAAAAAATGATTTCAGACAATATTCATTTTTATAACACATGAAATCCACAATACTATAAATACCCTAAGTGCAGTGAATAAAATTCTTAAAACTATTCTTTTTCATTTTTTACATTTAATTTTTATTCTCTTCTCAATTACATGCTAATGGTTTTTAAAATATTCTTTTAAAAAATTTGAGCTCTATGTTCTTTCTCCTCTTCCCTACTTGAGAAGGCAAGCAGTTTGATACAGATTATACATGTACAGTCATATAAATAACCATAAAAGTAAAATTCTTTAACCTGAATATTACTTTCACTGTGTCAGATGGCAGTGTGAAGGCATTATACTGTAGATTATGCTGCTATACACCTCTCTATCTTGGTTACCCTCTGAAAACAAGAGGGAGGTTAGCTGCTGTGGTCAGAAGACACTAAGACTGGTGAGGAATTGACATCATCTCTGACTCTCTATCTTTTACAGCTGGTATGTGGCACTGGAGATCACGAAGGATGCACCAACTTTAATACCAGGGGCTCCACAAACTTGCGTACATCATGCCTCTCTTTTTTTCTCTACTGTGTATAGCTGTGAATGTGTGTGGTTGCCAACATGAAAGTGAAAATGAAATTGCTAATCAAATCAATCCTTGAAATGAAAAAAGTTAAATGCGTGAATGTTGGAGATTGACTGTATATATATCCTCAGTTGGATATATAAATCTAATTCGCCCAATACAGAAGTTGGAGGGGAAGGGGATAAGAGAAAGTGAAGGATTACAAAAGGGACAGCAGATTAAGGGAGGGAGTGGTCAGACACCAAAGAGACTTTGGAAAAGGGAAAGGACACAAAGAGAAAGAGAAGGATAAAACAGGAAAAAGTGGATAAAAGGAAATGTACGGTCGTAAGTATAATTAAAAGTGTATATGGGAAGAGTTCACCCATAAAATGGAAGGTGATAGCAGAATGGAGTAGAAATCAGAATCCAAAAAATATGTTGCTTGTACAAAACACACTTGAAGCAGAGAGATATAAATGGAGTAAAGATAAGGGGCTAGAGCAGAATCTATTATGCCTCAGCTGAAGTAAAAAAAAAGCAAGGGTATCAATTGTGATCTAAGAAAAAGCAAAAGAAAGATAAATGAAGAAACTACAGCTTGCTAAAAGGTACCATAGAAAGTGAAGTAATATCAAAACTAAACATATAAATTAAATTCTATAGTATCCAAATTCTTAAGGAAAATGTTAAATAGATTACAAGAGGAAATACACAACAAAACTGTGCTAGTGGGGAACCTCAACTTTGTCTTCTCGGAGATAGATACACATAATCATAAAATAAATAAGAAAAAAAACAAGATGAATAAAATTTTAGAAAAGTTATATGTGATAGACCACTGAAGAAAACTGAATGGGAAGAAAAAGGAGTATACCTTTCTCTCAGATGTACATGGCACCAATTCCTATGCTTGACCTTTAGCACTTTTTAAAATCTGGTCCATTCCTTTCTTTTTCTAATATTTTAAAATATGACTCTCCTCTACAAATGATACAATGCAGAGTTCTGGCCACCTTGCTTCTCCTTACATATGTCACTCTTTGTCCCACTAAAATATGTTTACATGGTTCTCCTTTATGCCTAAAATTTTCTTTCTTCCAACTTCCAACTCAGATCCTCTAGTTTCTCTAGTGTCTCAGCTTAAACAACACCTTCTCAAGGAGACCTTATCTGGTCCCTATATCTCTTTTTTGGCTTTCCTTCTAAAAATACCTTCCATCTCCTATGTTATTATCTTATATGTATTGATTTATATTGATTGTACGATCCTTTTATAATTTGTACCTGTTGAGGGCAGGGGCAGTTTCTGCCTTTTCTCTGTGTTCCTAGCACTAAGCACAATGTCTAGTACATAGTCAATATCAGTCAATCAAAGAGTATTTGTTAAGCACCAGCTATGTGCTGGGTCTTGTGCTAAGTTCTAGGGATTCAAAAAGAAACAAAAAAACAGTTCCAGTCTTAAAGGAGATCACAATCAATAGGGGAGACAACAAGCAAACTAAAATGTACAAATAAACTCCATACAGGAAGAATGGGAAATAATTAGCAGAGGGAAAGTACTAGAATTGAGAGGGGTTAAAAATTCTCTCTTATGGAGATGAGATTTTAGTTCTTATTTGAAGGAAGCTAGGGAGCAAATAGCCAAAAATGAGTAGAGAAAATACTGCAGGCATGAGGGATAGCCAAAATAACTGACCAGAGCTGAGAGTTAGAGTATCTTGCGCCAGGAACATCAAAGAGTCAAGTATCACTGGATGAACAGGGGGTAATGTATAAGAAGACTGGACATGTGGGTCTGGGGGAGAGGTGCTAGGTGATGAAGTGTTCTGAATGCCAAATAGGATTTTGTATTTGAACCTGGAGGCAATAGGGTGGTCCTGGAATTTATTGAGTAAGGAGGTGACATGGTCAGATCAATGTTTTATAAAAATCACTGATAACTGAATGAAATTTGAATTGGAGTTGAGAAGGATATGAGAAGGCAAACCCATTAGCAAACAATTGCAATAGTCCAATGATAAGTTGTTGAATGTCTTCACCAGAATGTTGGCACTGTCAGAAGAGAGAAGGGAGCATTCTTAATAGTATTTTATTCTAATAGTATTTTATTATACATGTAAAGACAATTGTTAACATTCATTTAAAAATTTTTTTGAGTTCCAAATTTTCTCTCTCCCTCTCTTGCCCCCTCCCTAAAATGGCTAGAAATTTGATATAGGTTACATATGGAAAATCATATAAAACATATTTGCATGTTAGTCATGTGAAAGGAGAAAGAGACCAAAAGGAAGAAAAAATAAAGATAGTAAAAATAGTATGGATTAATCTGCATTCAGTTGCCATTAGTTCTTTCTCTGGGTGTGGATAGAATATCCCATTGTCAAACCCTGAAAATAAAGCACCAAGATGCCACAGAGTTTGTGCACCAACTGCTAAACTCTGAAAACACCAAAGAGCTCACAGAGGTTATAGACCTACTGTTAGCTCTGAAAAATAAAATAAAATAAACCAAAGAGCCTCAGAGGTTATTGTACTGTCAACTCTGACCAAAGAACCACAGAGATTATAGTAAAAGCTTTATACCAACCATCAACTTTGTAAAATAAATACAAATAAAACAAAATCAAAAAGCTCACAGTAGTTATAAGCAGAAAAGCCTTCTTTATTGTTAAGGGAGAGAAATGAGACATGTGTCCTGGGGTCTCCCCTAAAGCAAAAAACTAGACCGTGAGGTGTGGCCATAGCAATGAGAGGTAACAGCAACACAGAGGCAAGTTTACCAAGCAGAAAAGTCTATTCATAGTGGGGCCTCATGATCAGAAAGTGGTTCCTGTAGGAGTCCAAGCTCAATGACCACCTGCGACTGACTTCAGCCAATTCTGTGATTTAGCTGCATCAGAGTTCATCCAGAGGGTGGGTACAAAGGATTGTTTTTATGTGACACTGAGAGCACAGTTTGCTTGCTGGGCCTTAGTTCTGGAGAACAGGATGGCTCCTAGCAGTAAAAAGAAAGGAGTAAAAAGAGAGAGGTGGTCTTGGCATGAGAATTCAGATACATTTATGAGTCCTTTGGAATTTTCTTAGATCGTTGTATTGCAGAGAAGAGCTAAGCCATTCATAGATGATTGTTGCACAATGTTGCTGTTACTGTGTACAATGGTCTCCTGGTTCTTTCTGCTCTCTTCACTTTGCATCAGTTCATGTAAGACTTTCAAGGTTTTTCTGAAATCAGACTGTTATTTCTTATAGCACAATATTATTCCCTTATAATCATAGACCATAACTTGTTCAGCCATTTCCCTTGATAAGCATTCTCTCAATTTCCGATTCTTTGCCACCCTGAGGAAAAAGGTATTATAAATATTTTTGTACATGTAAGTCTTTTTTCCTTTTTTAAAGAATATAGTATTTTATTTTTCCCCTAATTACATGGCAAGAAAAATTTTAACATTCATTTTTATAAGACTTTAAGTTTCAATTTTCCCCCTCCCTAATTCTCCCATCTTCTGAAAATGGTAGGCAGTTTGGTACAGTTCATATATTGAACTGATGTGAAATATTTCCATATTAATAACAATTATGAAAGAAGAAACATATCAAAAGGAAACAAATATGAGAAAGAATAAAGTAAGTGGAAAAAATATACTTCAATCTGCATTCAGAGTTCATCGGTTCTTTATCTGGATATAGATAGCATTTTCCTTTGTGAATTCTTGTCCTTGTGGTGGATTATTGTGTCACTCAGAAGAGCTGAATCATTCCTAGTTGACCATCATACAATGTTGTTGATATTCTGTACAATGTTTTCCTGGTTCTGCTCATTTCACTTTGCATCAGTTCCTAGAAGTCTTTCCAGGTTTTTTTCTGAAATATGTCTGCTTATCATTTCTTACTGAAGAATAGTGTTCTATTACATTCATATATCACAGCTTGTTCAGCCATTCCCAAACTGATAGGCATCTCCTCAATTTCCAATTCTTTGCCACCACAGAAAGGAGCTGCTATAAATATTTTTGTACAAGGGGTCCTTTTCCAATTTTTTTAAAAAAATCTCTTTGAGGTACAGACCTAATACTGGTACTTCTGGATCAAAGTGTTTGCACAGTTTGGGTGTCCTTTGAGCATAGTTCCAAATTGCTCTCCAGGATAGTTGGATCAGTTCACAACTCCACTAATAATGCATTCGTGTTCAATTTTCATACAACTTCTTCAACATTTATCATTTTCCTTTTTTGTCATAATAGGCAGCCTGATATGTGTGAAGTGGTACCCTAGGGGTATTTTAGGATTGTTTAATTCCTTTTTCTGAGATAGTATTATTTGATTATTCCATTTCCTTTTCTATTGTTCTGAGAAATTTTTATTTTTTTTTGTAAATATTCATTCAATTTAAGTATTGTCAGCTTTATTGACATATAACTGGTTAAAATAACTCAGTAATTGCTTATTTCATCTTCATTGGTGATATACTCACCCTTTTCATTTTTGATGCTTGTAATTTTTTTCTTTTTAAAAAAATCAAATTAACTAATTTTTTTCTTTTTTATTGGTTTTCCCCCATAACAACTAATTCCTGCTTTTATATATTTGTGGGTTTTGTTTGTTTTTTATAATTATATAAATCTTTCCTTTTATTTTTTGGATTTTAGCTTTGCTAATTGGGGATTTGAAATTTGTTCTTTTTGTAGTTTTTTTTTAGTTTCATGCTCAATTCATTGATCTGCTTTTTCTCTCTTTTATTGATGTATGTATTTAGGGATAGAAATTTTCTTCTAATTACTGCTTTAGCTGCATCAAATAAATTTTGGTATGTTGTCTCATTTTTGTCATTCTTTTTAAAGAAATTATTGTTTCTATCATCTACTATTTCACTCACTGTTTCTTCAAGGTTATATTACTTGATTTCCTGTTATTTTGTAATCTGTGCTTGTAGTAGGAAGGCCACATTTATAATCTCAAATATAATCATGTATATATTTGAATGGTTCAAAATCGCAAGGTATGAGGGATTCTCTAAGTAGAAAGCAACAAAACATTTATTTAGGCCCCACAGCAGCAGATCCACGAACCAGCCTCCCCTTTCTGACATCTTGACCAAAAGCTTGTAGGCCCAATAAGCCTGCCTCACAAGAGTAAACAGGAGGCCACAGAAAAACAAGATAGTATTTGGCCAAATCATATTTACTGGCCTCAAGTCCTTGCTCACACTCATGGGTCTACACATGAGTGGGCTTCTGCAGCTCCTGCTTTGGCTTCATTTTTTTTCAGCTTCAGCTATAGCTGCCTCTTGGCTTGCCTTTCCTCACAGCCGAGCCTCTGGCGTTCTCAAGCCCCGCCTCAACGACCAGAGGCCATTGGTTCCCATGTTGGCCCCTCTTAAGTCATCAATCTACACCCACACAGGTTTCACACCTGATAGGGCTTTGGGCCTAGGGCTTAGCACTTTGCAAGATTAACTGAAACAGCTGAATCACTCAAAGTAAACAAAAGCCAAACTCCTCAAGAGCTAAGGAGCCCATTTTGCCTTACTGACACAGTGCTCCCCCACCCCTTTATTGAATGTAATTTTCATTGCCTTATGATCTGAGAAGGATGCATTTTAATATTTCTGCTTTTCCATATG
>CM053627.1:182253678-182279129 GCA_028646595.1 Phalanger gymnotis | reverse complement strand
GAGACCCTGAATCCATCATTTCTCTTTCAGGAGGTAAGAAGTATGTTTCATTATGAGTACTTTGGAATTGTGACTAGACACTAAACTGATTAGAGTTTTTAAAGCTTTCAAAGTTGTTTGTGCTTACAACTCTTGTAATTATATAAATTTTTGTCCTGCTTCTAATCACTTCTATCTATACCACTTCAGACCAGACTTACCAGTTTTCTGTGAAATGATTTCCTTAATCATTTCTTATACAGCAATAGTTTTCATTAGACATATATCATAATTTGTACAAGCATTTCCCTAATTCATGAACACCTCCTTACTTTCCAGTAAAAGAGATGCCCCCCCCTCTCTGTCTGTCTCTCTCTCTGTCTCTCTTTCTCCCCCATCTCTAATAAAAGTAAAACTGACATGAAAAATAAAAGAGAGATAATTTAGGAATCATTGGACAACCTGAAAACCCTTACCATCATGAAGAGAAAGAGAAATGTTACATTTTCTTCTGTTTTTTAATTTTTAAAATTTAAAAACATCTTGCTTTTTCATGGTCATTAATTTCTATTAATCCATCTTAGTTTTCAATGAATCTATTACTTCCTTGTGGTTTTATATCTCTAGGGCTAGGCTGTTATTTTCTTTCCAATCTTTCTTTTCTTCATACATCTCATTTGTATTTCAATTTTTCCTTTTAGTACTCTCATTTCATTTATAAAATCAATTTATTTTTTTAAAAAAAATTTAAAACCTTAATTTCTTCTAGGCATTCTAGGTAAACTTGTGCCCAAGCTATGTTTCTCTTTGGAGGGACAATAAATATTTATGGTGGGATTTTTTTATTTTATTGATTGGTTTTCTCATTCTTCTAGCTTTACTTACAGATTTTGGACTTTGTATTAGGGCCTGTCTCTGTGCATTTCTAGGAGGAAATATCTAGATATTACTGAGTCATGTTTATTTATTTATTTATTCTCTTGGGTCCTGCTTCTGTTTATTTCTAGGTATTTAGCAATGTGTTCTTCAAGAATCATAGAAGTGTTTCAGGCCGAGACTTACAGCTTTCTGTAAACCCCAAGCTGTCTAATACAGATCAAATTCTATTTGCTGCCCTCTTGGTCTAAGCTTTTTATATTCTTGACTAGGTTTTACATCTAGCAACATTATTGTGGTCTTGTCCCTGGTTGGAGCACTAGTAGATTGCTGCAGGGAGAAGTCACTATCTGCTAGCTGAAAACCTTTGCAGTTTCAAGGTGAGAGAACTGCATGTTTCTCTTTAGTTATTCTGATGTAGGTTTCTGGCTGGGCTGAAAATTAGATCTAAAACCATGATCTCTTCCAAAAGTCAAAGCCATACAGCTGCATATTGGTTTTTTTTTGTCCAGTATACAACTTCAATCCCACCATGACACCCTGTCCTGAGCTAGCTCTCTTGGAGGTATTTTCCATTCTCAATCCATCCTGGATTTGAAACCTAGCTCTGGGATATGAATGACACAGCTGCTCGTTGGTATGTATTCCTGCTTCTTGCAAAGTATTAGTCATTCCATGCTGGTTCTGGGACCTCTTCTTGCCATATTACGTAGCTCCAGACACCAGTTCAATCCTTGCACTAGAAGACTCCAATTGGTTCTATCCTATATAGATATCCTATATATCCCCAGGGTTGGAAGATCCATGTCTGCCTCTCTTTGCTGAACAGGGATGGAAAAATTACTCATTATGATTTTTCCTTAAGTTTCCTGATCATGACTGGATCTAGACTAGGTCTAGATTGTGAAACAGCTTCAAGGGGGAGCTGAAATTCACTGCTTCCTTCTATTCCACCATATTGACTGTCCTCACTATACAACAATCTTACAATCTAACTCCTCTAAGCAAAAATCCTTCAAGAAATTATATTGCCATCTTAGAAAAATTCAAATTCCTCTATTATAAATTAAGGTCCCATTCTATCTGAAAGCACCTACTTTTCTAGCCTCATCTTATGTTACCAACCTCTATACACTCTCCACACCACTCTAACCAGTCTACATACTGTGCTCTGAATGTATGTTGTCACACTGAATTGCTATAGCTTTGCTTATACTGTCCCTTACATCTCATATGCCCTTCTTGTTGCACGATTAGATTTCTACTCATGCTTTTCAGCCCTACCAATTTTCTCCTATTTTCTCCATCATTCCTTCTCTGCTCCTCTCTTCCTGCACTATTGGAAATCACTTTTTCCCTGAGACCTCGCATAGCACTTTGTACTGCAATTCTAACCCAGGAGTTCTTAGTCATTTTTGTGGGTCCCTTTAGCAATCTGGTGAATATGGGCAGCTAGGTGACACAGTGGACAGAGTTCTCATCCTGGAATCAGGAAGACTCATTTACCTGAGTTCAAATCTGACTTCAGACCCTTATTAGCTGTGCGACACTGGGCAAGGTACTTAATCTTGTTCACTTAAGTTTCCTCATCTGTTAAATTAGCTGGAGAAGGAAACGGCAAACCATTCCAGTCTTTGCCAAGAAAACCCCAAATGGAGCCACAAAAGTCTGAAGTGATTGAAATGGGTCAACAACAACAATAAGAATATGGCTTCTTTTCAGAATAATGTTTTTAAATACAACAAGCAAATCTAAAGAAATTCTAAATATTCTTTTTAAATATTAGTGAGAATAAAGATGAATTTTTCCCATCGCAGACTCCCTCAAATCTAAGATCATGAATTATTCCTCTGAGCCAATCAATCAAATTCTGAGACAAAATTGTTAAACACCTAGTATGTACTAATCCTTGTACTCAGTGCTAGAGATACAAAGACAAAAATTAGTAGTCTCAGTTCCCATGAAGATCACATGCTATAAGGAAAAAGAAGATACACTTGCACAAGGATAAAGACAATACTTATAAATTAAATAAAAGACAATTTTGGGGTTGAGGGCACTAGCAGTTGGTAAATCAGGAAAGGTCTGTGTGGAAGGTAGGATATGAGTTGAGCTTTGAAGGCAGCTGGAGATTAAAAGAAATAGAGGTGAAGAAGAAGTTCATTTCAGACAAGAGAGATTATTTCATTGTTGTCTTTGTGTACTAAGCATCAAGTATAGGGCCTAGCACATAGCAGGTGCTGAATCAATGCTTTTTCATTCATTGGTTGATTTTTAATTAAAGGGAAAAACAAAAGCTATGTGAAGTCTGAACCTATGAGAAGGTACAGATATGGGAGAGGGAATGTCATGAGTGAAGAATAGCAAGATGGACAGGATGTCTAAATCATAAAGTGTATGAAAGACGGTGATTAGGAAAGAGTGCATTCCAAGCATGTAAGAAATCCAATGTAAAGCCATAGAAATGGGAGATAGAGTGACAGAGGTAAGGAACAGAAAGATTGGCTATTGACTGGTGTTTGTAGAAGAGAGTAATGTGGAATAAGGCAGAAGTTGTAGGGGGCATATCGTGAACACATCAAACTGTCAAATAGGTGAGTCGATTCTAGAGAAGAATTGGTAGCCATTTGACAAGTAGGAGAATAACAGGAGTAGACTTGTGCTTTAGGAAAACCATTTTGGCATCTGTATAGAAATTGGATTAGAGAAAGACTTTAATGAGAAAGACCAACTGGGGAACTATGTCAATGGAGCAGGCGAAAGTTTATGAGGACTTGAACTAGAGTTGTAGCTATGTGAATACAGAGATGTTTGTAAGAGATATTGTGAGGACAGTAGATGCAAGACTGGAAACTGATGGGATATATGAGAAAGTATGAAGAGTAGAGAATGATACCGAGATTACGAACCTGGATGCTTAGAAGAATCATGGTGCATTTTGCAGAAATAAGGAAATTTGGAAGACAGTTGGTATTTTGTAGAAGGAGAGTGAGAAAGATAATTAATTTTGTTTCGAAAGAGATATTTAGTACTGAATGTGTAAAAGGCAATTGGTAATGTGAAATTAGAGCTCGTGAGATTAGACATATATAGATCAGGAAGTTATTTGCAAGGAGAGGACAGTTAAACTCATGGGAGGTGACAATGTCACCAAATGAATGTAGAGCTAAAAGAGGACTAGAAAAGACCCTTGGGGCCCATAGTGAGGGGGTGTGACATGGATAATGGCCCATCAAGGGAGGCTGAGAGGGATAAGAGACATAAAGGCAAAAGTCCAAGAGATTACTGAAAACCTCTACCCAGAGAGGTTTTCGGTATCTAGCAAGAGAAAGTTATGAAAGACACCTTTTAAGTTTCTAGTTTTAAAGCTGCAGAGAGATAATGGAAGACGAGGATTGAGAAAAGGTTATTAGATGTAGCAACCGAGAGATCTTTGTTAATTTAGGGCAGTTTCATTTGAATGGAGAGATTGTAATTGATTTCAGAGGGATTTGAAGGAAGTGAGGAGAAGTAAAGGCCACAGATGTAGACAGCTTCTTTCAAGGAATTTGTCTGAGAAAGAGAGAAGAGAGATTGGGTGTAGGTGATAGCTGGCAGGGATAACAGAACCTAGGAAGGCTTTTGATTGGTTTTGTTTTTAAAGATGCCAGAGATTAGTAGAGGGCAATTTGCTACAGAAAATAGAAGGAGATGACATCAAAGGTACATAGAGCTGTGGCAGGGAAAGGGGCCCTCTCTTCACTAGAAGATAAGCCATTACAAATGAATGGTTTATGTTACATTTTTACGGGCATTAGTAATTAACATCACTAAAAATGTTAAAAACATCACTAAAAATCACTAAAAAAGCATCTTACAATCCATGACACTTTCAAATACTATGTATTAAGTTCATGTTCAGCATTTTAAGTAGTGTGGTTAAATTGTAGATGTAAATATACTTTCTCCCTTTCATTTGCTAGGCTGACCTCTGATATAATTCTGTGACAAAATAAAACATCAAGAGTACAATTAACAAGTGGCTAACACCACATTAGTTACTTAATAGTTGACTAGAAAGTTTAGTCTCTAATACTTATTGAGTTTTAAAAGTTATTCTTTATATTGGAACTCATTACAAATGCTCATGACTTCATTTCACAAGCTTGCTAAATTCAAGAAACTACTAGTAATTATTTTAAAATGACTTTAAAATTAAGCAGCCTAGTGTAGTGGAAAGAGAACAGGGAAAGAAATAGGAGACCTAGCTTCAAATTCTCCCTCAGAGACCATGATCTGTGATATAGGTCAAGTCATTTAACCTATCCGTGCTCAGTTTCTCCTTTATTATTAAAATGAAAATTATATGGCTTGTACCATGTACAGACCAGAAAGAATTCTGGAACAACTTATAAATCTTCTTGGTGCCAGTAGTTTGGAGGAGACTGGGATTCACACATCATCATTTACAAGTACTAGCTATGTGACCTTAGGCAAGTCATTTAACATTTATGTACTTTAGACAATTCCCTATAGATTAACGTAACAGTAGATAAATATGAGTGAGATAGCCAATCATAATGTAGGTAGGCTGCCCTTGGTTTAATTCTTGTCTTGACAGGTATTGGGCATGTGAACCTGCTTGAATCCTAACCCTAGGCAGCTATCAAAAAGAGTAAGTTTACAATGCAAGTGCTGATCTGTATTGGTGGCTTGAATTTCCTTAGTGAATGTTCCCTGTACCAAATAAAATCACAAGCCAGATTTCTTTGACCCAGCCCCTCAAAAAGAAAGAAAAAGTGAATGCCTATTTTTAGATAAAAGGAATAAATAAGTGCTTCACAAATTCTGAATTAATGAAAGAAATACAGCTTGTCTAGGGCTGCCCTGCATGACTCTGTTCATTAATTTCATAAGTTTGAATGAACTTATAATGGTTTTAAGAGTAATGATTTAGAGCTAGAAGTGACTTTAGAGAACATCAGGTGTGGCCTCCTTATTTTACAGATGAGGGAAATGAAGTCCAGAGAGATTAAGTTACTAGACTCAATTCACACAGTTACTTAGTAGTAAAGCTGGCCTATAAATTCATCTCTGAGTCCAATCTTGTACTTTTCCCATTGCATTCTTATTTGTGCCATTTCAATACAAGAGCTTGGCAAAAGAGCATACCATTAGTTGGCACTATTATTTTTTAGTGACCAATATACTTTTTTCCCTAACCTGGTAATACAAAATAAGTTTAAAAATGCCCAAATTTTAGAAATACATGTGTTTCCTGGGATACAGGCAAACACATGACACCTTGTTGAAAACATAGCTATATGTTTCTTTTGAGGAATATATATACACATGTGTATATATATATATATATACATATATATAGTTAGTTAGAAAGCATCATGTTGTCACTGTTCACTCATTTTGAGTCACGTCTGAACTTCATGACCCCATTTTGAGGTTTTCTTGACAGAGATACTGGAGGGGTTTACTATTTCTTTTTCCATATCATTTTACAGATGAGGACTGGAGGCAAACAGAGTTAAGCCTAGTATTACACAACTCTTAAGCATTTGGACTTAGGAAGATGACCTCAGTGCTCTATCCACTGTACCACCTAGCTGACCTAAGAAAGGATCATAGAGGCTCTTTACTCCAACCCATGCTTGGGCTTGAATTCTAATTCAGACACTATCTTTCAGATGCTGGGAAAGGATGATAATCTTATAAACTTCAGTTTCCTTCTCTGTGAAATTGGGATTTAAAAACCCTACCTCTCAGGTTTTCATGAACACCAAATAATATAATATATGTAAAATGCTTTGAAAATTTTAGGCTATTTATTTAATTGTCAATATTTATTATTATTGTAATATTCAACAAGATTCCCAACTTTCACTTGAAGACATCCACTAATTCCTCCAAAGGCAATCCATTTCATTTTTAATATCTCTACTACTAGGCAGTCTTACATCATATCAAGTTGAATTTTGCCTTTTTATAGCTTCTCCACATTTTATCCATTTTATCTTGGTCAAACCTCTAGCCACATAACAGACAAATATTCACATGTTTGAAGACAGCCACCATATCTTATTCAGCTCCCCAATTCTGGCCCCATACCATTTAACATCTTTCTTTTTTCTTATAAAAAAAAACATGGGAAAAGAGATTGATATTATGTTCATCGAGTTGGCAGATGATATGAGAATGGAAAGGAAATGTAACATACTATGTGGCAAAATCAGAGTCCAAGAACATCCTGATATGCCAAAGTGTTGAGATTAATTACTAAGGTGACCAAGATGAAATTCAGAGGGATAAATGTGGGGTCAATACTTTTTTAAAAAAAATCAACTTCATAAGTCCAGGTTGGGTGACATATGGTAAGACAGAAGTTTGTATAAAAGAGATCTAAGGCTTTAATGGACTACAAGCTCAATGTTAATAGAACAAAATAATTTTATACTGCATTAAAAAAGACATAAGTTCCAGGAATTAAGAAGTATTAGTTACTCTGTACTCTTCCTAGCCCTAGATCATATTGTGTCCAGTACTGAGTGCCATAGTTTAAAAAGGGCAAAGGTAATTTGGAGTGCACCAAGAGAAGAGCAACCAGAATTATAAAAGGTCATTGAATACATGGCATAGAAAGACTGGTTTATGAAACTGGAGATATTTGGTGTGCAAAACATTTGGAGAGATGTAGGAGGGAAAGTGTGAGAGAGCTATCTTTGAGACACTGAAGCGTTGTCACGTGGAGGAGGAATCTGGCTTGCTCTGTTTGTCCCCAGAGTGCATAACCAGGAACAAGCAGTGGAAGTTGCAAAGAGATGAATTTAAGCTTAATGTCAGCTGGAAAAACAAAACAAAACAACAACTTCCTATTAATTAGTGCTATCAAAAAGTGGAATAGGTTGTCTGGAGTTTCCCCAGTATTGGGCATCCTCAAGCCAAGTCTGGATGACTACTTTTCAAATATGCTACAAGGGGATTACTTTTGGGTATGGGTTGCAGCAAAAGATTTCTGATGATCTTTAAAATTATAAATTCTGTGAGCTTGTGGTTCTTTTTTCTCCATGCTAAACACCCTTAATTTATTTAGTTAATTTTTTCCAAAGTATGAGTGCAAGGGCTTTTACCATCCTGATTACCCTCTTTTTGGCCTCATTTATTAATATGCTCCCTAAAATTTGAAACCCATAAATAAACACAATATTCCAGGCGTGATCAGAGGGCAGAATACAATAGAATTATCATGTCCGCAGTCTTGGGCACTATACTTTTCTTTTTTATTATAAATTTTCTTACAGTGTTTTACTAATAAAAGCAGAAGGATGCTAGTAGAGTTTACATTATAACAATTTTGACAATCTTGGCTTTTGTGTTTGTTTGTTTTCAATAGTATTTTATTTTCCAAATTATGTGTCAAGACAATTTTTAGCATTCTTTTTATAATATTTTGAGTTCCAATTTTTTTTCTCTTTCTCCCTTCCTTCTCCTTTTCCTAAAATGGTAAGCAATTTGATTGTTACACATGTTCAATTATATAAAACATACTTTCATATTAGTCAGAGTTGTGAAAGAAGAAACAGATTAAAAGGAAAAAAAAACCCACAAAAATTAAGTGAAAAAGTGTGCTTTGATCTGCATTGAGTCCATAAGTAGATCGCATGTTTTATCAGGATGTGGATAGCATTTTCCATCATTAGTCCTAGGATCATTGTGTTGTTGAGAAGAGCTGAGTCATTCCTAGTTGATCATCACATAATGTTGCTGATACTGTGTACAATGTTTTCCTGGTTCTGCTCATTTCACTTTGCATCAGTTTGTTCAGGTCTTTCTAGGCTTTTCTGAAATCTGCATCCTCAGCACTTATTATTGCACAATAGTATTCCATTAATTCACATACCACATCTTGGTCAGTCATTCCCCAATTGATGGGCATCCCCTCAATTTCCAGTATATTGCCACCACAAAAGTGCTGCTATGAATATTTTTGCACATGCAGCTCTTTTACTTTTTTATTATCTCTTTGAGATACATATCTAGTAGTGATATTGCTGGACCAAAGGGTATGCACAGTTTGGTTGCCCTTTGGGCATAGTTCCAAATTGCTTTTGAGAATGGTTGGATCAGTTCACGACTCTACCAACAGTGGATTAGTGCCTCACCTCACATCTTCAGCACTTATAATTTTCCTTTTCTAATATGACTATTGCCATTCTGCCAATCTGACCCCTGAGTTATTTTAATCTGTATTTCTCTAGTCAATAGTGATTTAGAACAATTTTTCATATGACAGCTAAATTAACGTTAATTCTTATTTCAGTATTTTCTGATTCTATTCCCTTTTCTGTCACTGTCACTATAGAAGTAAAAAGGATTGTAAAGGACTGAAGATGAGTTTCTGTTTTTTCTTTGTATCATGGCCAAAGAATTAATCACCAAGTGGTCAGTCAACTGGCAGTCTGTCCCAGAATGGCAAATTTAAAAATGAAAAATTCAGATAATTTGATTATTTGGAATTCTGTTTATGTTCAGTTGTTTCAATTGTATCTGACTCTTTATAATCCCATTTTGGGTTTCTTGAAAGAGATACTGGAATGGCTTGCTATTTTCTTCTTTATGTTACTTTATATATAAGGAAACTGAGGCAAACAAGATTAAGTGACTTGTCCAGGATCACACAGCTAGTAAATGGCTGAAGCCAGATTTAAACTCAAGTATGCCTCACTCCAAGCCTGGCACTTTATCCACTGTGTCACCTAGGTGCCCTTTTGGAATCATATCAACACCATAAAAGATTGGCTGAATTTATCTTCTATTCCCATTTTTAAAAACTGAATTAATTCAGTTTTGTACATAAGGCATAAGAAGATAATACTATTTAGAGTAGGGAGGGACATGGAAAATATTTGGCCTAATCTCTTCATTTTAGAGATGAAGTACAGAGAGTTTAAGAGGTTTGCTCAAAGTCACACATCAAATAATGGATCAGCCTCTTCTGACTAGAAATTCATTGTTCTTGCAACCCTAACACTGCTGCTTCCCCAGATCAGCACATACAAATAAATGAAAATAAAATAAAATCATCTGACAAGTGGACAAGGAAGTCACCTGCCTAGACCAGAGACTTGCTTTTGGGTCCAAGTGTATCTCTCCAAGACATCTGAAGCAATACTTTGCAACATGTCTTGGGTGCTGACCTCATTTCAGCAACTTGAAATTTGACAGATTGCATTTCATTTACTCCTGTTTTCAGTGCTCATTGAATCTTGTCATCTGGCCCCTTGGTGCTGAATCAAACTGATAGAAATGCTTTTGCACCATTTGCCATCACTGGCAGGATACTGGCTTTTCATTCATTATCTCCTACTTTGACTAGTTCCTGAATATACAGTGAATTTTTCTGGAACTGTTTTGAATATATTTGATTTAGTAGAAAATATGATTTTGACTTCTTTAAGGATTCTCAGAAATCCCTTCTAGATCTCATTCAAAATTATATGGCATTAATAGATAGGTATAAATGTTTTTTCTCTATGTATATTTCCTGACTAATCTTCATTATAATGGTTTCTATAGTTATGGAATATTTATGTCTCCATTACATGATTACTATTGGTGGCATATGAGACTATTATTTTTTAATAAAAATGCAATATTTAATATTACCTTTTATTAATAGTCTAGAATGGTAATTTTTATCAGCAGAGAAAATTCCGAGGTAATGGAACCTCCATTGCCAATGTAGATCAGAATCCTGATGTCTTGGAGGCTTGTTAGGGTCTGAGAAGCTAAGTGACTTGATAGGGCAATAGCCAATGTCTTTAAGAGGATATATTTGAGAACTAATTATCCTGATTCTGAAGCAGCCTTTCTATCCATCACACCATAAGTAGTGAAACATATTTTGCAACTATTTATATTTAAGTACGTCCATATTGATGCATTAACAATCATAGCAACATTTTCATCACTTCAACATCTCTATGAAGTTTTTCTGTTCATCAATCATCTTTCCTCTTCCATTGTTATATCTGGTGTGTACACCATTCCTCTGATAATGATTTCTTTGTTCTTAGTGTTTGTGTTATTTCGTAACTGATATTTCCAAATTTCTTCTTTACCTGCACCAGGCGAATCTAAAAAACAAGGAAGACTGAGCTGTCAATTCCTCTAGAGCTTGAGCTGGGGAAGAATTTCCTCCCTCTTTCCTTTCCTGTGTTGTGATTTCTTCCCCATAGCAACTCACTTCCTCTTCCTTTCATGGGGGTGGGGCTTTGTCAGTTTTCATTTCAAGCTCCAGACAAAATGACCTTCTCTGCAACACTCACCCTATAATTATCATATCATATCGTATCGTATTGTATCGTATCATATCATATCTATCATCATCATCTACTTAATGTGTTTGTTTTACTAGTTTGCTTCTCAGGGAAATTCTATCTGGAAGATTATTCTCTCTCTTCCTCTAATGGACTCTTCAATTAAAAATCTTGAACCCCCAGCCAGGTTGCTCTGGCAGCTTCAGCTTGGACATGCAAATGAGAAGTAATTTTCATCTCTATCATCCTTTCTCCATCTGAAGAATCTTTCTTTATTTCCTTATCACTAGCATTCATCAAAATAAATAGAAATGTTTCAAATTCAGATACTATTTGACTTTTACCACCTTATATTATGAAAATCTAAAACACTCTGCTTAAAGAGATAATAATTCTAAAGAGGTCAGCCATTCCTCTCAAAAATAACAACGATTGGGAAAGGGAGAATAAGAAGCATGATTGCTGTTACCTTTACTCTCTCCTACATGGAAAGGACAGACAATAGATGAGGGAAGATGAGAAGGAAGCTGGGTTGGATATGAGACTTGAGATACATCTTAGTAGGCATGATAATTGAACTGATAGGGGCTGATGAGATCACTGAGAAAGACAGCAATAATGCCCAAGACAAAGCCTGAGAGGACAGAAGCTATTGCCTCTTAAGCTGTCTTCAGCTGTTCATTTTCATAGTGGTTTATTCACCTAAACTCATTGTGATCGTTGAAAGGTGAGACGACCCAAGTGTTCTGTGAAATGATGTTGCTTGTTGCCTCTGAGTCCATGATGAAGTCTATGTCTCCATTTGCTTCTCCAGGGACTTTTGGAGCTATCTTCCATTTACCTGAAACTTCTTTGTGTCTTCCATTTTATTTGAAGCGAGAATTTCAATAGAGATATGGTTCAGCTCCACCAGGAGTGCTGCCCATTGCAAAGAGATGGCATATTAAGCACACAAAAAGTTAAATCAGTGGTTGTAGGCAGTCTAAGAACTGGGCAATTCTTAGCATTTTCTGTCTCCTTTCTTTCCATTATACTCCTAACACTGAGAAAGGAGAAAGGGAGCATAGAGGACCAATGACCATTTTGGATTATGTGCTTTCGAGATTACTATTGCAAAGACAAAATAAACAAATAAACAACATCTCCTTGTTTAATTAGATGGGTCCTCAGTCACTAAACACAGCCTTTACAGCTAGGGAGACCCTTTTAAACAGCTGGTGCAGCCTTTCAGAACCCAGAGTCATCTTTATGTCACAATGTTTTAAAAACAAAAACACTCAAATATTTGTTACTTGGCAACAATTGCAGAAGGAACAATGTGAATTCCATTTCCCAATACAAGTTAACTGTCTGATGCTGCCTTTCTCCTGTCAGTATGTCTGAGGAAGAGAGGGATGTTCTGAATGCTTTATTTGTGAAGGGAGACAAAAGCTGATTTTCTAACAAGTAATTACAATAGTCCACCTAATCTCAAAATCCAGGTACCTTTAGACATTAGCCCATAAAATGTCTCACTGTTGAAGCAATGCTCTTCTTCATGTTGAAGGCAGAATTCATGCCAACAAAAGTGTTGATGCTCCTTTTCCTGCCATCCCTTTCTCTGCTTCTCATGAGTCTTATATTGGAAGACTGAATTTTCTGATCAACTTTAGTCTTTTCATTGGGAAAGTTTGAAAATCCCCTATTTCATTAAACATCCATCTTCTCCCTTGAAAGATTATACTCAATTTTGCTGGGTAATTGATTCCTGATGGTAAATCAAGCTCTTTTGCCTTCCAGAATATCATATTCCAAGTGCTCAAATACTTTAATGTAGAAGCTGCTAAGTCCTGTGTAATCCTGACTGTGACTCCTTGAAATTTGAATTGTTTCTTTCTGGCTGTTTGTAGTATTTTCTCCTTGATCTGATAATTCTGGAATTTGGCTATAATATCCCCTTGGAGTTTTCATTTTGGGATCTCTTTCAGGTGATTGATGGATTCTTTCAATGACTATTTTTTGTTATAGTCATTGACTACTGTGTCTTTTGTACCTAATCTATTCCACTAATCCACTACTCATTTCTTCAGTTAATTTTTGTCCTTTTTCCAAGTTGTTGACTCTCTCTTGTATACTTCTCATTTTGTTTTCCCAATTTTCTTCTACTTCCCTTATTAGCCTTTTAAAAACCATTTGGAGCTCTTCCAAGCAGGCTTTTAGGGCTTGAGGCAAATTCATACTCCCCATTTGAGGTTTCACATATAGGCATTTTGACACTGTTGTCCTCTTCTGAATTTGTGTTTTGGTCTTCCCTGTCACCATAGAAGCTCTCTATGGTCAAGGTTCTTTTCTGCTTCTTGCTCATATTTTAGCTTATTTCATGGTTTTAAAATTTGAGCTCTGCTCCTGGGGCACAGAGAGCACTGTCCCAAGCTTCTTGTGCTGAGGGCCAGGGTCTGGTTTTTGGCTTTGTGCAATGGTGCCTCAGGTACTGGTGGCTTGCTCACTGTGTTGGAGTGGCCTGGCTTAGTCATGACTGTTTTTCCTGGTTTCTGGGGCTGGCAATTTGCCTTCTGTGCTGGAATTGAAGGCCACGCATCTGGCCTAATGTGCCAGTGGCCTGCTGAACCAGGACCAAGGGACCTCAATTGCTGATCCATGCTGTGGCCAAGAGCCTCCTGCTGGCTTTCCTGGACACCATCTGCACTAGGCTGTACTCCCTTTTTTACCCAAATGAGACAGACCTTTCTTGAAGTCCGTCTAAGTTATCTTAAGCCGGAAACTTGTTTCTCTTCATCTTTTTGTAGGTTCTTTTGCTCCATATTCCATTTAGAGGCTTGATTTATTGATGTTTTTAAAGGATATTGAGGAGAGCTCAGGCAACTTCCTGGCTTCTCTGCACTGTCTTGGTATTACCCTCCCATTTTACATTTTCTTCTATTTTTTCATGCTTTTGATGTTGTTTGACTGATTCTTGATGTCTTACAGATTCATTAGCTTCTACTTGTGCAATTCTAATTTTTTGGGGGGGCAGGGCAATTGGTGTTAAGTGACTTGCCCAAGGTCACACAGCTAGTAAACATGTCAAGTGTCTGAGGCCAGATTTGAACTCAGGTCCTCCTGACTCCAGGGCCAGTGCTTTACGTACTGTGCCACCTAGCTGCCCCTCTAATTTTTAAAGAATTATTTTCTTCACTTAGGTTTTGTACCTCCTTTTCCATTTGGCCAATTCTGCTTTTAAAGGAGTTGTTTTCTTCAGTCTATTTTTCTTCATGTGGCCAATTCTATTTTTTAAGGCATTATATTCTTCAGTCAATTTTTTGTGCTTCTTTTCCAAACTGTTGACTCTCTTTTCATAATTCTCCTGCCTAGCTCTCATTTCTTTCCCAGTTTTTCTTCTACCTCTCTTACTTGATTTTTGGGATTCTTTTTGTGCTCTTAAAACCAATTCATATTTTTCTTTGAGGCTTCACATGTAGGCATTTTCACTTTGTCCTCTTCTGAATTTGTGTTTTGAACTTCTCTTTAGCCATGGTAGCTTTCTATGGTCGGGGCTCTCTTCTGTTTTTTAATCCATTTTTCACCCTATTTCATGACTTTTAAAGTTAAGTCCTGCTGCTTGGACACAGGGGGCACTATCCCAAACTTCTTATGTTGAGACCCAGTAGCCTGGTCACTGGCTTTCCACTCTGGGGCCTCAGGTGCTTTTGACTTGCCTGCTGCACTGGGCTGGCCTAATTGTGCCAATTGTGCAGAGGTTCCAGGGATGACAATTTGTCTTTTTTTGCTGAGGCTGAAGGCCTCACTGATGGCCTGCTGAGCCAGGATCGAGGGGGCTCAGTTATTGGGGCCTCAGTTGTTAATCTGTGCTGTGGCTAAGATCTTCCAGCTGGTTTGCCTGGACAACATTTGCATTGGGCTACACTCCTCTTTTACTCTGGTGATACAGACCTTTTCCTGAAGTCCTTCTAAGCTATCTTAAGCAGGAGAATTTTTCACTGCATCTTTTTATAGGTTCTGTCACTCCAGAATCCATTTGTAGGTTTCACTTAATGTTGTTTCTGAGGGACACTGGGGTTAGCTCAGGCAATTTCCAGGCTTCTTTCCACCATCTTGGTATTGATTATTTTTAAAGAAAAAGACTAGTAGCCTAATTATGGAAACTGTTAAGTTTTTTCTATTGAATAATACATTTAAAAAATTTAAATTTAGAATGAGCATCATGGCCTCTAGAAAAGGGGTAGGGAAATCTAACCTTGCAAGGAGAAATATAACCATGTGAGGAGATAAGGAAATACCTTATCAAATGTGAAAATGAATTTTTCCATGGCATCAAATCACATGACTTTAGTTACATGAAGCAAGTTATTTGGGCCATAAAGGTCAAAGTCACTTGGCTGTATCCTTATGGGAGTGTGTAAATTCAAATGGATAGGAGCACTCATTCTTTAATTGGGAGACATACATGAAAAGTTGAAGTACTTGAAGAAATGGCCCAGGTGGCCCAGAATGTGATAATAACCTTTTCCTTAGTACTGTGCAGTACTCAGTTCTGTGAGGATTACAAGAGAGCTAAGGGAGTCCTTTAGCTGTAATATTCACAGATTTCTTATTTCTCAGAAAATCTCCATTGCTTTTCCTTTCTCACTGGGATGTATGCTCATCTTTGTGGCTAATTCAGGTTTTCTGAGGCCATTATTATTATATTAGTCAGCCCATTCTTAAATCTTCCTCTATGATTCTGTACATTGCTTGTTATATAATGTACTATGTGATTTTATAGTTATAGACGTATAATAATTCTAAAACTTTTTGGTCTCAGGACCCTTTTACACTCCTAAAATTATTGAGAACTGTCTCCCCCAGAGCTCTTTGTTATATGAGTTTTAATCATTAATATTTACAATATCAGAAATTAAATTGCCTTAGGACTTAACAAACTTATGTCTTCTGAAACTTTTATTTTGCACATGCAGTTTGCATATTTATTGCCACCTTAAAGAAATATGGCTTGCCCAAGCAATTAAAACTCTATTATTGTATAACCATAGAGAAAAATTATGGTATAGGGTTTCTAGTTAAAAATCCAGTATCAAAGACTTTTTATCCCTTGTGTGTGGTGTATGTGATGGCTCTGGTGGATGAATGAACTTAAGGTTGTTTCAAGGCTTATGTTGCTATGGCAATTTGCACAGTCTCCTCTATTGAGACAATAAAATGTAGGAAATTACCTGCTACCTCAATGAGAGTAGAGAAAAGGTCAGGCCAAGCTTACTCTATAACAGATGCAAAAGGTTGCTTAAAATATAATTTTGCAGATGATCACAGGGTAGTTTCCTTTGTCAAGCAACAACTTCTAGTCTTATTTTCAAAAATTACTTATAAGCTACTCTCCAGCATCACCAGGTTTTAATGAAATACAATCTAATAACTGCTTGGTTTTACGTATTACCAGTATAGCCAATGGACATAAGTAATCTCAATATGGCACAAGTCCTATCCCCAATAGAGTCCTAATTAAAATTTCTGCTTTCAGACATTCCCCCCTCCAAGCTACCATTAGATAATACTTAAAATTCATCCTAAATGCTTTGAGTATGCCAGTTCTCTGCTCAAAAAGCTTCAGTGATTCCCTGTTACTTACTGAATACAGCACAAAAATATTTTAATGCCTTCAAGGTATTTTACAGTTTCCTTTCAACCAAACTTTTGAACCCCAGGTCTCATTTTGCATCATGAATCACAATGCCCCAATCATCCTATAGTATTCTGTTTCTAGAATGTATGCCGTGTATTCTTTTCTCATCCTGTTTGGGCGGATGGAAAGTCCCTCTCATCTTTATTCAAAATTCTACTCATCCTCCAAGGTTCATTCAAATATCATGTCAGATGTTTTCCTTGAATATTCCAAATGGAATCAATTCTTACTTTCTTCTTCCTCCCACCATCTGTGAAATTTATTATGTGACTTGGTTTCTATGAAAAGAAATAGTTTCTAATCACAAAATTTGTATTATTTATAGTATTATCAATTTAAGACAAGTCAATAAGTATTTGTGAAGAGCCTACTAAGAGACAGACAACGTACACTGAGGGTACAAAGAAGGGCAAAAAGTCCTTGCTCTCAAGGAACTCACAGTACGATGATTCAGGTAACCTGAAAATAACTATGTAAAAAAGTATGTACAGACAAACATCTCCTAGAGAATGCACTAAAAATGAGGAAATCTGGGAAAGGTTTCTTTTAGAAGGTGGGGCTTTAGCAGAGAATTGAAGGAAATCATGGAATCCAGAAGGTGGAGATGAAGAGGGAAAGAGTTCCATGCATGAGGAAAAGCCAGATGAAATCCCCTGACTCAGGATTTGGAGGTTGTATTTAAGGAAAACCAAGGTGTCACTGGATCTCAGAGTACATGAAGGGAGTAACATATGAGAAGCCTAGAAAAGCAGGGGAGGGCTAGGTCATGACGGGATTTAAAAGATAAGCAGAAGATGCTATATTAGGTCATGTAGGTGATAGGGAGCCACTGGACTTTATTCAACATGGAAGCAACTGGATCTCTACTTGAGGAAGTTGGAAGATAAACTGAAATAGGGAGAGATTTGAGGCAGGAGTATAAATAAGAAGGCTACCATCATAGTCCAGGTGATACATGCTAACGCTAGGGTAGCATCAGTGTCAGTGGAGAGTAAGCATATCGGAGAAATGTTATGAAGGTACAATAGGCATGACTTAACAACTGATAAGAAGTAAGAGAGTATAAAGAGTTAAGAATGATACCTGCGTTGCAATCCTGAGTGACTGGGTTGATGATGATTCCTTTGACAGAAATAGGGAAATAAGAAAAAGAGGAGGTCCTAATTGGGACAAATAACTAATTCAGTTTGAGACAAGTAGAATGTAAGATGTCCATGGGAAATCCAGTTTGAGATGTTGAATACACAATTTGAGATATGATACTGTGGGTCAGCAAAGAGCTGAGGGAAAATAGATCTGAGTATCATATGTATAGAGATAGTAACTGAATCCATAGGACATGATGAGATTACCAAGTAAAAGAATATAAAGGGAGAAGAAAAAAAGGCCCAGGACAGAGCCTTAGAGAACAACCAATGTTATTGAGCTATGCTTACATGAAAACCCAGCAAAGAAGTCTGAGGAATGCTAAGGCAAGTAGGAGAAGAACAATAAGAGAGCATCGTTGCAATTACCTAGAGAAGAGAGCTTCAAGAAGAGGGTCAAAGATGTTAGAGACGTTGAGAAAAATGAAGATTGAGAAGAAGCCATTAGATTTGGCAATACAGAGATGATTGGCAACTTTAGATACAGCAATTTTAGTTGCATGATGGCAGAATAGAGATTTAAGAAGGGAGTGAGTGTAAAGGAAATGGATGTACAGATTGTAGATAATCTTCTCAAGAAGCTTAGCCACAGAAAGGAACAGAGATTTAGGATAATACCTATCAGGAATTAATGGATCAAGTGATTTTTGATGGTGGGAACGACTTGGTCATGTATATTGTAAGTAATAGAGAAGTAGTCAATGAACAATGAGAGTTTGAAGATTAGTGAGAAAGTGGGGACCATAGCGGGAACAGTCTTCAAGCGAAGATGGGATAGAATGAGATCACTTGTGCAAAGAGAAGATTTGCTTTCACAAGAAGGGGCACTTCTTCATGTAAGACAAGGGTGTACAAAATAATGGCGAAAGCCATTTGAGTCTATGACTGCCTTGTAGAATTATGTATTTGTGTCTTACCTACTTCTGTCAGTTGTAAACTCCTCTAGAGTTGGAGGCAATCATACCTTGCAAATCATAATGTCACTGTAATTGTCATCATTAGGGTTGGAAAAAAAAATTAGATTTTTTTCACATTATTTCCTTTGCCCCCTACATAGTTATTTTATAGTTGGGGAAAGTATTTTCCTACTATTACCTATGTCCCTTATATAATGATTTTACAGATCAGAAAACTAAAGTTATACTAAGTTAAATGATTTCCACAAAGCCATAGAACTTAGTACCTCTTGCTGAATTTAAAACTGACCTTTAACATCATAAATGCTCAACAAGTAGTTGTTGAATCACTCTCATTTATACATAATTATTTTATTTAATTTTAAAGTGAATATTGAATGGATTAATTCTCTATGAAAATTATTTACTGTTCTTCTTGATTTATATACTTTTATTGATAAAAGAAGTATGAAAATAGAGAGAATTATTCAGATAATTTGTACATGGCTTCTTCTCAGTACTTATATGTAATCCTTAACAAAGAGAATGGCTAAAATTTCTGTCTCTGAGCGTATAAATATTTGAGGATACGTCCTCAAAGAAGGCCAAATGTCAAAGTCCAGTTTATCACAAATCTTAATGCAATTATGCTGGAAATTTTTTTGCCCCCCAAAATCCAGCTTTATAAAAAAAGATTGGCATTGATGGCTAGTTTTGACGCTCTCTCAATGGATCTTATCTGGACACACCACAGTGGGCTCACGTGAACTTTGATGATTTCTGTTGTGGGGCGGGATGGGGAAATAGGCTTATGCTTTTATTAATTGGTATAGGGAAGGCTTGATGTGGAAACTCCATCTAATAATTCTCATTAGCCACTTCTAGACTTAGAGGGTTGCCTGAGATGGAGAGATGAAGTGACTTGACCAGAGTTACTCATTCAGTTCATATCAAAACCAACATTTCAGTTCAGGTCTTCCTGATGTGGAGGTCTGATAATCTATCCACTATGTCAACCTGACTATCTACCTTGATGAATAAGTCATCAATATAAAGAACGGAGAGTGATAGCTCTCCACCAAATGAGACACTTCTTACCAAACCTCGAATCACACACATCCTTGCTAATTTTTTCTTCCACGTTTGCTTCCTAGGTTCAGATAATACTATATTTGTTTTCTATCTCTCTCATGAAATGTGATGTGCCTTCTTAATTAATGATAGAATCAGAGTTAACGGGTTTAATTCTTAGGATATAGGTTCTGAAAATATGAAAAGTGATTCAGATAATTAGTAATAATACAATAATAATAATAAACCTTTTCCACAATATTGGCAAAAACAGCAAAGGATGGGACTAATCGATATTGTAGGGGCTGTGAAAAGACAGGCATATTGATGCATTATTGGTAGAGATATGAATTGGGAAAAAAAGCATTCTCGGAAGTGATTTGGAATTATGCTAAAATAAATTTCTAAAATTTTCATTCCTTTTGACCTAGAAAATCTCTTGCAAGGCATGTATCCAGAGGAAGTTAGTGAAAGAAAAAGTCTTAATTTATATTTATAGAGGCTTTTTTGATAGTAGTAAAACACTGAAAACCTGGTCCTCATCATTTAGAGAATGTTTAATCAAATTGTGTCATATGAACATTATGGAATATGACTTTTCAATAATAATTCCTATGAAAAATATGGAGAGCCACAGGAAGACAAATGAGTTGATCCTCAATGAATAAAGTAGCCAAGGGAAATGCATGTATATGTATATGTATGTGCATATGTATATGTATGTATATATTTACATGTGTATGTTTATGTGTATGTGTATAAATCTAGGTTTAGGTAGACATAGGTATATGTAACCATAACAACATAAATGCAAAGAGCAGTAACAAAAATTGAACCTGGATGCTATGTCATGATGATGATGATACTAAAAATCTCCCGTGCCCCACCACAAATATAAGAATAGACCTACTTTTTGCAGAGATTCAGCAGTATGGATGCAGAACACTGCATATTCTGTTAAATATGATTGATATGTAGCTTAGTTTTGTTGAACTGTCTTTTTATTATTCTTCTCCCCCTCCCCAATTTTAAGGTATGGCTCTCTGGGTATAGAACAGGCAGGAATATATTGGGAAATATAGGTCATTTAAAAATGCACATTCTAATGCACATTCTAAAGCAAGAAGAAAAAAATTCTAAAGGCCTCCTTCTGCCCCTCAAATCTAAGGCATAATGACACCCAACCCCTTTAAACTGTACAATAATAGAGATAACTGGCCTTAAACTCAATGAGAACCTAGCTGATTTGAGCCCTGTTCACTAGAAACTGAATTTAGAAAAAATGACACCTTGACTTCTTTTCTCTTCTGCCATGGAGTCTATTTCTACTTATCTTTGATAGAAGTTCTCTTATAAGTAACATTTTTGTATAACTCTACTTTATTTACAATTCTGTCCTACTCAATAGACAATGATAAGAATTTTTGGAACCAAGGTACTAACTGTCCCTACCAGAAAAAAAAACATTCATAAGACAGCAAAAAAAATATTTATCTTTATCTTATACTCACTGCATTTATCTTTTAAACACAGGTGCATGGGGTGCTAAGATTTGATCTGCAATATCAGCTCTAAAAGCAAAACTCTATATGCCTAGTAGTCATTACTTTGCTATTGTCACAACTCACATCTTGGTGGTTTCTTTTTTTTTGCCCTACCATACTTTCATTTCCTTAATAAGAATAGCTAGAGTTCCATATCAGTCTCCCTTATATATCTGTTCCCTCTTATCCTTCAGAATTTCCTGTGCATGTAGATAGTACAAAACTTTCCAGGTTATTCACTTGTTAGGAATTTTACTTTATATTGGATTAGATCTACTAACATAACCTGTGGCAGACATGTTCTGACTGAAAGTTATTAGAGATTGAGACTTGCTATAGTCAAGAGAGCTGCTAATACAGCTGGGAATCTATCAACAACCATTGGTTTTAGGAAGCTGTCATCAAATTTAGATGCATCAAATCATTTGAACATGGTCTCTTGTCCCTAGTGGAAGTAGACTTCCTTTCAGTGTGAGAGCAAGTCCTGGTGATTTTTCCCCCTTATAATATCTAGATATCAAAATAGTTTATAATAGCATAGATTTCATAGGATCATAGATTTGTAGTTGGGAAAGACCTTAGGGGATATCAAATCCAACTCTCATTTTACAGATGAGGAAACTGAAGGACAGAGAGTTTAAGTTACTTGTCCCAGGTTACACAGTTCGTAAGTGTCTTAGGTAGGATTTGAGTCAAGGTCTGCCTAATTTTAAGTTCAGTGTTACAAAAACTTGATATATAAAATCCATACAACAAGTTAAGGAGTGACTACACCAAAGAAGCATTTTTTAAGGTTACATGGATTTTATTTTATAAATTCAAAAATGATATAAAATTTTGTTAAAACACCCAAGCACTTGCAAGGAATGATTGCCAAGATTTAGAAAACTGAAGTATACTATGAAGACTTTATAAATGAAAAGGCATGTTTTTGAATATTTTTAAAATTTGACAATTAACTTTATAAGTAGAATATTTGGCATGTTTATGAGTAAAAAAATTAATGATTATATGGTGTGAAGGATATTATTTCTGCTTCAAGTAATTTCTTGTGATCTTCCCAGCTGCTGGTGTCCTACCCGCACCAAACAGCCTCATACCTATTTTTGTGCAACTTATTACCTATTCCTTCCTCCAGTAAGATGGCAAACTAAAGAAGCATTTTTAATTGGCAAACATAAATAATCTAATGGGCAATTTATCCCTTTCCCCATTTCCTGTTTTTCATTATTTTATATAGTGAATATTGCCTGCTTTGTATATGTAAGAATTGAAAAATAGTAACTTTGTTTCTTTGGAGTCTAGCCCAGAATGTATTTTGAGGTTATAGTTTTGAGTTAGAAGGGACCTCAGGGACCATTTGTTTTGACTTCCTCATTTTATGCATGGGAAAATAGAAGATGAAGGAAAGCAAATGAATTTTACTGGTAGTAGATTTCAGGGGTAGGATTTGAACTAAAATTTTATAATTCTTAAGTCAGTGCTCTTTTTCTTGCACCTTACAAAATAAATACTGTGATACTAGGAAAAAGGGCCTCGGAGCAATGAAAATGGAAAATAAAACTTCTTTGAATTCATAGGTTAAGCCATTGAACAAATACATTCTGATCTTCAGGAACTATTTCTTGTGTAAAGTGAGATACTTCTTTATAAATAAAAGATCATGGATTTATAATAGGAAGGGTCTTGTTTAACCTCCTCATTTTGCAGATTAAGATTTAGAGGCCTAGAAAAGCTGAGTGATTTGTCCAAGATCAAATAGGTATTAAGTTCCAAAGGGGATAATTTGAACTTATGTCTTTTGACTTCAGATCCCTTGGTTTTCTGAAGCAACACATTGCTTCTCTCATCATATAAAAACATTCCACATACAAAGAAATGCATATTTTAGGGAATTATATCATTAACTTTAGAATAAAAGAGATTATCATCAATTTCCCATTATATTGTGATCTAATCATCAATGTAAAGCTGTACTCAATATTATCAAACATGGATAGGAGAGTCTTTATAACAATAATTTCCAATATTGAACTGTCTTGCCCGATGTTCATGCTTCTTATTCATAGCTTATATGGCAATTTCTGAGACATTTAACATTCTTTGGTGACTTTGGTTAATATTTCAAATTTAGATTTTCTTAGTGAAAATATTCCCAACTTAAACAAAATCTTCTGTGAAGAAATTTAACTTTTATAACAATACTAGATTGCAGAAGCGGAGAAAGGTGGCTATGAGGTGAAGGCCAGAAATTTGGATTTGGAGTCAGGAAGACAAGGATTCCAGGACTATAAGTGACATAGACAGTCAGCAAAAGTCCATTTAACCTTTTAGTGTCTTTTGTAGATCTTTGAAACTGAAGTGGAGGAGGAGACCTTGATGTGCATCACTAGAGGGAATCTCCTTACTGGGAGCTCCCTAAAGAGATGAGGTAGGATCATAGAACTTATCTAGAACCAAGGGAGGTCCAGGGACTTGTTCAAAATAACAGAAGTAGTAAATTTAATCCTGGTCTTTTGTCTCCAAATCAATGTTCCTATCTAAAATAAATGAATAAATTAATGAACAAAAAATAAGTCAGCAAATACATCGACAAATATATTGAATGATTTTAAGTGACATTTATCATATTAAAATGGAACCAAATAATAAGGAAAATATCCTTAAAATATGAAAAATGTTAAACAGGTCTTAAATCTTCCTACTCAGAACTATTAAATAAATAAGCCATTGAGACTTAACTGATAAATCTGTAGGAAACAGCTGAAATAGTGGGTGTCTTAAAAAGAAATATTTGCCTTCAGATAGAGCTATAGTGACAGACTAAATTTTAAGTGCCAGGTTTTACTCAGGTGCTATCTCCTTCCTGTGTGGATCTAGTCCCAAGAGAATGTAGTTTCTGGTATATTATTTTATGTTTAGTTTCTAGTAAAGTGTTTGTACTATTTTCATTCACATGCATCTTTTTTAGAGATATCACCAAACCTTGAAGACAAATAACAAAACCACCGATTTTTTGGTTAACGTATGCAAAGAAGAAAGTAGTGATCATTTAAAATAATGAAATAGAAAACAGGAAAGGGGCAAAGGGTTAAATTTTTATTAGATCCAATTTCTTGAGAGGAAAGCAAAAATTCTGAAGGCCTCTTGAGTTCATATTTTTGTTTTATAATCAATAAAGCACAGGTTATGTTTCCACTCCATCCAACAAAACGGCTGTGAATAATGCTTCCTGGGATAGATCAGAAAGAATTGTGCAAATGTACAAGATGAGAAGATCTTCATATTCTTTAGAATAGTCATCTACTCATAAGGAGACAATAGTTTGTGCAGTATAATAGCCATCCATATAATTATGGAACTTTTTGCACATATATCAGGATCACGAAATCAGATGTGGGGCTGGCAGGGCATTTTGAAGCTGTCTAAGCCAACTTCTTCATTTCACTGTTAAGGAAAATGAATCACCAAAAGGTTAAGTGACTTGCTCAAGCTCACACTGGTAGTTAGTGGCACAACCGAAATTTGAACCCATGTTCTCTGACTCTAAAATGAATACTCTTTCTGATATCTATCTATCTATCTATCTGTCTGTCTGTCTCTCTGTCTGTCTCTGTCTGTCTATTTGTATGCCTATCTGTCTGTCTATCTATCCATCCATCTATCTGTCTGTCTGTCTATCTATCTATCTATCTATCTATCTGTCTGTCTGTCTGTCTCTGTCTGTCTATTTGTATGCCTATCTGTCTGTCTGTCTATCTATCCATCCATCTATCTATCTGTCTGTCTGTCTATTTATCTATCTATCTGTCTGTCTCTCTGTCTCTGTCTGTCTATTTGTATGCCTATCTGTCTATCTATCCATCCATCTATCTATCTGTCTGTCTGTCTATCTATCTATCTATCTATCTATCTATCTATCTATCTATCTATCTATCTATCTATCTATCTAT
>CM053627.1:182235894-182253178 GCA_028646595.1 Phalanger gymnotis | reverse complement strand
TCTGTTAAAGGCAGCTAGGTGGTACAGTGGATGGAGTCCTGAGTATGGAGTCAGGAAGAATTCTTTGTGTGAGTTCAAATCTGGCCTCAGAAACTTTACTAGCTGTGGGATTCTGAGCAAGTCACTTAACCCTCTTTGTTTCAGTTTCTGCTATTGTCAATGAGTGGGAGAAGGAAATGGTATTGTACTTGAGTATCTTTGCAAAAAACAAACCCAAATGTGCTTACAAAGAGTCAAGCGCAAGTGAAAAATGCCTGAAGAACAGTAGAAGCATCCGTTAGTCAGTGTTCCCTTTAATCAGCCACTCCACTGTAAAAGTACTTCCTTTCACACCTATTTTATGAGTTAATTTTTTTCCCTTCGGCCTCTCCCTTCCCTTCAACCATTGCATTCCTCTTCTTCATCACTTAATTTTAATTTTTTTGATGTCATCCAATTACAGGCAATTCACATCTATGCCCTCTATGTACACTTCTTCTAAATGCCCTATTAATGATAGAATTCTTAGGAGTTATATGTATCATATTTCAATAAGGGAATGTAAATAGTTTAACCTTAGAGAATCCCTTAGTGAATCCCCTCTCTTTCCTGTTTTATCTTTTCATGATTCTTTTGAGCCTTGGGAATCAAAGTCAAATTTTCTTTTCAATTCTGGTGTTTCCATTAGGAATGCTTAAAAAATCCTTTATTTATTTTTCACCCTTAAAGGATTATACTCAGCTTTGCAAAATAGAATATATCTTCTTTCTCTTCTTGAATATCATGGTCCAAGTCCCCTCATTTTCCTTTTTTTTAATTTTTGAAATAGTATATTATTTTTATCAATTACATCTCAAGACAATTTTTAGCAGTCATTTTTACAAGGTTTTGAGCTCCAAATTTTTCTCCCTTCCCCCTCCTTCTTTTTAAAGTAGTAGGCAATTTGATATAGGTAATACATGTTCTATCATCTAAAACATATTTCCGTGTTAGTCATAGTTGTGAAAGAAGAAAACGATCAAAAGAAAAATTCTTTGGAATTTTTTTTTGTTTTTTCTTGATGTCTCGCAGAGTCTTTAGATTCCACTTGCTTAAATCGGATTTTTAAGGTATTATTTTCTTCAGTGAGCCTTTATACCTCTTTTCCATTTGGCAAATTTTATTTTTTTAAGGAGCTCTTTTCATTAAATAGATTTTTGGACCTCTTTTACTATTTATTCTTTAAGGTGTTATTTTATTCATTATTTTTTTTCTTTTGCTTCTTTTGACATGCTAGTGATTCTCTTCATAATTTTCTTGTATCCCTCTCATTTTCCTCCTCATTTATTTTCTACTTCTCTTATTTGTTTTAAAAATCCTTTTTGAGCTCTTCTAGGAATTCTTTTTGGACTTGGTCAAATTAATATTTTTTTTTCTTTGAGACTTTGTATGTATCTGTTTTGATTTGTCTTCTGAGTTGTTTTCTTGATCTTCCTTGTCACCATAGTAGCTTTTTATGGTCAGGTTTTTTTTTCTGTTGTTAGCTAATTTTCCAGCCTATTTTTTTTTCTTTATAACTTTGTTAAAGATGTACTCTGCTCCTTGGGTGGAGAGGACACTGTCCCCAGCTTCAGGTTTTTGGTGATGTTTTTCGAACTTGTTCTTGGGGTCTATCCATTTTCAGTTCTTCCAAGGTGTTATGATCTAAGGAGAAATGTGGCTAGTGCTCTCCTGGACTATATTCCATTCTGTGAATGACCATAAGCACTCTTCTCTTCTCCATTACTGGGATCAAAGTTCCTGCTTCTCTGTGGCCTCAAGTGCTCTTCTTCCTTATAGCCCTGGAAATGTTATTCAGGACCTTGCTCTCCCATGCTGCACGGGAGGCTACATGCACTAGTGCTCTTTTTTGCCTTCAGCTTATACCAGTGATCCTGCTTCCCTGTAAATGAGCTAAAGCGCTCTACCTTGGAAATGTTACCAGGGCACCCATCTCACTGGGGATACTCCCCTTCACCCTGGACTGCAACCCAGAACTGTGTGTAAGTAATGCAACATGGTCCTTCTACCAGTACCAGCAAATGGCCTCTTGTAATGATCTTCTGACCAATTCTATGATCCCCTTACTGTTTGTCCGATGAGAGCCCCCAAATTGCTGCTGCTGCCACACCTATTTCACCTACTTCCAAGGCCAGCTGCTGGTTGCCATGGCATGGCCTGCACTACACTTTGGGCCTGACCACCATTCTGATGAGATGAACTTTTCCTGCCTATCTCCTAATTTGTTATGGGCTAGAAAATTGTTTCACTCCAATCTTTTGTTTGTTTTGCTACTTCAAAATTTAATTTGAGGCACTATTTTAAAGTTGTTTCTATGGGAATTTTGGACAGTCCATTTGAGTTCCTGATTTTCTTCTGTAATCTTGGCTCTGCCCCCTCACCCCATCCCCATTTATGCCTTTTCTAGGTAAACTTTTTTTTTTCTCCCAGTGCTCAGTATAATTCTCTGCCAACAGTACATGTTTAATAGATATATTGTGTCTTTAGATGCAGCAATGTGCTTTATAAATGTGTGCAAAGGACTTGCAGAGCAATAAGAACAATAACAATAACACTTATCACCAATTTTTAGAATATATGTATGTGTGAAAATATATATATAATACAGGTATATAGTATGTACATATATTATTGCTATTTATTACTTACATGTGCATTATATATATGCAGGTATGTATATATATATATATGTATGCATGTATATATATGTGTGTATATATATATACATGTATGCACGTATATATGTGTGTGTGTGTGTGTGTGTGTGTGTGTATATATATACATATATATATATACACATACATATATATGGATGGATGGATGCCACACATACAAATATAAAAACTTCTGGATCTTTAGAGGTTGGGGTATTGTGTCCCCTTCATTTCCACTAAGACACCATTCTATTCTGTATCCACACAGGTTGTCCAGACTCTAATCAGTCCTGGGTAAGCCTGGTCTTTAAGGATATGGAAGCTAGGTTCCTTTTCCCACATTCATTGTGTCTTTGAATACTGACCCTGGAATTCTAGGAATATATTATTTAAACTTGAGACTTGAGCTCATATTTAGGGCAGCTCAAAAAAGAGAAGTAAAAGAAATGGTAGATTGTTATATATATTAGACAATGTCTAGTATAAATCAAGTTTGGGACAGGAATTTCTTTCATGAAAAATGCTAAATTTTTTTACAAGTGAATATTAACAGTAAGACAAATTAAAAAGCAATAGTATTAACTACTACAATAATAGGAGGTTGGTACTTAAAAATGCCTATGTAGTATTTTGTTGCATTGCTGATTAGTCATTTTACATTACATCATGACTCTGCACTGAACAAATAATTCCTGGTATATGTTTCCACTAGACCAGGTCTGGTCTAATTTTCTTGTTGCTCATCTTTTTCAAGTGTATTGGAATATTTGCCTGGGATTCTTCCCAAGCCTGCTGGCCAGTTCTGCTTTAGTGGGATCCAACATCTCCATATTTGTCAAACTTGTAGGTTACTTTTAAGTACATATATATACATATATATATATATATATGTATATATATACCCATATACATATATATATATATATATATATATATATACCCATATACAAGCCCGCACTTGTAGGTTACTTTTAAGTATATATATATATATATATATATATATATCTCAAGAATTATGTTTAATCATCTATTCAGAAAAATAAGTACAAAGTTTAAAAGGTGGCCAGTTCACCTAGTTGAGTTCATGCTCCATTTGGTATAGACATAATTTAGCTCTTGGTAACCTCCTACATTCCTTTTTTTTAACTATCTGGCTCTGCCACTCTTTTGAAAATAAAAGGCACTTCAAAAGTGCTTACATATTGGCTCCTTGATGATCAAGGATGTCCTGGAAAGCCTGTTATTCCAAGACAATGACTTGACCCTGAGCTGTTAAACATTGATTTGATAGCACAGACTTATCAAATACTGCTCTCGGTTAACTGTCTTGTTAAAAAGGATATAATAAATTAATTCATACTAAGTTAAAGTGTGGCAATATATTATTTCTAGGGATATTTTCATTTTATCTAGGGACAATAATACAATATAATGATGTCTAAAGGCAAGTTTTTAGATCTTAGAAATAAATTGGTGAGAAAGTTGTGGGCCCTCAAATAATACACTCACTGACACATGTATACATATATAATTATACATATATGAGTGAGTATATACATATATATATATGTACACACACATATATGTGTATGTGTGTGTGTACTGCCATTTTATAAGGGCAACCATGAATATAAAGTTTACCATTAGAGAATTATGTAGTGCCAATGAAAAACAGCTGATATGTGGGAAAACATGACTTCTTATGATCACAGATTACAAGATTTGTAAGATATTGGAGGCACTCTATTTGAACAAACTCCTTTCATAAATTTGGAAACAAACCCAAGGAAGTTATTGACTTATCCAAGGTCACAGAGATGACCAAAGTGGTATAGAAATAATTTCAACTCAGGCTATCTAACCCTAATCTCAGTTGTTTTTTCCACTACACTTCATTCCACCCTTAATTTAGAAAAAAAATACAAACAATTTTTATGGGCTTATCTATTGTATATGGTACAATGAAGAGTTCTGAACTTAAAGTCATAGTACTTAGATTCAAATACTTATTATATTACTTTATAAATATATAATTATATATATTACCATATATATAATTATATATATTACTATATTATATTAAATATAAAATATTATCCCTGTGACTGTGAAAAATTCACTAAACCTCTCTAAACTTTAGTTATCACATCTATAAAATAAAACAGCTGGGCCAGACAGACTCCAAATTCCCTCAAGCTTCAGATCTATGATCTTATGATCATATGTATTCCTAAATGTAGAAAAACAAACTATGTTAAATCCCTGCATACCATCTACATCCCCTTTTGTTATCTACATTTCTAGTTATCTAAATTGGTAGCTATGATCTACGAGGTTCTGTATTCACTTCTTGAATGTCTATTTCCTGTGGGGGATAATTTTGGTGCCTTTGTCTAATGCAGAAGAAAGGGAAAGTAAATGTTTCTATCTCAGTTATTACCAAATTCTCAATTTTTTTAAAAAAATAAATATTTATCTGATTGAGATGCTTCAAGAAAAATGAAAATTTCTTCATGAAGAGCTGTGTTTTTTGTCCTGTTGTCCCCAAAGCTTAGCATTGGGTAACTGCTTAGTAAATGAATTTGTTGGTTGGTTTTTGATCCCATGTGGGGTCTTCTTGCAAAGGTACTAGAGTGGTGTGCTATTTCCTTCTCCAGTGGATTAGGCAAACTGTTTTTAAGTGACTTGCCCAGAATTATATAGCTAGCAAAGGTCTGGCACCAGATTTGAACTTAAGTCTTCTTGACTCTGGGCGCAGCGTTCTCTCCACTGAGACATTCAGCTAATAAATGAATATTTCGTGAATTGATCTGAATTTATTCTTACAAAAGTAATTATGTTTTGAGATTCAGTACAAAGAGATATTTGGAAGAGAATGGAGACAGTCACATAGTTACAGAAAGTTTTCAAAAAAAATTGAAAAATTGTTAATATTTTATGATTTTTACAGAAGCCTACCAATTCTTCACTTTCTTTTTTTTTATTTTGAAAAATTCTGTGTCTAGATGGGGGGTACTCAGAGGAGCACAAGGAAGAAAAGAAAAATTTTGGGTATGTAAACCTTTCCAATTAATTTCCAACTAGAACATAAGAACTTTAGATACTTCTATTTATTTTCTGCTTTACTTTTATTGTCCAATTCATATTGTAAGTCACTGAAACAAGGTCATGGTTTTAATGTTTTCTCTAGCACAGAATCCATCATGCTCAGTAAGTCATAGTAATGGTTTTCCTCAATTTCATTCATTTTAACAACTAAGGAAGAAACTGAAGCCATTTAAAAAATGAAGAGCATTTAATATTATTCTCACATTTCTTTTTACAAGGCAAAAGACATATAATGAAATGCAATAGCAAGACAATAAAAAAGAACGAATCAGGTATTAAAATGCTGAAATAAATGTCACTCTCAAAATGTCCCCAAGGACATGGTGCCTCATTTCCTAATTAACCTTGAGTCTCTAACATAACTGAGAAGGGCAGAATTCATTTACTCACAGGAAGATCCTATGGATTTCTTTTTCTTCTCAACAGCACTTTTGGGAATGCTGACTTCCTGACAGGACAAGAGAGCATTCATTGAACAGTCTACTGATGGTTTTTCATGGCAAAGAAATTGCAGTTCAGAGTACATAGGACTCTTGGTGCTATAGGCTGCAGCATGCTGAGGTCTCTCAGAACTGCAATTTCCTCTGCAGGTCATGCCAGCCCTGGTATTGTGTATATGTATATGGCTGCTATTTTTTAATCTTCCTCTCTCTACTCCCTCCTGCCACTCCCCACATAGGGAGACTCCTAGCCTTAAAAAGTTTTATTAATGCCTTTTGTTTTTCCATAGTGGTAATTTTTTAATATACAATTCCACCATTGGTCATTTACTTGTAGCAACAACATGAAATTCCTAGTTATTTTTAAGTGGTGCATGTGAACAGCACACCCATTTAATTAATGGGTTTTTGGATGATGCCTCCACACTGCTGAGCCCATATACAAGCTTTGGAGAGTTACAATACAAAGAAAATTTCCTTCTTGAGAAATGTTCTCTCAGCCACAACTATAAAAGGAATATGATGTTCCCTGATTGGAAAAAAAATCTGCAAAGTATGATTCTGTTCATTTAATATTTTGCATAAACTATAGAACAATGAGTAATAGGACTCTGATTCAGAAGCATTTTTCTGCATAGTCTTTTGTCTGAAGCTTGGTCCTGCTGCCTTCCTGTTCACTCTTACTAACTTCAACATGTTCTGTGTCCTATTTAAATATGCTTCCCTCCTCCACTTTCACCCAGCTGAACTGGCTGTAGAACACAATGAGCTGGCCTTACAATGCAACCTATTCTTCTTGGTTCATCCTATCCAATTAGAATTCTAGCCCCAAATCAACACCATCTTTCATTTTTTTTGAAAAATAGATATTATTCCATTTTGATGTGTAATCATTAGATTGACACTATTTCTATTAGGAATTTGGTTGAATATATGGATTCTTTCAAAGAAGAAATAGTATGGAGTAAATAGTTCAAGTGGACTCAAACTTCCAAAAACATCCCCATCATGAAGTTTCAGATTGCAATTTTCAATGTAAAAATCTTCATTGGAATATTTACAAATGTATATCATAAATGTACAAATTTATAAATGTATAAACATACATATAAATACACATGTGTATATAGACACACAAATGTATAAATACACAGTGTGTGGCATATAGTAGATATTTAATAAATGTGTGTTCTCCTCCTCCCCTGGTCTTCTTCAGTGCTCTCCACTTCCACCACCATTATGTTCTATAAAATTCGTAGTTATGAAATGGAGTGAAAATGACTTAGAGTCTTCCAAGTAATCTTTCCTATTTATTTTTTGGGGGAAATAAAATAATAGATGATTTCAAAGAGGCATGGGAAGTCATATAAACTCATATAAAGTGGGTGGAAGTAAAAGAAAATCTTGTACTATAAATAAATACTATAAAAATCAATACTTTTGAACACTTGTTAAACAGATGGAGAGAAAAAATGAGTAAAAGCAGGACAATAATTAAAAAAAAACAGCAATGGCATTGTAAGGAAAACCAACTTTGAAAGCTGTAAGAACTCTGATAAATGAAAAGGCCATCCAAGAATCTAGAGGAACATTTGTGAAGCATCCTATCCTTCTACTGGAAAAGATGTAATGGATTCAGGGTATACAGAATGAGGCATATATTTCTTTGGCATGGCCTAATTAGAGAAATTTTTTTCTTAATTATACATATTTATATGAATGAATTTGTTTTCCTTTCCCTAAATGCTGTGGGAGGTAAAAGAGAAAGTAAATGAATTTCTGTTCATTAAAAGTACAATTTATTGTAAAAATACACAAAAAAATAGAAGCTTAACTATTTCTTTAAAAAAGTACCTTTCTGGAAGTAATGTTAAGGGTATATTTTGTTAAAAGGAAATAGTGGCGAAAGTGGAGAGGGAAGAGGAGGCAATGAGATAGAGAGTAAATTAAGAGTGAAATTAATCAGAGCCCTCCCACAAAATAAACAAAAAACAAAACAAATCTCTAGCCACAGAGTGAACTGTGTGAAGAAAGAATTACAGAGAAAGAAATAAAGCCTAAGAATTTGGAATTGGGATCTGCATCAAGGAAAAATAAGAGAGCATATTTCATCAAACCTATATCACTGGTGCTGAACAAATTCTTAATTCACCACAATGTTCTTTTTATAATGAAGGGATGGGTAAAAAAGAGAAGGAAAAGAATATAAGAATAAGATAGGAAATAAACACGTAAGTATTAATATGAATGATATTAATTCACTCACAAAATGGAAGAGGATAACAGAATAAATTTAAACATAAAATCCAACCATATCTTTTTCCAAGAAATATGAAGTCATATAGAATTAAAATAAGGGGCTGGGAACAAAATCTATTGTATTTCAGCTCAAGTTAAAAAAGCAGCTATAGCCATCATTATTTCAAATAAAGTAACAGGAAAAACCCTTTTGATTAAAGTATATATAGAGGACACTACATTTTGCTGAAAGAAACCATAGACAATGAATATAAATGTTATACATATATGCTCTTAATCACCTAGCATCTAAATAGTTAAAGGAAAAGTTAAATGCACTCCAGGAAGAAATATACCGTAAAACTATAATAATGTTGCCATCAATGTATCACCTTTAAGAGCCAACTAGATATAACAAAAAAGAAAGAATTTAAAGATTTGAATTGATTTTTAGAAAAGTTAGATATCAGAGGCCTCAAGTGAGAGAAGTTACCAAGTTTTAATAAAATATTTATTAAAAATGGAGCATGCATCAGATCATGCAAACCTTTCAAACAATTGCAGAAAAGGATAACAAGAATTTGTACTTACTAAAATGAAATGTGATTATTTTTGTTAAAGAACTATTGAAGAATAATTAAAAATTAAATGAAGAATAAATACATAAATACATTTGAAAATAAATAAAACAATTTATTCCTAAAGAATTTGTGTATCAAAGAATATGTCATAGAGATGATAGACAATGACAACAATGAGATGACATTTCAAATTTGGAGGATGTTTATTCTAAATATCTTCATCAACAAAAATGAGAAAATACAGAGCAGTGAACTGGAACTAAACAAAAAATAAAACCTAGGAAACCAAAACTTTTTTTTAAAGTTGAATGATCAATTAGAAATCTTTAAAATCAAAGAAGAGATGAAGAAAACTAAAAAAAAATTAAAAACTGGGATCTTTTAAAATAATAATAATAGATTAAAAAAATTAAATAGATTGATTTTTTTAAAAGGGGAAAATCATATTGCCAGTATGGGTAATGAAAAACTTGAATTCACAAAAAAAATATAATTACATTTTAAAACAAAAACCTATTTGACCAATTACATGCCAATAAAACTAGCAACACAAATGAAATGGATTGATATTTGGAAAAGTTTAAAATGGTCAGTTTGACAACAAAAAACAAAAGACTTAAAAAATCTGAGAAGAAAATCATTGCAGATCTAAACACATGCTCAAACAAAAAAACCACAAAAGCAACTACCCTTGGATCTAGTGTATTTGCAAATTAAGTTTATTGATTTTCAAGAACAAACTAATTGCAATGTTACATAAACTGTTTGAAAAATTAGAAAATGAAAGGGCACTACCACATTCTTTCTGTGGCATAAATATGGTCATTACTTAAACTAGAGAGAATTAAAGCAGAAAAAAGAAAACTGTAGACCAATATCCCTAGGAAATATAATCATAAAACCTTTAAAAGTAGTAGCAAGGAGATTATAACAACATATTGCACATATTGTATGGAGTATGAGCAGGTTGCATTTAAACCAGGAATGCTCGATTGTTCCAATATTAGGAAAGCTACCAACATAATGGTTCATGTTAATATTGAGAACACCAACAAAAAAAGGCATGGCGTTATCGATAGATGCAGAAAAAACCTTTTGGAAGGATATCTATTACTCTCTTTAAGACACTAGAAAACATAAAAAGAGCTTTCTTAATATAACACATATAACAAATACAAAGTATCTATGTAAAATGAAAATGTATTAAATGTAATAGGGATGAACCACATAATTTTCCAGTATGTTCTAGGATAAAACAAGAATGTCTATCATCATTACTACCATTTGGCACACTACTAGAAGTACTAATTGTATAATGACAAGGACAAGTAATTAAGTGGTTAAGAATAGACACAGAGGAAACTAAATTATTCCTGCAGATACGATGGTTTATTTAGAGATCCTCAGAGAGTTGAACAATTAGTTACTTTAACAAAGTTGCAGGATATAAAATAATTCTACACAAATCATCAACATTTCTCTATAATGCCAACTCCAGTAGGAAAAGCTGGAAAAAAAAGATATTCCTTTTTAAAAAACTGCAGCATGTTTGACATATTTCACCCACCAAGTCATAATCTGTTATTTTTAAGTCATTTCAGTAGTGTCTGACTCTTTGTTACCCCTTTTGGGGTTTTCTTAGCAGAGATATGAAATAGTTGACTATCCTTCTCCAACTCATTTTTGCAGATGAGAAACTAAGAAAAACAGGGTTAAGTGTCTTGTGTAGGATCACATAGTTGGTAAGTGTCTGAGGCCAGACGTGAACTCAGGAGGTTAGTCTTCCTGACTTCAGGCCTGGTACTCTATCCTCTGTGCAAACTAGATAAATACAACTTATAAAAATCTTTATGAAAATCCTTAAAAAATAAGGCTCGCAAATATAAATGGAAAAATTTAATTGCTCTGGGATGGACTGAGTCAATGTAATGAAATGGTAATATTATCTAAGTTAATTTACCTATTCAATGACATGCCAAGTTACCAAAGGATTATATTATAGTTCTAGAAGAAATAGCAAAATTCTCCTAGAAGAACAAAATCCTAAGAATCTTAAGAGAAATAACAAAATAGTTGGAAAGATAGGGGTCTAGTATTACCAGATCTCAAACTACTGCAAAGCTCTAACCATGAAAATGTTTTGTAATTAGTTAAGAAATTGGTTGATCAGTTGAACAAATTAAATAGATAACATATAGAAGGAAATAAATAAAATAACCTCATATTTTATAAAGCCAAAGATACTTTTTCCTAGGTGGAGAACTCACAATGTAACAAAAATTCTGGAAAAATTGAATGAGAATCTCACAGAAATTAGGTATACAGCAATATCTTAAACCATATACCATAAGAAACTCTAAATGGATATATGACTGAGAGATAAATGGATACATGTCTTTAATATAAAGGATGACATCATAAACCAACTAAAGTATCAAGAAAGATATTAACTGTCAAATCTATGTATAGAGAGTGAGTTTATGACATTTGAATAGATTTCTAATAAAGAAGTCTATGATAGCAGTAATAATATGGAAAAATTCTCCAAATCTCTAAAAAAAATGAAGAAATGAAAATTAAAGTAATTCCATCTCACAAACATCAGATTGGCAAAGTTGGCAAAAAAGAAAATGACAAATATTGAAGAAAATACAGGAAAAAAGCAGACACGTTAGCGGATTGTTGATAGATATGTGAGTTGGTAAATCTCTTCTAGACACTTTGGAATCTTGCCCTAAAAGTGAGTAAAATGTGCATACCCTTTAATGCTCTAATACCGTTACTAAGTCTATACTCCAAAGAGACAAAATAAAGAGAGAAAGGACACGTAGGTACAAAAATATTTACAATAGCTCTTTTTTATGGTGGAAAGGAACTGGAAACTGAGGGGATGAATACAATTTATGGAATAGCTGAACAAATTGTGCAATATGAATATAAAGGGATAATATTGAAAAGAAGAAAGACATGCTTTCAGAGAGACCTGAGAGGCCTTATATGAATTGATACAGAATGAAGTGAGCAGCACCTGGAGCACAATTTATACAATTAACAAAACTGTAAAAACAAATATTTTGGAAAGACATAAGAATTCTGATAAGTAAATTAACCAAACAAAATTCTAGTGAATCCTTGATAAAGTATGCCACATAACTCCTTGTGAAGAAGTGATAGAATCAGGGTTCTGAATGAGACATATTTTTTTGAACACAAGAACAAGGTCAGTATGGTAATTTGGTTTTTTTTGACTATTCATATTTATTATGAGTTTTATTTTCTTTCTTTCATTGCTTCCCTCCTCTCTCCCTTCCTCTCTTCCTCTCTCCCTCCCTCCCTCCCTCCCTTCCTTCTTTCTTTCCTTTCTCAAGAGGGTAATGGGGAGATAGTAAGAAAAACTCTTCTTTTATTAATTGAAAAAATAAAATAAAACATATAGTTTATACTCAAGGCTATAATAGGCAGGTATTATACTTGTCAATCATACTTATATTTAATATATAGTTTCACAGTTTCATAATGAAGAATTTTTTTAAAAAATGTGTTTAAAATCATAAGTATTCATCACCAAAGATTGCAAAACAATTGATTTCAGTAAAGAGAGGACATATTATACATGAAGACAAAACAAATGAATTATAATCAAATCTCAGTGTATTGTGGATCAGGACTTTTTTTTCTTCCTTCTAGAAGGATAAGAATAGAATGACATAATGTGAGAGCTGGGAAAGACTAGAATTCTTCTATTTCCATAATAATAAATTAAGTAACTCAAGTAACAAATTAAAAAGACTGACATCTGAGTATAATAAATGTTTTGCTCAAGGTCAAAATAACTACTAGCAGAGGGCCTGGGACTAAAACTCAGGTCCAATGTCCTTAAAACTTCAAGAAATCCAATAACCTTAGCAATTGTCTTGTGCTTAAAACAATTTTCATTTTATATATGACCTAACAGTACTTTGAAAATCAACAGGGGAGTGGACAGAACCAACATGGTAGAATAAAGGCAGGGACTCTCCTGAACTCCTCCAAATTCCTTTCCACACAATGTCAACATAATGCCTCAAAATGAATTCTGGAGAAGCAGAACCAATCAAAGGATGGGATAAACAATTTTCTAGCACAAAATAGCTTAGAAGTTTAGCATGAAAGGTCTGTCAAACTAGAGTGAGATTGGAGTGCAGTCTAGTCCAGGCCACACCCCAACAAGCCTGCAGCAGGCATTGGTTGGGAGTGTGTGTGTATGTGTGTATGTGTGTGTGTGTGTATGTATGTGTGTGTGTGTGCATGTGTATGTGACATAATAAGAGGTAGCTTCTAGAACTCTCAGCCCATGGAGCATAAGAGGGTCAGAAAAATGGTCAGAAGGACAGGGGAGCCTTGCAGACAATTGGAATAGGACTCTGTTGCATTATCCATAGGCAAATCAGGGTCTCAGTCATAGGGTAAGGAGGAGCATTAGCAGAACTGTGACCCTGGTCACAGTTACAGGGTGGAAAAATATGCTTGTGTTGACTAATAGATAAGAACACAGACAAGGCAAGCAGTGACCATACCTCTCCTTAGATCATAGCAACTTGAGAGAACTGAAAACTTAAAGGCCCCCCAAAATAGCTCTGAAAATAGTAGCTCAAAAAACCTGAAACTTGGGACAGTCTTCCATAAGCTCTGGCAGAAGAGTCCAATTTCAACATACAGTCAAGAAATAGACTGGAAAATGAGTGAACTACCAAAAAAGAACCTTAGAAAATTATTATGGTGAAAGGAAATATCAAAAACTCAAAACAACAACAGCAACAATAACAACATCAAACAGCTATCTGCAAAGCCTTAAAGAAAAATGTGAATTGGTCTCATGCTAAAAATAAAATCCTGAAAGAGATCAAAAGGAATTTTCAAAGTCAAATAAGAGAGGTAGAGGAAAAAAATTAGGAAAAAGAAATGAGAAGGGTACAATAAAATCATGAAAAAGGAGTCAACAACTTGGTAAAGGAGGCCCACATACACACACACACACACACACATATAAAATGAAAAATTTTCATTTTAAGAAACAGAAAGGCCAAATGGTAAAATGAGGCTCAAAAATCCTCTGAAGAGAAGAGAGAGACCTTAAAAGCAGAATTGGCAAAATAGAAAAAAAAAAGACGTTCAAAAATTTGCTGAAGAGAAGGACTCATTAAAAAGTAGAACTGGTAAAATGGAAAAGGAGGAACAAAAACTGGATAAACACAATAATTCGGAAGTTGCCTATGAAGTTTAGGACTGCTACTATTAGCTAAATTCTGTATCACCATGCAAAACAGTCTTGTCTTATTGTGATATAATGATTCAAGGATGTATTCAAGAGCACAGCAGCAAAATCTTTGTGAGATTTTACTTCAGCCACAATTGAAACTGGTTACTGAGTTATTCTCTAAGAGACATTTGTTTTCATTCAGAACATATAGTGCTGTAAAATGTTCAGTGGGGAAGCACATTGCCTGCATCCAAGTGCCTGTTCCAAGTGCTGTGTCTCAAGGGAGAATGTTTTTTTTTTCTTTTAAGAAATAAAAAGTGTCTTGAAAACAAACCACAATGTAACTGGATAGCTGTTGTGTTTTAAAACATACAAGAACCAGGCTGAAATTGTAAATACTCTGTAAATATAAATGTTTGTACTTGAATAGTAGGATTTTAAAAAAGCACTGACATACTACCAAATATAAAGTGCAATAAAGAGTCCTTTTATAAAAAAAAAATCAATTCCTTAACTATTAGAAATGGTCAAGTCAAAGCTAATGATTTCATAAGACATCAAGAAACAATAAAATAAAATCATAAGAATGAAAACTAGAAGAAAATGTGAAATAGCTCATTACAAAACCAACTGATCTTGAAAATAAATCAAGGAGAGATAATTTGAGAATTATTGGACTAACTAAAAGCCATCATCAAAGAAAGAGTTTGGACATTATATATCAAGAAATCATCAATGAAAACTTCCCTGATATCCTAGACCTAGAGTGTAAAGTAGTAATTGAAAGAATTCACTAATCAACTCCTGAAAGAGATCCCAAAGTGATAACTCCCAGGGATATTGTAGCCGAATTCCAGAGAGACCAGGCCAAGGAGAAAGTAGTGCAAGTAGCCAGGAGGAAACAATTCAAATATGGTAAATCCATAGTCAAGGTAACAAGATTTGACATTTTTTTTTTTTACATTAAAGGGTCAGAGGGCTTGAAATGTGATATTCTGGAAGGCAGAGTAGTTAGAACTGTAACCAAGAATTACCTACTGAACAAAGCTGAGTATAATTAGTCAGGGGTGAAAGGTAGATATTTAATGAAATAGTGGACTTTCAAACATTCCTGATGAAAAGTTCAGAGCTGAATAGGAAATTTGTCTCCGAAGTACAAGATTCAAGAGAAGCATAAAACAGTAAACAAGAAAGACAAATCATAAGAGATTCAATAATGTTAATCTCTTTACGCATGGGAAGATGATACTTGCAATTCACATTTTTTTCCTTATTTATTAGGGCATTAAAAGGAGGCATATAGACAGAAGGCACAGGTGTGAGTTGATTATGATAGAATGATTATCTAAAAACAATAAACTTAGGGGGTGAGAAAGAGGAGTCCACTTGGAAAAGGGAAGGAGGCAGAATGTGGCAAATTTTCTCACATAAAAGAGGTGTGAAAGAGCTTTTAGAGTAGAGGGGAAATGGAGGAGTAGTAGACAATGCTTGAACCTTACTCTCATTGGAAGTGGCTCATAATTGTGTCGTTTGTCCTTTTTCTTGAAGAGACCATGAGATCAGGGAGATAATGCATGACTTGCAATTGACTTTGATTTGTGTGAGGGAAGGCTGTGAAAAGTCACCAGTCTCACTTTCTCCTCCAGAGCCATCTGGGTCCAGTGGCCAGATATCCATGAGGACAACTAGATAGCCCAGGGTGAAATGGAAGACCATGGTCCTTTAAAGCTAAGGTCTCAGAGAGGGAATGATGTACACACTCGGTTGGGTATAGAAATCTCTTTTGCCCTACAGAGCAATAGGAGAGGTGAGAGATATTAGAAAGGGTGGGGCTAATAGAACATAAAGAAGATTAGGGGAAATGGTGTGCCAGTAAGGCAAAATGGGCTTAGTTTAAAGGGCGCCCTTGAGGAGTTTAGCTTTTGTTTATGGTGAAAGTACTGTCACCTGTTAAATGCTAAGCCCCAGGCCCAAAGCCCAATCAGGTGTGAAACCTGTGTGGGCGTAGATTAAGGACTTAAAAGGGGCCAATTCGGGAAGCAATGCGTCTCTGGACTCTGGTCTCTAGTTGTTGAGGCAGGACTTGAGAATGCCAGAGGCTTGGCTGCAAGGAGAGGCGAGAAAACTACAGCTGGAAAAGAATCCGAAGCAGAGCGGACCCCTGTGTGGACCCAGGAGTTCCGAGCGAGGTCTTGAGGCCGGTGAATATGATTTATGCTGTCTTATTTTTCTGCGGCCTCCTGGCTACTCTTGTGAAGCGGGCCTACTGGGCCTAGAGGCTTGTGTTCACAATACTGGAATGGGGAGGTTGGTTCACTAATTTGTTGCTCTGGGCCCTGAATAAATTTTTTGATGCCTTCTGCTTGGAGAATTCTGTATACCCAACAATTTCGAACCATTCAGATATTTATATGATCCTTTTTGAGATCATAAATTCGGCCTTCCTACTACAGATGGTCAGAAACAAAACATTTTTTGAGGAAGGACAGGTTAAAAGGAGAGAGAGAGAGAAAATAATAAACAGGAGAACAGGATGGAGGGAAATACAAAGTTAGTAATCATAGTTGTGAATGCAAAAGCTCTCCCATAAAATGGAAGTGGATAGCTGAGCTGATTAGCAACTAGAATCCAACGATGTTGTTTAAAAAAATGAAAAAAAAAATACTTGAAGCAGTGAGATACATACAGAGTAAAGGTAATTCACTGGAACAGAATCTTTTATGCTTTAGCTGAATTCCCCCTGCCCCCCCAAAAAAGATGAAGTACAAATTATGACATCAGACAAAGCAAAAATAGGTCTAAAAGGTACCATAGACAATGAATTAATATCAATATTAAAAGAATGAAGTAATAGCAATATTAAAAACAAATGCTTCAAATGGGTCTTACATCCAAATTCTTAAAGAAAAAAATTAATGAATTATAAGATCAAAGAGAGAGTAAGACTAAAATAATGGGGAACTTCAGCTTTCCCTTCTCAGAAATAGACTAATATAGAAAAAAAAA
>CM053627.1:182212965-182235394 GCA_028646595.1 Phalanger gymnotis | reverse complement strand
AACAGGGCAACCAGAGGGTACACCATCTTGGAGTGGGGGGGTGGAAATGGGGAGAAAATTTGTAATTCAAATGCCTGTGAAAATCAATGCTGAAAACTAAACATATTAAAAATAAAAAGAAAAATAAAGTAAAAAAAAACTCACAAACATATGCATAAAAGCAAAAATAGCAAATGTATCCTTTTCAGATCATAGTTCAACAACAACAACAACAAAAACATTCAATAAAGGGCCTTGGAAACATAGATTAAAAACTAATTGGAAACTAAATAATCTAATCCTAAAGAATAAGTGAGTCAAGGAACTAATCATAAAATCAATCAACAATTTCATTAAAGAGAAAGACAATCATGAGAGCACATGCGAAATTTATAAAATGCAGCCAAAGCAGTACTTAGGGGAAAAACTGTATCTCTAAATATTTACATCAATAATAGAGGAAGTGCAGATAAGTGAATTGGTATGCAATGTAAAAGATTAGTAAAGGACAAATTAAATTTTCCCAATTCAACAAACTGGAAATCCTCAAAATCAAGAATGAAGTTAATGAAATTGAAAGTAATTAAACAATTAATTAATGAATTAAACTAATAAATAAATCTAGTAGCTTGTTTTATGAAAAATAATAAATTAGATAAATCATTGGATAATTTTATCTAAAAATGAAAGAAGAGAATCAAATTATCAGTGTTAAAAATTAAAATGGTAAATAAAACAGCATTGGACATGTAATTAAAACAGTTATTAGGAGCTATTTTGGTCACTTGTTTGTCAGTAAATCCAACAATCTAAGTGAAATGGATGAATATTTGCCACAATATAAATTTCTCAGATTAACTGAAGAGGACATAGAAAAATAACCCTATCATAGAAAAAGAAATTGAAGAAGACATCAATGAACTCCTTAGAAAAAATCCAAAATGAGATGGATTCACAAATGAATTCTGTCAAACGTTTAAATGACCATTAACTTCAATATTATATAAACAATTTGGAAAAGAAGGCAAAAAAAGACCTACAAAATTCCTTTTATGACACAAATATGGTGGTACTTTAAAAAAAACATTTTGTCCAAATACAAGTTTTTTACTAACTTTACTCCTTTTTTACCTGTGTTTAAGGGTCTGTTTCTAATGGTAATGAACTTCAGCAAACTTCGAAACCTGTGTCACATTTTAGAATTTTACTCAAATTATTTTTTTTCTAAAATCTTTCGAGACTTTCCTAGTTGATTAGTTGAGGGAGTCCTCAAATTTGTGAAATTATGGATCCCAGAATTATTGGTCTAGTAAAATTCTTATCTCCTTCCTTATTTCTTCTGTTTTATATTAATTTGTTTTTAATACTTAGCTCTTCTGCATTTCCTGATGTTCTTAGATGATTAGAAATCTAAACGATCATAGAATTTAAAATTGTAGTCACGGACGTTGCTGCTGTCTTATTTCTAGGTAATTGTATGTTCATTCTATACTTGAAATATCACATAAGAACTATGGTCTGAATTAGTCAGACCTTACCATGAGAGGAAAGAGTACAAATATGATAAAGAGATTTTGAAAATATAATTTCCCTAACCTTCTGCTGTTCAGTACAGAGTGATCTGGTGAGTACAGCAAAGGATTGGTACTTAGCAAGCCCAGACTCCATCTATTCTTGGTTTTCCATATTGTGCCTAATCCATAAGGAAAATCCAGGGAAGATAATGACTAATTTAGGATTTTTTATGACCTTAGCCAAGGGATATATCTTCATTTTACTATTTGCAAAATAAGGCTGACTAGCTGTTCTGTTTCTTCATTTACCATCATATGGGTATACATATACATATATATATATATATATACATACATACATACATACATACATATATATATATATGTATACATATATACTCATTACAGTTGGGCAAAACACGTAGGTGAGTAAAAATTGGGGAATAGGGAAAATGCCTGCTACTAGATGACCCTATCACATTATTAAAATGGAGGCTATAGTTAGAGTTTGATTGTATCACTGAGTCCAAATGAATAACATTATGAATGGTGAAAATGTTAATAGACATGATCCTTTAGAAATGCTTAGTTTTGTAAAAGCCATTTTTTTCTAACCAACCAATTAGATTTAAGTGCTCTGTTTTTTTATAACACAGGATTATAGCAGATCGCAAATAATCTACCTGGATTTTTCCACTTCTGTTTTTCTGCAGATTGCTGCCAATTCCTGGGGAAAGTCATGGGGAGAGAATGGTTATTTCAGGATTCTTCGTGGTGTGAATGAGTCTGACATTGAAAAGTTGATTATCGCTGCTTGGGGCCATTTGACGAGTTCAGATGAACCATAACATATAATTAAATTTTCTTAATGCCCTGCATTTAAGTAAATCCTTTAAAATGAGGTTTTGCAACTCGAGGCTCCCTCTAACAATGGAATGTATATGTCCTAACCTGTGATTAATTGGTATTTGTTTTTTGTTTTGTTTTGTTTTAACTCAGCACTATAGTGCTGCTTTCTTTATTTCACAGTTATACAAAAAATACTAATATAGCACAGCAGTGGTATAAGCTACACAAAACTCCTTTAAAGTGTCTCATGTCTTCTTCCTTTTTTAGAGTAAGGGCCTTTAATGGTTCATCATCTGTGATAAGACAACATTTCTCAGCATCATTTGCCTCAAATAATGAGAACACCCATTTGCAGAAATGGTAGTTCATTTCTTCAGTGGTACAAGTCTCAAGAGCAGAAAAAAATGGAGGAGTAATCCTAACCTTTTGTGTCTGTGTCATTTTTTTTTCATAGTGATACTTTCCTCAATACAAATGTGGCCCATGTGTCACTGAAAACAGTGATATTAGATTTTTTTTTTGGTTTCTCCCAATGACCTGGCAATTATCTCTCATTTACTTTAGAAGTAGCATATATTTTTCTACCATGTCTCTGACTTACATGACATGATCAACAGTAAAATCCCTACACAAGAAACAAAAGCTGTTGCAGTTTTGTACATAACAAAATATGATAGGAAGTAGATGTCATGTAATATGAAAAGGTGGAGTGTTAGGAAAAGAAAGCCTTCTCTTGTCCTGCTTTCAATGCTTCTAAAACTTCTTTGAAACCTATTAAAATTAGTTACACAACTGTAATTGGAAAGATTATATTTTTTTCCTCCTGAAAACAGCAATATGATACCTTGAGTCAGAAAGAATAAATATCTCTTTATCACAATCATTTCACATTTCACTGCTTGAGTTTCTGAAAAGTAAGCTTAATTGGCACCAATTCCCACTTAATCTTGATTTCAGTTTTCAACAGTTGTAAACACAAAAATAGCCTCATCATAATCACTGGCCAAAGAGATAACCTAATAATTTACTGACACCTTGAAACGGCAAACTAATAAATGAAGACACAAAGCTGATCATTATACAAATGCCAATGGTAAATTGTGGTGACTTGTATGAGTAGAGATGGAGGGAGGAGTTAAGCGTTGCTGTTGCCCATTTCTTTGATATACAGGTGCTTGATTCTTGATATTTAATGTTTTTCAGCCTAATTTTTGTATAGGACTAAAATTCCTCAATTATATTTGTAAGGACTTATTTTAATCAGGATGTTGAGGATATGAGATAGAGAAAGATATTTTTTCAAGACACATGGCACAGGAAAAAGAATATTAGATTGGGAATTAGGAAATTTGAGTTTTAGCCCAGACTCTGTCACTGACTTACTTTATTACTTTGACCAATCCTCCTTAACTTCTTTAACTTACAGGGCCCCTAGTTTCTTCATCCAGAAAATACAAATGAAATAATCTCTAAGTTCCCTTCCATCTCCAATATTTGATAATTCTAAGATAATAGATCTCAAAGAGTTTGCTGCTGGACACTGCCTGGTGTTTGGTGAAATATATGGAACTTACTTTTGCAATGACATGCACGTGCGTGAAACTCTCGACTCTACTGTTTTGAGCTATGGTTCCTTACAGCAAGAAATAATGGGGTACCATGAGCGAAGCACAAAACAACGCTCCCCAAAAGGCTTTGAGAGTCACTGTTCTAATACAACATTTAACAGCTTCCCTAATCAGAAGGAGGTTCTTTTCACTGAATTGGAACATACCAGAAGTGTAAGAGGCCTTGGAGCCAACTGATGTAATCAAGGCCTAAGTAACAATCTCTTCTTCAACACTGTTGACTCATGTTGCACTTACATCTACTTATGTCCCCCAGATCTTCTCATACTAACTGTTTTCTATCCATCCCTCCTCCATCTTATACTTGTGAAGTTTAGTTATTTAACTTCTGTAAGAATTTATATTTATCCCTATTAAAGTGTATTTTACTAGATTTGACCACATGTACTAGTCCGTTGATCTTTACCAAAATATTCTCTACTATATTTCTGCCTCTTGCTCTTAGATTCATTTGCATGAGCATATTCTTTTATCATACAAAGCTAATCCACAGCCTTTTAACATTTCTGTTCATTTGTATTAATTATATGTTACCAAGGCTATAGTCCAGACTATAGGTCCTTTCCCAAGAAGTATCAATAATAGATCTGAGTTTAAATTTGTCACCTTACATGAGTATTTCCTTATTTGTTACCCACGATCCATACATCTCTGTAAATAAATCTAAGGCTATGAACTTTTAAAATTAGTCATTTTGTAGATTTTTATCTACCCTGAATTTTTGCAGATATCCTTCTTACATTGCAACAATCTAGCTTGGTGGGGAATGTGTACATTAGTTTTCTATCACTTCCCCCTTCCTCTTTGGCTTCAAAGCCCTCTTGCTTATATTTGCATGACCAAGAAAAGACATTTTGACCAAACTTTGTTAACTGTACTCCGTCATTGGTCAAGGAGCTATTCTTTCCTATATTTTAAGCGATGTTACAGAAATTCAAAATATGTTCTCACACATCATCTTCTTAAATAATGATTTACTTTACAATGTATTTGTCTTTACCCCACAAAGAATATATGAAGTTTGCCATGCAATTTACAGAAAAGTAAAAAAGAACTTAGTGTTAAATGTATTTTATGACCTTTCTCTGGTGATGTAAGATATAATCTACACTGTAATCATAAGGTGGCATTTGTTTCATAAAAATCTGGGACAAAGATTTGGGTAAGCTTTTTCCCTATCATTCAGATCGACAATAGTTAAGATTTCAAAAATAATTTTATATCTTGGTGATAATATAAAAGGGTACTGACAAAACCAAAGAATGTACAGTATGATTTTACTGAAGAACTAGAAGCTTTTTGAGTATATTAGGGAGATCATTGAATTGGAGTGGGACCTGATAGATTATCTAATTCCATAGCCTCATTTTAGAGCTGGGGAAACTGAGGCCTAGAAAGACAAAGTATCAGATCCAAGATAACAAAAATAATAAATATCAGATCTACTATGTAAACCCCTTGTCTGCTGGCCTCAGATACAGCATTTATTTCAATGGGCCACCTTCTCTAAAATACATTCTTCTAGCTCGAAATCTTCTTATTTTCTGGAAAATAAGTGCAAAATTCAACACTGAGGTGCTAATAGACCTTTCCTCTAAGACTTTTTTTTCTGGCCAGACTAATTATTTCATCGATATTGGAAACTCCCTCATGCACATCAGTACTTACTCTGCAACTTGTAATCTTAGAGTTGACTGGCTGACTGAGATGTTAAGCAACTTGTCCACAATTCCAAAGCCAGTACATATTAGAGGCAGACCTTGAACTTAGGTCTTCCTGTCTCTGAGGCCAACTCTCTCCTCAATTCCATGATGCCTCTCTAGTCATTCACAAAAAATGGTTTTACAATGCTAAATCCTTCTCTTTTGCCATTTCAAGATTCAAATACTTAGTAGTTCTGGTTCAGTCCTATTAAATTGCTTTTCAGTGTGAAAGAGGCTACTTGACCTAAATAGGTACTTTGCAAAGGCTTGCAACAGCTACAAGCACCCAGTGAAAATTCAATTGTTGGGGTTGAGGTGACTGTCTAAGGTATGACAACTCCCGTGTATGGTTCAGATAGTCTGGAGACATAGGTAGAGTTGAAAAGTAATATAACTTCAACATTAACATTTGGAAGGGAATATGGTTGAGTTTCAGAAGAATGAGAGCCAGGTACTGAAGTGACTGGGGAGGAAAGAGAGTGGCCAGTACAACCATAAATATCTAAGTGACCAGTACAACCATAAATGATATCTAAGCAGGATATAGCAAGCTTTAAAAGCAGAAAGGTGGTTGCTGGGTGGTAATGGCAGAGGGAGGGTATAAATGGCTATCTCCTCCTGGCTCTGAGACTGCTTGGGAAGCTGCTGCCAGCCCTTGAGCTAGTGCCTAAAGATTTAGAGTCTTCAGGAGATAGAAGAAATGTGAGAAGATATCTGGGATGAAGAAAAACTAGTTAACACTAGCTCTAAAAGGCTCAGTGGAGAGAGAAAGCAGAGGATAGATCTATGGCTAAGCTTGGCAGGGAAGAAAGTGGTGGGGAGAGGATTTCTGCCTAGGCAAAACACAATTTTGAATCACAAGGTGGAATGGCAGGACATGCACGGGGAGGAGAGAGAGAAGCTAAATCAGATTCCAGGCTCTAATTAACACAGTCTGCAAATGCCTCTGTCAAATTTGAGGCTTTCCCTCAGCTGGTTAGACCAAGGTGGGAGTGTGGTGGATTATTTGTTTGACAGCAATCATACCTCCTGCTATCATAATCATTGGCCAGCAATTCTTGAGTCCTTATTCTCATGCAGGATACTGTGTTTGGTGCTAGACAGACCAAGAGAAGGTGTGAGAGACACCTGAACCTCTGTGTTACTTACTGTGGCTTATTGATCCTGCTACTTCTCTGTTGTATGGAGCAAGTAAGGAAGTCTGCTCTGGGAGGAATGTGGCCTGGGGAGAAGATGTAATAGGTATGAAACTCTAGGGAGTGGCAGCAAAGGAAAAGGAGCAATGAAGCATCTGGTACTCACTCTGTGTGGGGAAAGATGTAGGGTGGGGAGATATTCACCCCATTATTAGTGACTTTCCCAATTAATTCCCTGCTAGTTCTGAGTCTGACTCTGAAGTGAACAGCAATAATTGAAGGTGCCTGCCCTGTTTTTTTTTTTCTTATCCAGTTTAAATCATGATTGTTGCCTGGAGGGTTTCCATTGAATCTGGTCTTTCCAAGTAGTTTGTGAAACAAGAAAGGAGTGAGTTTTTTGTTCCTTTTGTTTGTTTGTTTTTGTTTTTTTTTCAGATGTTAATAACAGTCCTATATGAGGAAAAAAATAGGGCAAGCCTTTCTCTTGAGATCAAGGACTGTATTTTGCTTTTCCGCTGTGTTCCCAACTCAACACATTGGTTAACACACATTAGGTACTTAATGCTAGTTGACTAAGACCTTGGACCTTCACAATTTCCGTTTCCTCATTTTAAAATAGGCTTAAAAATACTTGAATCAAATGTTTCTTTCACAATAGGCTTCTAGTGAAAGGGACAAAAATGATTAACCAAATACTACTTGAATGTTTTGCAACAGATGAATTATTATAAATAACAGATGAATTATCACCATTATAATTTTGTCTAATTCTCACCAATCCCTTTGGATGTGGATAGGATTGAATGAGATGGCAAACAATTTGCTCCATTGAATTTGAGTAGGGGGAAATTTTTTTATACTTTAGCTGAGGTCACACTGAGTCAGTGGTAGATTCAGCACTTGAGTCAAATTTTTCATTAGTAAGGTAGTCCATAGTTCCCTAGAATGTTCAGCTTACTAATGCAATTTATCCATTGAGTCTATATACTCCTTAGGGCCTAGTCTACTATAAGTCTTTAGGGGAAGATAATGATGTGCATTGTCCCCTCAACCTCCATACCCTTTTGTTACTCTTGTAGGACATTGGCTCAGTTTCGTCATGATGTTGATAAAGGTTAGAGATGATTGGAGTTCAGGACATTTGTTTTTCTTTGGTTATTTGAGAGGAGATTGATTTAATCATGGAAATGGACAAAAAGAAGTGATTTTTTTTTCTTTATACATATATATTTTTAGCCTTCAACTCATCTGATTGTAACAGAGAAAAAAGATCCTAAGGGCCACACTTATATATTTTCTCAGAAAAGTTAAGCAAAGGGGAGGAAGGAATCATCTGCTAATGTTGAGCAAAAAAAAAATTGGATGGGGTGGGAGAGAAATTTCTATTTCTCCCTTCAGCTCTAAAGGCTACCATATATCATTTCGATACTGGCTCCACTGGGAATGCTTAAAGTGCCATTAATTCCTTCTTGCTCTGTCAGTAGGATTCCAGAGACACAAAGTAAGAACACTATCCATTCTCAAATGATCAGAAATACATTCTCTTACTTCTCTTTTGCTCAATTAAAAAAAAAATAAACTTTCACATGTTTCAGGATGGTTTCTGATTTCTGGACAGAGCTCAGATAAAAAATGCTTTCTTACATAGAAAGAAATAATTGAGGAAAAAAGTGAAATAGTAAATCATCAAGAAGCTACAAAATACCAATATAATATTCAACTGGAAAATTAAATGAAATTATGATTTCTTTCCTATATGGTAATATAAATGGTGTTTTATGGGAACTTCCAAAACCTCATATAAAAGAATATCTATTTCTAACTACAGTCACCATGTATCAGAATCATGAAGGTAGCTCATTAAAAATACTCTCAAAGGAACATGAGATTGGAAGCAGAAGCCTGGAATCCAGTTCTAACACCACATATTAGCTGAGGCACTTTGTGCAGGGCATGTTCCCTCTCTGAGCTTCAGTTTCCTTTTATGTAAAGTCAAAGGAGCCAGGGCTGCAGATGTAGAACTGGGGGTTGTGAGGTCCTCTAGTCCAAACCTCTCTTTTTATAGATATGGAAACTGAAGGTTAGAGATTTTAAATGACTTGTTCAAGGTTATACAGGCAGAAAGTTATAGTCCTGGTATTCAAACCAGGGCTGGGATTCAAACCAAGGTTTTCTGAACTCAAATCCATCATTCTTTTCACTACACATGTTGTTTCTCTGGCCACTTCCATCTCTCAGACCTATGATTCTGTTTTAATTAATAAAAACATGAAATTCTACTTTATATTGAATAAATTAATATAAATCAGAAAAAAGTAACTGAACTACTTTACAGAAAATATAGAACTCCAATTCGATCCACAGAAAACAAAAATATGCTAAAAGTAGATTTAAATAGGTTAGTGTTCAATTGAACCATAGTCATATCCTCAGTACCAGGCCTTGAATGAAAAGTGGTGTGCCCCATAAGCTTTTGGCATGGAGGTAAGTGTTAGTGACAGAAATTCAACAAAATGAGTGCATCAATCAACAATCTCTGAATTAATTGTATCCAACAAACATTTATTGAATGTTTAATATGTGCCAGGCACTATGCTAAGCACTGGGAATATAAATACAAAAAAGTATAAAGAAGAAGAGAGGTAGTCCTTAATTTGAAGGAGCTTAAGTTTAGAGGGTGAATATAACACATAAATGGAAGATGACAAATAGAGGGGAGAAGGTATTCACATGGAAGTGTGGTGGAGAAGTCTGGAGAGTCAGAAGAAGAACTGGGAGAGGAGTGAAGTGAGCATGGTTAGCCTGGGTACTTCCTTAAAATGGAGGTTCTAGGAGGAACTCACTAATGGGAGAAGGAAATTGCAGGGTAACAGGGACCTTTCATATTGAGAAGGCTGCTGGGGAATTATAGAGAATGCCAGAGAGATAAGAGCAGGGCCAGGAGATAAGGGAACCCACAAGACCTTTAGGATAAAAGTTTAAATCTTGAAAGCCTAGAAACAGGGAACTGAACCAAAATTAACTCAACAAAGAGATTGTGAACCCAAGCAACAGAAAGATATTCACTTTATTTAACAGACAAAACTCAGAGAAATGGTAGGCTGGCCACATCAACTGTTTTTCTTAATATGAGCTGACCGCCTTGTTACAAAAGGTGGAGATATTCACAATAGAATTTCAAGGTTTAGATTCAAGAACATGCAAAAATATTTGAGACTGATCTCATGGAAAGTAACTACCATGGCCTTGCCAGAAAACATCCTCTATCGTCACTATTAGAATCAAGTACTGGACTGTATAAACAAGCATTGGCATGATCTCAGGTTGAATGTTTTTATGTCGTAAGTCAATGTAGAACAACACAATGCAGCGAAAAGAATGTTGCATTTGTGGTTGCAAGAAATTGGTCCAAATTCATTTCTGCCACTTGCTGTCAAGTCACCTCCTCTCAGTATCAGTTTCTTCATCTGTACAATGAAATGATTAAACTAGCTGAACTCACACATCAATTTAAAACCTTTGAGTCAGAAAAGTTCTGACAACCCTTTGGTTCAAGGAAAGAGCAGCTACACTAATATACTAATAATCATATCAGGGACTGTGATACCTTGATTTACAACTTATTGGAAGAAAAAAAAGATTTATTTTTAACAAAGTCAATCTGAGCACTAAGGGAATTCAAGGGACTTTTCTGCTTTCCCCAAGCACTGATTTTAAAAGGGACGAGTAAAGTAGCAGTACTATGTGGAGAATCGAACTGGATTAATGGGAGTATCTTGAGGGTAGAGGTCATAATTTTGCTCTTATCCTCAGTTTTTAGCACAGTGCCTGACATATAGTAAAGACTGAATAAATTATTGATTTCCTGACTGACAGACTTGTAAATTTTAGTATACATGAACCAACAACTACTTCTGAGATGCTCAAATTTTATATGTTTCAAAGCAAACTTCCATAATTTTTAGCTATCCCACATCACGTGTCACAATACAAATTGCAGTGAATTTTGAAGTCAGAGAATCTAGGTTCAAATCCTGGTTCTTTCATTGGCTTTATCTGTAGGCATGAGCAAATCATGTAATTTCTCTTAAATTTTGTTTTCCTCATCTGAGGCAAACTTCTAGGCCTAATGTCGTCTATCATTCATTTTCTCCTCTACAATTATGACAAAATAAAGTAAGGTAAAAATTCAGAAGACCAAATATTAAGAGCTCCAATGAGTCTGCCACAATCTTATTAATTACATGAAAACCAATTAAGACAGCATGATTTTTCCCTGCTTATGAGACAGCTGCATTTTTAATAGCTTTCTGGGAAATGCACACCTTAAAGAGATATCCAGCTCTCTGGGAAGTGTTATAGGAAACAGGTGTGGCCAGACAGTAAGTATCAAGGTCACAAGAATCTTGAAATTACAAGAAAAAATCAGAGATACCAAAGATATTGCCTGGGCTTCTCACTCTAATTGTATTCATTGGTTTCTTGATCTCGCTGCAATTATTCAATATTGCCAGTTTTCTCCTGAATAAAATATTTCTTCAACAACTGAATTCAGAAAGATATCTTATTTCTCATTGATGCTGGTTACTTCTGATTTCACATTCCAAATGCCAGTGAAATTACAAAGAAATGGAAATAATTTCATACGATTCAATGTACAGATAATGCCATTTTATACTTAGAAGAACTGATGCAATCATTTGTTGTAATTCCTATTTTTTAGTTATTCAGGTCTGTTTTGTATCATACACACAAATATATATATATATATGTATATATATATATATGCACACACACACACATATATATATCTTATGTATATATCACAAATACACACACACAGTAATTTCTCTCTGCAAATCAGACATTATTTGAAGTAGAAAAGGTTAAAACAAGCTAGTGCTTGTTTACATAGACACTCATGGATAGCACCACGGATAGTTCAATACAAGAGAAATGCCAAAATTTGTGACCATGGTATTAAATGGCACTTCATTCCATTCAGGTGATAATACTTAAACTTCGAAGATCTGTAACTGATTGATCACTCCCACATTAGCTTCTGTAAGTTCCCTCAAAGGTAAATTATAATGATGCTCAGAAAGTCAGCAGAGACAGGATTTTGGAACCTTTACCATTTAAAACAAACAAGAAATTTAGATGCTCTGAGATACTTTATTGCTGCTTAATGTCTTTTCTCATGGGAAGCTTGAATTAACTACCAAGTATCCCTTCTGGGAAAGTCTTGAAGAAGCAAAGTTTAGTCATGCAATCATTATTAATGCTAATAATTGCTGCTTCCTCCATACAAAATACACTGTTGATACTGATTAATTTAAGCTTTCAGCACATGCTTTTAGTAAAGTAAGCACAGAATAGTTGATTTTCAGCTGGCCTAAGAGTCAGAAAGTCTTGGATTCAAGTCCCACCTCTGCCATATGTTATCTTTGTGGTGCAGAGAAAGTAATTTAATCTCTAAGTGATCCAGGTACCTTCCTATGATTACAAAGTACCTGCTTATAAGCATCAGTGGAGGGAATTTTCTCTCTGGTAAATACCTACATCAATAAAATCACAAGTCTTGCCTCATTCCTCCCAAAAAGCAAATGAGTTATTATGGTCTCAGATTATGATATCACACTTAGATTAGAATGTGAACACCACATACCAAAATAAGGACAAAATTAGATACATGATTTATACATAAAGAGTGATGCCATAAGCAAGTTGGGAGAGCATGAATTAGTTTATTTGTCAGATCTATGGATAAGGGAAGAATTTAGGAGCAAATAAATATAGAGAGCATCAAAAAATATAAAACAGATTATTTTAATTGCATAAAATTAAAAAAGTTTTTGCACAAACAAAACCAATGCAACCAAAATTAAAAGGAAAGCAGAAAACTGAGGAAAATTTTTGTAACAAGCATCTCTGATAAAGACTCATTTCTCAAACATGTAGAGAACTGAGTCAGATTTATAAAAAAAAAATACAAGTCATTCCCAAATCAATAAATGGTCAAAGGATATGAACAGGCCATTTTCAGACAAAGAAATCAAAGCTATCTATACTCATAGGAAAAAAATAGTCTAAATCACTGTTGATTAGAGAAATATAAATTAAAATAAATCCATCAGTTTGGCTAATTTGACAGAAAAGGAAAATGATAAATGTTGTATAAGATATGGGGAAATTGAGATACTAATGCACTCATGGTGGAGTCATGAATTGTTCCAACCATTCAGGAGAGTAATTTGGAACTATTTCTAAAGAGTTAAAACACTGTACATACCTTTTGATCCAGCAATACTATTGCTAGGTCTGTATCCTGAAGACATAAAAAATAAAAGGCGAGGGAGATCTATTTGTACAAAATATTTATAGCAGTTCTTTATGTGGGGACAAAGAATTGGAAATTGAGGGAATGACCATCAATGGCTAAACAGGATGTGGTATATGATTATAATGGAATATGATTGTGTTATAAGAAATGACAAGCAGGATGAGTTTAGGAGAAAAAAAACTAGAAAAATTTACATAAACTGATGCAAAGTGAAGTGAACACAACCAGGAGGCCATTGCACACAGTGACAGCAATATTGGACAATGTAGAAACATGACTGACTTAGCTAATCTCAGCAATATATCGATCCAAAGCAATCCCAAAGGGATAATAATGAAGCATATCATTTGTCTCCAGAGAATGAATCAATACTATCTGAATAGAGACTGAAGCATACTATTTTTCTTTTTCTTTCATCCTTCTTTCCTTCCTTCCTTCATTCTTTTCCTTCTTTCTTTCTTTCTTTCTGTCTTTCTCTTTCTTGCTTTCTTTTTCTTCCTTTTTTCTTTCCTTCCTTCCTTCCTTCCTTCCTTCCTTCCTTCCTTCCTTCCTTCCTTCCTTCCTTCCTTCCTTCCTTTCTTTCTTTCTTTCTTTCTTTCTTTCTTTCTTTCTTTCTTTCTTTCTTTCTTTCTTTCTTTCTTTCTTTCTTGAATCTTCTTGCACAAAATGACTAATATGGAAAGGTTTAAACTAATTGCATATATATAAACTAGGTCAAATTGCTCACCATCTCAGAGAGGATGTAAGGTTGGGTTGGGGAATGGAATTTGGAACTCAAAACTTTAAAAAAACAGTTTGAAAAATTGTTTTAATGTGTAATTGGGAGAAAATAAAATATTGTATTTAAAATAACCAAAAAAGATTAGAATGTGAACCATTCCATGGCTCTCTGTACAGTGGTGAAGAATAAGACTTATGTATCATGGCTTTTAAAAGGATCATGAAGTAACAATGGTTGTCGATGTAGAATCTTAATGAAAAAAAGGGAGAATGTAATGGGAAAAAAGAAGAAGCAGCAGCTAGAAGGTAAAAAAGGTGATCAGACAAGCCAAAAATAATAACAGAAATGACAATAATAATTAACATTTGCATAGAATTTTAAGGTTAATAAATCATTTTACACATGTCATTTGATTCTCACAAGAACTCTGTGAGGTAGTTGCTATTATATCCATTTTATAGATAAGGAAAATACAGCTGAGTGGTAAAGTGCCTTGCCTATGGTCACACAGCTAATATCTGAAGCAAGATTTTAATTCATTCCTGACTCCAATATTTTGTCCACTATATTACTTGTACTGACCCAATAATAACATTATTATAGATTAAAAGTACCTGGAAGTATTAATATTATAAATACATATAGCATATGTTCTGAAGACCATAGTGTTAGCTCTCCTTATATATACATACACATGTATTATGATAAATACACGTTCTGAAAACCATAGTGTTAGTTCCCCTGAGGCCTGATTTCTGGTGCTTGTTAAATTATTGCATGTTTCTAGGTTCCTTGCTCTTGCTATTTCTAAGTTTTCTTATTTGATAAGATTCCCTGTATATCGCCCTGAATTGTGAATTAATGATATTTAAATTAAATTAAATGTTAAAAGGTCCACATTAAAGGAAGAAGAGAATAAACATTTATTAAGTGTCTACTATGGCCAGGCACTATGCTAAATGTTTTAGAAGCATTTTCTCATTTTATCTTTTCAACAACCAGGAATAGTAGGTCCTGTATTATTTTTATCCCCATTTACAATTGAAGAGACTGAGACAGATAGAGGAAGATAATTAACTTGACCAAGGTCAGGTAGCTAATGAATGTGCAAGGCTGGATTTGAACCCAGTCCTTCTTAACTTGTGGCTTAGTCCTATTTCCACTAGCTGCCTGAGATGCAGTAGAAGAGATGCAGCAGATAAAGGAGTGAAATTTTAAAGACAACATCACAGAGAGAAGGAAACGAAGGACTCCAATTTAGATGAGTAGACTAAATTCTCCTTTTAGATAGATACTGTACTTTAAGCTAAAATGACCCAGGGGATACTTCTGAAAAGATTACATTGCAGACAAGCTGTAAAACAAACAAACAAATAAAAAAATAACTGTGGCAGACTGCTAGCCTGCATGGCCAGAAGCTAAGACAGACCCTATAGAGCCCAATTGGGATTAGTAGAGGGAGGCTAAAAGGTAGGAAAGGTGGCCTAATCACAGATAATAATCTTCAAGGTGGGTAGAGGTGGCTAACCCTGAACAGCAGAGTGCTTTTCTTCCTTTATCATTGTCCCATGTAGCAGTAAGGAAATGCTACTCAGGTTAAGGGAATGGCAAATAACCCCTGACTCTCCACAGAGCCAATTCCTAACTTCAAGATATTTCCTGGAAGATTTTCAGCATTTACTATATCATAAATGTGAATATGAAGGCAGTTACCAAATTACTTCTCCATACAAGAGGTAGTAAATAGTAGCCTCTAATCTACTGGCACGTTTTGTGAGTAATTGCAGAGAGGAGCAGACCCCCATTGGAGGATAATTGCTATTGCAAGGTGTAGGTGCCCTGACCATACCCTCTTGCAAGAAATAAGTTTAGAATTTGGATCTTTGAAACTCTGGAATCAAATTCATGTACCCATCTAGTCCTTGATTTCTCTCCCTATCATTGTGGCTCCAAGTCAGTGTAATTTAGAAGAACTGAGTTTCTTTCTGAGGGCTTCAGTGTAAACCAGGGCTGTCCAATCTTAGGTTGTCTTAGGGCCACGTTAAAATAAAATAATTATTGGAGGGCCTCAGCCAGAATAAAAAATACAGTACACTAATAGAAAGTGGAGGAACGCACATCATAAATATGACAGGGGAAGGCATGAAGGGCAAACACCAACACAAAACAACAAAATGACAACACAACAGTATAAAGGTAAGTGCATACTGACTAGTATGCATTGTACAGACAGAACGCATCCCACAGATGGATTGAAAATTCCATGTGATATGTTCTGTCCATAATACTGCTTAAAAACAGCAAAGAAAATTAACATCAATGAGATTATTTATTAGTCATGGAATTATAAATCTAATACACGTTCCATGGAAATTATTATTTTATTTTTTTGCTTTCAAAAATTGAAACCCACAATAGAGCCACATAAAATCACACTGTAGGCAGCATGCAGCCCATGGGCTGTATTTTGGACAGCCCTGGTGTAAACTATGGTAGAACAGACTTGTTGTACAGTTATTTTCCTGCCTCCACTCCTCCCACCAAGTGTAAATCAATCAATTAATAAACATTTATTAAGTTCCTGCTATGTGCTCGGCACTGGATACAAAAACAAAGCAAAAGAGTCCCTGTCCTCAAGGAACTTTCAATGTAATTGAGGAGACAATATAGAACCCAAGCAAGCTATACAGAGAATAAATAAAAGATAATTAGTAGACAGAAGACACTAGAATTAATAGTGCTTGAGGAAGACTTCCCATACCAGGTAAATTTTGATTAGGATTTACCAGAGGTCTGTATATACATCTTATATATTTTGATCTTTTTTTTTCCTTATGCTAGTATTTGCAAGCATCACTACTCCCTAAACCATTCACAGATATCACTCATAACAGAGTCATCAAAATAATTGTAGTTTATTATGAGTCTCACGGCCCTGAATATGCCCAATTCCTGCCCTATCTTTATTGCTAGGTCAAGAGCTAGATTGGGCCTATATACTTCTATTTGGGTCTATACTGGTAATATAATAATTACATTAGTAATAGTAACCTGGCAAACTAATAATAGGCATCTGGCAAATCAGCTAATAGCCTTGAAAATTCCCCCTTATTGGCACTACAGCCCATCAGGCTCTAGGTACTTCTTATTCCTATGGTCTATAGAATAGTTTTTCCCCTTATTTTTGGGTTTCTCCCTGATTTAGACATGTAGGTGACTAAATTTCTCTATCAGAGAAGGTCCCCCCTTCTCTTCAAGGTTCAGGGCCATCTTGAACTTAACGCATTATTCTTAGGCTCACCAATGCTCAGCAAATGAAATCTCTATTAAATATAGTTTCTACCCTCTCTTGATTATGTCCAATTTATCCTGAATATAGCTTCTCTGTACATAGTTTGCATGTTTTCTTCATTATTAGATTATGAGCTCCTATATGGCAGGGACTGACTTCTGCCTTTTTTTATCACCAGGGCTTAGTAAAATGATCAGCACATAGTAGGTACTTAATAGGTGCTTAACAACTAACTGACACTTTTGTGCATTTTGAAAATATTTCATTTAAACTATTTTCTATTATTTTTACAAATTTCCATCAAACCTGCCGAGATCACTCCTCAAAAAAAGCCCTCCCACACAACATATATGCATGCATTTATATAAAATCAAATAATGCAAAGCAATATATTAGCCATATCTGAAAATGTTCATCACATTATTTTCCAGCATCAATGCCCAGCACAAAATTATAGGAAGGATATAAGGGAAAACAATTTTAAATACTTATCATATATTAGACACTGTGTTAAGCAATTTCAAAATACTATCAAATTTATCCTCACAACAGCCCTGATAGTGGCCATTATTATACCCATTTTACAGAGGAGAAAACTGAAGCTAATAGAGGTTAAGTGACTTCTTCAGGGTCAACTATTGTATGAGCAAGGATATGAATGAAAGCAGGCCTTCCTGAATCCAGGCCCATTAACCTAGCTGCTAAATTGTCAGCCTCATTACATTAGGTTATTATGTCTAGCTTAATAAATATTTTATTGAAAGCCCCCATTTTCTACTTCTTACAACTAACAATATCCAGAAAAAGAGGAATTGAAGCCAGCTTTGCACTGGGACACCAAAGCATCTCTATTATCTATGAGAAGCTGATGTGGAAACTAGTTAAATGGCACTGGATTTTTAAGTTTTTTTTTTTTTTCAGAGCAGCTCTCTTTATCACCCAGGGATTTGATGCAACCAGTGTGTACCACCAGGGCAAAATCTCTCTATTCAGCATGAGCCAAGTAAGTGCCACAAGTCAACCTGGATGAATCTATTTTATGAGAATTAAACAAATATTTGCTAATTATCTCCTGTGCACGTAATTATGTAGCAGATACTGGAAGAGATACAAAGCTTAAGCAATACAAGATTTGCTGCCCCTAGTAGGGGGATGTGGCACAAACCCACATGACTATTGTATTTGATAGTACATGATAGGTAAATCAGAAAGTTGCAAAACAAATGTGCTAATCTATGCATAGGGAGAAATTATCACTGCTATCTGGTAATTCAGAGAAGACTTTCTGGAATATGTTGTGTCATTCTTTCTTCTTCCTTTTAAATCAAGAATATTTTTCATGTGTACAATAGCAGTGTACTATACAGAAAATCTGAGTGCATCTCCCTTGGACAGTAGCTTGAATAACTGAGCAAGTCACTTACATTCTTTGAGCCTTACATTCTTTCTCTGCAAAATGGAGACTATAATATCTACTTCACAGATTTTAATGAGAGAAATTAGATTTAAAAAAGGAGTTTCTAAACTTTAAGGAAACATATAAGTATTAATTATTGATATATCCTTGATTTGACCCATACACCATTCTGTGAAATAGGGTCGGGTTTTTTTCTTTGCTTTTGCTTTAATGCACACATTTTAATTTCTTAACTAGATAATATTCTTCAGGAAAGCAATATTTGACCCAAGAACATTTGATCAGTATTAGTTCATGAGGTGTGAACCTAATTGAAATAATTGTGATTTCTTTAAAATACTTGTAATACCATTTAAAGCCCATATAATTCAAATTTAAAAATATAATGATGATAGTGATAACAACATCAACAATAAAAGCTAATTAGCATTTAACTATATAATAATTACAACAACAGTAATAATAGCTAACATTTACATAACATTTATGATTCATTAGGCACTATGGATGTTTTATCTCACTTTATCCTCACAACAATTGCACTCTCAGTACAATTGTTATCCTCATTTTACAAGTAAAGAAACTGAGGCAGAGGAAAAAATGGTTTTCCCAGAGTCATGCAGCTAGTAAATGTCTGTATGCAAGGGCATCCTCAATGCAAGTTTCCTAAAGTTCTTCCTGATTCTCAACAGTTAAAAAAAATACCTCTAAGTGTCCACTCCTTGAACATAAATTACAAATCAATCTATTAACTATGGATAGAATCATATTGTTGCCAAATAGACAATGATGGTCAATTGAAGGGATAATAATGGATTTACTAACAACTAGTCATTTTATCTGGAGTAAGGGGCTGGGGAAACAGGGCTAGCAAATGCAGAATCAGCTGAAAAGTTAAGTCAAAACTTTTCAAGTTTATATTTTTTGTTAGTCTAAAAATTAGAGAAAATAACAGACCAGCATGGGCTCTCCTGTTTTGACTTTATAGTGCTCTGTGTGAATCCTCATTTAGTTTTGGGAAAAAATGTATCAGCATTGGAACTAACTTTGTACTTAAAGTACTAATAAGAAATGAAAGCTTTTTATTTGTTTATTTATTTTTAGTGAAGTGTAAAGAACAGATCCTTGGAAATGGTAGTGGAATAAGAGATGAAAAGACTTTGATTTAGACTCTGTGGGAGAATTAAAAGCTCATGCAAAGAAAGGATTATGAGCCGTGTTAATTACCAGCAGAATTGTCAAAATCCACATCTTCCTCTGTACAGTTCTGATCTCCTCCCTCCCTTCTCTCTCCCACACATCTCTTTGAGAAAGCACTGAAAGGCAGAGTTGTTCTGTATTTGTGGTCAATTCAAAAACTATGAAGGAAATACTTCAAATCATGCTCCAAAGAAATATGTTTGACTCTTGATATGGGCATGTGCATGAATACATCTGTGGGTCAATCAATATCTAGGAAGAAAATATATCTCTTTGGTCAAATTTGTACTTTTACTGATCACCTGGAGCCAGTTAAAGAAAGTTATCACAGAGCTCATGTTGGTTGGAGTAAAATATCCTTGGATATAGGATTACTGATGCTTATGGAAAATCACCTTTCAGGGAAACAATAACAGGTGCCCTGTTCCTTTCTGTCACCTTATGCATAATGATGTGTACAGATCATTTTGGTATGCAAAACAACCTCAAGACAAGTTGGACCAAAGTGACAAGGCATCTGGCTATTTCTCTCCTATAAAATCAATGATTGTAACCAAACAAACTGAACAATATATTTATCCAGTACATTTCTTGAAAGAAACTCAAAGCATTTCCAGGTAGTATCAAATTCATTCTACATTCGTTATTGGGAAATAGTCAAGATATGTCAATACTTTTTCCATCTGTCACCAAGCACAGAAAGGTTAAATGACTTGCCCTAAGTTATTTATCAAGTAATAAAAACAAGGTTGTGCAAGGCTACATATGTGTTATCTCTCAAAAAGAAGTATAGCTGGATATTTGGTCCGTTTGATGCTGAACACTGATAATTTGAAAATATTTCAATAAATCCCTACTGTTTTCACTTTTTATATTCTTATTTTTTTTATTGTATAGCTTCTCTAAATAAGTAAAAAGAGAAAAAAAAGATTACAGATTGGACTAAGTAACCAAGATTGTGTGTAGAAATTCCTAACAATTTTAGGCTATTTTACAAAAATGGAATGGTCTGTCCCAAGAGTTAGAAATCTTTCCTCATGGAACATATGTAATGAGAAGAGAGATTATCATTTATTGACTATATTATAGTGGAGATTACTTTTGGGAATTGTTGAACTAAAGTTACTGAAGTCTCTTCCAACTTGGAAATTTGTATATTCTGTGTTTGTGTTCTCAGGAGTCTTATTCATATTTTGGAAGAAGAGACTAAAAAAAAAGAAGACCAGCAATTAATCCAGAAAAATTCTCTTACCAAACTAGAAGAAAGAAAAATAGTATCTTAAAGTAGTATCTTAATCCAAAACTTTTGGGATTATGGACCCCTTTGGCAAATTAGTAATGCTTTATGGACCCCTTCTCAGCATATTGTTTCTCAAATTGTGTTTCATTTTTCCCAGTTACATGTCAAGAAAATTTTTAGCATTCATTGTATAAGATTTTTGAGTTCCAAATTTTTCTCCCTGTCTCCCTTCCTTCCTCTTCTCCCCTGATTCTAAAAATGGCAGGCAGTTTGATATAGTTTATACATGTGTTATCATATAACAATATTTCCATCTTAGTCACAGTTGTGAAAGAAGAAACAGATCAAAGAGAAAAAAGCACAAGAAAGAATAAAGAATAAAGCATACTTTGATTTGCATTTAGAATCCATTCTTTATATGGAAGTGGGTAGCAATTTCCTTCATGAGTACTTGGTACTTATCTTGAATCAGTGTGGCTGAGAAGAGTGGAGTCATTTCTGATTGATCATCACACAATGTTGCTGATTCTGTGTACATTGTTTTCCTGGTTCTGCTCATTTCCTTTTGCATCAGTTTGTTCAGGTCTTTCCCAGTTGTCTTGAAATCAGCTTGTTCATCGTTTCTTATTGCAAAGTGATTTTCTATTACATTCGCATACTCTATCTTGTTCAGTCATTCCTCAATTAATAGCCATCCCCTCAGTTTCCAATATTTTGCAACCACAAAAGGGCCACTATTAATATTTTAGCACATGTAGGTTCTTTTCCCTTTTATGATCTCTTTGGGATACAGACCTAATGGTGATATTGCTGGATCAAGGGGTATGCACAGTTTGTTTGCCCTTTGCCCATAGTTCTACATTGCTCTCCAGAATGTTTGGATCAGTTCCCAGCTCCACTATAATATATAGTGTCCCAATTTTCCCACATCTCTAGCATTTATCATTTCTCTTTTCTGTCATATTAGCCAATCTTATAGGTATGAAGTTATACCTCACTTCACCTTGTTTTAATTTATATTTTTCTAATGAAAAGTGACTTAGAGCACTTCAAACATCTATAGATAGCTTTCATTTCTTTATCTGAAAACTGCCTGTTCATATCCTTTGACCATTTATCAATTGTGGAATGTCTTATTTTCTTATAAATTTGACTCAGTTCTTGTAGTAGGAAGGCCGAATTTATGATCTCAAATATAATCATGTATTTGTTTGAATGGTCCGAAATCGCAAGGTATGAGAGATTCTCTAAGGAGAAAACAACAAGAAATTTATTTAGGCCCCACCGCAGCAAAAACTTGAACCAGCCTCCCCATTCCAACATCTTGACAAAAAGACTCCAGGCCCAGAAAGCCCATTTCACAAGGGCAACTAGGAGGCCAAAGAAAAGCAAGAGAGTATTTAGCCA
>CM053627.1:182194354-182212465 GCA_028646595.1 Phalanger gymnotis | reverse complement strand
AAAAAAAAAAAGAATAAATACAAAATGAATACCATAGAAGGTAGTTACAAAGTTAATTCCCATTTTAGTGAATAAGAAAATTTGTTGTGTAAAAGGTGGAGGTTGAGCTGCATATTCCCATTGCACAATAACATTCCGAATTAATGTATCTAAATGTGGTTAGCCATTCTCTCGTTTCACATACAACTACTTTATTTATATTTTTCTATATCAAAAATTGCTGCTAACTATATCTATATATCCATATATGTCATTTACATTTTTTTTTGCTCTTTCTGCCTCCAATATCCTTGTGGCATATGCCTAAAAGGGGGAATTTTAGTTACAGATATTTTAGTGACTTTTTTGCATGTTCTTAACAGCTTTACAGAATTATTAGGGACAATTTATAGCTCCATTAGCAAAGTAGTAATGATTAGTACAGTGCCTGGCATATACTAGGTGCTTGATAATATTTTTATTGATTGATTAATGTAAGAACAATGTTATTAGCAGCTGCTGTGGAAGTGTAAGGCCAATAACACCAGCACACAGGAGGACTGCTAGCACAGATCCTTTGATCTGCTTTTCTAAGGAAAGCAACTTTAATGGGTTTACAATCTCACTTTAATTAAACATATGTATATCATTCATTTAGTTCAGGAGAAAAAGTCAGCACCCTGAACTTCAAAGAAAATACAAACAGAAATTACAAGCAGATATTACATATGCAGAACAAATAGCACAAATCAGAAGATGGGGTTTCTAACTATCTGTCCATAGCAATAAATACATAGTTACTAGAGATAGAAGCACCAACATCTGGGTTTTCAAAGTTGGGGTGCTCATTAACAGCTAAACAGAGTCTCATCTGGCCAAATCACAATGACTGAGCCCACAAAGCAAAATACTAACCTCAGAGAATATATATACTTCTTCAGGGTCAGAGGGCATCATGAGCATGTAACTCAAACTCATGTGACTTAGGTCTTCTTGTGACTTAAGAATGTCATCAAAGACTCTTGATTCAATCAAAGGGAAGGCTCAATCAAAGACACTTGGTTGTCTTAGTGCTGAGAAGCACTCAAAAGAAAAAAAAAACAGTGAAAAGTCCCACTTTGCTTGCCATTACCATTAACATGACTGTCTTTCCATTATCCCTTTCCAAGACTGACTTTTGTCATTGTCATATTTCTAGATGTGAGGTGAAGCCTCAAAGTTGATTTAATTTATATATTTCTTATCATTAGTATTATGGAGAAATCTTTCCCATGATTTTTATTGGTTTTCAAGTCATCTTTTGAGAACGGTGCACTCATAGTTTTTGCTCACTTGTCTTTTGGAGATTGGTTCTTGGTTTTATATACTTATATTAATTCCTTATGCCTCTTGAACATCAGACTCTTACCAGAGATATGTTTTTTTTGGATTTTAATCCAGGTCAGACCTACTAACTTAGTGTCCCAAAGCGTCCTATCCTGGACCTTCTTCTCTTCTCCTGCTATACAATGATTTTGCTTGGCAAACTGATCAGTTCCCTTGGATTCAATTATCATCTCTATTCTCTGATTATACAATCTACTTAGGTAGTCCTATTCACTCTTGTAACCTTCAGACTGAAACATCCAACTACTTACTGGTCATCTTAAACTGTATGGCCTATAGACTTTTTAAACTTAACTTATCCAGAACTAACTAATTATAATTTTCCCCAAAGTCTCCTTCCAAATGCCCATACTACCATTGCAGGAATTAACATCTTATGATTTATTCAAGCTCACAATCTATTATTCTTCACTATTCTCTCATCCTCCCTCCCCATATCTAGTCTTTCACTTAGTCCTGTCAATTTTACTTTCATAACACATCTCAAGTATATACCATTCTTTTCTCTGACATTCCCACCGTTCTGATGCAGGTCTCCATAACCTAACATCAAGACTATTGCAATACCTCATTGTTTGGTCTCCCTGAATCAAGTTCCTCTTCATTAGAGTCCACTTGCATTAAGTTGGCAATCGTCCTAAAGCACAGGTCTTGCTAGTTCACACTATCATAAATAAACTCCATTGGCTACTGTACTTTGTACAAGACACTCCATCTTCTGATTCTATACTATTTCATTTGCTTTATCCCATGCTTGCTATTTCTGCCTTCTGTCTTCACTGGGTTTCTTGAATTCCCAGCTAAAACTCCACCTGCTACATAATGCTTTTCCAATCTCCCTTAATGCTATTCCCTTCCCTCTGTTGATTCTCTTCTATTCGTATCTTTAACAAAAGTCACTTCCTCTATTCAACTACAAGCTTTTTGTGAGCAGGGAATTTCTTTTCCCTTTTTTGTAGGTCTAGTGCTGAGCACAATGCCTACAACATAGTAGATGCTTAATAAGAAATTGTTTATTGATTTTTTTCTTGTATTTGATAGGTTCCTTCCTTATCCTAGTTACTTAGGTGTTGCTGGTGCAAAAGTCACTCAATTTCATGTCTGATTTTATCCTTTTGATTTCTATCCCTCAACTGGTTAATAATATTTTTTCTTTATCATAACTATAAAAATTCTCTGATCTTTTTCTCTTTTATTTTTATGGTGTTACGTTTTATAGTAGAGCAACAAGGTGATGAAGTAACTATAGCACCAGACCTAAAGAGATGAAGACTTGAGTTCAAATTCAGCCTCAGACATTTATTAACTGTGTGACCCATGGCAAGTTACCTAACCCTTTTTATCTCAGTTTACTCATCTGTAAATTGAGCTGGAGAAGGAAATGGCAAACTATTACACTATCTTTCCCAAGAAAACCCCCAAATGGGGTCATGAAGAGTTGGACATGACCAAAACTACTGAACAAAAATAGCAAAAACCATTTATGATGTAATTCTATTTTAAGTTTATTGTGTGATGTAGTGCAATATGATAGTATAAAACTAATTTCTATCCAACTGCTAACCAGCTTTCTGAGCAATTATTTAGGAGTCCTTTAGGAAGAGAAATCTTGATCAATTCAAGGATAGTGAAGATCACAAAAGATATATAGATATAAATGTTTGTATATATGTATATGTATGTATACATATATGCTAAATATAAAATTATAATTTCAAATGAAGCCTTCAAGTGGACAATTCTGCATTATATATCATGAATTTAAGACTAATATTCAATGTATAAAGGGAATTGTATCAAATATAGAAGAACAAGAGCCACTTACTAAAAGCTGAGGAATCAAAGAATGTGAATAGTTTTTAAAAGGAGAGATACAAAGAATAAGGTCCAAGTCACTTATCATAAGGGAGATGCAAATTAAAACAACTCAATACACTATGGGTCAATAATCAAACTGATTCAGCCTTTCTACATACTAATTTGGACTTATGTGAGGCTCTTTGATCAAAAAATCCCCCTGGGCATATACTCTAAGGAGACCAAGCCCCACTCCTTCCAAAAGATCAAATATGTACAAAATATTCATAGGAGCAATTATGGTGATAGGATAGAACTAGAAACAAAATGGGTTTTGTTCAGTTGGGGAATGCTGAAAATTAATAACAAAACAACCATTATAATATAGCAAAGTGATGTAATATTGTGTGGTGAGAAATGTCAAAATATCAGGGAATCAAAGATTGATGTGAACTGATTTTGAGTAAAATAAGCAAAAGCAAGGGAACAAGGTACACAGTGATCACCGCAAGAAAAAAATGAAAATACCACTAAAAGAAAGATAAGCTTGAAGTATATTTAGATAGGTTAGGATCAGTTCTGTGGATCTCAATAGGTGAGATACTTTTTTGGGTAATATAAAATTCATATTTTTCTACCCTCCTAATTCTTCTGTTCCTTTGTTCATTCTTTCTCTGTGCCCTTTTACATCTATTCTCCAACTGAGGACATTCTTACAGATTCAGTCTTTAGCCCTGTCATATTTCTGTATCTTCTCCCTGAGAGTGCCCAATTATTCTCAGGGTTTAAAATGCCTTCTTATATGGATGACTCCTAGGTCTATATCCATAGCCTTTAATTTTGCTTCTTCAGTATAAGTCCATGTCACCAACTACATGTTGGATTTTCCTCCCCTGACATTACATCAAAATTCAACTTGTCTAAGACCAGAGCCATCATCTCCCCTTAGAGTCCTCAACTAGATTCATCTATAACATGAATGTGGTACTTGCAACACATACATCACAGGGTTGTTGTGAGGACAATTTGTGAATCTTACAGCTATGTAAATGTGAGTAAATGGTTATTGCTGTTGTTTATAACAAAAAACAACTTTCTAAATTCCTAAAACATTTTGCAGATGAGAAAACTTAAGCTTAGAGAATTTAAGTGACTTATTTAATCACACAGTTAAATAATGACAGAGACAAGATCAGGATGGAGTTTCTAAAATCCCGTTCCTCTACCTTTTCCACTATACCACAAACTGTTAATTGATGGGTAGAAATGAGTAAAAATTCTGAAAGCGTATTAGAGAAAGGTGAGACTCCGTGTCCAGAATGAATAGACTCAGGTTTTATTCCTGACCTCACCAGAGTTAACAAGGGCCAGACAATTTCATCATTCTGTATATCTGTTTTCTCACCTCTAAAGTTGATTAAAGTAGCCAGGGCAAATAATGGCCATTTTTTTCTTTGTGAGTTCATGTTTCTTGAAGATAAATGAACTATAAAGACAAGAAGCCACAACCTCTATCTGCTTCTGTTGATCCTAGAAAACTTTCAGTTAATTTCTTCTCAGGGTTTAAAGTCCAAGCTGGTGACAAGAGGAGCAAAGACACAAGTCACCATTATCAAAACTTCATTCACAACTGATTTCTGAACTTCTAAGGCATCCTAAACATATTACTATGCATGTGGAAGTCTCAGGGTTTGAGTAACACTGACCTTGCAACCAAAAAGTCTCTCTTTCTTTTTAGCCTGGGAAAAATACAGCATTCTTCCTTGTCACCATTTTCCATTTGTGTCCTACAACCCGAAAAATGGCTGATTCACCTCTTGTGTATGTTACTCTAGTGCCATTTCAATTTTCTCTTCCCTATAAATAAAAGGGTCTAGTACTGTTGTGCAAAAGAAAAATTACATTCAAGACATGGAGTTATTTTCTGAAAATTGGATCCTTCAGAATACCAAGTATTAGTCTGAATAATTTCCTAAAGTTTCTTAGACACATTTTTGTGAGCTTGCATTTCTTTTTATGTCATATCACTATGGGAACAAATTCAGTTCTAATGGTACTTAGTGTGCTTCTACAAAGTTTATTTAAACAAATTAATAAAAGGCTTTACAGTACTTTCTAAGGAAGTTTCACATACTTCATCCCAATAGAGCTGAACAACCTCATGAGTTAAGTATGGCAGATATTATTATCCACATTTTACAAATGAGGAAATTGAGTCTTAGAGAACTTCAGTCACTTGAAAGAAGTCACACACATAGTCAGTAGAGGATATAGTATGAGAAATTGTTCCACATTCCAGTTCTCTTTGATCTTACAAATTTAAGTCTCTTGAGTGGGATAGTTCTTGGTGTCTTGGGCACGGAATGAAGAAAATCTGGTTTCACATGTCACATTTGATGTTTGTAGCTGTTATGAGACCTTAGGCAGTCTCTTGACCTCTCTGTGGATCAGAGAAATAATAATGTAGAGTGTTTGAATCTGGAGCAGAAAGAAATGGGGCTAGTGGCAGAGACTCAAGGACACTGGTGTGTGTGGCTGAAGGAGGAGATCATCATTGGAGATGAGTTAGTAACTTCTAATCCAACCCAAAACACTGAATGAAAATTTTTAAAAGCCCTTAAATTGAACCAAAAAGTCTTTTACCAGCAAACATTCTGCCTGGGGCTACGATAGATACAGCATCGTTTCAGGGGGAATAGAGGACTAATAGATACAGACATCTGGAAAGTTTTCCTTCAAGAGGGAACATATCAACACAGTTGTTAGGAAATTGGAGATTCTAAAAAGGCAGAAAATATAGGCAACATTTCAAACAAGGGAAATAGTCCATACCAAAGCATATAGTCAGAAGGCAGAATGTTAAATTCAAAGAACTAGGAGTAATAAGAGTTGTAATATGGAATAAACCTGGAAGGTAGGCTGTGGTCCAGATCGTTAAAGGCTCTAAATCACAAACAGTAGACTTTTTATCTTTTCCCCCTCATGGCAATAGGGATTATGATCAGGGAAATAAAATGGTGAGACCTGTGTATTAGGAATATTATTTTAGCTTCTGGGCAAAGAATGGGTTAGAATGGTGGGAGATTAGAAGCTCACACTCTTTTTGAAGGCTACTGCAATAATTCAAATGAGAAGTAATTAGGGCCTTACCTAGGGTGCTGGACATGTGAATGGAAATAAATGGGTAGATGAGAAAGATATTATAGAGGTTAATCAACTAGCTAAGAGTAAAATTTATGATCCTTTAACTTTTATCCATTGATTTAGTTTCACCCTTTGAAACCAAACAAATTAACCTTATCTCACTTACTATATAAATGAAGATAGGAATTATTTCCCATTCCTTGACATCTTACCTAAGTAGGGTTTTTTTTTGCATAGGCTAAACATTTCCAGTTATTTCAAACAATCCTCATATGGTGTAGTTTTGAGTCCTGTTACCATCTTGGTTGCCCCTTTATGGACAAAGAGCTAGGTGGCACAGTGGTAAAACACAGGACTTGGAATCTGGAAGAACTGACTACAAATCCTTCTTGAGACATTTCCTACACATGTGATTCTAGTCAAGTCACTTAACTTCTTTTGACTTCAATTTCCCATTTTGTAGGATGGGGATAGCAATAGTACCTACCTATCAATGTTATTATAAGGATAAAATGAGATAATATATTTAAAGCATTTTGTAGACTTTAAAGAACTATATAAATGCTAGTTGTTATTATTTATCATTATTATGCTACAACTTGTTTGGTTCTGCCTAAATCGGGGTGCCAAAAACTGAATACAATATTCCAATGTGCTCTGATAAGGGCAGAACCTAATGCAGTCACAACCTCCAGCATTCTGAATTCTGTTGTTATTAATGTAGCCAAAGACAACAATAACATTATTGGTTTTCATGTCTGAGAATTATCTCCTATTGGGCTGAAGACCTAGGGTTTTCTTTATGTAACTCTTTTTTTAGTCATGCCTCCTCAGGCTTGAACTTTAGCATTTGAAGATGTGACATTTTCCTTAGTAACTTCATTTTGTTAGATCCAGCTTAATGTGCCATTCTAGCATGTCAGAACTTTGGGAATCCCAGTTCTGTCATTCAAAGTATCTTTCCCATCTTCATGTCACCTATAAACTTGATAAGAATATCATCCCTGCTTTAATGGTAGGACAGAATCAAGTACCTATCTAGTGGGTACTTCACTAGAAACAAAACTTTAGTTTCCATTGATCTTTTAAGCTCTATCCTTTGGATCTGATCTTTTAGTAAGTTTTGAATCCAACCATGTACATAAATCCAACCTACATTTTTTATATTATTGTCAAAAGGGAGATGTATCAAAGGTATCTGGTTATACTTTGTCCATTCTACACGATCACTCTGATGTACTTGTCTAAAAATGCTTTCGAAAGAGAACGTGACCTCAGTATGGTATTACCTGTTCTTATTGACTCCATACTGCCTCTCAGTGATCACTATTTTTGAACACTTTTCCTTCTGCCTTCACCTATGTTCCCTTCAGGGAGAGTAACTTTAAAAGAAGTGCAAAGAAGGGAGAGTTCAGGATGATTCTTCAATAATTACTCTAGCTCACTTTGAGCTCTCCCTTCTTTGCACTTCTCTTCTGGTCACTTCCTTGTGAGTTCATCACTCTTCCAGAGACAGAAATCACTCAACCTCTTAAAGGTGTAAACTTTAATACCTTACAGCTGCACTAAGACTTTTGGGATATCCTGTACTTTTTTGGTCTTCTCCATATCACCTAGAAATGTTACAGACACATAACAAGTACTGAGTTGATAGTTCTAGGTGAAAAGACAATTGGTCCTCTTTCTCAAGTATTGAATTTCTAAAATATATATGCATACATATTTTTTTCTGGTAAAATTGACATAATTTTAAACATCACGAAAAGTATCTAGAAAAAAGAGTATTTTGTGTATGAATACTTCTTGCCACCAGTATTAATATAACTTCTGCTTTCATTTCATATGCCAAATTCACTCATTGTTTTTAAGATGCAACAGTCAAAATATATCATCAATGGTAAAAATATATTTAAAGTATTTTATATAAATTGATCCTTCCTACTTTACAGGCACATATGCATAATGATTTAGCCTATTTAGTAGGCTTAGTTTTTATATAAATGTGGATTTCATAAACATGTTTTCACAGATTTCTCAGATTAAAGAGCTGTGCCTTTCTCCTAGGTGACTCATCTCTTCATAATGATTCATCATCTTCTTTCATGAACTCTCTTAAAAATCAGAGTTTTTCATAAGGGCAGCTTTGAAAGGGTGGAGAATAACCTTTTTGTTCATGTACCATCAATTGTAAATAGAAAAAAGAATGAACAGAGGTTCAGATTGGTTGTTGGGAAAGGTGAGTTCAGAGTCATTCTTATAGACAGCAGGGTCTAAGGCAAAAAAAGCCATTTGTGTGCTAAAGAATCAGCCCTACCACATGCCCATTAAGAAAGTAGCAAATGCTCTCCTGGTATAAATGGGTCCTCAGAGGACATCCTCATAAACAGACAGCCTGGTGATCATCAGAAAGAAAGAGACAAATATCTATTTATCCTGTCCCAACCTTTCTGCTGATCTCCATTTTCACGTCACCAAATGCCTTTTAGACATCTTGAATTGGATGTCCAGTAAACATCTTAAACTCAACATGTCCAAAACTGAACTTACCTTTGCCTTTAACATAAGCTCCCACCTTCTAATTTCCCTCTTACTGTAGAGGCCAACACTATTCTTCCAGACCTTTAGAGCAGACTCTAAACATTGCAGTCAATTCTGGACACCTGACTCTTACTCAATCCACCACGATTGACCCAACATATTCAATTTGTTGACAAAGCCTGTTGATTTCAACTTTTAACCATCTCTTGAATATTCCCCCTTCTTTTCTCTGATACTGCTACAACTCTAGTGCAGGCACTAGCCTGGTGGTAGGTCTGACTTCCTCAAGTCCCCCTTCACAGCCATCTAGCCTCCATTAAGTTGCAAAAGTGATTTTCCTTAGGCATATATCTCACTGTGACACTTCCAATTCAACAAACTTCAGCAGTTCTCTATAGCTTTCAAAGTTCTTTACAACATAGCCCCACTCCTACCTTTCTACTCTCCTTATACCTTATTGCATGCCCTATAGTCTTCAATCCAATAACACTGGCCTCCTGGCTATTCCACAAACAGGGTACTCCCATCTAAATTCCAAGCATATTCTCTGCCTATCTCCCATGTCTGAAATGTTCTTTCATTTCCTGTTGGCCTACTAGTGTCTCTGCCTTCCTTTAAATACCAACTAAAATCCCACTTTCTATAGGAAGTCTTTCCCAATCCCTTTTAAATCTAGTGCCTCTTATCTCATTTCCTATTTATCACATATATATATATATATATGTATATATATATATATATATATATATATATATATATATATATTTGTCTTCTTGGTAAATATTTGTTTGCCTGTGTCCCCCATTAGATTGTGAACTCCTTTAGAACAGAGACTGACTATTTATGCTTACCCAACACTTAGCACAGTGCCTGGTATATAGTAGGCACTTAATAAATATTTATTGAGTGATCAAAGTTCCTATATAGCACAGATAATTCCTGACAATAACTACATATGGCTCTATCCATAGCCACATCTACTACTCACTACTTAAAAGATCATTTTGCTCTCTTAATCGATATTTTAATTCTTTAGTCAAGGACCTATGATTGAAATCTTGGCATGAAAAGTCCCTGTTCCCTGTATCAGTAAGGCAAATATAACAATATCGATGGTGACCATGAATATGCTAGTATAATTCTATATTGCCAAATATAAGAGACTCTCCATATAGAAGGCAGAAGAAATGAAACATTTATTCAGACACCAGAGGATAAAATCCCCAAACCAATAGCTCCAATTCAACATAGCAGCAATTATATCCCCAAATCAGTAAGCCCACTTTATCATAACAGCGAGTAACTTAAAACACAATATCATAGCAGGGAGTCAAGCCATCCCCACAACCTTTCCCTCTGCTGGGGCCTTCCCATGAACACTCACTTACAAATCCTACCTATCTGCTTACCTGTGTCCTCTCCTCCTGAAGTTCTGAGAGAGCTTGCAGTTTTGAGAGTCCTTGTAGTTCTCAGAACTTAATGGATACACTCATGGTATATAAACCTTTTATAAGGCTGGAAGGCTTCACACCTCTTGCGACCTAATTAGCAAAAGGCCTTCCTACAAACAAGCCTCTCCTAATCAAGCTTCCCTTAATTAGCTCCACCTGAAGCCTATTAAGGGGATTAATGGACAGGGAAGATCTTTAATTATATTGACACCACCTCCCCCAACCCCTACCACTACCACCAATGATGCAAATCAGCAATTCACTCTAACTTGAAGGTCATGGAACTTGAGGCATCTGAAGGATTCAAAAACTTAGCACAGCCATTATTTGTCAGGTTAAATAAAGCAGGTTTTTCTAACTCCTTATAACTTCCTTTTTCATCCGCTATGCCATACAGAAAGCTCTACAATAAGTCAAGTTCTATGACTTCCTAGAAGTCCTGTCCCTACAGGGCAAAATTTCAAAACGTAGCCTGGGAAAGAGAAAGAATTGAAAAGTGCAGAAAGAAAGGAAGGAAATTAGCACTTATTAAGCGCCTACTATAGACGAGGCATTGTGTTAAGTGCTTTACAATTATTATCTCAATTCATCCTTGCAACAACCCTGGAAGGTAGCCCCATTTAACATTAGAGGAAACTGAGGCAAAAAGCTTTTAAATGACTTGCCAAGGGATACACAGTTAGGAAGTACCTGGGATTGGAATTGAACTCAGGCCTGCCTGATTCCAGAGCTAGCAGTCTATCCTCTATATTCCCTATCTGTCTAAATTTTGAAAAAATAAATAAACAAATACAAATAAGCTCTAACTATATTGTTATCTGGCATGGTGGAAAGAAAAGAATAATATTTTTTTCATCAGATGACCTGAGGTTGACCACTGATTCTATTACTATCTACGTAACCTTGGGAGAGTCACTTCCTTATACACAAAATAAAGGATCTGAAGGTCCCTTCCAATTCAAAATCTATGATTTTGTGATCCATCATGTCCTGAAAGACATTCTAACTTTCAGGATTTTGGTTTTCTTACTTCCAAACATGAATTTGGGACTAGATCAGGAGTGGGGAACTTTTTCCTGTTGGAAAGCCACATTAATATTTATCTGTAATCAAATAAGGCAGCATTCAAGAAACTTCTATCAGATATATTTAAAAATGTACATAATTTTATAAAAACCCAACTATTTTGTACTTAATCATTTAAAAAAAATGAAAACTATTTGTTAATTTTAAAGTTAACTGACCTTTTAATGACTTTTTTTCTTCTGCTTTTTGTTTGAAAGTATTTGAATATTTGGTTGCAGCACAGAGGACCACAGACTCAGTTGATCCTCTAGATGCTTTTCAGTCATTTGTGAGATTAAGGGCATGTTGATTTGAGTTAGGTAGGAGAATGTAGATTCACAGCAATAAGTGGTTGAAAAGCAAAAAAAAAATTTCAGGCATGTTACTGAAGACATGGATATTCTACTGCATTTTTCCATATTTCAATTGGAACTGTCTTAGCATCAAAAAATGACTTTAAAATGTCATCTACTGATGAGTTCAATCAATTCTATCTGTAGTTCTTTAGGTGCCCTGGTGATATCAACTAGGTGAGTCTGAAATGCTAATTTGAGTGTGATGTCATGATTGTCAAAGTCAGTGAACCTTTCATCATATTCTCCAATTAATAGATCTATAACAGCTGTGTATTCTTCAAATGATTACCACATATCATCTTGCTCATCGATGACCTTTGCTATCTGGGAAAAATGTTCATCCAAAATGTCCTTTTGAAGAAGCATTTTGAAAAAAGAGCTTTTTTGAAAAGATTTGATTTTTGCCACATGTCATATATAGACTTATTGCAAAGAAATATTCAAGTGTTTTTGATTTGACATAACACACAGAAGTGCAGCATGAAATCTTCTTTTAATAATTCACATTGCTGATTCTGTTCTTTATGAAATTTAACTATCTGTTCTCACAGAGATAAAATATTGGTTAACTTCTGTCCCTGAGATAGCCACACACTTTAAAATGATATGGCAAATCCACACTAAATACTTCATCATTCATCTTTAGCATGTTATGAAACTGATGATACTGTATTGCATTTGCATAAATATAGTTAGCAATACTTATAACTTCTTGCAAAGTGTCACTTAAAACAGTACTTTTAGCACAGAGATTTTGCTAATGCATCATACAATGAAAAGAAATGAGAGTATATGAATCTATTAATTTTTTTTAATCTGTGCAATAAAGCCTTCTTGTTTTCCTGTCATGCAAGGTGCACTGACAATACACATACTCACTGAATTTACCAAATTCAATCTACCTTCATGACATTTATCTTGGAAGTTGTTGAAGATATCTATTCCCCATGTTCTGTTCATAAGAGTGCCCAAAGGAAGTAAATGAGAGTGATGCCAAAAAACCATGAAAAACAAGTCAATGACTTGCTAAAAGAGAACCAAAATATCCTGAAGAAAATAATACCTTAAAAGAGACTAACCCAAATGGCAAAAGAGCTCCAAAAAGCCAATGAGGAGGAGAAGAATGATTTAAAAGGCAGAGTTAGCCAAATGGAAAAGGACGTCCAAAAGACCACTGAAGAAAATACTACCTTAAAAATTAGAATGGAGGAAGTGGAAACTAATGACTATATGAGAAAGCAAGAAATTATAACCAAAAGAACGAAAAAAAATGAAAGATAATATGACATATCTCATTGGAAAAACCACTGACCTGGAGAATAGATCCAGGAGAGATAACTCAAAAATTATTGGACTACTTGAAAGCCATGATCAAAAAAGAGCCTAGACATCATCTTTTAAGACATCAAGGAAAACTTCCCTGATATTCTAAAACCAGAAGGTGAAATAGAAATGGAAAGAATGCACCAACACCTCTTGAAAATCATCCCAAGAAGAAAACTCCTAGGAATATTATAGCCAAATTCCAGAGTTCCCAGGTCAAGGTGAAAATATTGCAAGCTGCCAGAAAGAAATAATTTGGGTATTGTGGCAACACAGTCAGGGTAATCCAAGATCTAGCAGCTTCTACATTGAGGGATCAAAGGGCTTGGAATATGATATTCTGGAGGTCAAAGGAGCTAGGAATAAAACCAAGAATCACCTATCCAGCAAAACTGAATATAATGCTCCAAGGCAAAATATGGAATTTAAATAAAATAAAAGACTTAAGCTTTCTTGATGAAAAGACCACAGGTGAATAGAAAATTTGACTTTCAAATACGAGAATCAAGAGAAGCATGGAAAGGTAAACAGGAAAGAGAAAGCATAAGGGACTTACTAAAGTTGAACTGTTTACATTCCTACATGGAAAGATGCTATTTGTAACTCTTGAGACTTTTCTCAGTATCAGGGTAGTCGATGGGAATATACATACATATATGTATATATAGACATAGGGCACAGAGTGAGTTGAATATGAAGGAATGATATCTAAAAAATAAAATTAATGGGTGAGAGAGGAATATATTGGGAGAAAGAGAATGGGAGAGATAGAATGGGGTAAATTATCTCACATAAAAGTGGAAAGAAAAAGCAGTTATAATGGAATGGAAGGGGGAAGGTGAAAAGGAATAAGAGAATCTTGCTCTTATCATATTTGACTTAAGGAGGGAATAACACACACACTCAATTGGGTATCTTACCCTACTGGAAAATAGAGGGGAAAAGAATGTTGGGGGGAATGATAGAAGGGAGGCTAGATTGGGGGAGGAGGTTGACCAAAGCAAATTCTTTTGAAAAGGGACAGGGTCAAGGGATAAAATTGAATAAAGGGGGACAGGATAGGATGGAGGGAAACATAGGTAGTCTTTCACAACATAACTGTTATGGAAGTGTTTCACATAATGATACACATGTGGCCTATATTGAATTACTTGTCTTCTCAAGGAGGGTGCATGGGGAGGGAAGAAGGGATGGAATTTGGAATTCAAAAGTTCTAAAAATTAATGCTCAAAAAGGTTGGGTTTTTTTACATACAGCTATGAAATACCATATACAAGCAAAGGGCTATAGAAATCTCTCTTTCCCTACAAGAAAGTAAGGGGAAAGGAAATGGGGTGGGGAGTGAGGTGATAGATGAGAGAGCAGACTGGGGAAAAGGGCATTCAGAAAATATGCTATCTTGGGGTAGGGGAGGGTAGAAATGGGGAGAAAATTTGTAACTCAAAATCTTGTGAAAATCAATGTTGAAAACTAAAAATATTAAATGATAACTCAACTTGTGAACAACAGCAAAAAACTAAAATGGAAGACACATACTCACACAATAATTAATCACCATAGCAACCTGTGATTTAAAACAAACCTTAATGAAGCTTTGAGGCAGAATGCATTTTTTCCCCTCATCCTTACTCTTCTTCCCTGGAAGAGCTGTCCATCTTTGCTTCCTTGGAAGTTTTCTTTTGTTCTCAGCTATGCACTTTTTACTTTGTTCTTTTACCCTCTTCTTCCCCCCTTCCCCAAGAAGGCTACAATTAAATGTGTGTTTTTATTTTAACATTCACTTTTTATAATTTTGAGCTCCAAATGCTCTTCCTCCCTCCTACCACTCTTACATGCATTGAGAAAGTAAGCAATATGATTATCAATGACATATATACCTATATGTTTGTATATCATACTATATGTACATATATACACATACATGCATATATAATGATATGGAATTTGGTTTACATGATATATGTATATATTTGTTTCACATGAAATATACATATATATATATGTGTGTGTGTGTATATTTCATGTAAAACAAATTCCATATCATTCATATTGGGAAAAAAAAAACAAGAAAAAGAAACAGTGAAAAGAAGTATCCTTTAATATTCATTCAAAGGTCATCAGTTCTTTCTCTGGGGGTGAATAGCAATTTTGTCATGGGTCCTGTGGAACTGTCACGGATCATTGTCTTAATCAGAATAGCTGTGTCATTCATAGTTGATTATGATTACACTATTGCTGATACTATCTACAATCTACCTCGTTCTACTCACTTCACTTTGTATTAGTTCATACAAGCATTCCTAGATTTCTCCCTGCATCCCTAGATTTCCTCCCTTTGACAATTTATCAATTAGGGAATAGTTCTTAGTTTTTATGACTTTGGCACATTTCCTTATATATTTGAGAAATAAAGTCATTATCAGAGTAACTTGCTGTAAATTTTCCCCGATTTCCTATTTTCCTTCTAATTTCAGATATATTAGCTTTATGTAAATCATTAATTCCATGTAAGTAAAATTATCCATTTTAATTCTCAGTATTATCTTTCTTTCTTGTTTGGTCAGAAACTCTTACCTTAACCTTAGATCTGACAGGTACCTTTTTCCATGCTTCCCTAATTTGTTTGTGATATTACCTGTATGTCTATAGTTCAATATTTTTACTTTCTTTAATTGCTACATTCACTTTTTAAAATTTTGAGTTCCAAATATTCTTCCTCCCTCCCACCACTCTGACATCCATTGAGAAAATAAAATAAGCAATATGATTACCAATTACATATGTGAATTTGTATGTCTAAATTACATAGCAGTTTTGACATTATTTTGGTATGCAGTGCAAGATATTGGTCTATGCTTAGTTTCTGCCAAACTGTTTTCCAGTGTTCCCAGCCATTTTTTGTCAAATGGCAAATTCTTGCCTTAAGAGCTTAGATCTTTGTGCTTAAAAACAATAAATCACTATGGTCATTTATGACTCTATGTTGTGTATCTAATCTGTCCTAGCCAATACCATATTGTTTTGATGATTACTGCTTTGTAATTTACCTTGAAAAGTGATACCACTATTGTATTTTCTTTCACATTTTTCTAAATTGATTCTCTTCATCATCTTTTTAAAGATATTTTCATTGAAAGTTTTGAGTTACCAATTCTACTCCTCACTTCCCTGACACCTCTCTTAGATGGTAAGCTATCAGATATAGGTTATACTAGTAGTACAATTATGTAAACCATTTCCATATTAGTCATTTTGTACAAGAAGACTCAATTAAAGAAAGAAAGTGAAAAATAGCATGCTTCATTCTCTATTCAAACAATATAAAAATACCAGTTCTTTCTCTGGAGGTAGATAGTATCATTCATTATTAGTTCTTTGGGATTGTCTTGGATCATTGTACTGCTGAGAATGTCCAAGTCATTCACAGTTCTTCTTTGAACAATATTACTTTTATCGTGTACAGTGTTCTTCTGGTCCTGATCATTTCATTTTTCTCAGTTCATGAAAGTCTTTCCAGGTTTTTCTAAAATCATCCTGCTTGTCATTTCTTATAGCATACTTAAACTATTGAAGCCCTCACTTAATTTGACTAAGCACTTTATCTAATTTTGAAATTTTTCCACATGAAAAGAAAAATGAATAAGTGTTCATTAGATGTTCAAATGATGTTTTCCATGTTTTGTTTCACACAGAGGGAATGGTCTTCCACAATTCAGAAAGCATTCATTAAATACCTGCACTTTACCAGACAAGGTGCTAATCTCAAGAGATCCAAAGACAAATAGCCCCTGCCAAGAAGGTGCTTCTACTCTTCTTAGTAGTTGGTCAGCAGTTGGTGGTGGTGGTGATGGAGAAATCAGGCCTCTTTTCTATAATGGCCTCTCCCCTTAATGACAGCTACAGGGGCTGGGCTAGAAGCAGAGATGTTAGCATGTGGAACACTGATGTTTCCTTTAGGGTTTGAGAAAGATGGCAGTGATGGAGGTGTGACATGCCTGACAGATGCTGCTTCCTGAGTCTCCTTCAAAGTGCCCTGACTTTTCAGCTAGGTTGACTCACTGACATAAGGGTTTTGGAGAGGCAGAGATAAAAAGTGATATCACGGCATGTGGATGGCCTGTACAGTTGTCTAGAGCTGTGAGATGGAGTTGATGAGGTTAGGTAACCATATGTTTTAGAGGTGCTTGAGACCTCAAAATATCAACATGCTGAGTTTTGCTCGAATGAATTCGACTCAAGCCTTCTTTCAGCCAAAGAGAAAAACCAAGTTTATTAAAGATTCACTTAATGGGTAGTGTCTTAAGAAATTTCACCATTTGTGATGCTCATTTTCACAAACGGGTCAGATGTAATCTAAGCTAGATTGAATTTCAGCCTTTTCTTTATAATCTTGACTCTTTGTATTTCCAGATGATTTTGTTATTACTTTCTCTAAATCTATAAAATAATTCTTTGGTAGATTGATTGGTATAGAGCTAAATAAGTAAATTGATTTAGGTAGAATTGTAATTTTATATATTGCCTCATCTTAAATTTGAGAAATTAATATTTCTCTAATTGTTATGATCTGCCTTATGTGAAAAATATTTTGCAACTATATTCATATAGTCCCTGGTTTGTCTTGGGAGGTAGACCTCCTAGGCATTTTACATTGTCTGCAGCTGTTTTAAATGGATTTCTCCTTCTTTTCCTATTGAGTTTTGTTGGTAATATGGAGAAATGCTGGTGATTTATGTGCGTTCATTTTACATCTTCTAACTTTGCTGAAGTTGTTACTTGCTGCAACTAGCATTTTAATTGATTCTCTAGGGTTCTCTAAGTATAAAATCATGTTATATACAAAGAGTAATAGTTTTGTTTCTTCATTGCCTATTTTTATTTCTCCAATTTCTTTTCCTGTCTTGTTGCTATAGCTAGCATTTCTAATAGAATACTGAATAATAGTAGTAATTTTGAACACCCTTGCTTCACCCATGGTCTTATGCGGAACGATTCTAGTCTATTTACATTATATATAATGTTTGCACTTGGTTTTAGATATATATTATTTATCATTTTTTTAAAATTTTTTT
>CM053627.1:182135748-182193854 GCA_028646595.1 Phalanger gymnotis | reverse complement strand
TTATATTTTCTCAAGGTCCCCTAGTTTTATAATTTTATTAATTTAACTTTTAGAACAAGAATCATATGGTACTTGCTTGGATGAATGAATGCTCCTCATCCCACCTTTGCTATCCATACACACTTTAGCTGGTAAAGTTTAAGGCTTGTGCATTTTATTTCTACACTTCGAATACCTAATTCACTTATGTTTACCTTCAGGTGTCAAAATAAATGCTTGCCAAATGGTAATGGAGTTAGAAACTGAGCTAAACACCAAAGGGTTGAGCACTCCTCTGAGGATTCAATTCAATTAATTTTAATTTAACAAGTATATATTAATTATCTACTATGTGCAAGGCAATAGCCAAAGTTCCAGGGATACAAAGATACAATTAAACAACATTTCCACAGACAAGTAATTATAAAATACATACAAAGTAAATAAAATATAACATGTTAGGAAGGGGAATGCTAACTAAAAGGAAGTGGGTAGGGATGTTGGAAAGCTTTTTGCAGGAGATGACCCTCTAGCTAAGTCATGAAGGGAATTAATGATTTCCAAATATTCTAATTTTTAAAGAAACTGAAGTTTGAGTTTGAATAAGCATAAATATTCAATGGTACAGTGCCATACACTATAAGAAGCACTAAAGAGTCAGGGTATTCTGATCTCCCCTAGGAGGCAAGTTATAGTCATGTCTTAGGGCCATAAAAAAAAAAACAACTGAGATAGTGAGAGCTTCATGCTCTGTGTAAGGTCCCACATTTAGGTAGTGGAAAAGTGAAGCTTAGAATGGTTTTGATAATTATTTTTGAATGTCATTGTTTATTTGAAAATTTCTGTGCCAAGTTAGCTTGTGCAAGAGATTTCTGCTAAGAAGCTTAAAAATCCCTATAAATGTTACTGTAACATTTTCAATTTTAAAATCATATTTTAAAATTTGTATTTCCTTCTAAGCTAAAAGTGAAATTTATTTTCCAAGAGATTTAGCTCAACACCTCCATATGTAACATATTCAAATAACTTTCTAAAGGTAAAATAATGCAAATCCTTAGTCGCCAATAAATTGTCTCACACTCATCTGAGGGCTCTTGATCCTAAAGAATCTCTAAGAATCCAGTGCCAGAAATCCAGAGAAGATTCTCACTCTCATATTCTTCCTTACTGGGGGAAACAAAGTAACCCCTGCTCTAACTCACTACAGCTCCTCAATGCTCTCGTTATTTTTAACTACCTCTTCCACAATACATAACCCCATTGGATAGAGTTAAGTTAAATGCTCCTAAATAATGTCAGATAGGGGATCAAAGGGAAAGGGGGGAAGCGTTTCACCTAATTGGGTTTGCTATTATAGCCATATTAAACATAATGTTGTAAAACAAAGCCAAACACAACCAAGATGAGAAGGAAATCAGAAAACTGGGAAACAATTTTTATAGCGAGAGTTGCTTATAAAGGCCTCATATCTAAAATATGTAGAGAACTGAATCAAATTTATAGGAATACAATTCATTCCTCAACTGATAAATGGTCAAAGAATATGAACAGGTGGTTTTCAGATGAAGAAATTAAAGTTGTCTATAGTCATTTAAAATGCTCTAAATCACTTTTGATTAGAGAAATGCATTCAAACAACTCTGATGTATCACCTCACAACTATCAGATTGGCTAATATGAGAAGAAAAGGAAAATGATAATGTTGGAGAAGATATAGGAAAATTGGAAACCTGATGCATTGTTGTTGGAGTTGTGACCTGATCCAAACATTCTGGACAGTAAGTTGGAACTATGCCCAAAGGGCTACAAAACTGTGCATACTATTTGATCCAGCAAAACCAATACTAGGTCTGCATCCAAAGAGATCATAAAAAGGGCAAAGGACTCATGTGTACAAAATATTTGTAGCAATTCTTTTGTAGTGCCAAAGAATTGGAAATTGAAGGGCTGTCCATCAATTGGGGAATGACTGAAGAAGTTATGGTATATGAATGTAATGGAATACTATTGTGCAGGTGGATTTCAGACAAAAAACCTGGAAAGACTTTCATGAACTGATGCTGAGTGAGGTGAGTAGAACCAGAACAATGTTGTACACCATAACAGCAATGTTGTGTGATGACTGACTTTGACAGATTTCACTCTTCTTAGGATTACAAAGATCTAAGACAGTTCCAAAAGACTCAAGATGAAAAATGTTATCCATATCCATAGAAAGAACTATGGGGTCTGAATGCAGATTGAAGCATACTATTTTCTCCTTTTTGGTTATTTTTTTATCTTTCTCATAATTTTCCTTTTTGTTTTGATTTTTCTTTCACAACATGACAATGTGGAAATATGTTTAATATGATTGTACATATATAGCCTATATCAAATTGTTTGCTGTCTTGGGGAGGGGGAGAAGGAGAAAAAAAATGGAACTTAGAATCTTATAAAAGTGAATACTGAGTATTATCATTACATGTAATTTGAAAAAATAAAATACTAAGTGGGAAATATAATGGTGTAGTGATTGCTAACTTTTCCAGAGAAAAGCTAATTATATCACCTTCTTACAGTTCTAGGAATACCCCTTGAAGGATTCAGAGCAGAGTACTTCCTATAATGCAATCACCTTAAGCTTCCATTCTGATGTGTCTCCTACACACATACACAGACACACACACACACACACACACACACATGCAGACACACACATACATACACACATACTATTAGATAAGTGATTAATATAGTTCTATTTAACCAAGTGATACTGATACCTTTTGTAAAGATATTAACTACAAAGATAAAGCAAACACAGAAATACAAACATTTCTCTCCCAACAACTAGAAAGTCATGCTCTTGACTATATACCTCCTCAGTCCTTGGGGAAAGTAGACTCAAGCAACTTTATTTCTGCACAGAATTGCTTGCACTAAGTTCATGTTCAAATGTGGCATAATGAACTGCTTTGAGGCCCAAATGTTGTTCCTCAAGGATATAAAGATTAGGATTATGAACCAAAGCATTGACAACACTCTTAGACCTCCCGGTGGCTTGCTTTCTTGCTGTAGTGGTATGCAAAGTTGGACTTTTCACTATTTTTTTCTTTTGGGGTGCTTCTCAGCACTAAGGCAATCAAGTGCCTTTGATTGAACCAAGAGTCTTTGATGACCTGCTTAAGTCATGAGAAAGCCTAAGTCATATGAGTTTGAGTCACATGGCTGTGATGCCCTCTGATGCTGAAGAATTGTCCATATACTCTGAGGTTAACATTTTGCCTTGGGGCTGACTCCTTGGAAGAGTGTTCCTGTAGTTTCTTCAGATGAGACTCTGGGTAGCTGTTAAGGAGCCCCCTGGCTTTGAAAACCTAGGTATTGGTGCTTTACTCTCTGGTAAGTATGTATGTATTGCTATGGACAGACAGAAGTCTTGTCTGCTGATTTGTGTTATTTGCTCTGTTTACATAATTTCTGCTTGTAATTTCTGTTTGTGTTTTCTCTGAAGTTCGGGGTGCTGTCTTTTCCCCTGAACTAAATGGATGACATATGTATGTTTAATTAAAGTGAGATTGTAAACTCCTTAAAGTTGTTTTTCCTTAGAAAAGCAGGTTAAAGACCCTGTACTAGCAGCCCTCGTGTGTGCTGGTGTTGTTGGTCTTATACCTCCATTTTTGGTACACTTTCCCCTTCAAAACTCTAAAGGTTGTAGCCTCTAATCTCCTTCATCTGGAAACAGAAAAAAACAAACTTAAAGCTGAAACAGGCCATGTCTCATTTTCCCAGTCTGGATGTTGGAAAGAGCTATTCTTCCACTAAAATACAGTGAGGAAAGAAGGAGCCAGACTAAAAGGGACAGGCTCTGGATAACTAATACATTTTATTTTTTTCTCTCACTTATTTTTTGTAGTAATTTAAAAAAATTAACACTTTTATTTAAAGTTTTGAGTTCCAAATTCTGTTCCTCCTTCACTCCCCTCCCCCCTTCCTGAGATGGTAAAGCAGTCAGATATAGTTTATATATGTACAATTATGAAAAACATTTTCATATTGGTAATTTTATGCAAGAAGACTCAAATGGAAAAAAAATAAAGGAAAGTTAAAAATAGCATGTGTCAGTCTGTATTTTCTAGGTGTGGATAGTACACTTCATCATTAGTCTTCTGGAATTGTCTTAGATTAATGTATTACTGAGAATAGCTAATTAATTCACAGTTCTTCATTAAACAATATTGCTGTTGCTGTGTACAAGACTCTCCTGGTTCTGCTTCTATGCATCACTATGCACTATGCATCAAGTGATGTAAGTCTTTCCAGGTTTTTCTGAATTCTTCCTGTTTGTCATTTTTTTATAGTAAAATAATATTCCACCACAATAATATACCATAACTTGTTTAGCCATTCCCCAATTGATGGGCATCCCTTTGACTTGCAGTTATTAGTCACCACAAAATGAGCTGCTATAAATATTTCTGGACAAATAGGTCCTTCCCCCTCTTTTCTGGATGTCTTTGAGACATAGACCTAGCAATGTTATTGCTGGATTAAAGGGCATGCACAGTTTTATAGTCCTTTGAGCATAGCTCCTAATTGCTCTCCAGAATGGTTGGATCAGTTCACAATTTCAAACAGCACTGCAGGCTAATGCCTTTTAAACACACCTCAGTTCCAGTTGATCAAAGGGGTTCCTCTTCACTATATGGTTAGTCAGCAGGAATCAGTTAGAGAATGTCTGCACATGCTCCAAATCACTCCATGGTGTTTCCATTATGTATCATTTTGCCTATAGACAAGCAAGTTCCTAAGATTCTTCCAAAGGTATGTGTTGAGGAGAGGGCAAGGAAGAAGGTTTGTGAGGGAATTGTGTCAGTTAAATATTCCAAATATGCTCATGGTATCTGAGTTTATTGGTTAATCCCCCATTATACTCACCAGGCAATTTTGGCCTCATGTTGACTCGGGGTGAGAGGGCCATTCCCTAGCTGCATTGGTATCACTGGTATTGATGATGAGACACAATTTGATATAATAAATAGTTCTCTGACCTTCATGTTAGGAATACAGGAATTCAGGTCTTAACTCAGACATACTCCAGTTGTATGACCCTAGGCAAGTTACTAAACCTTTGACTGTATGAACCAACTATGATTTATAGAAAAAGTAACAATCTACATTAGAAGATGGAGTTTCTTTACCTAAGACTTCCTTATCCCAATGAAATTGCAGGTCCAGCCCCTATCCGGATCCCTATTGACAACGTATCAACATGGACATCAAGGTTCCCATGGACAATAGAATATATAGAGCAACATCAAAGGCTTATCAAAAGGCTTTTCTATTCAAATATGTAAAATGTGATAATTCATAGAATGATGCATTATAGCATCTGGAGAATTTACAAGAGAAGAAACTGAGGCTCAGAGATACCAAATAAGGAAAAAAAGATTGGAACCCAGGTCTCTTGTTTTCTGCACTCATCTCTTTCCACTTTTTTAACTGCTTCATAGTAATGAATGCCATATAGTAAGGAGGGAAAGGAACAAATATTCATATTGTACCCACTATGGGCCAGGCACTTTTACAAGTATTATCTCATTTGATCCTTGCATCATTCCTATGGAGGTAGGTGCTATTATTATCCCCATTTTACAATTGAGGAAACAGGTAAACAGAGTTTAAGTGACTTACCTATAGTCACAATGGTTGAGGTCATATTTGAGGCCTGACTCTAGGCCCAGAGCTGCAAGACCAATTGATTATCGACTAAGTAGCAGTATAGTAACAGCTGAAAGAGTAATAAGATGATTTTTGTTCATGTTTTATAAAAACCAGAATGATTCCTTTATGCTAGAACTTTTCTATAATAATATCTCACATTTTTGTTTGTTCTCTACAATTTATTAGTAGAAGCAGATAGAGAGCCAAGCATAGTAGATACAAAAACACCTAGGTTCAAGTCTCCACCTTTAACATACTGGCTATGTGACCTTTAGCAAATGCTTCAAATGCTCACTGACATGCTTGAAGACTATAAATTACAAAATGGCAACCTCAATTGGAAGAGGGAAGTTTTTGTTTTCCTTTTTCCCCACCAGGAAGCAGTGAAATCATAGGTCAAATACCTTTCTCTGTCCATTCACAATTTAAATGGCATTTTCCTCATGAGCCAGCGAGGCATTATTATTTTCATTTTTCAGACGAAGAAACTGATGATTAGAAATTTAAATTTACCTGTGGCCACATAACTAGTAAAGTTATTCTTAGATATTTATACAAATGTATAAATATCAGATGAGAAGACTACAATGAGACATCCAAGCAGTTACCTAAAAAAATAGAAACTGAATTTGAAATTTACAACAAAACTATAAAATCAAGTTAGTAAATAGTCAACAAGCACTTAAATTAAGCACTGCATGCCAAGGCTCTGTGTTGCTGTATTCAGCAATAATTTTAAGTTCAATCAAACTTCCGTATTGTCTCTCCCATAGTTCAGCCCTCATTCAAAGAAAAAAAGTAGCTTGATGATAGAAGATTCCTAATTTAAACCTGTCAGTAACAAATAAGGCTTTAGCTCCAGGCTCTCTCTACTGAATGACCCAAATAACTGGTCCTTCAGGAAATAAAATCCAGTGTTCTACCCACTCAACATAGGGAAAATTCAATCACATCTTGGAGACAAAAGGGCCAAAAATAATTTTTTATTTTATAAAGATATATTTTGGCTTTTATCAATAAAATAATGAAAGTGACTATGCTAGCTGAAATCTAGCAACAATGGCATACCCTTCCCCACCCTCATTGCCAAAACAATAAATAATTGGCAATGGCAGTACATGCATCTGTGACAGCAATTCTGTTCTGAACATTAACACCAACCTGAAGAAATGTGTAAATCGACTTTAATTATACTCGCATTGTTCTTGACTTCTTGATTCTTTTTTGACCTAACACCTAATTCCACTCCACTATGGATCCACAGATACTGTCATTTTGTTTTGTTTTGTTTTTCTGTTCCTCTCCTAGGAAACTGCATCATACACTCTCCCTTTTCTCTGTTTTTTTTCCCCCTCATTCCTGTAATGTTCTCCCTTCTCACCTCTTCCTCTTCCTGGCTTCCATGGACTACTTCAAGACTAAACTCAAACCCTGTCTTTTATCAGAGGTTCTTTAAGGAACTCTCATTTCTATTGTTTTCCTCCTGAGATTGCCTTCAATTTATTTAGTGTGTGTATTTGCATGTTGTCTCTCTAATTAGAATGTCAGCTTCTTGAGAGCAAGAACTGGTTTTTCTTAATTTTTTTTACCTTTTCTTATATTCTGGTCACTTAATGTAATGATTGGCCTATAATAAGTGATTAATAAATGCCTCACCACTTAACTTTTTTATTGTATTTAATATGAGTTTTTGCTTCTATTGTTCAACTATAAGGTTGGAATCCTAATCTACACTGTTATTTGGGTTGTACTTCATTTGAATTCTTCATGTTCACTGCTTTTCAGGGTGGAATAATATACTATCTTACTCATTCACCTCCCATAATTTGTTCTGCTATTTCACAATTGATGTACACCTAGATCGTTTCCAATTTTTACCATGGCAAACAGCACCACTTATAATATTTTTAGTATATATAGGTCTTTTTGTGTTTATCCATAACTCTATTGGTATTTAATGCTAGTACTGAGACCACTGGGGCAAAGGTTAGGCACACTTCTATAATTCTTGCAGTATAATTCCATATTGCTTTCTGAGAAAGGTCAGACCAATCCACAGCTCTGCCAGGTTCCTGTTTTCCCAGAGCCTTGTAAACAATGAATTGTATCCTCTTTTCTATCTTATCAATTTGATGTGGAGTCAGGTACAATCCAAGAGCTTTTTGTATTTGTATTTTTATCATTATTTGAGATACACAACATTTTAATCTATGATTAGTAGTTTGTTTCTTTTTTTATAACTCCTTGTTCATGTTCTTAGACTTCCTAGGAATTAGAAAATGACCTATATTCCTAAAACATGTCTGCAACCAGAACTAGTTCATTGTTTTCTAATCTACTCTACCGATATTTCTGCTGGATTTTTTATTTTTTTATTTATTTTTTTTTACTAAAATGGTTTTTATCTCATAATCTTGAGACACAGTTGGTAGAAAAAATATACTACTGGGGTATTGGGTTGATGGCATTAGAGAATCACCCCAATTTTTCAGGAGGGCCCCCTAGAGCCCTGAGCAGGGAATATACTCTTGCTATGGATCCTGAAGCTCATAAAAGTGAGGATAAAGATTATCAGAGCTCATATGAGCTATACACACACACACACACACACACACACACACACAAGCCCATATACACTACATACCTGCAAAGTAGATACAAGGTGCCCTCTGAGGAAGGTACTAGCTTGAGGGATCAGGGAGGATCTCTCTCGTAAAGTGATACTTGAGTTTTTTGAAGAACCCCAGGGATGCTCAGAGGCAGAAGTGAAGAGGGGAGCATTCCACACAAGGGGGACAATCAGTGCCAAGGTGTAGAGTGTCTTTTGGCCACATATAGTTATATCCAACATCAGGTTCAAATGTACACCCCTAGAAAAACAGTTAGACTCAAAAGGATTCAGCTGACCATAGCCAATGTACAAAACCAGGGCATCACTTAATTCATTTAGTTGCCCAGCTTTAGGGGATCTCAAGAGTAGATTAAAGATTCACTGATAAATTTCTCTGGTCTTTCTCAGACAATATGGGAAGGTAGCCCATCAGGTTCATGTAATCTTTACAAATTTTCTATAATTGGATTACCTTGTCATGTGGTAAGGACCAACGCCAGGCCTGGGAAACATTTTGGGCATTCCTGCAGTTTGTTTTGAAGGTGATCCTTCCCAAGTCCTTGCCCTGTGTGATGTTGTGCATCCAGATTTGAAGATGAGACAGAAAACATAACCCTACAAATTCATACAATTTGGAGGTTTGTGTCAGTGGGTCCTGCACCAAATCCTCATAGCGTATTAGCAAGTAGCATTCTTATAGGGAGTCTAGTAGCAACTGTGCTGTCCTGTAGATCTCCTGTTGTCTTTGGCAGATAGCTTTCATCAAGTGATAGGGCTGGTCTTCACTCTTTATTTCATTCCATTGATTCCCCATGATAATATGGTCATCATACTTCAGGTCCTCTTTTGTGTTTTGCCGGCAACAGAACACTGCTGAGGGCTCTCCAACAGGGTGAATGATGTGCAGGTTGAGGGAGGGGTCAGTCAGCAGTGGCTGGAGGATCTCACATAAAAGTGGCAAGAAAAAGCAGCTCTGTAGGAAGGGAAGAGGGGGTAGGTAAGGGGGAAGGAGTGAATCTTGTCTCATTGGATTTGATCTGAGGAGGGAATAATATACACACTCAATTGGGTATCTTACTCCACATGAAAGAAGGAGGAAGGAGACAAAAAGGGAGGACAATAGAAGGGAGGGAAGATAGGGGGAGGAGGTAAACAAAAGCAAATACTTTTGAAAAGGGACAGGGTCAAGGGAGGATCTTCAGGTTGAAGCAGCATACCTCCTTGAGTACCACATGACTGTATGATATACAGGCTTCTTCTACTGTATTGAAAGGCTGTTTGCTACATAGGATCTTACAGTCAGCCCAGGGGATAATGGCCTCCCTGTTAAAGAGATGGCATGCAAGCGGGGAACACAGTGCCCTACTGGTCTCTCACATGAAGAGGCTGGACTGTTTCCTTGGACCCTGGGCCATGTAAGCATTAAAGACACTCATTTCACAGAGGAAGACTGGATTTTTTTGACGTTTGCTTTTTTTTACTCGATTTTTTTAAACCAGATAGTTTGGACAAACATCCCTTTGTAGTATAATTTGAAATTTAAGAGCCCAGATCCCCCTTCCTTATTTTTCATAGCGTCCTTGGCATTCTTGACAATTTGTTTTTCCATATACACATTACTTTTGTCTGACATTATAAAATTTGTCGTTGGTATTTTTATATGAATAATATTAAGCAAAATAGCAAGTGGATATCAGTTTGACCTTGAAGTGAGAAAATTATGGGTTTTATTCTTGCTTTTGACAAATACAACTTACAGAAATTATACTTACTTCCATGACCCTCACTGCCCAGAAATCCAGGTGGGTTAGATTTCATCCCACTACCGAGGTTCTCCAGTACCCTGAAATAGGTTTGGTTGTATCTAGGCTCTCCGCAAATATTTACAGCCATCACTGGTCATGTTTTTCCCAAGTATAGGCGGTCCCTTTACCCCAGTTTTATTTAATCCATACCAAATTGGATTAGCTTTAGTAGAGGAATGTTTATTTCATCATGTATAATCAAAAATATACAAACTTACTCCCACAAACATTAGGTATGATTCCTCCTCCCCACTCTGCATCACTTCAGTCTCTGGAGAAGGGGAGTAATTATTAGGTTCCTATTCTAGCTCAATTCTTAGTCCCAACTCCAAGTCCAAAACTCTCTTTGGGTTTTAGTCTCAGGGACTGTGGTTTTTCATGCTTCCCTGCCAAAGTGAGTGATTGTGCCATCCTATGTGTTCTAAGATTGCCAGGAACAAACCACAGGACTAGAGGCGATCACCAGCAGCACCTGAAACTGAGAAGAATAAACTATGTGATACAGAAACAAACACCTCAAGCCCATTTTGTGGTGCCAGATCTGGGGTACAAGGCAACAGGAGAAAGAAGTACTTTGCCTTCTACCGTTTCAGTTCATAGCACCCATTCAGTATGATTTTCTCCCTCTGTGCACAGTAGGAAGGAACACTAAAGGAAACAGAGACAGTCACAGAGAGAGCCACCATCTCAGTCCTACCGGTTTAAAGATATGGTGTATCCTAGCTACATAACAACTAATCAAAGGAGGCTACATCCTCCCACCTCGCAAGGTACATAAAGGCTTCTATATTAAGTAACCTGGGCATGCTCCAAAGACCCTTCAGGGCATCTCTGTTGGATGATCTGAGTAAGCCAAGACTAGTTCATATTACGTGAAATGTTAAAAAGAACCTCAACTCCAGCTTTCAACACTGATCAAACAAAGAAATTAACTCAACAGGTTGATTTGTGAAGCACTGTTATTTATACTATGCTAGTTCTGCCTAGCCCTAAACACTGAATTTATCTCTAATTAGGACTCTATATCTGTGAAACAATATTTTATAGTTGACTTTATATTAAGCTTTATATGACTTAATAGCTTAATTCTATTACCTTTGTTGATCATAAATAGATATGATGATGAATATGGGTTTATTTTATACCTGCATATTTTGCTAAAGTCATTATCTTGATAATTACTTTTGATTCTCTTATATTTCTATGACTGGAAAGATTTTTGATTGTCCACTTTTCTTTTCTTGCTGTGAAACCAAATATTTCAAGGACTCTGCTTAGTAATGTTAGAAATGCTGCATATTAAGTAGAGAAGTGTTTAAGCTTTTCTATGTTTTCTAGTTCCATCCTCTGTGACCTCTTCACCAGCTGTCTCTTAGTCAACACAAGAGAAGATAACCTGGAGAAAATTCTTCCCTAAGAGCTTTCTTCTCTTCATTAGTGATCACTTCTCCTAGAATATGATTTGATGAAATCCATGCTTCACTGCATTCTTTTTTTGTCTATGGACTCTTTAAATGTGGTTTTCCTAGTCCTTTTCAGGAACCATAAATCATAATCAAGTCAACTCTAGTATTATTCCTAAATGAGATGTGTAGCTCTACTCCCTTATGGCCCTACTTGCCATCTCTATAGTTTTTTTTTTATATCAAAGTGTTCCTCGTTGACCACTTCTCTACTCTGAGTATTGTTTCCCACATTATAATGTAAAGACAGATAGTGTTTTTCCTTTTGAATTTGTATCCATAGTGCTTAGCACAGTTCTCAATACATAGTGAGTGTTTAATGAAGGCTTCTTCATTCATTCAATTTTTCTGTCATAATTATAACCTGCCATCCACCCAATTTTGAGGTGCTTTATATGGAGCTGTTTATGAGAAAATCACAAATCAAGAAAGAGAGAACACTGGGTGAAGTGACACTATGTAAGGAGCAGAGTGAGTACCTGAGACTTTTTGAGAGGAGAGATGAATGATATTGCAGACCATCTTCAGGAGAAACACAAGGACAATTTTTGGAAGCAGCAGACATATTGGGGAAGCCAGTTTCTCAATATATCTTTGATTTCCAGTGGGCCTCCATAAAATCATCAAAGAGAGATTTGGGTGAGAGCAGAGTTCAGCTTTATCTTTTTGAAACCTCAATTCTTTTTTTTTCATAAAGAACTCATTTACTCATGCATTTTCTGGTATATTCAAGTCTATCATTTCTCTGATTTTTATTTGGGCACATGCGTGTGTGCATGCATGCATGTGTGCATATGTGTGTGTCTGCGTGTGTCTAAATGGGCTTTTTTGCAACTCACCTTTTGTCACCCAGTTACACATATAAAAACTAGCATTGGGAATCAAACAAATGTTTTGCACTATTTAAAGAAAAAAATATTGTTTTTTCTGTACTTTTTAGTGATTGTTTTTATATAATACAGTTATATATATTATCAAAAGTTTTCCTTTTAAAATATTTTGATTTTTTGAATGTTTTACTGATAGCATTAGAAACAATGGACTTAAAGTCAGCAATGCCTGAGTTGAAATACTGCTTCAGAAACTTAACTAGCTATTGCACCCTGGGCATGTCATACAATAATTCTCAGTCTCAGTTTCATTTTCTGTAAATTTGAGATAATAATATTAACCAACTCAGAGAACGGTTGTAAGGAAAAGGTAACATTTGAAAACTTTAAAATACCAAGTACATGCTAGATTTTATAACTAATAAAAGTATTATGTTAAATGATTTCCCAATAATAGAGAATAATTTCATTCCTGGGTCAATTTTCATAATAATAAAACCTAATTTGGGAAAATATCTATGTTCTATTTTCCATTATTTTAGTTTTTGTTATTTTTTATTGGCATTCAGTAATGATATTAGTTTATAGTTCTTTTTTCTTCTCTCCATCTTTTTTTATTTTTTGTTTTTATTAGTTATTGATTTTTTTTAGTTTTCAACATTCACTTCCACCATTCCAATTTTTTTCCCATCTCTCCCCTCCCCCACCCCAAGATGGTATGCATTCTGATTACCCTTTCTACCCATCTACCCTCCCTTTTATCACCTTGCTGTTTTCTTATCCCCTTCCTTTTTATTTTCCTGTAGAGCAAGATAGATTTCTATACCCCATTGACTGTAATTTCACCCACACCCTTTAACTTCTCACTGCCCTAACCATCTTTTTAAAACTTTACGTTGGAGGTTAAGTGTGTATCTAAATTGATAGAGTGATTTTCTTCCCCAAGATGTCCTCATACAAACGAAACCACAGATCTCACAAATCCCACATCTAGTTTTCATTATAATTATGATTGCATTTCCTCTATATTTTTTCATTTGGTTTCCCCCCTTCCTTGTTATTTTTTCCTAGTAGTTAATTGATTTTAGAGCAAGTTTTTTGGTTATTTTTGCCATTCAATTTTGTTAATTTCTCCTTTGAGTTTAGTAATTTTTTTTGCTTCTCTTGCGTCTACTTGTTTTTAATTGCCTGAAGATTTGTTCCATAGCTAAAGTGCAAATCAAAGGCTATAGCCAAGTTTCCTTTGTACTGCTGGAATCCATAGAAACTCTGTGAAGAATTGAAAATATATTTTCACCTTCATTTATTATACCCACTTTAGCTGAGTAGAAGATTGTGGGATGAAATTTGATTTCACTTTACTTCCTATAAATCATGTGCTTTTAAATGTCAGCTATATTCTTGCTTTTTCTCTGTTTTCCTGTGATGGATGAATAATCCCATGCAATTCAAATTGGGATAGCTTGATAACTGATTTTTTTTTCTTCTTAGCTACCTGTAAGTTCCTTTTTAAAAAATCAATGAAACTTCAGGGTTTGATGACAATATGTCTGAGTGAGTAAAAGCTAACCTTTTCTTCCTTAATGACATATGTTCATTCTATTTTTTTGTAGTCTTTCCCTTCATATTTATAGTTCTGTAAAACTATTTTGAAAATTTGTAGGGAAATTGAAGTTAGAAGATTTCTTTCTATACTTTTTGGTAATTTGATTTTAGAAAGTCTGTCAGATCTGTTTCCTACTTCTGGTTTTCTATACTTGTAAAGATTTCAAGCCTTTCCCCCCTGAGTTGATGAAGAAAAAATATGGAGAACTGCAGTGGGCACTCTTCTCTTTAAAGTTTATTGGGAAAAGATTTGTCTCAAAATGGTAGCGTGTGAAACCACAAAGAGTACATGTACTCTGCTCTTGAAAGGCAGTGTGATATAAAGGAAGGAGTGTTGGTGCAAAAGCCAGACAATGTCAGTTCAAATCCTAGCTCCACAATTTATTATCTATGTGACCTCAGACAAATTAGACCTTCTCTGTTTCTCAGTTTTCATAGCTTTAAAATGAGGGAGTTGGAGTAGATGACATTTGTGGTCTCTTCCAAATTGAAATCCTATGATTAATGATCCTCCTCTAAATACACAAACACTTAGATAAAAAATGTCCCCAAATCTGTTTTTAAATTGAAAAAGGAAGAAAAGAAGAGCTGTAACAAAAGAAAATATTATCTCAGTTAAGGTAAGTGAGTGCTAGGAGGAAAAAAATAAAAGATGAATAAATACTACAAATTCAAAGATCCTGAAGAAAAGTTACAAGAAAAAAAATAAAACAAAAAAAAGCTTTCAAAATTTGTCCAACAAAGAAACAAAGCTGGACTTAAAACGAAGCTCCTTAAAATGGCTAATGAATGCATTAAAGGAAATTAAGAATGATCTAATAAATTCTGGTCAGTAAAAAAAAATAATCTATAATGAGAAATCTCTCACCAGTAAAAAACTGAATTAGGATAAACATGAGAGCAAAAGTCAATAAAATGGAGAAACTGGTAGAACAATTGTTAAAGAAATGGAATTGATAGAAAACAAAATTTGGAGGCTTAAAGATAAGTCATCAAAATTAGCAAAAAAAATCTACAAAAGTATTTCAAAGGAAATTTCGTATTTAATTCATGGTAGTTTTCTCATAACTGTTTCACTAAAATACAAATCCAATGCCTCATCACAATATTTTAGATATTCTCAAAAGCTAGGCCAAAAGAACAAAAATTCTGGAAGAATTTCTTAAGTTAGAAAAGCTTCAAATAGAGTTTGGTGATAGTTTGTTAACTGTTTTGGCATATAAAATTGTAAGTATAAAGCTAAAAGATACTTCAGTGACCATATCATCCAACTCCTTCTTTTTACAGATGAGGAAACTGAGTGCCAGGAAGGTTAAGTCACTAGTCCATGGTCATCACATAGGCAGTGAAAGTATTTGAACCTGGGTCCTGAGACTGCTGAGCTATCTTTCTTTCCAATCTTTTTACAAAGTTCTTTACAAATTTAACAGAATCTAATTACCAGAACATATCAATATTTTGTTCATTAATTGAAAAGAACACTAATGCTAATGAAATCAAGATCCTTCTTAAATTTTCAATAAAACCATCATAGTTCTAGGAATGAAAAAGGCCCTTGGGTCCTTTCCACCTAATTACTTGATCACTTTTCCTACTAAGTAGCAGCCATACTTCTACTCCCATTATTATTAGCAATTATACTATCATATTGTTTAAAAGAAAAAGCCAAGGATTTTGCCAGTGCCTTCAAATACATTTTGTAAGATTAACACGCCCTCTGCTTTTTGTTTGGGTGTTCCCAGAGTATGCAAAACAAAAGTCCAATATTCACTTGGGATACTCCCAGCCTTTAACAATTTTTATTTTTAGTTTTTCAATTAATTTATTTTTAATTTTCAACATTCACTTCTGCAAGATTATGAGTTCCAAATTTTCTCCCTTCTACACACCCCAAGAGGTCTTGAATTCTGATTACCCCATCCACCAATCTGCCATCTCTTCTATCACCTTCCCCATTTATCCCTTTGTTTCAACAATCTGGCAAGCAGCTCTTGTGGGGGTGAAAGACCAACACAAGCCCAACAACAAGAATGCTACCAGAACACTGCAAAAGCACAGGTTCTTTTGATCTGCTTTAGTAAGGAAAGCAACGTTAAGGGGTTGACAAGCTTACTTTAATCCAGCATACAAATATCACTCACATAGTTCAGGGGGAAAAGCCAGCACCCTGAACTTCAGAGTAAAATACAAAGTACAAACATTGACAGACAGACCTTGTCTGATTCAAATCCCAATACATAGTTACCAGAGTTTAACAAAGTCCCAACATCTGGGTTTATGAGCTGGAGGGCTCTTAACTACAGCTGCCTGGTGTCTCTGCATCAGCACCACCATGAGTGAGAGCCCTGCCAAATGGCTCTGTCTTCTCTTCTTATAGCATTTCAGATGTCATCAAACATCATCTGAATGACCAGAACTTAGGCTCCTATGATTGGCTCCTGTTTTAGCCCCTCCCCTTAGGACCCTGGGAGCTTCACGTCCACATCAGCTTAGCACCTAGTAAGACTCTATGAAACACGTTGAATTACTCAAAGGAAACAAAAGCCAAACTCTTCAAGGGCACTTGGTTGAACTAAGTGCTAATAATGGCCAGCCAGAATTGGAACCCAGGAGCTTGGAGTTCAGCCCTGGGGCAAGATGGAAACTTTGCAGCAAGGCATTGAGTCTGCCTTTTTGGTCCCTTCCACTTGGGCTGCTTGGGATCCAGGAGGGAGGCATGGATTTGTTTTTGTTGGGGTGGGGGAAGTGCCTTGGACCCCCAGGGACTCCACTCTGTTGGCTTTATTGCCCATCGGACCCTCAGGACTTGGAACCAGGGACTGGAACATAATGCAAAGAAAAGACCCCAATAAAACTTTGTTTGGACTTTGGATGCCAAGTGGAAGCCTGCAACTTCAGTTTGAGGAGAAGGACACATCCCCAAGAGAACTCTATTTGTTTGTTTGTTTGCTTTAGGACTTTACTAACTAAAGCATGCCTCTGCCTCAGGGTACTGGGAAAAAGCCTGCAATGGCAGCATGCTGCTGAAAAAGTACTTTACCTGGACACTCTGTATTAGCTAAAGAGATTAACTTGCTTTGATCTAGGGGTGGACATTTGAATTGTAAACAAATATTTGGGAATGTCACTGAATGATCTGTTTTGCTTTTTTTATGAATGATGTTTTAGTTTCCTGCATATCTGGATCACAATGTATGTTCCAGGATCCATGGCTGAGTAGATTATGTATCCTGGAACAAGGAGTGGAGTGTGTGGTAAACAAAATGGGCTCTTAGCACTAAGTTCAACCAAGTGCCCTTGAAGACTTTGGCTTTTGTTTCCTTTGAGTAATTCAGTGTATTTCATCGAGTCTTACTAGGTGCTAAGCCCCAGGCCCAAATAACTATTAGGTGCTAAGCTGATGTGGACATGAAGCTCCCAGGGTCCTAAGGGAAGGGACTAAAACAGGAGCCAATCATAGGAGCCTAAATTCTGGTCATTCAGATGAGGTTTGATGATGTCTGAAATGCTGTAAGAAGAGAAGCAGAGCCATTTGGCAGGGCTCACACTTGCAATGGTGCTGATGCAGAGACTCCAGGCAGCTGTAACTAAGAGCCCTCCAGCTCATAAACCCAGATGTTGGGACTTTGTTAAACTCTGGTAACTATGTATTGGGATTTGAATCAGACAAGGTCTGTCTGTCAATGTTTGTGCTTTGTTTGTATTTTGCTCTGAAGTTCAGGATGCTGGCTTTTTCCCCTGAACTATGTGAATGATATTTGTATGTTGGATTAAAGTAAGCTTGTCAACCCCTTAACGTTGCTTTCCTTACTAAAGCAGATCAAAAGAACCTGTGCTTTTGCAGTGTTCTGGTAGCATTCTTGTTGTTGGGCTTGTGTTGGTCTTTCACCCCCACAACAGCTGCTAGCCGGATTGTTGAAACACCTCTTCCCCCTACTTTCTTGTAGGGCAAGATAGATTTCTATAGCCTGTTGCCTGTATATCTTATTTCACAGCTGCACGTAAAAACAATTTTTCACATTCACTTTTAAAACTTTGAGTTTCAAATTCTCTCCCTTCTTCCCTCCACACCCAACCTCATTGAGAAGGCAAGCAATTTGATATAGGCTATACATATATAGTTATGCAAAACACTTCCATAATAGTCATGTTGTGGTAGCTGACCTTGACCTTGATTACGAAACTGAAGGTCTACAGAGCCATTGTGCTGACCTCATTGTTGTATGCCTGTGACACATGGACAGTCTAACAGAGCCATGCCAGGAAACTGAATCACTTCCATTTGAATTGTCTTAGGAAGATTTTGAAGATCACCTGGCAGGATAAGGATAAAGACACTGAGGTCCTTACTTGTTCTAAACTGCCAAGCATTCAAACTCTGCTCCAGAGAGTGCAACTGTGATGGGCTGGCCACATTGTTCAAAAGCAAAACATACACTTCCCAATAAGACTATTTTATGGAGCACTCACACAGGGCAAGCATTCACATGGTGGTCAGAAGAAGGGATGCAATTACATTCTCAACATCTCTCTCAAGAACTTTGGAACTGATTGTGTGACATGGGAGACGCTGACAGGCACAGGACCACTCAGCATGGTGTGTTGTTCATACATTAGAGAAGGTGCTGGACTCTATGAGCAAAGCAGAATTGAAACAGCTCAAAGGAAATGTAGAATATGCACATTTAGAATATTGACTCCAAATGTTCGCGTGGACTATTTGTGCCAGACCTGTGTTAGAGCATTCTGAGCTCATATTGGTCTGATCAGCCACAGTCAGACACATGGAAACATGACTCTAGCATAGTGATGTCATTTTGGTCCTCTTCAAGAATGAAGGACAACAATCAAAACCAGTCATATTGTGAAAGACTAATTATATTTTCCTGTATCCTATCTATCCTGCTCTCTATTTATTATATTCTCTCCTTCGACTCTGTCCCTTCTCAAAAATGTTTGCTTCTGACTACCCACTCACTCAATGTGCCCTCTTTTCTATCATCTCCTCCTCTCTTATCCACTTCCCCTCTACTTTCTGGTAGAATAAGACACCCAATTGAATGTTTACATTTTTTGCTTCTTAAGCCAATTCCAATGAGAGTAAGGTTCATTCATAGCCTCACACCTTCTCCCTCTTCCCGTCCAAAGTAAAAGCTTCTTCTTGCCTCTTTTTTTGCCTCTCAAACAATTCTTTTATTTTATTTCTTTTCTTTTAAACTAATTTATTCATTTTTGGTTTACAACATTCAGTTCCACAAGCTTTTGAGTTCCAAATTTTCTCCCTCTGTATCTCCCATCCACTCCCTGCCCTCCCCAAGATGGCATGCAATCAAACATAGGCTCTAAATATACATTCACCTTTAACATATTTCCACATTACTCATGATGCAAAGAAGAATTATATCCAATGTAATGAATCATGAGAAAGAAGAAACGAAACAAAAAAGAGAGACCAAATAATTAGCTTCAATCTACATTCAATCTCTGTTAATCTTTCTCTCATAATGGAAAGCATTTTCTGTCATGAGTCTTTTGGAGTTGTCTTAGAACCTTGCATTGCTGAGAAGAGCCAAGTCTATCAAAGTTAGTCATCACACAATGTCTCTGTCACTGTGCACAATGTTCTGGTTCTGCTCCCCTCACTCAGTATCAGTTCAAATAAGTCTTTCCAGGTTTCTCTGAAGTCTGTCTGTTCATCATTTCTTACAGCACAAGAGTGTTCCATTACATTCATATACCACAACTCGTTCAGCCATTCCTCAGTTGAGTCCTCAATTTCAAATTCTTCACAATCACAAAAAGAGCTCCTATAAATACTTTTGTCCATCTGGGTCCTTTTACCATTTGTATGATCTCTTTGGGATATATCACTAGAAGTGGAATTGCTAGGTCAAAGGGTATGCACACGTTTTATAGCCCTTAGAGCATAGTTCCAAATGGCTCTCCAGAATGGTTGACTCAGTTCAGAACTGCACCAACAATGCATTAGTGTTCCAATTTTCCCACATCTTCTCCAGCATTTATAATTTGCCTGTTTTGTCATGTGAGCCAAATGACAGGTGTGATGCGGTAGCTAGGAGCTGTTTTGATTTGCATTTCTTTAATTTATAGTGACTTAGATGGGCAGCTAGGTGGCGCAGTGAGTAGAGCACTGGCCCTGGAGTCAGGAGGACCTGAGTTCAAATCAGGCCTCAGACACTTGACACATGTACTAGCTGTGTGACCTTGGGCAAGTCACTTAACCCCAATTGCCCTGCCCCCCCCCCAAAAAAAACAAAAAAAATAGTGATTTTGAGCATTTTTTCATATGACTATAGATAGCTTAATTTCTTCTTCTGAAAACTGCCTGTTCATATCCTTTGACCATTTACCAACTTGGAATAACTTGTATTCTTACAAATTTGACTCAGTTTTCTGTATTTTTAGAAATAAGTCTTTTATCAGAGATATTGATTGTAAAGATTCTTTCTCAATTTTCTGCTTTCCTCATAATCTTGGTTGCATTGGCTTTGTTTGAAACAAAAACTTGTCAGTTTAATGTAACCAAAATTATTCATTTTGAATTTAATAATGTTCTCTATGTCTTGTTTGATCATAAGTTCTTCCATTTTCCATAAATCTGACAGGTAAACTATTCCTTGCTCTCACAGGTTGCTTATAGAATCAGACTTTTTATCTATATCATTAACCCATTTTAACTTTATTTTGGGATAAGTTTTAAAATATTGATCTAGACTCAGTTTCTGCTATGCTATTTTCCAGCTTTCTCAAGAGTTTTTCTCAAATAGTGAGTTCTTATCCCAGAAGCTGGAGTCTTTGGATTCATCAAACAGTAGACTCCTATAATCATTGACTACTGCGTCTTGTGTACCTAACCTATTCCATGGATCCACCACTCTATTTGTTAGTATCAAGTAGTTTTGATGATTGCTGCTTTATAATACAGTTTAAGATGTGGTATGGCTAGGCCGCCTTCCCTAGCACTTCTTTTCATTAATTCCCTTGATATTCTGGACATTTTGATCTTCCAGATAAATTTTGTTATTCTTTTTTCTAGCTCTATAAGATAATTTTTTGATAGTTTCATTGATATGGCACTAAATAAATAAATAAATTTAGGTAAAATTGTCATTTCTTTTTTATTAGCTCAGCCTCCCCAAAAGCAACTGATTCCCCATCCCCCGCAAATGTTTAGATATGACTTTATTTGTGTGAAAAGTGTTTTGTAATTTTGTTCATATAGGCCCTGGGTTTGTTTTGGCAGGTGGACTTCCCAAATATTTTATAATGTCTACAGTAACTTTAAATGGAGTTTCTCTTTCTATCTCTTGCTGTTGGGCTTTGCTATATTAATATAGGAATTCGGAGGAATTATGTGTGTTTATTTTATACCCCGCAACTTTGCTGAAGTTATTTGTTATATCAAGTAGTTTTTTTTTACTTGATTCACCAGGATTCCCTAAGTATATCATTATATCATCTTCAAAGAGTGATAACTTAGTTTCTTCTTTGCTTATTCTAATTCCTTCAATTTCATTTTCTTCTCTTATGGCTAATGCTAACATTTCTAGTATCATATTGAATAACAGTGATGTTTCACCCTTTCAGCCCTTGTTTCAATCCCAATCTTATTGGAAATGCTTCTAGCTTATCTCCATTACATAAAATACTGGCTGATGGTTTTAGGTAGATGCTACTTATAATTTTAAGGAAGATTCCATTTATTCCTATGCTTTCTGGTATTTTTAATAGAAATGGGTGCTGTATTTTGTCAAAAGTTTTTTTCTGCGTCTGTTGAGATAATCATATGGTTCCTACTAGTTTCGTTGTTGATATGATGAATTCTGCTGATAGTTTTCCTAATAACAAACCAGCCTTGCATTCTTGGAACAAACCCTACCTGGTTGTAGTGTATTATTCTCATGATCATTTGCCATAGACTTTTTGTTAATGTTTTATTTAAAATTTTACATCTATATTCATTAGGGAAATTAGTCTATCATTTGCTTTCTCTGTTTTGACCCTTCCTGATTTAGGTATCAGTACCATATTTGTGTCATCAAAAAAGCTTGGTAGGAGTCCTTCACATATTTTCCAAAATAATGTATATAGCATTGAAATTGATTTTTCTTTAGCTGTTTGAGAGAATTCACTTGTAAATCCATCTGGCCCTGGAGATTTTTTCCTCGGGAGTTCATTAATGGCTTGTTCAATTTCTTTTTTCTGAGGTAAAGTTATTTAAGTACTTTACTTCCTCTTCTGTTAATCTGGGCAATTTATATTTTTGTAAATATTCACCCATTTCAAGGAGTTTGTCAAATTTATGTGCATACAATTGGGCAAAATAGCTCCAAATTGTTGTTTTAATTTTCTTTTCATTAATTGTGAATTTACCTTTTTCATTTTTGGTACCAATAATTTGGTTTTCTTCTTTCTTTTTTTAATCAAATTAACCAAAAGATTTATCTAATTTAATGTTGGTTTGTTTGTTTCAGAAAATCAGCTCTTAGTTTTATTTAGTAGTTCAATAGTTTTCTTAATTTCAATTTTATTAATCTCTCTTTTGGTTTTCAGTAATCTAATTTGGTATTTAATTGTGGATTTTCAATTTATTCTTTTTCTAGCATTTTTAGTTGCATGCCTAATTCATTGATCTCTTCTTTAATTCATGTAAGCATTTAGAGATATAAAACTTCCCCTAAGAACTGCTTTTGCTGCATCCCACAAATTTTCATGTTGTCTCATTACTGTCATTTTCTTGGATGAAGTTATTGATCGTTTTTATGATTTCTTGTTAGACCCACTCATTCTTTAGGATTAGATTAATTAGTTTCTGATTGATTTATAGTCCATCTTTCCAGTGTTCTTTATTACACATAATTTTTATTGCATCATGATCTGAAAGGAAGCATTTAATGTTTCTGCCTTTCTGAATTGGATTGTGAGGTTTTTATGCCCTAGAATATGGTCAGTTTTTGTGTATGTGCCATATGCCACTGAGAAAAAGTTATATTCCTTTTTATCTCCATTCAATTTTCTCTAGATGTCTGCCATATCTAACTTTTCTAAAATTATATTCACCTCTTTAAATTCTTTCTTGTTTATTTTGTGGTTAGATCTATCTAGTTCAGAGAGAGGGTGATTGAGGTCTCCTACTAGTATAGTTTTGCTGTCAATCTCTTCCTGTAGCTCCCTCTAAGAATTTGGATGCTATACCACTTGGCACATAAATGTTTAGAAATAATATTGCTTCATTGTCTATGGTGCCTTTTTAGCAGGCTGTAGTTTCCTTCCTTATCTCTTTTAATTAGATCTATTTTTGCTTTTACTTTGTCTGAGATAGAGATTGCTACTCCTACTTTTTTTTTTAACTTCAGCTGAAGCATAATATATTCTACTCCAGCCTTTCTCTGTTTCAAATGTGTTTCTTTTAAATGACATATTGTAGGATTACAAATTTTAATCCATTCTGTATCTCCTTCTGTTTTATGGGAGAGTTCATCCCATTCACATTCAGTTATGATTACTATTTGTGTCTTTCTCTCCATCCTATCCCTCCATCCATTTATGGTTTTCCTTCTCTTTTCTGCTTTTCCCTCTGAATTAGAATTTTGCTTTTGACTGTCTCATCATTCAATCTGCCCTGCTTTCTATCAGCCTCTCTCTATTTTCTTTGCCTTTTCCCTTACTACTTCTTTCTTCCCTTCTGTCCCTACCTTGCTTTTCTTTCCCCTTTCCCCTCCAATTGCTTAGAGAGCAAGTTAGATTTTTGTACCTAACTGAGCCTGTTATTCCCTCCTTGAGCCAAATCCAATGAGAGTAAAGTTCAAATAATGCTCATTACCCTCCCTTCTTTCTCTCTACTGTAATATGTCTTTTAGCCTCTTCATGTAATGTAATTTATACTTTTCTACCTCCTCCTTTTCTATTCTTGTATTACAATCTTTTTTTCACACTTAATTTGGTTTTTTCAACACATCAAAATCAATTTAAACCCATCACCTCTGTCTCTATATTTCCCTTTTATATGATGTAATAAACACACAGTTCTCAAGAGTTAGAAGTATCATCTTCCCATGTAGGGATGTAAGCAGTTTGACCTTATTGAATAACATGTCCTCCTCCTTTCCTAGTATTATGCCTCTCTTGAGTCTTGTATTTGAACGTCCACTTTTCTATTGAGCTCTGGTCTTTTCTTCAGGAAATTCTGGAAGTCCCCTATTTCATTGAATGTCTATCTCCTTGCCTGAAAAATTATGCTCAGTTTTTCTGGGTAGTTGATCCTTGGCTGTAATCCAAGCTCTCTTACCTTCTGGAATATCATATTCCAAGCCCTCTGATCTTTTAATGTAGAAGCTACAAGGTCCTGCATAATCTTGACTGTGGCTCCACAATATTTGCTTTGTTTCTTTCTGTCCACTTACAGTGTTTTCTCCTTGATCTCATAATTCTGGAGTTTGGTTGCAATATTTCTTGGCATTTTTAATTTGGGATCTCTTTCAGGAGGTGATTGGTGGATTTTTTGATAAGTATTTTACCCTCTGGTTCTAGTACCTCAAGGCAGTTTTCCTTGATGATTTCTTAAAAGATACTGTTCAAGCTCTTTTTTTCATCATGGGTCTCATGTAGACCAATAATTCTTAAATGATCTCTCCTGGACCTATTTTCCAGATCAGTTATCTTTCTAATAAGGTATTATATGTATTCTTCTATTTTTTTCATTCTTCCAATTTTTTTGACTGATTCTTGATGTCTCATTGAGTCATTAGCTTCCAGTTGCTCAATTCTAATTTTTAACAAATCATTTTCTTCAGGTAGCTTTTGTACCTCTTTTTCCATTTGGCTAATTACTTTTTAAGGAATCGTTTTCTTCAGTGTACTTTTTTCTATTTTGTCAATTTTATTTTAAAATTTTTCCAATACATCTCTTATTTGACTTTCAAAATTCTTCTTCAGCTGTCCAAGAAGGTTTTTTTGGTTTTGAGACCACTTCATATTCCCCTTTGAGGTTTCAGATGTGGGTATATTGACCATGTTGTCCTCTTCTGAATTTGTGTTTTGATCTTTCCTGTCACCAAGTTACTTCTCTATGGTCATTGATTTTTTTTTATTCTTGCTCATGTGTTTGCCTTCTTCTGGCTTTTAAATTGGATCTCTGCTTCTAGGGTCCAGGGGGCCCTGTCCCAGACTTATGCTGGAGGCTGGGGCCCGGTTACTGGTTTTCTGTGCTGGCACCTCTGGTGCTTCCAGTTGGATGCTGTAGTGGTCTGGTATTTTACCTGGTGCTGAACTGGAGATGGTATGTGCCTGGTGTTGGTGTTTGCATACTCCTCCACACTGGGGCTCAAGATCTCCTGCTGCTCCACTGAGGTGAGACTTGCTGTTAGCTTGCTAGGATGCCTCCTGTCCTGAACTGTTCCCCTTCAGCCACAGGAAGATGGAGCTTTGCTGTTAATCCCATAACCTCCCAAAACTGCCATCTTTCTGCTGGCTCCACTATTCCAGGATTTTTCCTCAGACAATATTCTCTGACTTTTTCAAGATCAACAAGGGAGGATGAGAGTGACTCACTGTTTATTCTACTGTCTTTCCTCCTGGAAGTTTAAATAGGTGACTTTTGAACATTCAGTATGTGAGCTAATAGCCCCATGAGTACCTGCTGCTGCTGCTGCTGCCACTGCTACAGGCCCTGAACAGGACTGCCCTTGCCTCTTTAATGTAAGTTAATTTACACCATTATACCCCTCTCCTTCTCCCTCTTCCAGTACATTCCTCTCTTACTCCCTAATTTTAATTTTTAGATATCCTCCCTTCATATTCAACTCACCTTGTGCCCTCTGTTTCTCTCTCTCTCTCTGTCTCTCTCTCTCTCTCTCTCTCTCTCTCTCTCTCCATTATATGTATATGTATATATATATATTATATACACATATGTATATATATATACATATGCAAGCATAAGTACATATATTTATATATTCCCTCCAAATACTCTAATACTGTGAAACCTCTCATGAGTCACAAATATTATCATTCCATGTAGGAATGTAAAGAGTTCAACTTTAATAAGTTCTCTATGATTTATCCTTCCTGTTTATTTTTTTTTAAGCTTCTCTTGAGTATCATATTTGAAAGTCAAATTTTCTATTCAGCTCTGGACTTTTCATCACAAATGCTTAAAAGTTCTCTATTTCACTCAATCTGCATTTTTTTTTCTCCTGCAGGATTATACTCACTTTTCCTGTGTAGGTGATTCTTGGTTTTAATCCTAGCTCCTCTAACCTCCTGAATATCATATTCCAAAACCTCCAATCCTTTAATATAGAAGCTGCTAAGTCTTGTGTAATTCTGATTTTGCTTCCATGATACTTGAATTGTTTCTTTATGGCTGCTTCCAATATTTGTCCCTTAACCTGGGAACTCTGTAATTTGGCTATAATATTCCAATGAGTTTATTGGGATCTCTTTCAGGAGGTGGCCAGTGGATTCTTTCAATTTCTATTTTACCTTCTGATTCTATAATATCAAGGCTGTTTCACTTGATAATTTCTTGAAAGATGATGTCTAGGCTATTTTTTGGATCATGGCTTTCAGATAGTCCAATAATTTTAAAATTCTCTCTCCTGGATCTATTTTCCAGGTCAGTGGTTTTTCCAATGAGATATATCCCATTGTCTTCTATTTTTTTCTTTCTTTTGGTTCTGTTTGATAATTTCTTGATTTCTTATAGAGTCATTAGCTTCCTTTTTCTCCATTCTAATTTTTAAGTAATCATTTTCTTCAGTGAGTTTTTGGACCACTTTTTTCCATTTGGCCAATTCTGTTTTTTTTAAAGCATTCTTCTCCTTGTTGGCTTTGTGGACCTCTTTGCCATATGGGTTAGTCTATTTCATAGGGTGTTATTTTCTTCAGTATTTTTGGGTCTCCTTTAACAAGCTGTTGATTTTGTTTTTCATGATTTTCTTGCATCACTTTCATTTCTCTTCCCAATTTTTCCTCTACTTGTCTTACTTGATTTTCAAAATTCTTTTTGACTTCTTCCATGTCCTGAAACCAATTCATATGTTTCTTAGAGGCTTTGGATATAGGAGCTTTGGCTTTGTTGTCTTCTTCTGGTTGTATGTTTTGATCTTCTTTGTCACAAAAGTAAGATTTTGTAGTCTGACTTTTTCCTGCTGTTTGCTCATTTTTCCAGCCAATTATTTGACTTTTTAAGTCTTCTTAAGGTAGGGTTCAGCTTCCAGTGTAGAGGTGTACTGTCCCAAGTTTCAGGGATTTTGTGCAGCTGTTTTCAGAGATACTTCCAGGGATCTGTAAATTTTCAGTTCTTCCAAGGTTGTATTATTGAAGGAGAGGTGTTTACTCCCCTCTTTGCCTTTGCTCTTGTCTGTTAGTGACCACAGGCACTCTTCTGCCTTGGAACTGTGAGGAGGATTCTCTCTTCAGTGGGGCCACAAGCTCCCCCATGGTAGTGCTACTTCTCGCACCAGGACCACCAAGCAGGACTGCAACCCAGGTCAAAGCACAGGCAAAGCAAGAAAATTCTTCGTCTGTGCCAGCAAAGAGATCCCTGGAATCTCTCTCTGATCATCCACTCAATCTTTCCACCTTCTGTGAACCAAGAATCCTGCCACTATATCAGCAGCTCTGGGGTTAGGTCCAGACCATGCTCCTCTCCCTCAGGTCCAACAGATCTTACCTACTGACCTTATAAGTTGTCTTTGGTGTCTGTGGGCTCAGAAGTCTAGAAGCCAACACAGGTGCCAGTGATTTAGTCCTCTGAGGCTGGCTCTAGGTTTGCAGGGAGGCCTAGTCTGTGCTAGCACAGCCAGCATTAGTTTGCACTTTTCTCCCAGCCTGATGCAATACTTTTACTTTTACTGTCGACATTCCAGGTTGTCTTGGGTTGGAAATTTGTTTCACTCCAGCATATTTTGGGTTCTTTTGCTCTTGAATTTGTTTAGAATCATTTTTTACAGGAATTTAGGGGGGTTTGGTGGAGAACTCAATCAAATCCCTGCCTTTACTCCATGATCTTGGCTCTGTTCCATGACAGTTTTTAAATAACACTTTATGGTCATCAACAGCTTTCATTAATGGTGCACTATATGCCAATCATAAGCACAGAAAGGAAGGACGGAAGGAAGGAAAGAAGGAAGGAAGGAAGGAAGGAAGGAAGGAAGGAAGGAAGGAAGGAAGGAAGGAAGGAAGGAAGGAAGGAAAGAAGACAAATGAATGAATGAACAAGTAAATAAATTGGGTGGAGATGCATAGTCCCTGGACTCATAGTGATCACATTCAGTGGGTGAGAAAGCATGTGAGTATTGCCTGAAAACAAGATACATACAGCATGGGTAGAATGTAATTTTAGAAATAAGTCACTGGACATAGAGAGGAACCTGAAAAGGCCTCGTACAGAAAAGGAGATTTGAGCTGAGTTTTCAGTGAAGTTAAGGAAACCATGAAGTAGAGTTCAGGAGAAAAAGCATTCTGGGCATATGAGGCAATTCACTTCTGGCAGCCATAATGGGGACCAGGTTTAGAAAAGTTCTTCCTTCTTTATCATAACTCAATCATCTGTAATTTTACAGAGACTTTCTATGTTAGAAATGCCAAGAAAACTGCCAGAAAATTATAGGGTCACTTCACATCCAGCAAAATGGCAAAGATGACAAAAGATAGGTACAGTTGAAGTTGGAGAGTATGTGGGAAGATATACACAGTAGTAAATGATGTTGTTGCAAATGGCTTTATTTTTCTCAAAAACAATTTAGTATAATGAAGAGATTAAGCATAGATGGTGAATAATAGGTTTGACAATTGCTTCATCCAGAAGGTACAACATATTAACATTTTCCATATTTCTACTGATTGTTTTAGAGCTATCCTTCTTAAAGGATTTAAGAAAAACACACTACGGGTATATATGTAGTGTTCTGTGTCCACGGTATGTTTTAAAATCTTCAGACAAAAAAGGACCTGGATCATTCAAGGAATAAGCTCAATTTCCAAAAGGAGGAAGTCAACTTATAAAATGCTTCAAAGAAATAAGTAATAACTCACATTTCTTTAGTCCTTTAAAATTTACAAAAATTTCCTCACCACAGCCCTGTGACATAACAAGTGAGAGTGTCATTATCTCCATATAAATGAAGAAATTAAGACTAAAAGACTACATAGACAGGATCAGAACTAAGATTTTGGCTCAGGTTTGCTGAGTCAAAATTCAGTGTTCTTTAGTGTGATTAAAAATAATAATAATCTTGAGCCATTCTATGCAAAATCTTTTGTACAATGAAAGGTTAGATCAAAGAAGAGCATGAACTAAACTCTTGGCATTTGGAAAGAGTAACATTTTCATAACTGGAAGCTGTAGTTGCTAGGCCTTATGGGGGATGGAGCATGATCTTTTCACATCCTTTTTCTTTTCTCACTTTAAAAGGAAAAAAAGAACCAAGAACAGCAGAATAGTGTGAAGCAGCCCCTGGTGGGAAAGGTTCAGGGACTTTGGGTCCTTGTAGTGGCAGAAACCATGAGTAGATAATGTCCTAGCTAGAATAATTAAGGGAAAGAAGCTAATTAAAGGCTTTTGATGCCTGAAGCAGGGCAGCAGACTGAAGTGGCAAGCTTTCATGCTGGGCTGTGCCAAGTTTGTAAAAACCCTTAAGTATTAAACATTGCTGAAGAGTGAATAGTTCAGAGATGACTTCTGACTGTATGGAAATATTAGGCCATGTGGCTTTATGGAAATAAAAGAAAACTGGGAATAGGAATTAATTTCTACATCAACCTTTGTTATTGATGCCATGTGTGACCTTGGGTAAATTGCTTCATTTCTTTGGGCCTCAGCCTAATGATCTATAAAATAAAGGCAGTTTTGTGGCAAAGGGAAGAAAATGTTTGGCTTAGTGTAAAGATGACATGAATTCAAATCCTGTCTGAGATATAGTAAGTGTGGGACTATAGCTAAGTCATTTAACATCTCTTAGCCTCTGTGTCCCCATGTGTAAAATGAGGACGCAATAACAATAACATCTTACAGGGGTATTGTGAGGATTAAATGAGGTAATATATGTAATTTTTCAAATTTCAAGTGTTAGAAATATTATTTTTAGAAAGAGTGGACAAAAATGGCATGTTTCCTTTTAATGCTAACATCCTATTATTCTATGACTCAGTTTCATTATTTTTATGACTCCACTTCAAGTCCCATAATTTTTAAAACCAATATTCTTCCATTGATTCTTGATTATGAGAATGAAAATAACACTTATAAGGAATTATATTTGAGGGATACTTAAACGATTGTGGAGAGATGGATGGTAGGGAAAGTAGGATATACAATATTTGTATCATTCTGAATATTCTAAGACACATTTCTTTACACTTCTTTGTATTTCTTTATCTATTTCATACATTCATAATGTGAATGAATGTGAATAGATTTCAGTATGCTTCAGAAAGTTAGAGACAACAATCGCATACAATGAATCTAAACAAATGGTTTAGGATGAACAATATTGCGTGGAGTGTCAACACTGAAAAGAAAACAGATCCATTGAATGATGAAAGTGTTGTTCAAATAAAAGAAAATTTGCAACTCAGACCTTGTAGGAAACCTGTTTTAAATTAAGTGCAGGTGACAGTACATCGGCATTTGTTATTCTTCCTCTAAATCATCACCATTTCTAAGACTTGTGTAAAAATTGCAGTTTTGTTGAGTAACTGTAATTTAAATAAATTCGTGTTTGGGTCTAATCATGAAGTAAAAGCAAACAGTAATTGAGGGTCCAATAATAATCAGTCAATATGAAATCTCAAGGAGTATTCTCAGCATGTTGGTTAGACCTTCTATTAAAAATTTCTGGGACAGCATGGACAAGTCATACAGAACGAGTGCATAGAAGTTATAACATGCACTGTTAAAGGGAATAGCTACAGGGATGAGAGCACTGAGATGATTTAGAATTAATGTTTATAGTCAAGAAAATATTGGAGGATTATATGCTAAATTTTATGAGCCTCAGCCACCCCAATCTGAGGAAATCCTAGCCTAGTAGACTATGTTACCACATCTCAAGGCACTGCTAGTCAACTGCTAGAAGGTACCTTAATTACTAGCATACAGGTTAGGAAAAATTAATCAGCTTCTATAGAGTATGACTAGAGATAACATTTATCTACTATGGAAGCACCACATACGTAAACTTAAAATGAAGATTTTTTTGATGTAATAACTGCAAGTAACAAAAACAAATATTCAACATTTATCAAAACAGGTATTATTCAGTGTAAGTAATGTACATCATCCCTGGCATTACCATCCTAAGAGGCACTATTTTCAGAAAGGGCGATGACAAATAATAGCCCAATGTTTTCTGTAATGTCTTTATCTCTTTGCATTGTGAAGTTGATATTAGTCCAAACCTTCCTGAGGTCATTTCTTTTCACCCTTTTGTATTTCTTTATCTACTTCATCCACTCAATTTTTCCCCCCAATAGTATCTGATGTGGTGATTCATCTTTTCCATCTGAATTTGGTCTAGGGAAAAAATATCCAGACTTTTCTGGTAATTTTGTAGCTAAAGGATGTCTATATTATGTTACTGGCCACTCTCTGAAATGAATTCATTCAAAGAAAAACTAAACAGAACAATATTAAAAACTCATTTTCAAACAGAGCTCTACCCCCCACCAATATCTTGTTTGTTCTTAATGTGAACTTTCAACTCCAACTGGACTTGTTTCCTTAACAGCAATGTATTTTATATTTTGATTTTAAAACCCTACATTTTAAAATATTATGGTCTAAAAAAGATGGTCTAGTGGCTTTGAGGCCAAGAGAGCTATAATATTTAATTTTGTGAGTGAGAGTTAGTAAGTAATCAATTAAAACTGAACAGGAAACTTGTAGTAAGTATCCCCACCATAATCCCTTTTTCTTGTTCTTCCACCAGCATAGAATAATAATCTGGACCAACTGTGCAACACTTTAAATCAATCACTTCATTGAAATCATATTTAAGTGTTTACCTTCTAATTTCTTATAGTTTGGTGTTCATGAGTATTTAATATGGCAATATACATTCTTAAATTTTACAGATCATTGTTATCTCCAGGAAGTAGTAAGGAACGCATTCTCCAGTTCCAATGCATGTTTTTTTTTAATTTTAAAGGATATTTTGAATTCTGCATTTGTAGAACAGAGATTTGTTTGTTGTCTATTCATTTTTGAATGACAGAGAGCATCTAATGTATAATTCTAGCCACCAGGTGGTATTTTGATAGGTATTTGATAGGGATCAAATGTTTGTAACCTGAAGTGATATGGTACACAGTTTCTACAATTTCCTTACATAATTTTCATTAATCGATAAATCTGTTTAGCAATTCCATTGTCTATGTCATCTTCTGGGTCATAGTTAAAGGGTAGAGGGAAGCATTTTCAGCTGAGATGAAGTGGAATACCTGAGGGTCAGCATATCTTTTGGTCATGAGGGATCAGGGAAGGTAAGGAACAATATCATTTTTTATCCCAATGGACCAGGGACCCTGAGAAGCAGTATTGATTGCAATTCCAAAGGATCAGAGGTCCTTCCTTGGTAAGGATTTGACTGTAGAGCAAGGGAGCAGGAACCACATCTATCCACAGATCACACCATCTTGGAAGCAGTAAAAACATCCAAAGCCCCAGAATGAGTTCTGAAAACAGTATTTCAAAACAAACAAACAAACAAACAAACAAACAAACTTGAAGCTTGAGACAGTATCTGTCTGCCTCTCAAACTGGGAACAGGGCCCAACATTAACATAATGTTCCAAAACAAGCAATAAAGTTGGAAAATGAGCAAATAATATAAAAGAAGAGAAACTATGATCACAAAGAACTGGTATGCTAACAGGGAAGATTAAGATACAAAAATAATTACAAGCAAGGTCTCCAAGAAAAAATGTGAATTTAGCACAAACCAAATAAGAATTCTTGGAAGAGCTGGAAAATGATTTTGAAAATCAAATAAGAGTGGTAGAGGAAAATTAGATAAAGAAATGAAAGCAAAAGAAAAAAATATTAAAAGATAGCAGTTTGGCAAAAGAGGCTCCAAAATACTGAAGAAAGAGTACCTTAAAAAACAAAATTGGCCCAATCAAAAAAAAAGAGGTACAAAAGCTCATTGAAGAAAAAAAATTCTTTAAAAACCATAATTGAGCAAGTGGAAGATAGTAAATGTATCAGACAACAAGAAGTAGTAAAACAAAGTTGAAAGAATGAAGAAAACAGGAAAAAATGTGAAATATATCATCAGAAAAAAAAATACAATTGACCTAGGAAACTGGAGAGAATTTAAGAATGACTAGACTACCTAAAAGCCACAATCAAAGAAGAGCCTAGATGTCATACTTCAACAAATTATCAAGGAAAACTGCCCCAATATCTTAACACCAGAGGTAAAAATAGAAATTGAAAGAATCCACTAATCACCATCTGAAAGAGATCTCAAAATGAAAACTATTGGGAATATTAGAATCAAATTATAGGGTTCCCAGGGCAAAGTTAAAATAATTTAAACAACCAGAAAGGAACCCTTCAAACACCCTGGAACCATAGTTGAGCCCTGTTCCCAAAATTTAGCAGAGTCCACCTAAAAGAGCAGAGGTCTCAGAATATAACATTCCAGAAAGCAAAAGAACTGAGAACACTACCAAGCAAAACTGAGTATAATTCTTCAGAGCAAGAAATGGACATTTAAAGAAATAAGGCACTTTAAAGATTTTTTTGATGAAGAGATCAAATCTGAATATAAATTTTGACTTTCAAATATAAGACTCAAGAGAAACATAAAAAAGTAAAAATGAAGGAGAAATCAGAAGGTACTCAATATAATTAAACTGTGTACCTTCCTATATGGGAAGATTATATGTGTAAATTCTAGGAACTTTATCATTATTAGTGTAGTGAGAAAGATTCTACATAGAAAGAGAGTGTGGGAGCAAGTTTACTACATTGGGATGATTGAAAAAATGGATAGGAGAGAAAGAGGGATGTCCTGTGAGAAGGTAGAAAGGGGAAAATGGGGGAAATTATCTCATATAAAAGATATGCACAAGGAAAAACTTTTACAGTAAAAGGGAAAATGGTATGTGTAGGCAGTGGGGTGGGGTAAGGCAACTATGCCTATGGGCAATAATTTGCCATGCAGTTTGTCAATCCTTGCTCAAAATGACAGAATCAGGATCCCAAAAAATGATCAAATACAACATGGAGTTTCATCTAAAAAACAAAATTTAAAAGAGACAAATATAAAGTGTGATACTTTGGTTCACTGAATGAATTTTTAAAATGTAAGAAGGAAAAGTCATGAGTAGAAAATACTTCATGTGAAAAAAAAAGGTTTGGGAGGATTTTGGTGGACCACCAGCTCAGTCTGAGTTAATAATATCATATAGTAACCAAAAAAAGCACTAACTATCCATAGCTTTTGAGACAGTGTGGATGAGAATCACACAATATGGAATCTACAATTTGCTTTATTGGCAGTAAATCACAAATTAATCAACTTACCAATAAGTTTGAATCTTTTAGGATGTCTTCCCAGAATAAGAATTGAAATAATTCCTCTACATTTTGCCTTGGCTAGGTTACTTCTGGGGTATTTTGTTTAATTCTGGGAACTATACTTTAGGAAGGATATTTAAAATGAAAAGCAGCATGGTACCATGGAGGGGAAAAATATTAGCATTGTCAGTTCTTAGCTGAATGACCTTGGGTAACTCAATTTATCTGGGTCCCAGATTTCTTAGTCGTATAGAGATGCAGCGGAACATACAATCTCCAATGTCCTTTCTAATATTAAATTTATAATCCTAACATGCAGAAGTAGGAAGTAAGAATGGTGACATCTTTAAGTCTATGGCATATGAGGATTAGTTGAATGAACTATGGATGCTCAGTCTGGAGAAGACAAGATGCAAGGAGAACGTGATAACTGTTATCAAGTATTTGAAGGTCTATCATGTGGAAAAGGGATTGGATTTATTCTGTTTGGCCTAAGATGGAAAAACTGAGAGGAAGGTGTAGAAATTGCAAAGGTAAATTTATGCTTGATAGCAGGACAATTTTGCTTGCAAATACACACACACACACACACACACACACACACACACACACACACATATATATATATATATATATATATATATACATATATATATATATATATATATATATATATATATATATATAGCTACCCAAAGGGTTATTTTGCAGGTCAATGGGTTCCCTGCTGCCCCCACCAGCCCGCATCACAAATCTTTAAACAGAAGCTTGATAACTTTTGGTGTTTAAATGAATATTGTTTATCACTTATAGGTTGGACTGGAAATATTTCTTTGGTCTTCTTAGTACACATACCTAAAAATGCCATTGCTAGATTTGAAAATATCATCTTATTTAATGATTTTAAATCCCTGTTTTTAATTTAAATATGCTAATAAGTCAAATTTGTAAAGAGGGCTAGTTTATTAACTCAAAACTTTCAATGGAAAGATCAACTGACCCTTGTGTTTTTAGTTTACTCTCTTATGGCTTTATAAACTGATTTTTGCCAATGGCACATTGTGCCCACCCACCCCAGGCATTTTCTTACGCAAATTTCCTCCTTAGCTTCCTCTCTCTTTTGCCATTTATTTATTTTTTTTTATTTTCTTGTATCTTTTCTCTCTTCTTTCTCCTTTTCCTCTTTCTTCCCTTGATCATCTTTTCTGCCTTTTCTTCTTTCTCTCTCCATTTTCTTCCTCTCTCATCCCATGATGAGTGCTTAATGCCTTTTGGAATCATGATGCCTTTCTATTAATAGCATTTTGCATGGTGCCTAGAAAATAGTGGGTGCTTAATGAATGCTTGTTGAATTGGATCAAAAGGTGAAGGCATGAGAAACAGGTCTTTGATATTGCCTTACTTCTCTGTCTCCCATTCAGGAAATAGTGCAGTGAGCCAGGAGACAGGAAGTGTAGCATGCTGGTATGGAAAGAAAATTGGATTAGGGGTCAAGAGACCTGTATTGTAGGCTGACCTTTGCTACTGCAAATACTGTAATTTACCTTGAACTTTACCTTCCTCAAAGGTGTGTTTGAGACACAAATTATCTAAAGCCCATTGTTAAATTTTCAGTGTGAGCATTTACACTTCATTAATCAGCAAAAGCTAACAAATTGGGATTTGGCTTTTTATTTTTATTTTTGTTAATTATTTAGACTAAGAAAGTAATGGAGAAAATATTAATAATAGGGATTTAAACTTAAAAATGTGTCATCTATACTTCTTTTTTTTCAGAAGTCAGTTGTTAAATATTTGTTATCACTCTTCGGTGCCTTAGTTTTCTTACCTGAAAAATGGAAACGATAATACAATCTGTAATATTTACCTCACAAGATAGCTGTGAAGGTCGTGGGAAATAACATAAGTAAAGCACTTTGCAAACCTTAATGCATTTAATGAGTAAGGCAGTATGATACAGCAGGGGGAAAAAATGCTGACTCTGCATTTAGAGGATCCAGGTTCGAATCCCCGTCATCTTTCCACCCCCATCCCAGAAGTACTACTTACAGGGATCTTTGGACAAGAAAGAACACCACGATGCCCTCAGGGCAGCTCTTCAAAACTCTAGGGCCCAGATCACTTTGGGCTTCATTTTCTTAACTATAATATTTGGAGTTTGGTATAGATGGCCTTCCACCTCTACATCTAGGCCCAGGGATCAGCTCTTACTATCTATCATCATGGATTTCAACCATCAGCTATTTTCCTGATCTATTTTTACTGTACTGTTTGTGAACACAACCTGTTTTATTCTGGAGATATTCTCATGATAAGTAATAAGCCAATATCTTTATTTGTCTTATGCACAACTTGTGGAATAAAATTCTAGCTAAATGTCTTTACTGTTCTTCCACATTCTTCACCTCCCCCTCTTCCCTTGTCTGTCTGGTACAATCTTATCTATTGAGCCATGCTAGGGATACTTGCATTGAAATGGAAATAAATGATAATGAGCAGAAAGAGGATGGAAGGAAGCAATCTCTGGACCAGTGGTTCTCTTTTTGCTGAAAGGCCACAAGTCTGTGATCAAATGTTCTCTTGGAATGCAATTCCCCCCCCCCCATAAATAATTAAAATATGATTTTTGGTCAGTGAACTTTCAGTAGTGGCAGATCCTCACTGATTGTTCTTTTATGCCTGTGTCTATGCTTGGAAATAATATTTGAAATAATTTCTGAAGGTCATTTCATGGAATGTTACAGGTTTTAATGATAGAGGGAGCAAAAACAATTTTTTCATCGACTTGAGGAATTTGAAACCTCCATCTCAATTTAAGGGAGATGCAGGCCTGTGGAGTAGGCAGGGGCATTCCTGAAAGCTGTTGCTGCTAATGGCTCTTGACAAGAAGCAGGAAGCACTGAGGGATGGACACAGTAGACAAACATTATTATGTGGGATCATAGGGATAGGTCTCTGAATGGGGGATAGGCAGTGAGTGAAATAACTAACACTTTTAGCCTTAGAGTGATAGGCCCAATCTCTCATCATTAATTGCTAAAACTTGTAACCTGCTTTGAAGATGAGCAGGCTTAAATAAAAGTTTCAGTAATCCCCACCCATTCTTATCTAAAAGGCAGTAATAACTGAGGGAAATCCTATCCCATCTCTCTCCAGTAAGAAGATTACCAATCATAGTCCAGAGTCTATGGGGGACAGAAGGTTAAAGCAAGAAGAACAGATGGAAATCCCCGGTCCATGATCTAGCTTTCTGAGGGCTTATCACTAAAATAAATGTGCTTAGGCTGATAGTTTGGAAATAGTATTTGATGGGGTTGAATTTATCAGAAGAAAAATTCTTTTAATGAATGACTAAAGATAAGGCTCCTATTTCCTATCATTCTTTTCTACTAAATTAACTCCCAGTAGGCAAATTGTTAGAGAGATAATAGACATAAAAGAATTGGTAAATTTAAGTAAACAGAGACTCAAAAAGTCAGAATGTTTGTGCAAATGCCCTATATTGGGTTCATTTTGGAATAAGGAGTGTAAAATAGAATGAATCCAAGCTACCTGAAGAAAGGGACTTAATGGTTTTTGTTTTTGCATCATCAGTGCCTAGAATGGTTCTTGATCCATAGTAGGTACTTAGATAAAAATGTAACTGGGAGAGAATATTTAAGAGAATAAATACAAATTCAAGAAAACAGAGATAACATTACACCTTAAAACTAAGTTAATACGTTGTCCTCAAGGATCCTTATGTATATATTTGTAACCTGATTTCTATTTGAATTTGATAGCACTGATTCTAGCCCATCCCCTCTTTTTACAGATGAGGAAACTGAAGCTCAAAGATGTCAAGCATTTTGTCCAATATCACACAGGTAAGTGAGTAGCAGAGCTAAGTTTTGAATTCAGGAGCTCTGCTGAATTGATTATGCTCTGTGGGCTATAGTGTGACCACTATTGCAAATTTAGTTGGCATTTTATTTCTTCTGACAGTTGAAATAGTTTAATTACTCTCTCCCACTTGTGGGGTGAAGGGGTGGGGTAAGGAGTCTGAATCTATTGTTTTATTGATTTAGAAAACTTGCAGTGTGACAATACCCTCTATTGATGAATGACAGAGAGCTTCTAACATATATGCAGCCTTTCTGCAACATATATGCGGTCTTTCACAATTATTTAGGGGTACTAAGAAGTTAAGTCATATGTCTAGTATCATACAGTCAGTATGTGTCATAAGCAGGATTTAAGCTGAACCAACTTGCCCTGTCTCTAAGGCCATCTCTCTATCCACCATGTCATGCTGTCTATCAGTACCATTTGCAGGGACCAAATGAAATAAAAAAAGTTTCTTCAATGGTAAAATGAGCTAAAGAAGGAAATGCAAAACCACTTCAAAATCATTGCCAAGAAAACCACAAATACAGTCATGGAGAATCAGATGTGTCTGAAATAACTAAATAACAAGAAGAAAAATCCCTTTCTTTACTATGTTGACATCATGATCCAGTAAATCTCCCAGGTCCTTTTCAGAACAACTACTTTACATATTGTATCTGTTAATTATTTTGTAATCAAGTGTAAGACTCTTCCTATTGCCCTTCTATGATTCATCTTATTAGATTCTGCCCAGTTCTCTAACCTGTCTTGATCTTTTTGGATCCTGACTCTCTCATCTAATATGTTTGCTTTCTGTCCAAAGTTTGTTCCAGCTGCTAACTTGATGAGCATGGCATCTTTGCCTTTATCTAAGATTTCTGTTCTGAGTCTAACAGTTTAAGTCTGATATTGGAATGACATGACACATTTGTGGGTCATTCATAAATTAATAGATGTAGGTTTACTTAATCCAAGCAAAGGAAACCTATTCAACACAGATAAGTACTGAGAACTCTGTGAATTAATTCATCTTAGCAAAGATCCTTTGCCTCTGAGCTGCATGTAGTGGTCTGGCAGTGAAGCATCATCAAAGAACATTTCTTGTAGTCAGGTAACCAGGAACAAACTTCAGTAACTTCACTCTTTATCCTTCTGAGCCAATTAAAATGGAAAGATGATTTCAATACTTTTTTAAAGGAAAAACTACACTAATTTTCATGAGGAAAGAGTTAAGATATTTCTCCCATCACACCTCATTTCTTATTAAGAAAATGCTAAAACTCTCTAGAACAGAGGTGTTGAACACAAATTGCTGGCTACTGCTGAATGAGGTGAACATGTAATTAAGAGATATCTAACAAAATAAATTGAAAAATACAATAGAATATAGATAATGTTAGTGTATGGTTTTCTAATACATCTAGCAGGTATCCTTATGTATAGTTTAATGGGCTCCCATTTCTACTGGAGTATGACATCATTGTTGTAGAAAAACTTCCACCACTTGCCGAGAGAATAAAAACAAAATAGAACAATTAACAGTCCCATAAAGGAGTGACAAAATATAGAATAACTGAAGACCAAAATACTCAAGTTTTGTAATCCCCATTCCTACTTGTCTTTTGGAAGGATGAAGTTCTACATATACGTGATATGTTCCATATGATGGGTGATGTCCAACTCTTGCAGTTCTCAGAGGTCCTTTGATTTAAAAAATGTTAACATGTATAAGAAAAGTTCCAGGAATTCCAAGCCTACACTCAGGATGCTGATACTTCCTGCATAGTCAGCAATCATCATCATGGTTCAGAAAAGTTGCCTTTTACCATGGCACACTTAGTGTTCTTTGACCAGCAGTCAGAATCTCTTCTTCCCTGGGTGTCTCATGAGAAGGCAGGGGTGACAATTCTTTGCCCCATTACAGACCTCTGAAAGACTTCTTCATTCATTTTTGGAGGCTACTTAGACACTTTCCCCTCCCCCTTGTTGACAGAAATCCAGGCAGCTCCCAACAACTGCCTTGGTCCTCCAAGTTATCCCTGTGTAGGAGTTATTTAATAACCCTTGAATTTACACAAGCCCCAAGGAGGAAAGAGGTGGAGGGTGAACTAGGCCAACACATACAGACACACAAACACATACACATAGGCATACATCAGGGATGCATCTGGCTTCCAAAGGGATCCATGATGCAGTAAATGCTAAGAATCCCTGGCCTAACGGAATTAGTCCAGAAAGTATTTGCTGAGGGAGATGATGGGATTTGATGGAGAAGAGAGTTTTTAACTGGCTGGTGAAGAGTAAGAAATAATGAAAGCAGGAGGAAAACTAAGTTTCCTGGATGACCCTTCCAATCTTTCAGAGTACATTTCCCTGGATAAAGTAGAGAGTAGTTAGAGTGCAGAACTAGGATAAGGGCAATTACATAAGATGGGGGAGGCAGTAGTGGAGAAGATCTCTTAGGACTAGAATGAAAGCCCAGAATCAGGAGTTTTAATTTGATTGGAAAGCAGTTTCAGAGCCACTGCAGCGTTCTGAGCAACAGAATGCCATGATTAAAAACAAAACAAAACAAAACACCGAGGGGAGTGTTGCTGCTGGGACAAGAAATAGCAGGGAGTTGAATAAAAGCCCCCCTGCAGAACAGTCAAGGGCTTGACCCAAGACTGTGGGAAAAGAAAAGAGATGGACCCAGGAAACAGATCCCAGGATCAGGAGAACAAAAGGAGTTTGAAAGAAAAGGGTATAAATCAGCAAGTTAATGGAATGTGGTCTCATTAGACTGAATGCCTTAAATGAAAAACAAAGATTTCCTGATAATAATGCAAAATTTGCAAGATTTGAACCTACTCATTTTGCATTGGGGGGGGCAGTCATAGTACAATCAGAAAATATGAAAGAATCCATTCTTATCTAGAACAAATTTATAATCATGACCCTGAAATGAGAAACCTTGACTTTCTAATTTTTGAATGATTAAAGTTTGAGACAACTGATCAGCTAGAAATATTTTAAAGGGATAACATAAAATCGACCTCTTAAATAAAATCGTACAAGTGTAACCTTTGCATTTATTGTAAGGTGGTAATCTTTGAAATACCCTGGATTTCTACAAATTCAAGAATTCCCTCCCCTTCTCCCAGCAAAGTATCCTAAAGACTTAACTTTAAATTCTAAGACATGGAGAACAGGTTCTCAAAGGAGAAAGCTATTACCCCCTAGTCTAGTTCTTAATAACTATCAATACATTTCAAGTATTGATTGCCATGGCTTGGAATCTCTGATACATAAAGTAAAGAAAATGGTATTCTAAGATGAACATATCCCTTGCCAAAACTAGTTTTTTTTAAGCTTTTTAAAAGATTAATTAATTTATTTTTAGTTTTCAACATTCATTTCCACAAGATTTTGAGTTACAAATTTTCTCCCCATCTCTGCCCATCCCTCCCCCAAGATGTCATACATTCTGATAAACCCTATCCGCAGTCTGCTGTCCCTTCTATTACCCCACTTCCCCTCATCCCCTTCCTTACATTCTTGTAGGGCAAAATAGATTTCTAAATCCCATTGCCTGTATATCTTATTTCCTAGTTGCATGTAAAAACATATGTTTTTAGAACTTTGAGTTGCAAATTTCTCCCTTCTTCCCTCCCCATACCCCCTTCCTGAGAGGGCAAGCAATTCAATGTAGGTTATACATGTATCATTATGCAAAATGCTTCCATAATAGTCATGTTGTGAAAGACTAACTATATTTCCCTCCATCCTATCTCATCCACCATTTATTCAATTTTCTCTTTTGACCCTGTCTCTTTTCAAAAGCGTTTGCTTCTAACTACCCCCTCCCGAAATCTGTCCTTCCTTCTATCGTCACCCTATCTTATCCCCTTCTCCCCTACTTTCCTGTAGGGAAAGATGCCAATTGAATGTGTTATGTTACTCCCTCCTTAAGGCAAATCTGATGAGAGTAAGATTCACTCATTCCCTTTCACCTCCCCTCTCTTCCCTTCCACTATACCAGTTTTTTCTTGCCTCTTTTATGTGAGATAATTTACCTCATTCTATCTGTCCCTTTCTCCTCCCAATACATTCCTCTCTTACCCCTTAATATTTTTTAGATATCATCACTTCATATTCAACTCATGCTATGCTCTCTCTCTCTCCATATATATGTGTGTGTGTGTGTGTGTGTGTGTGTGTGTATGTACATATATATACATATATATGCGTGTATATATATATATATATGTATATTACCTTCAACTACCCTAATACTGAGAAAGGTCTCATGAGTTACAAATATCATCTTTCCATGTAAGAATGTAAACAATTCAACTTTAATAAGTCTCTTATAAATTTCTCTTTCCTGTTTACCTTTTCATGCTTCTCCTGATTTTTGTATTTGAAAGTCAAATTTTCTATTCAGCTCTGGTCTTGTCATTGAGAATGCTGGACAGTCCTCTATTTAATTGAAAATACATAAAGTTTTTACTCAGTTTTGCTGGGCAGGTGATTCTTGGTTTTAATCCTAGCTCCATTGACCTCTAGAATATAATATTCCAAGCCCTTTGATCCCTTAATGTAGAAGCTTCTAGATCTTGTGTTGTCCTGATTGTGTTTCCACAATACTTGAATTGTTTCTTTCTACCTGCTTGCAATATTTTCTCCTTGACCTGGGAACTCTGGAATTTGGCTACAATATTCCTAGTTTTGCTTTTGGCATCTTTTGCAAGAAGCAATCAGTGGATTCTTTCAGTTTCTATTTTACCCTCTGTTTCTAGAATATCAGGGCATTTTTCCTTGACGATTTCTTAAAAGATGATGTCTAGGCTGATTTTTTGATCATGGTTTTCAGGTAGTCCAATAATTTTTTTAAATTAATGTCTCCTGGACCTATTTTCCAGGTCAGTGGTTTTTCCAAAGAAATATTTCACATTGTCTTCTATTTTTTCATTCTTTTGGTTCTGTTTTATAATTTCTTGAATTCTCATAAAGTCATTAACTTCTGTTTACTCCATTCTATTTTTTAAGGAATTATTTTCTTCAGTTAGCCTTTGAATTTTTTTTTCCATTTGTCCAATTATGTTTTTAAGGTAATCTTCTCATTGGCTTTTTGGACCTCTTTTGCCATTTGGGTTAGTCTATTTTTAAGGTATTTTATTCATCTGTATTTTTGGAGGGGTCTCCTTTAGCAAGCTGTTGTTTCATTTTTTATGATTTTCTTGCATCCCTCTCATTTATTTCCCCAATTTTTCCTCTACTTGTCTTACTTGATTTTCAAAATCCTTTTTGAGTGCTTCCACGGCCTGAGACCAAATCATATTTTTCTTGTAGGCTTTGAATGTAGGATCTTTGACTTTGTTGTCTTCTGGCTGTATGTTTTGATCTTCTTTGTTAGCAAAGTAAGATTCTATAGTCTGAGGCCTTTTTTTTACATTGTGTGCTCATTTTCCCAGCCAATTACTTGACTTTTGAGCTCTTTGTCAAGGTATGACTCTGTTTCCACAGTGGGGAGTGCTCTGTCCCAAGCTTCAGGGGTTTTGTGCTGCTATTTTCAGAGGTACTTGTAGGCACCTGTAAATTTTCAGTTCTTCTGAGGTGGTATGATCCAAAGAGAGGTGTTTACTTCTCTACTGGCCTGTGCCCTGGTCTGTGAGTGACCTCAAGCACTCTTTTTAGCCTTGGAACTGCTAGGAGGACTCCACCACAGCCACCACAAGCTCTTCCACACCTCAGCCCTGAACCACCAACCAGGACTGTGACCCAGATCCAAGCAAAGCAAAGGAAAAGAAACCTGTCTCAGTGCCAGCAAAGAGAACCCTGCATTCCAACTCTGGTCAGCTGCTTGATTCCCCCCATTGTCTGTGGGCCTAGTGCTCCAGAAGAAGCAACTGCCATTGCTGCTTCCACTACCACTGCTGCTGCCACTGGACCTTCTCTCGCCCAGGTCCAACAGAGTTTTCCCACTAACTTGCTAAGTTGCCTTTGACATTTGTCTGTTTAGAAATCTGGAAACCACCACAGCTCAGTGATTCAATGACCTAAGGCCTGCTCCTCTGGTCTGGTATGTGCCAGCACTGCCCACACTGGTCTGTGCTCTGCTCCCAGCTCAGTGAGAGAGTCCCTTCCCTGTGACCACCCAGGCCATCTTAGGCTGGAGACGTGTTTCACTGTGTCATTTTATAGGTGGGATCTGTAGCTCTAGAATTTTTTTACAGGTGTTTGGAGGGATTTGGGGGAGAGCTCAAGCAAGTCCCGGGTTTTATTCCACTATCTTGGCTCTGCCCCCCTCCAAAATGAGTTTTAATGTCTACTTTAATAAGTAAATTACAGTTTTGCTATACACACAAAAAAATTAAAACAAATCATAAAATAATCCAAAAATAGGTAATGCAGGAAAACAGATTACTAGCAGCAAATATGAAGCAAAAAGAGAACAAGGTATGAAGGAAGCAAACAAATGGATATTTTTGCCCAAACACTAATGATAAAAATAAACATATTTTTGAAAGTTTTACATATTTTTCTTTTTAGAAAAGAAATCTAAGAAGAGCAGTTTCTGAGTCAGAGTTAAGTGTGAAGCAATATAGGTTGTTAGTTGTTATTTCTGAGAGTTCTCTTCTAAGTAGGGCCTTCAGAATCTGAAACCTAATTGACTAAGTAGTGGATTAAGAGCTGTGAACTATAAACACACAGGAATACAGCTCTCCTTAAGTTTATGTGAAGACAAGAAAATTGTCTTCTTCCTACAACATCTAACCACAGGTAGGATTTTCTGCTTTACAAAATTAAAGGAATGATTTTCTCCTTTCCAAAAGTCATTGCAGACATAGAGGTTATGTCCACTTTGAGTCTATGGGAACTGAAATGTTAGATATAGTTAAGTGAATGGATATGGCACATGAAAGCATAAGGGGAAAAATTATGGCCAGTAATTCTCTTATTGATGAGATGGCATGCATAGAGAGGAAAAGAATAAAAGAAAAAAATATAGAAAATCATAAGTCCCAGTACTAATATCCTATATACATTGTCCTTCTCTGATAAGGAGAACCCCATAAATTAAGCAAATGAACAAGTATTTATTAAGCACTTACTCTATACCAGAGATTATGCTGAGTGTAGAGGATATAAAGGCACAAATGAAATAGTCTTTGCCTTAAATTATTTTATATTTTAATAGGGGAAATATTGTGGACCTTACATACCTACATAATTGCATACATCCACAGGTATGTATGTATAGAAAACAAATTCTGGACAATCTGAGAGGGTGCTAGCAAGTGTAAAGACTAGCATAGGCTTCATGCAGAAAAAAAATGTGCTTGAGTTGAGTTTTGTGGGAAACTAGAGATTCTAAAAAATAAGAGTGGGTTTTAAGACAGTGCATTCCAGTTACAGGGAATATCCCATATAAAGGCACTGAGAAGAGAGATAGAATATCATGTATGAGGAGAATAAAAGGCCATTTCATTATACCTAATGGTTTAGAAGGGGATTAATTAATAATAAGGTTGGAAATGTAGGTTGGCATCAGTTTGTGAAGAGATTTAAAATGCCAAATGGAGTTCATGCTTGACCATAGAGATGACAGGGAAATATTGCATTGTACTGAGAAGGGAATAAATGTGGTAAGACTTGTGCTTTAAGAAAATCATTTTGACAGCAATATGGATTTTGGACTGGGGAGAGACAATGTAGTTAGACCAAAGAGGAGGGTGTCATAATTGTCCGAGAAAGGATGATGAAGGCCTGAACTAGAATCATCAAAGTAAGTAAAGTTTGAAGGGATCTTTATGATCATATAATCTAACCCTTTCCTTAAAGGAATCCACATTGTAACATATCCCACAACTGGGCCTGAAGTCTTGCTTCAAGATTTAAAATGAAAGATAACCCATAAGTTACTGAAGCAAGACCATTTGAATGGAGGACAATTCTAACTGTTAAGAAATACTTGTCACTGTTTCCCCTGATATCAAGACCAAATTGATTCCTTACATCTTATATTTATTACTGCCTTTCCTACTTTCTACATTCAAAGAGAACACATTTAATCATGTACCATAATAAAAAGAGTACTGGGGTTTGAAGTCAGAGGACTTGGATTTAGATCTTAGCTCTGTAATTTTGTTGTTTCTCAGTCGTTCATTCGTAACTGAGTCTTCATGACCCCATGGACTATAGCATGCCAGCCTTAGCAAAGATACTTGGCTGGTTTGCCATTTTATTCTCCAGTGGATTGAAGAAATAGAAATTAAGTGACCTGCCCAGGGCCATATACCTAGTCAGTGTCTAAGACCAGCTTTGAACTCAGGTCTTCCTGACTGCAGGTGTAGAGTTCCATCCATTGAGCCACTCAAGATGCCATTTAGTACCTATGAAGAGTCAATCAGCTTCTTTAATTCCTTTGAGCTCAGGTTTCTTCATCTATGGAACGAGAATTTTGAATTAGTTGGCCTCAAAGGTCCCTTTGAGCTCTAAGATTATAATCTTACATTGTATGAAACCCCTTAAAGTAATTAAAAAAACTAGTAGCATTTCTTCCTGGCTTTCCTTTTTCTATCTAAATGTCCCAAGTTCTTACAAATAATTCTCTTGAAACATGGGCTCAAACTCTCTTCATTTCTATCATCCTCCTACAGACATTCTCAGTCTCATTAATGTCCTTAACCTGTACTACCCAGCTTTGGACACTATTTCCAATGAGGCATTTTTTTACCAAATGTGGAGGCCCCCTTTCTCTCCCCAGATTATAAAGAAGTTAGGGTATAAGTGAAAAGACACATAAATCTAAGTTTATATTTAGATTGAATGAAGATTGAGATTTGAAAGCCAGTTATATTGAAATGAGTTGACTGATGTGTTATAGAAGAAAGGGGTGGCTTTCTCAGGGTATTTCAGTGAGTAGCATTCAACAGATACTATGAACTAGACACTAGTCACTGTGAATATTTCTTTTGTTTAGTTTTGTTTCTTTTTATTCTTTTTAATTTTAAATTATTTATTTAATATTTTATTTTTCCCCAATTGCATTTAGAAACCATTTTGAACATTGATTTTTAAAATTTTGAACTCCAAATTCTTTACCTCCTTCCCTGAACTCCTCACTGAGAAGACAAGCAATTTTAAATAAGTTTTACATGTGTAATCATGCAAAATATATTTCTGTGTTAGTAATTTGGTGAAAAAAAACAGACCCCCAAAAAAGAAAAATAAACCAAAAAATAAAGTTTAAAAGGTATGCTTCAATCTGTATTCAGCCTCCATGAGTTCTTTCTCAGGGGAAGGATAGCATTTTTCATCATAATTCCTTCAGCTTTGACAACTTTATTTCAATATGTTGTTGGTTTCCTATAAAGGAATATAAATATATTATAAAATTGTGTATATTTTATTTCATGCATTTGAAAACATTTAAGAAGGGAGCCATAGGCTTCATCTGACAGCCAAAATGTCCTATGATGCAAAAAAGGCTAAGAACCATTGGTGGAAGGAATCTATAGGACAGTTACCTCAAAAGCCAGATGTAGAAGAAACATAACTTGAAATGGAAGGAGATGACTTTTGAAAGGATAAGTGTAACTCCTCTTTTCAATGACATTTTCATGGAATATTATCCCTTAAAGAAAGAGAAAAGGACTTAGATATCATTACTGTAACTTTAAGATAAAATAGATTATCAGTAGGAACAAATAAACAATTGGTGTTAGTAGATAGAACTAACAGTTGAAAAATGGCTTATCCCAACTCTCACCTATGGCTCCAAGAAGCTGTAGCATTCATGAGGCCACACTTTAGTAAGCCACCTCTGCAGACAGGCTAAACCAGATTGAGGGTAACCTACAAGCTTCAAACCTGTTGGTAAGTTAGGGGGACCTCTACCACAAGCATACGAAGACTTTCCCATCGAATGAATGGATGAAAACAATTTGTTCCAACAACCATAAAGGAGGCTGAAGCAGGTGCTGTGGAATGCCTAGAGCTTGATTAGGCTAGAAGAAACCAAGGTCATCCACTACATCCTGGGCCATTGCCAGACGTCTTAACTTTTGTCCTTGCTGACTCTGAAAAATACAGTGAGGCTGATGACTTTGTACAACTCTGCCTCGCTTAAATCCAATTCATATGCAAGTCAAGACCACCCCTTGATGTCATTGATCCTCACTGAAAATAAAGGACAAACAACAGATTTAGACTCAAATATTTAAGTTCCAATACCAGCTCTTCCACTTACTACTCATGTAATACAAAGTAAGTCACTTGCCCATTCTCTCTGGGACTTAATTTCTTCATCTATAAATAAGAAGGTTTAAAAACTTTATGTTTTAGGTGCCTTTTATTTCTAAATCTATGATTCTGCATATTGACTGTGTGACTGGGCAAGTCACTGAATCTTTTAGGAAACTCTAAGACTGTTGGCTTGTGGTATAGCTAATAATCTGCTCTGGTAGAGGGAGTTTCCTCCCTGGAAGTTCTCTATACTATTGTGGAGAAGGGGAATGTATTATAACAACTGGAATTTATGTAGTGCTTTAAATCTTGCAAAGCATTTTAAATTCATTATGTCATTTAAGCCTCACAATATCCCTGTGGAGGATGATGGCTAAAGATAATACCTTCACTATATAAATGAAAAAACTCAAAGATGGATATATTGAGTGACTTGCCCAACATCACATAGCTGGTAAGTGGCAGTGGCAGGATTTGAACATAGGCCTTGCTGAATTTTAGTCTAGAGCTGGGTTAGCTTTGGTGAGAAGTTGTCCCATAAGGCCCTGGACTTGGTTATGATCATTTTTTTTAGTGGAGTGCTGCCTTCCCTCACTGATTCTTTCCCTTACTTCTGTATGGATTACTGTTCTGGTTCTAACACACATTTCTTGTGTATGAGAATAAAATTTAATATAGTATATGGTGTAAAGACATAGGAGAGTGAAAATAAAAAGGAATCATCACCCACAAGGTAACACTTTAACTTGAAAATTCTCTGAGAAGAGAAAGCTCAAGCCATGGCAGAGTGAGGGAAATTGGATCTTTTTAGAGAAGCTTTCTGCTGCCCTGAATTCTCTTTCTGTTCTGATTTCTCATCAGTTTGCAACAGCTACAGTTGTTACAGGCCACCAGCCTGATGAATGTTGTGGAAGCAGCAAAAAAGTTTGTATCTTCTCCAATGCCACCAATCACAATGGATCTGATGGAAAGGAAAGAAATGGTTTTAAGTGCTTGATTTGGTCAAGTAGCACTTTTCATCTAATCAGGGTACGTGGCCCCAGGAACACCATCTGCCATCTTCAATCAATAAAGAAGAAAGCAGTGAAAGCGAGATACACGACTTGTAAATGTACTGTTCATTGAGCCAGTATGAAAGCAGCTTTCTGCTCCCTTCCTTCTCCTCCTTGAAAGGAAACCATAAAGCAAGGTCCACTACCCAGTCAGGCTAAATCACCACTGCCCACCTTAAGAGACCATAGAAACTGACTACCCCCACATCTCTTGATTGTGATTCAACTGTATTTGTACTAATTGAAAAAATGAGTTTATTTCACTGCTATTTTAAAAGGAATGCTTGAGCGCATGTTTAAATCAATAGAAGTTAAATTAAGCTACAAGATAATAACCATGTTTAAGAAGCTTTACTCACTGTAAAATATACTTAAATATAATAATGGACTTAAAGGAAATTCTGAAACATTCTATTTGAAGCAATTACTGGAAACCCATTATTTAAACAAAGGACCTGTGTTACTGGGAAGTTTAAGGCATGAGGTAAATTCCACTGAAACAAAAAAAAATCTATGTGGGAAAACAATACATAAGAATCGTATCTTGTAAGAAGGAAAAAGCACTAAATAAAAACCTCTAAAAATTTAAAAAGTATTACAGTCAAGAGTATAGAAATGTTGCTGTATTCTACTGTGGTGTCTAGTTGGCATGCCTTATAGTACCCAAGGGTATTATGTGGGATATATTATTGCAAACAATACTGTCTGCTCTGAAGAAATGGAAATGAATAATACATCAAGGACAGTTACAGATGTTAGATGTTCAGGACATCCTCTAATGTGTTTACCGCTTAACAAAATCAAATTGTAAAGTTGCCCAAGTTGTTCCAATGTGAATAGAGCTACTCTGAGCTCTAGGTTCCCAGTGATGTTAAGGTAGCTGGAAAGTCCCATCCACCTCAGCTACGATGAAAAGTGTAGTCTTCTTAAATAGTATAGAAGTTATTTGTTATTATTGAATTAATATAGCTCACAAACACTCATAATTCCCAGTAGGTATTTTTCTTCTAAATTTCAGAGATAAATGCTTGAAATTGATTAAATACTGAGATTATCAACTCAGGGACAGGTATATCATTAAAACAAGCTCATATTTCCATATTCCCTGGGCTGTATGCTATTGGGATACTACCCGCTATTTCTGAATTCTGCTACTAAGTGTCCAGAGCTTAGAAACCTTTGCTCTTTGAAAGGCCTCTTCATGATTGGCAAATCTCACCCAACCACTTGACAGCTGCTCTTCCAATTCCATCAAATTAACTCCTTTGACACTTCATAAAGGGATGACATATTATGGACATTTCTTCACGCTTCACTAGAATACTGGGTTATCTTTGTTATCTTTTACTTTCCTGATTTCATTAACTTGTGGGAGGGAGAGAGAATCCTAGGCTACTATGTGTATATGTATGTATGTACATATGTATGTATGTATGTGTATATGCATGTATGCATGTATACATGTAGAATTTATATATACACAGGCCCCATTTACATGTATATGTATGAACATTTATATGTGCCTATGTAAAATTACTTCATTTACCTAGCCATATTCTTTTCCGGTGAGATTTTTTTTGTGATTACTTTGGTTTTCTAAGTATCCAAACTAAGGCCCAGACAAAGAAGCAATTTTTGGGGGGCTTTGATAGGAAGTAGAAGGAATAAAAAAGATGGCCTAAGATATCCAGGGAGTCAGTGTGAGGTGCCGATTGTCTTTTTCTAGGTGAAGTTTTAATCCTCTCCATATAGACACACACCATATGCACATATTCTTTTCTCAGTCTCCATTAAGGGAAAGAATGTTTCATGACAACTCTCTGGATAAGAAACTTGTCCACAAATGAGAGATTTTGCAGTGGTCTATCCAAATCATAAATCATTAACTTGTATGATGGAATTGAAGGTTTTATTATTAAACTTAAGAATGACCCCAAGTTGTGAAGTGTAACTCACGAATTGGAGTATGGGACTAGAATTCTAAATCACCTTGAAAAGTTGAAGAAATAGTCAGAAATTAACAGGAAGGAACTAAATAAGGACAGTTCATTCTGGTACAAAAACACAACCAACAACAGCCACAAAAAATAAGTATGACTATGGAACACAAGGAAATATATCTGTATGTGATTAAAAGAAGAGCAAGCATAATATAGAGATGTTTTAGCTAGATGTTAACATGCTGGAGCAATGAAATCAAACTCATTATCCTCAGTAAGTCCCGACTTGAAAACTTTTTCTTAATCCAAGCTTTGTGTTTTCATTGGGAGGTGGAAAAATTGGAGAGTATCCAGAGGACAGCAAAATTAATGATAAATAGTTGACAATGAGGACTCATGAGAAATGGCTTTAAAAAGAACTATGGTTATTTAGCCTAGAGAACTTGAGAGATGCCTTGAAGACAATTTTCAGCTACACAAAAGTGATTATGAGGAGCCTGGTCACATGCAGATAAACACTTCTGAAAACAAATGGGCAGTAAGAATGTCTTCAGTTTGACAGAATAAGTACTCTTCTGACCAAGATTAGACTACCTTTATTCATCCTATTTCATTATTATTCATTATTATAGATGAGTCTAATTAATTTGTTAGAGTATAGGGTAAGCTTTTTGGAGAAAGATGTTGGGAATCTGGGTCACGTATGTTGTCAGTAGGAGTTTGGGGTTAGGACAAGATAAAAACAAGAGATTATTTGAACATATCCTTGTTGTCAGGGCAAATCACATAGCCACATATACCCCCAGGCAACTCCCTAAGAGCAGGGGCTAAATCTGCATTGGAATTTCCTATTAATAAAAATCCCAGATTTAATCCTGCCCCACCACAAATTTTTGGAAGAAATTCTAAGAACTGAATAAAAAACAAAATGGATTTTTAAATTAAATTTAACATACTTTAGTTGAGTACTTATTGTGTCCCCCGAAGAATATAATCACAACAAACACTGAAGAATGTTAACAACAACAATATCAAACAAACAGTAAGCATTTGTGTTGTGCCTATTGAATGCCAGGCACTATATTAAAAACTTTACAAATATTATCTAACATGATCCTCAAAACAACTGTGTGAAGTAGGTGCTATTATTAGCTCCTATTTTGCAGTTGAAGAAACAGAAGAAAAAGAAATGGCTTGCCCAAAGCCATAATTTGAAGCTACATTTTTTTTAACTCAAGTCTTCTTGACTCTACTGCCAGGTCTCTGCCCATTGTGTTACATAGTTGTCTGAAAAGGGAGGAAATAAGCATTTATTAAGAAACGTCCATGTTCCAAGCATTTGTAACATAGCAGCTGCTGTGGAGGTACAAGACCAATAACACCAGCACACACGAGGGCTGCTAGTACAAGTTCTTTGATCTGATTTTCTTAAGAAAGTGACTTTAAGGGTGTTTACAATCTCACTTTAATCAAACATACATATATCATTCACTTAGTTCAGGGGAAAAAGTCAACACCATGAACTTCGAGCAAATACAAACAGAAATTACAAACAGAGTCAATATAAATAGAGCAAATACCACAAATGAACAGACAGGCTTCTAGCTGTCTGACCAAAGCTATACATACATATTTACCAGAGGGAAGCACCAACATTTGAGGTTTCAAAGCTGGGGGAATCCAATGGCTACCCAGAGTCTCATCTGGTCAAATCACACAACACTTCTAGTGAATGAGCCCCAAATAAAATGCTAACCACAGAGTACACATAACCTTTCTCAGGGCCTGAGAGCTTCACACCTCTCAAGGGTCTCACATTTCTTGAGGACTTCACACCTCTTGAAGTTTTCACACTACTCATGACCTAAACAGCAAAAGGGTGTGGGCCTGGGGCCTCATCTCAGTTAGTGAAAGGGTGTAGGCCTTCCTCAAACAAAAGCAAGACTCAATCAAAGTCACTTGATTACCTTGGTGCTGAGAAGCACTCCAACAGAAAAAGAAATGGGGTGAAAAGTCTCACTATGCTTGCCCTTACATCCTTGTTATAGGCATTTTAAAAATTTTATCTCATTTGATCTTTACAACAACCTTGGGTGGTAAGTGCTATTATTACAGTTTTACAGTTTCAGGAATTGCAGCAAAAAGTTGAAGTGACTTGCCCACAGTCATCCTGTCAGAAAGTATCTGAGCTGAATTTGAGCTCTGGTCTTCCTGATTCTAGGCACAGTTCTCTATTCACTGCACTATGTACCTGAAACTTTTATATCCCTTGGTGAAGTGTAGCACACTTCCTCATATAAGCTATTTGGTTAATAATTCTGAGCCTCTTATAATTAACTTTTCTGTAATTCCAGGTGGCAATAATCTGGTCATAAATCTCCACCATCAACTCTGCTTTTGCCATAAATAAATCCATATTACTCTGATACATTGTTGCCCAATATAGAGGCCTTTTGATTCCATGCTTGAATCTTATCCACTTCTTAGATCTGTACACACACCATTTTCATTTACATTCAAGAAGGAAGATGGCATGTACCTTTGATTATTTCACAGTAACATAATGTATCTTGCTTCAAAAGTATTTCTATAGTTTTTTGACCCACTTTTCATACAGTCTAAGAATGTCTGTCAATCTTTCTTCTCCTATATAAAGTATATCTTCCTATAGCCTTCAGGTATTTTTATCATATGTACTTTTGTTAAGGTGCTTTCCAAATAATTTATGGTCCACTTTAAAATTCTGGAAGTATATGTTAAAACTGACATTAAATAGGCCTTAACTGATATAAATATGCTCTTCACATTCAGCTTTAATTTGGAGATGCTAGGAAGTCTCTGAACATGTTCATACACAGCATTTTACTTGATATGTTTATACTTAACGCATATTAAAAGGAAAAGACTAAGCTAATTGTAGGCACCAACTTCTTCTGTTTATTCAATATCATGTCCATACTGAATCTTGAAGCTTTCTGTCTTTATTTATGACATTTATTAAAGATTTATATTTATTGACTGTGTATTACATGTTAATGTGCATAATGAATAGTTTTCCATGTAAAAACCAAAAACGAAAAATTTTTGTTATGCTTGGATTTCTTTTATATCTTACCTGAACTATTTATTATAAGTGCAAAATGAATCAAAAGCTTTGAGAAAATTAATAAAGACAGCGTTAATATTATACTGCTTTCAGACAGCTTATTACTAAATTCATACCCCTGAAACTTGGCACAACTTTTTTTCCTCATCAGCCAATGGGTTTTTTTAATAAGTTTATATTTTGGGGGTGGGAGAATGTTGTGATACATGCTGTGAATGCCGTATGTGAAGTATATGAATAAGTAATTGGCCTATGTTTGGAGAAACCACTGGTGTTATCATCTTTTTTGCAATAAATAAGTCATACCTTCTGTTAAGAAACACGTAGTCAGGAATAATTCTCAAAAAGAGGAAGGTAAAGTGTTTTGCTAGTAATCATGCAGTACAATGAAGCATCTGAGCCAGTAATAATGGATTTGAACCTGCTCCACTTTTTTTATCTAATTTTGCAAAGAACTTCCCTTCAGTCTCTTCCCTCGAGTTAAATGTTTCATTATTCTTTATATTAATAGTGTTCAAGCTTTCTGTTTCTTTTTGATATCTTATGTTTTCCTTGCGTTAAACTTGTGATTATATAGACCTCCCCTACACACAAATGTAGTTTTTACATCCTAATTCTTTAACTTTCTATATAGTTGCTGCTCAAGTATATTTATTAATTGTATTCATTACTATTGAATTATACCTTTAAGCTATGGACCATAAGCATTTAATAATTCTTATTGAAATTGACTAATTGCATAATTTTATTCTTTATATCGCCTTTCAAATTTAGCTTTTATTTTCAATTTCTTTATTAGGAAAATCAGAAAATTTGTATATACTTTTGCTGTTCATAGTTTTGGTTGCCTTTAATTGGGTAATATGCCATTCAGTTTTCTACTGCATATTCCAACTACATATTGATGTAGGTTTCCAGTGCCTTTAAACAATTCTTTCATAATTCTCTCAAGTTGCTTCTGACACCTTTGTATTTGATGCATTAAAATATTCTTTGATCATTCCACTCTTCCTCCTGTGTTTCTTAAAATGGAAACTACCAAAATGGCAGAGCCAAGATGGTTCTGTGAAAGGAGGGAACTACTGGAGCTCTCTCACAAATTCTGTCAGATATATCAAAAAAAAGTGAATCTGAGCAGATTTGAGAAAGTTAGAAGTTGCTAGTAGGCTGAGTGGGGCAGGAGCACTGGGCACCAAACCATACTAACCAGGAACAGCAGAGGAACCCAGCCAGCATGCTGGTCTGGAAGAGGTCTGGGAGAGCACTGGGCTCAAGAAATGCAGAGCAGGAGCAGGCCAAAGGCAAAAGTACCATCTATGAAGGCAATCAATCCCCAGGCCTCTCAACCCAGGACAAGAGTCTATTGGAGCTTTGTGAGACACCAGCGCAGAGCCTGTGGCCCTGGGAGCAGCTAACCCTGAGGCCTCCAGCCCACAATCTAAAGGTTTGTAACTTGCCTTCTGGAACTTCCAGGAGCCATGATGACCAAGTAAAATGGCTCTCATCCCTCCCTTCCTGTTACAGCAATAAGACTTTTCCCTATTCTTCCCTTTTGGGATGCTAAAACTATGAAGTCTCCCCTTTGTTTGAATGGGTGGAAAACCTTTTTGCTTTCTTTGTTTTGGAGTATTTCTCAGCAATGAGGAAATCAAGAGTCATTGAATTGTGTATGATATGGTGCTGGTGGTTGGAGCTTTCCCACACTTATTTCTCATACTCTAAATTGTGAGCCTCAAGTTCCACAGGGCCTTCAGATAGTTAAGTAAGATCAGCAGTTAACATTTGACTTTTGGGGGTACACTCATTGAAAGGACATGAGTGCCAAGACTCTGGGCAAGCCATTGAGGTGGACCCCCAGCTCTGTAACCCAGAGAGACAGATGTTGGTGCTTTTCTGGTAACTATGAATTGTGATTTGAATCAGAGAAGGCTACATCATGTCTGTTGATGTTTGTAATTTCTGTTTGTATTTGCCTTGAATTGGAAAGCAGTAGCCTATAACCCATGTACTACATGCACTTTGGGAAGTATTAAGATAAGTGGAATTACTCAACATGTTGAACTGATGGCAGTGCATCAAGCCATCAAAACAGAGAAAAGAAGACAGTGTCACATATTTACTGATTCATGGGTGGTAGCTAATGGTTTAGCTACGTGGATACCTATGTGGAAAAATCAGAATTGGGAGATTGCATGGCAAAAAAAAGTTTGGAGTAAAGCATTATGGAAAGTTATATGGACATGTCTCTGGTTATGAATTTGTCAGTTTTTCACATTGATGCTCACATGACCCTCACTGCACCAGAACATGTGTACATGAGTACAATTCACATGCCAATAGGCTAGCAAAGATTGCTAGTGAACATATTGTCCCTACTCTGACCTCAACTGATGATCCAGTATTGGCAAGCTGGGTCCAGCAGGTGGCCAGCCATTTAAGGGTCCAAACCATACATCGGTGGGCTCTGGATTGAGGTGTTAGTATCTCTTATGCATTGTTAAAGCACACAACAGAAGAGTATTGTATATGCCAATTGGAAAAAGAACAAACTCTTCCCAGAGTAGTAACTGGAGAAATAACAAGGGGAAAAGTTCCAGTCCCAATCTGGCAGATAGATTATATTGGACCACTACCCTAAGATAAAGGATGTAAATATATGTGTATGTGTGTTGACACCTACTCAGGTGTGCTAGTGCTTTGTCCCTATAAGAATACAACTCAGAAAAACACCTGAAAAACTCTAGATATTGCAAGTCTATATAATGGAACCCCCATGCAGATTCAAAGTGACAATGGGTCACATTTCAAGGGTAATAAAATGAAGAGATATTGTGTATTGAATAATATAGAGTGGATATATGACATGCCATATTACCCACAAGCATCTGGGTTAATTGAAAGAATGAACGGATTGTTGAAAGAACGATTGAGAAAGTTAAGCTCTAACAATTTGTACCAACATTGGAAGGATAATTTGTTTACTGCCTTATGTAACTTGGATAATAGGCCTTTAGGAGGAAGTACACTTCTAGCCAGAATGATGACCCCAAATCTGCAGATTTGAAAACAGCAAACATGTGAGATCCAAAATATTGGATTTTGGACTGTGAGGGAAGATGTCCAACCACCATGTCCAGGAACACCTGGTTTGGCAGGATATGATTTACACTGTATAGAGAACTTTAGGTTGACTAGAAGAGAGATTAGAAAAAATCTCTACTGGGGTACGTATGAGAATCCCTAACACACTTTGGACAGATATTATTTAAACCAGGATTAGCAGCTCAAGGAATACATGTATTGGTTGGAGTGATAAATTTTAATTATCAAAGAGAGATTGTTCTGACACTCCAGAATT
>CM053627.1:182118838-182135248 GCA_028646595.1 Phalanger gymnotis | reverse complement strand
TATAGAGAGAGAGAGAGAGAGAGAGAGAGAGAGAGAGAGAGAGAGAGACAGAGGGCACAGGGTGAGTTGTACATGAAGGGATGATATCTAAAAAAATAAAATCAAATTAAGGGATAAGAGAGGAATATAATGAGAGAGAGAGAAAGGGAGAGATGGAATGGGGTAAATTATCTCACATAAAAGTGGCAAGAAAAAGCAGTTCTGTTGGGAGGGAAGTAGGGGCAGGTGAGGGGGAATGAGTGAATCTTACTCTCATCAGATTTGACCTGAGGAGGGAATACCATATACACTCAATTGGGGATCTTACCCCGCAGGAAAGAAGGAGGAAGAAGACAAAAAAGGGGGGACAATAGAAGGGAGGGCAGATAGGGGGAGGAGGTAATAAAAAACAATCACTTTCCAAAAGGGACAGGGTCAAGGGAGAAAATTGGATAAAGAGGGATAGGATGGGAAGCAGCAAAATATAGTTAGTCTTTCACAACATGAGTATTGTGGAAGGGTTTTGCATAATGATACACATCTGGCCTATGTTGAATTGCTTGCCTTCTTAGGGAGGGTGGTGAGGGAAAAAGGGAGACAATTTAGAACTCAAAGTTTTAAAAGGAGTTCAAAAAAAATTTTTGCTTGCAACTAGGAAATAAGATATACAGGCAATGAGGCATAGAAATTTATCTTGCCCTACAAGAAAGTAAGGGAAAAGGAGATGGGAGAGGTGTGGGGTGACAGAAGGGAGGGCTTACTGAGGAATGGGGCAACCAGAATATATGCCATCTTGGAATGGGAGGGAGGATAGAAATGGGGAGAAAATTTGTAATTCAAACTCTTGTGAAAATCAGTGCTGAAAATGAAAAATATTAAAGAAATTAAATAAAAGAAAAAAAGATGAAATAACACTTTGGCTAAAGGCTAAAAGGACAGACAGACCCATCTTCCTATGGCAGAAGAGGTCTTGTAGTTGCTGACCACCAGAAGATTGCAGGGGAGATCAATATCAATCATGGATATGCTCATCAGAATAGCAGCAGAGATGTCTAGTGGAGAACAATATTAAAAATTTTTAGTAATGAAAAAAAATACCCATTGTGAAAACTTACTCTCCTTCCAAAATAACTAGCAGAGGAATAGAAGGGTATGGTTCTATTGACAGAATAAAATTGGGAGCTAAGGTGTGGGTAAAACAGAAGCCAGATGATGTTCCAAAGGCTGTAAAAATCATAGCCCATGGGAAGGCAATACTGTAACACTTATTTATTCAGGAGAAGATAATTGCCAAATTGTGCCATTGACTCATATATTTTACCATGGATAGAGCTATGATAGTGGGCTCATGGACTCCAGAAGCATGGCTAATGCTAATAAATGCCACAAGTCACTCAGAGGGAAAACAATCTTGTATTATTAACAAGTTGAAGTGTGTTTCTGGGAGAAAAAAAGCCATGAGGACAATCCTAGTCTCCAACTACAATGTGATACTTCTGACTCGGTTTCGTCATTGTATTCCTTTTAAAAAGAAATATTTCCCACCTGAGTTTGGCTATGAGGTTAAATTGACATTGAATAGTTAGAGACTCAAAAAAAATGGAGATGATCTTATTTGAAAGATAATAGCCCATATTTGCCTACTCTTTTTGACCTTTGTTTTGTTTAACCTTTTTGCTAGTTCTGTCTCCTCCAGGATTGCCTGTGGAGGACTGATTGCTTAAGCTGGACATCACCCACTGTCCATGACTGTGTTGGGTCATCCCTGGACCTGGCATCAATTGAGTTTGGGGTGCTAGCTTGCTAAAGAACTGACCTCTCAAATGAGGCTCTTTACCTCTTAGGGCAGGGACAGATCTACATCCAGTTTCAGCAGGAAGAAACTATGGAGAATGAGATCATCACCCCTTACCCCAAGATTTTGAGCCCCATTAGATCAAGGAGGGAATGGTGATATTGTTCTGTATACTTATTTTTGTACTATCCTCATTGTATTGGCATATATACTTTTGGTATTTTGGCACCAATTTCCCAATGACCTATGTAATGGATACAAGGATCTGGGGGCCAATGAGTGAGCCATGTGGCTACTCTGGTGAAGAAAAGCTATGTTAAGTGTTTTGCAAATTGGATGTGTTTATTTTGAGGGGATTTTGTTGTACTTAAGAACTTTTAATGCCTATTCAGACACAAGTAGCCTCTGTAATGGATGTGAAAGATCTTGGGGGGAAAAGTGACGATAATGGGATTGAAGATCTTTCCCATCCATTCAATAGGCCTCAGGTGGGGCCAGTTAAGAGAAGCAGGCCAATACCTTTGTGTTGCCAGTCAGTGATTAACAGCCTTACATTCTTTTGCCTATTGGGCTTGAAGCCCTCTTGCCCTAAAAAGAACATAGACACCAAGAAGATACCTATTGAGAATTAAGAATTCAGAAGTCTGAAGAGAAGCTAAACTTCAGAATTCAGTCCAAGGATAAGGAGTAAGAACCCCAAATCCACAGAGTGCGGAAGAGAGTGCTGAGGGGAGAGCGGAGACCAGAGAGCTGCAGATCAGAGGACTGAGGGAGTAGAGGACACCGACAAGCAAACCAGATAAATGAGTGATTGTTTATGGGAAGTCCCTAGCAGAGAGGGAAGGATACAGGACAACTTGGCTCTTAACAGAAGAGGAGGCAAAATACCTAAATAACCCCATCTCAGAAAAAGAAATTGAGTAAGCATCAATGAACTCCCTAGGAAAAAATCTCCAGGGCCAGATGGTATTACATGTGAATTCTATCAAACATTTAAAGGACAATTAATTTCCATACTTTATAGACTATTTGGGAAAATAGGTGAAGGAGTCCTACCAAGTTCTTTTTGTGATACAAACATGGTACTAATACCTAAACCAGGAAGAGTCAAAACAGAAAAAGAAAAGTATAGACCAATTTCCCTAAGGAATATTGAGGCAAATATTTTACACAAAATATTAGCAAAAAGATTGCGGCAACGTATCACTAGAATAATATATTATGACTGTGTAGAATTTATTCCAGGAAGGCAACACTGGTTCAGTATTAGGAAAATTATCAGCAGAATTGATTATATCAACAACAAAACTAGCAGAAACCATATGATTATCTCAATAGATGCAGAAAAAGCTTTTGACAAAATACAACATCCACTCCAATAAAAATACTAGAAAGCATAGGAATGAATGAAGTCTTCCTTAAGATTATAAATAGCATCTACCTAAAACCATCAGCAAGCATTATATGTAATGGGGATAAGCTAGATCCATTCCCAATAAAATCAGGGGTGAAATAAAGATGTCCATTATCATCTCATGTTTCAATTTGGTATTAGAGATGTTAGCTTTAGCAATAAGAGAAGTAAAAGAAATTGAAAGAATTAGAATAAGCAAAGAAGAAACTAAGTTATTATTCTTTGCAGATGATATGATGATTTCCTTAGAGAATCTTAGAGAATCAATTAAAAATACTTGGAATAATAAAAAATAAAACTTTAGCAAAGTTGCAGGATATAAAATAAACCCACATAAATCATCAGCATTACTATAAATTACTAATAAAGCCCAATAGCAAGAAATAGAAAGGGAAATTCCATTTATAGTTCTAATAGATACTATGAAATATTTAGGAATCTACCTGCCAAGACAAAGCCAAGGCCTATATGAAGACAATTATGAAACACTTTTCACACAAATAAAGTCAGATCCAAATAAATGGAAAAAAAAAACATTTGCTCATGGTTAGGTTGAGCTTATATAATGAAAATGACAATTTTACCTAAATTAATATACTTATTCAGTGCCATACCAATCAAACTACCAAAAATTATTTTAAGGAGCTAGAAAAAACAATAATAAAATTCATCAGAAAGAACAAACATTCCACAATATCAAAGGAATTAATGAAAAGAAATGCAAAGGTAGGTGGCATAGCTGTACCAGATCTTAAAATGTATTACAAAGCAGCAATAATCAAAACTACTTCACACTGGCAAAGAAATAGAGTGGTGGATAGGCAGAATAAGTTAAGTATACAAGATGCAATAGTCAATGACTATAGTGATATACTGTTTGATAAACCCAAAGACCCCAGATTTTGTGATAAGGACTCACTATTTGACAACAAGTGCCGGAAAACTGGAAAATAGTATGACAAAAAGTAGGCATAGACCAACATCTTACACCCTATACCAAGATAAAGTCAAAATGGGTACAGTAGAACCTTGGTTTAGGAATTTAATTTGTTCTAAGATTCTGTTCATCGTGAAATTTGTTTGTATTGCAAAAATCTATGTATAATCACATGACTCTAAATTACTATTGATTAGAGAAATGCAAATTAAAACAACTCTGAGATAACATCTCACACCTGTCAGGTTGACTAACAAGACAGAAAAGTAAAATGACCAAAACTGGAGGGAATGTTGGGGAAAAATAGGGACAATAATGCATTGTTCATGGAGTTGTGCCCTAGTCCAACTATTCTGGAGGACAATTTGGAACTACCTCCATAGGCTATAAGAAAGTAGACCTTTTTCATTCAGCAATTCTACTATTAAGTTTGTGTCCCAAGGAGATCAAAGAAAAATGAAAATATTTATATTAGCTTTTCGTTGTGGCAAAGAATTTCAAATTGAGGATATGGCCATCACTTGGGAAATGGCAGAGCAAGTTGTGGTATATGGTTGTGATGAAATAGTATTATGCTATAAGAAATGATGAACATTTTGTTTTAGGAAAAACAAAAACAAAAACCTTGGAAGCCTTATATGAACTGATGCAAAGTGAAGTGACCAGAACTAGGAAATCATTGTACAGAGCAACAGCAATATTGTAATGATAATCACTGTGAAAAATTTTGCTACTCTAATTAACTCAATAATAGACAATTCCATAGGACCCAAAAAGAAAATGCTATCCTCCTCCAGAGAGAGAACTTATGAATTCTGAGTTCAGTTTGAAGCATTGAAGCATACTTTTTCACTTCCTTTTTTCTTTTTTTTGTGTGTGACAATTAATGAGGAAATGTTTTCATAACTTCATACATATAATTTATATTGCTTACCTTTTCAGGCAGTGGGGCAAGTACCAATGGGGGGGGGAAGTATTTGAGAATTCATAACATAAAAAAATGTTAAAATAAATATAATTTTTAAAATATTTAAAAGAAAATAAATTACTTGGTCTAACTATTGCTTTATGAGTCTCAGTGTAAAGTTCATTAGGACTGGAGAGTTGAAGATCATTAAATTTCCCTTGGCTGGATTTTCCTTCAATCCAGATGAACATCAAATCTGTGTTAAACGTCTCCTTTCTTTTCTTTTCTTTTCTTTTCTTTTCTTTTCTTTTCTTTTCTTTTCTTTTCTTTTCTTTTCTTTTCTTTTCTTTTCTTTTCTTTTCTTTTGGAGTCAATCAGGGTTAAGTGACATGCTGTGGGTCACACAGCTAGTAAGTGTCTGAGGCCAGATTTGAAGTCAGGTCCTCCTGACTCCAGGGCCAGTGCTCTATCCGTTGTGCTACCTAGATGTCTCCTCTATTTTTCATAAAAAAGGAGTTTGAGATTGAGTAGTGCTCACAATGGTTGAGACAAAACTAAATACTTACGCTGGTAAAAAGCAGAATCACCGACATATTAAAGAAAAGCAGCCAATGGGTAATTTTCATACATATTTTGAAAATTTTTGGTGCCTTAGATATACAGCTAAAGAAGACAGAAACCCAGGGCCTGTGGATTGAAACAGGGAAAAATACTCCACTCCAACTCCTTATCATTTCTCACCAAAGGTACCAGTTAGAATTCAGGGGTGGGGAACCTGCAGCTTTGGAGTTAGATGTTCCCCTCACCTGGTGTATTGGCAATCAAAATGGACTCTTAGCACTTAATTCAACCAGGTGCCCTTGAAGAGTTTGGCCTCTATTTCCTTGATTAAATTAGGAGTCCTTGGTGACCTCCTTGCCTCAAGGGAAAGCCTATTTTACATGGGTTTAAGTGACATGTTTGGGACATCAGAGACTTTTGGACCCCATGGGTTTAGGTTGCATTTTTGTGGCGATTTTAGGTCATGTGGGTGAGTCTCATGTGTGACTCACCCATGACCCTGAAAAAGATATAAAACCAGAGGTTGGCTTTCTCTTTTATGGAGCTCGGACCTACAGCAGGAATACTGCGTGACTCTGGGCCAGCCCTTGTTGAGCTCCAAGCTGAACTCAGATGTTGATAACTATGAATTATATTTGGTCTGTCTGTCTGTTGACATTTGTCATTTGTTTGTATTTGCTCTGAAGTTCAGGTTGCTGGCTTTTTCCCCTGAACTAAGTGAATGATATTTATGTGTTGGTTTGAAATAAGATTGTTAACCCTTTAATGCTACTTTCCTTAGTAAAGCAGATCAAAAGAAGCTGTGTTGGCAGCTTTCTGGGTGCTGGTTGTTGATGGATCTTACACCCCTACAGCAGCTGCTAGCAAGATTGTTACAACACCTGGTTAGATAATTACAATAATTCCAACTAAAGGCTCTAGGATATAGAATTAAATTAACTCTGGCAATAAGTTTTTAATTTTTTTTTTCTTCTCAAGCTATTGTTCTAATTCTGTTGAAATTTGATTAATAGTTGATAAAAATACCTATTTTCTAACTTCAATTTTACTTTCACCTATTATTTTTCTGTTATCCTCTGTCTTGTAGTAGTAGTAGTGGTAGTAGTAGTGATGGTGGTGGTGGTGGTGGTGGTGGTGGTGGAGGTGGTAGTGATAGTAATAGCAGCAGCAGTAAATGTTAGCACTTTAAAGTTTTGAAAACTATGTATATATGTTATCTCAATTGAACTTCAGAATAACTCCGAACTACCTGTTACTATTATCCCCACTTTATAGATGAAGAACTAAGACACAGAAAAGGTTAAGTGAATTGCACAAAATTACGTATCTCATAGGTGTCTCAGGCAGGATATGAACTCAGGTTTTCTTGACTTCTAGTCCAATATCCTGTAGCTCAACATTGTACCACCTAAAACATGAATAAATTATTTCTTCTCTGCCTATAGGAAAAACCACCAGCGTAGTGTAGTGAAAAGAGTAGATTTGTGTCAGAAAACCTAGGCCTCTTCTGTCACCAAACAATTTATTGTCCTTTGAAAAGTCTAATTGATGAATGTCTCATGTGGTACACTTTATCTAGATAAGCTCCAATTGTGCTTTATTTTGCTTCCTAGCCATCTTCTTGCTAATCACTTTACTACCTGAACAGACCAGACCATAGAACACTGAAGTGGTTCAGCTTTAGAACTATTTCCCTGGGACCCCATTGTCCTGATTGATGTGTATCTCTATGTGCACTCCAGGAATGCTTTGCTTTGTTTGCCAATCATTTTCTTGCCAACTGCCTGGCTGCCTCATGCATATGCTCTAAGTAAATAACTATTCTGCCAGCCTACTCTTCCATTTTCCAGTTTGGGATCCAAAATCAAATCAGTATTTTCATTTCTACAAAAAAGGGGATGCCAATCTACCCTCTTATCATTCTCCTCATCACTCTTTTAACTTTCCAAATCAAAATACATTCCCAGGAACACCACTTTTCTAGATGTATCTCCTATCCCATATTCACACGTAAGCTCTTTGATGGCAAGAACTATACTTGCTTTTCTATTGGCATCCTCATAAATTATCACAGAATGAGGCAAATGCTGAACACTTTTTTTCATTCATTCATTCATCTAAGGCACAACCTTTATGACCCTCAGTTTCCTCATCTGGAAATTGCATGTATTGGTGCCAATCTTGTTTATTTTACAAGGTAGTTAAGATATTCAAATGTAAAACACTAACTGTTGGTCTCATAATTATCATATAAGACTATATTCAAGCAATATTAATTTCTTTTCAGATTTATGTGTTTCACAGAATCTCAGTGTTATAAACCTCAATAATCATCTAGTTCATATTAGCAATGAAAAGAAGTTTCCTTTGTAACATTCTACTAGTAGTCATCCAAACATTGCATGAAGACCACCAATCTTCCAGTATAGTACATTCTACTTTTGGATAATTCTAAATGTGGTTCTTTATATAAAGATTAAATTTGCATATTTACAACTTCTTCATATGTCTTCATTATAGAGCAAAACAATAAATCTGACTAATCCTTCCTCTATGCAACAATTCTTTAAATACTTGAAGACAGCCATTAGACATCCAAATCTTCTCTTGTCAAATATTTCCAGATATTTTAAGTAATCATCAGATGGCATGAACTTCAGTACTTTCCCCATTCTAGTGGTGAAGCTCTGGTATATCTCCAGATTTTTAATATCCTTAATAACTTATGGTGCTCAGAAATGAGCATGAAATTTTAGATGTGGTCTGATTAGGGCAGAGTATAATGTTACTATTCCTTAATTTCCAGAAGTCATGCCTTCTTTGATATAATTTAAGTATCTATGAAAACAGAAAAATGTTGAATCACAGTGAGGTTGTAGTACACTAAAACCCCCAAATCATTTTTCATATGAACTTTTATTTAGACATGTGTCTCCCATCGTCTACTTGTGATTTTTTGAGGTTGTGTAAGCCTTTACATTTACTTCTCTTGATTTTTGTCTTATTGCATTAAGCCCATTGTTTTAGCCAGTGGAGATTATGTTTATTCTATCTAATTGCATGTATTAATGATTCCTTATCATTTCTGAAGATATCTCTAGTTTGGGGATGGAGTAGGATACTGTGTAACAGGTGCCCCATCACAACAGGTCATCAAGCAGAACAAGGAAGATAACTTACTGAAAGTGTTATAGATGTGCTTTTTCATCTGTTATTGGTTGGACTAAAAAGCCTCTGAGGAGTTTTTCAAAAATGAAATTCAATGATTCTCAATTTTAGCCACTTATTAGATTAGCGTAGAAGAAGGAAAGAATGAGAATAGAAAGAACATATAGAATTCTAGCCCTGCACATTGACTTGTTATAAATTTGTTGAATGAACCTAGACAAGTCATTTATCTTTTTTTAGGTTTTGTTTGTTTGCTATGTTTTAATTCAGATACTCTGATTTTATTGATACAGAGATCTTTCACTATGGAAATTCCCTCTTTGCAATGTACTTTTACCATCTGAAAATTAGAATAAAATTTTCAAACACAAATAAAGAACATTAGAGTACAAAAATCAAAAAATAATCTGCACAGGTGGGAAGTAAGGTTGATGTTGGTAAGAAATTATTTCTGTAAATATGGAAATATATCTATGTATGTGTATATTTGCATATGTGTGTATAATTTGTAAGACTCCTCTGCAAGATCTGGTTTCAAATTCCAGCTCAGTCTCTTGCTATCTCTGTGAACTTTTTCAAGGCGCCTCTCATTCAGCCTCAGTTTCCTCATTTCAAAAATGAAGCCACCAGACTAAATGGCTTCTAGGATTTGTTCCAGCTCTAAATCTATGACCTATGATCTTATGTGAAACCTATTTCAATAATCAAATTCTTTACACTCTGATGTACCGTTTTGTGCTCTTTATGTGAAAGATACTGGAAACAATGAGTTATTTTACAGCTAGTGCAGTTTCCAGCAAAAGTATAAGAGAGAACATGTATTACTTTTCTACCTTCTATTTATATATTTTGGAAACCATCTAATTGCCAGATTATCCTGATGGAGATTTCATTACCAAGCTGGTAGTATCTGGAACAAAATCAGTTTTCAATTATTCCAGGATATAATGTGAGTATTCATAACCAGCTTTGGTTTATTGTATTTCCTACTAAAAGCATGAGAAACTGACTGTGCAGTCTGCTTTTAGGAGATTTTTAAGAATTGTCTAGTCTTTGTTTCTTTTCTCTGCAGTTAGGATAACAGGATCTCCATAGTTGATAAAACATTTACTGATTTGGAGATGAAATTTGGGTATGAAAAAGTGAGCCCTTGTGAATTTTTGAAATTTGAAATTTGATAACATTATTATCTACAACTGGCTAAGCTTTTGAAAATAAAAGCTAATGATTGTTTTATAGTTGCTGCTCTTCTATAGAATTTCCCAAATTTTTTTGTTGACTTCCATTTTCCTAGTCTTCTGAAGTATTCTGCAGACACTAAGGCAATACGGACTTTTCAAATTATAAATTCATTTGACTTAGTGGATAAGAGGTTTCTCTTTTGACAAAATGGGAATTTTGCATGGAAACATAGTAATGTTCTGCCGCTTGAAACAGGACAATGGAGCTAATTGGCTTTTGAGCTGAAAGCATCCAAATGAGAGCACTAACTCATCATTTTTTCATTAGTCTCTGCATGAACAACTCAAAACTAAGGTATTTGTCTTGATATGTAACATCATGTAATGTTATTTCCTATTTGAAAGGTCAAGAACATAGATAAAAATTATAAATTATAGATTAAAAACCTAACCAAGAGGAGAGAGATTGTGAGAAAAAGCAGGGTAAAGCTGCATTAGCATTGATTATGCGTATCTTTAATTGGAAGCATGCTTGACAGGTAGATCCATCACGGAGACCATTTTTTTTTGCTTAAGCCCCCACTTCTTTGTAGTACAAAACATGGAAGAATGATGAGCAGTGCTGTCTTCCCCAGGTGTTTTTTTCTTGATAGTAGCATGATGGTAGAGGTAAGAGAAACAGGTTTAGTCTTACTGTTAGGTAAGAACCTAATTAGCTTAGACTGATGTCAGTAATCATTGCTCGATTCCCCACCTCATCCAACCAAGTCGAAGCAACCATAAGGCTCCTTGAAGTAAAAATAGACTAGTGAGACATCCAGGGATGCTCTATGTCCTGGGATTGTAAGGACATGAAACAACAACAACAAAAAGAACAAAAACAGCAACAACTCATTTGTATGTATCATTTTAAGGTTTACAAAGTGCTTTCTCAATGAAATCCTATAAAGATTGCTAGATTTGGACTCAGAGGATCTGGGTTCAAATTCTGATTCTGCCATGAACTATCTGTAAAGTTTGTGCAGATAGAGGGATTGACTACTATACTTTGAGCAAAATTACCACAAGCATCCTCAAAGACATGTCCTGCAAGGTTCAGAATGGTGGGATGGAGTCCCTGCAGAATCCACCCACAGAAGTGACTACTTCTGAAGTACCATACAGTCCACAAAAATTGGAAGTGGAAGATACTGTGCCCAAGTCACGCTTATGAAAGGAAATGTTACTGGAATAAAGTGTGGTTCAGAAACAGGAGCTACAAAAATGATCTCGAGCAAGTCCTGAGGAGATTTTGTGTCTGAAGGCAAGATAATTAGAAAACTAGCTGGGATTCAGTCATCTCCTTGTGAAATCTGTGCTCAGAAGGGAATCAACTTGATTGAATGCACTACAACAAGAAGAAACTGAGTAAGCATAGGTTGTAGTTAAGGGTGAAATAGGGGAAGAGTCTATAGAGTAAATGAAGGAGAAAGAGCCAATGGGAGAAAAGTCACAGAAAAACTACTAGGAAAGTAAAGTAAAAATCTAAAACATAATAAGCTAAGTAACATTTAAATGAAGTGAGTGACATCATAATAAAGAATGAAAATCAGATTAGGAATCAGAGTTTTCAATGCATAATTAAAGACGACAAATAACAGAAAGGAAACATAAAATATGTCATGGAGAATCTTACCAAAGAAATAGAGGCTCTGAAAGAGATTTAAATCTAAACAAAAGGAGAGAAAAATTGAAATGCCTTTAAAAAACACAAGAATTTTATTCCAAATACACTGAATTGAAGACAGGATTCATAGAAACAGTTTAAAGATCATAGGTCTCTCAGAAGGTCATGACAAATTAAATAAGCAAAAACCCAATTAATGTAATCTAAGAAATAATACAAGAAACTGTCTAGATGTCTTGAATACTGACAAGAAAGTATTGTTTGATTAAAATTAAAGATCACCAATAGAAAAAATCCCTAACTTTATAACTCAAGACTTGAAGTAAATTTTTACAAATTCAATGCCATGGAACAAAATTTTGCAAAAAGACAGAAGAAAGCATTTCAGCTAGCATGAATGACAATTTGAATAACTCAGGATTATTGAATAGACAAAATGAATTTTTTTTAAATGGAAAGTATTTTTCAAAAAGTAGTAGAGGTCAAGTTTCAATTCAAAATAATATATGCCCCAAATTGAGCTTCATTATCAATGAAAAAAATATAAACATTCCAGTAAAAAAAGACATTTGGGTCATTCCTGGATAAAATAAACCAAGGATGAGCTAGATCTTGACTTGCAAAAACTCAAAGTAAGAGGAAAAACATGACAGTTCAATTATTCTGGATTTTGTTCACTGTCCATTTATTTCACTGCTGCAAAGGAAGAGTCCCCTCCAATATAGGAAATAACACAACTATGCTGAATCTAGTGTATATTGATATTATTTAACCTCACCTGGTTCCTTATGGGAAGAAGGAAATCCTTTTTCTCTTCTGTAATTGGTTCTCTATCTCATTCCTTGCTGAGGCAATTACAAAAATTTTCTTTTATCATCAAGTCTCTCATGATCTCTCAATACATAAAAAGGCAATCACAAAAGATAAAGATAAATTTTGATTACCCGAAATTTAAAAGCATTTAATATAAAAATGAATTCATCTAGGATGAAAAAGACAGTAAATATCTTTTCATTAAATATATTGGACGAGGTTATGATATTCATGATATGTAGAGAATTCATACTCATATACAGAATCAAAATGTTTTAATTGAAAGTCAAAGGATGGGCACAAGCAGTTCTCAAAAGAAACATTTCAGAGAAAAGAGAGTGGAGACAAGATGGCAGAGTAAAAGCAGGGACTTGCTTGAACTTCCCCCAATCCTGTCCAAATACTTGTAAAAATGACTAAACAAATTCTAGAAATACAAAACCCACAAAATGACAGCAAAACAAATCTCCAGCCCAAGACAACCTGGAAGGTTGACAATAAAGGTCTATCACACTAGGACTGAGAGCAGAGCACAGTACAGCATGGGCTACACCCTCAGGAGACTGAATTGCTGGCAGCTGTGGTGGTTTCCAGACCTCTCAAACCACAAATGCCAAGGACAAGGTAAGTCAATGGGAAAACTCTGTGGGACCTGGGTGAGAGATGAGCATGGTCTAGCTCCAGCCCTGGAGTGGCCAGAAGTGGTGGTGGCTGCGGCAGCTGTGGCAGCAGAGTAAGCAGCAGAAGCTGCTTCTGGAGCTCCAGGTCCACAGATGGTGGGGGGATCAATCAGCTGATCAGAATGGGATTGCAGTGAACCCTTTGCTGGCACTAAGGCAGGATTCTCTTGCTTTGCCCTGCTTGGACCTGGGTTGCAGTCCTGGGTGGTAGTCTTGGAGTGAGGACAAGTGCTGGTGACAGAGCTTGTGGTGGCTGTGGAGAGGGAGTCCTCCTGGCAGTTCCAAGGTAGAAAAAAGTGCTTGAGGTCCACTCATATGCCAGAGCACAGTACAGGAAAGGAGTAAACACCTCTCCTTTGATCGTACCACCTTATAAGAACTGAAAATTTACAGGTGCCTAAAAGTATCTCTGACTGTTGTGTTTGCTGTGCAAACCCCTGAAGTTTGAGACAATGCACTCTCCAGTGTAGAAGCAGAGTCCTACCTTGACAAAGAGCTCGAAATTCAAGTAATTATCTGGAAAAATGAGCAAACAGTGGGAAAAACTCAGACTATAGAATTTTACTTTGGTGACAAAGAAGATTAAAATATACAACCAGAAGTAGGCAAAACTCTTACATCAAAAGCCTACAAGAAAAATATGAATTCATCTCAAGCCATAGAACACCTCAAAAATGATTTTGAAAATCAAGTAAGATAAGTAGAGGAAAAATTGAGAAGAGAAATGAGAGTGATGCAAGAAAATCATGAAAAATGTGTTAACAGTTTACTAAAGGAGACCATCCCAAAAATACTGAAGAAAATAACACCTTTAAAAATAGATTTACTCAAATGATAAAAGAGGGCCAAAAAATCAATGAGGAGAAGAATGTCTTAAAAAGCAGAATAGGCCAAATGGAAAAGGAAGTCCAAAAGCTCACTGAAGAAAATAACTCCTTCAAAATTAGAATGGAGCAAAGGGAAGCTAATGACTCTATAAGAAATCAAGAAATTATCAAACAGAGCCAAAAAGAATGAAAGAAAATATAGAAGACAATGCAAAATAACTTATTAGGAAAACCACTGACCTGGGAAATAGATCCAGGAAAGAGAATTTTAAAATTATTGGACTACTTAAAAGCCATGATCCAAAAAAGAGCCTAGACACCATCTTTCATGAAATTATCAAAAGAAACTTCCCTGATATTCTAGAACCAGAAGGTAAAATAAAAATTGAAAGAATCCGCTGATTGCCTCTTGAAAAAGATCTCAAAAGGAAATGTCCTAGAATATTGTAGACAAATTCCAGAGTTCCTACGTCAAGGAGAAAATATTGAAAGCAGCCAGACAGAAACAATTCGAGTATTGTAGAAATGCAATCAGGGGAACACAAAATCTAGCAGTGCAGATACAAATATGAAAAAGACTGGCATCCTTTGCCCTCAAAGATCTTACAATTTAATAAAAAAAAATGACACAGAAAAGGAATCTGGAAAGGGGAGGAGTACAACAGGCAGTATGGGGGAGGCAACTTGTTCTTTGGAGTTGAAACCAAGTAGAGCTGCAGATAGAAAGTAAAGAGAGGTACAATGTCCACGTTTTGCCCTCTATAAAAGAAAACTTCATGTTTCTACCCATTCAGTCCTTCAGTTAGAGCACATAAGAGGCTGAGGGAGGTAGGAAGATATTGAATACCCAGAGTTGAGTTAGCAGCATGGTGATGAGATCTTAAGTGATCAGCTTATCCAAAGAAGGGCATCTTGTTACTTGGCATTGAAACCAGGAAGAACTGCAGATGAAAAGTGCACCTCTTGGTGAAAAATCCAGTTACTACCCCCTATAAAAGAAGACAGTGTATAGAATGGTCATCCTGATGTAAGGGAAAAGAACAATAAAATAAAATTGAATGCTATGTAATTATAATCAAGAAACCTTGGAAAAGAATTGAGGAAATGCACCTTCCTCATTCAGTTAGAGAGATAGAAGGTAATAGTTATGGAAGGTCATATATTCTGTCAGATAGTATTTATGTGTCAGTTTTTACTACATTTCATTTTCTTTTAAAAATATTCATTAAAATGGAAGATTCTTTGTGAAAGAGAGGAGGAGAGGATATATTTGGTTATGAATGCAAAATAAAAATAAATAATTCAATAACAAATTCTATGATAGACACAAATAAATAAATTCAACACCAACAAACCGTTATTAAACTAATAAAATAAATAAACTATTGACATAATTTAACATCTACCTAAAATACCATACAGAGCAGTTGTCTCCAGAGATTAAGCTGTGGTCTCATTGGAGGTGGTTGAGTTTAGATGAGTTGCATCCCACTATCCCACCAACAGAAATTATGGGCTTTTTTCTAACAGAAATTAAGCATCCACTTCAATTTTCTTCATTCTATCCTCTTCCACAATTGACTCTCAGGTTGGATACAACCTAATCAGTACTAGGCACTGGAAAAGCAGATGGACTTGAAATATTTAACACACATTTTATCTAAAGTTCTTCTCCATGCTCATACTCTGAGTAGCAAGTCAGAGACTCAATGGGAAACTAAATGTCAGGAATCTAGAGATAACTCTGTGGAAATGATGTGATTCCTTCAACATAATCAGCTCAAGGCCCCATTCTTGTATGTACTCCCCCAATTCAAAGTAGTAGATAATACTGACCTAATGTCACCTAACCAATGAAAGTCATTTAACTTTGAGAAATGTGCACTTACTGAAAAGATATGCAAGAACAGAAACCCCCTAAATTGGAGGGATACTATTCTCTCTATCACCTCATTCTCTGGAGAGAATGGGACTATATTTAAAGAAGTTGTTACAAAGCATTTACTCAACCAAATTAACTTCCAAATGCAGTGCAGACACTGGAAGAGTAACTTCCTTGAAGAAAGACACTATATCCTGGCCCTTTTGTTTAGGCTGGGTCAAGCAGGTCACTTCTCAGGAAAACAGCTTGATATTTCAAGCTTAGCTACCTGTAGTAGGAAGGCCGAATTTATGATCTCAAATATAATCATGTATATGTTTGAATGGTCCGAAATCGCAAGGTATGAGAGATTCTCTAAGGAGAAAACAACAAGAAATTTATTTAGGCCCCACAGCAGCAAAAACTTGAACCAGCCTCCCCATTCCAACATCTCGACAAAAAGACTCCAGGACCAGAAAGCCCAACTCACAAGAGCAACCAGGAGGCCACAGAAAAACAAGATAGTATTTAGCCAAATCATGTTCACTGGCCTCACGTTCCTGCTCGCACTCGGGTAAGCCCTGCTTCCGCAGCTTCCTGCCTCCGCAGCTTCCTGCCTCC
>CM053627.1:182098005-182118338 GCA_028646595.1 Phalanger gymnotis | reverse complement strand
GGTTTTATCCCAAAGAGATCACACAAGTGGGAAAAGGACCCATATGTACAAAAATATTCATAGTGGCTCTTTTTGTAGTAGCAAAGAATTGGAAATCAAAGGGATGCGCATCAATTGGGGAATGGCTGAACAAGTTGTGGTATATAAATGTAATGGAATACTATTGTGCTATAAGAAATGGGGAAGATATGGACTTCATAATGACTTGGAAAAACCTACACAATACAATGCTGAGTGAGTGGAGCAGAAATAGAAGAACATTATACACAACCACAGATATATGGATTCTGTGACGGCTAACCCTGATAGACTTCACTCTTCTCAGCAATACAAACTGCAAAGCAAAGACAACTCCAAAGGACTCATGATGGAGACCGCTATCTACATCCAGAGAAAGAACTGTGGAGTCTGAATGCAGATTGAGGCACACTGTTTGCTCTCCATTTTTTCCCTTTGTTTTGGTTTTGGTTTTGTGGTTTTGTCTCTTCTTTATCATGATTCATTCCATTGGCCATAATTCTACCTTACAACTTGACTATCATGTAAATAAATTCGATGTGAAGTTATGTGTAGAAGATATATCAGATTCCATGCCATCTTGGGGAGGGAATGTGGGAGGGGGGAAGAAAATCTGGAACTCAGAATCATGTGGAACTCTGTGTTGTAAACTAAAAATAAAAATTGTTAATTAAAAAAGTAGCTATTCATAGGCTAAAAATTATCTGATTCTAGATTAAACATACATAGCCTGATTGTTTCCAGACAGGGGTGGTGGTGGCTAAAGGGCAACTGGCATCCAGCTATGCCACATGTATGGTAGTTTCCCTAGTCATCATATATGTACTCTTGTTCCCAGAGATATCTCAGTGGCTAGAGTTGCTGATGGAGCATAAACAAATAAGGATTCAGATTCTTTTCAGCTTCAGGACATTTCCACCCATATATATATTTTTAAACATCAAAAATACAAAGTTACTGACAACGAGGTGAGAAGTTCTGTTTGATTTTGATTTCAGACTTTATCTGTCTATAAGTATACTGAGTACACTGAAATTATGATTGTTACATTTTACAAATCTTCATAGAGAATTAATAACCCACATGATTTATGGCAGGAGTTAATAGAGTTCAGAAGATCTACAAACTAGCATGGCAATAAAAAGACACCTTTGTTTTTCCTTTTTAATCCTATGTACCATATTTCCCCATGTAGAAGATGCACCTTAATTTGGGGACCCGAAATTTAAAAAAAAATGTATTACATAAAGTTATTGAACTCATGTTTTATTCATCACAAAATTCATACATTTCCTCATCACTGTCAAAACTCCCATCCATTAGCTTGTCTTCATCTGTGTTTGATGACACATCACTGTCTTCATATATTGCCTCATCTTCAGTTCCATCTATGGCATCTGAAATGCCACACTTCTCAAATGACTTGACAACAATATCAATCTCAATATTATCCCAGGATCTTTTCACTCAGGTACAAACTCCTCCTATAATTGCTTTCTGCATTCTTGCCTCTCATGGCCTTCTTCTGCCAGAGAGTTTTCAGTAGGGTTTCTTCTTCCTGTAGCCAGTCTTGGATTGTTTTCTCAGTTGGAGGATGACCAAACACGTTCAGCAGCATGATTTCCATTCACTTTTGCAAACTGGATCACTTTTAACTTGAATTCAGCACTGTACAAAAATCTTTTCCGAGCCATTTCTGGGCAGATACTGGTAACAAATGTGAAACAATGAGCACAAAGACAACAATCGCAAAAAAGTGGGAAACTCAAGTAAAAACTCTACATCAATGACTACAAAAACACACACGAGTAAAAAAATCTACAGCAATTGTATAACACACACCCAGTTTTTAGACCCCAAATTTTTCAAAAAAGATGAGTCTTATACATGGGGAAATACGGTATTTCATTTTATACATTTTAAAATATTCTGAAAAGGGGTCCACAGGCTTCACCAGGTTGCTAAAACAAATCATGGCACAAACAGAATGTAAGCAACTCTTGACATATGTGAAATAGGACTGGAAGAAAGTAAACCTTGTTCCATGAGTATGCTTGCCTTAAGCTCAAACTTATTTTTTTTTTGTATTTTAAGAGATTTATGTTTACTTCTTAATTCCTCTCTGGTCTCCAATCTTAATTCTCTGGACTTCATTCTCCAACATGATCTAGCAATCTTCTCACACCAGATTACTTCCTCCAAGGAGCCTTCTCATCTTGAAGGATCACTGTCCCCTCTCCGAATGGGCCCTTCCTCTGAATGAGGTTCCTCCCAGAACCTCCATTTTGAGGAAAGTTTCCGGCCCCTTCACTCTATCATTCCTCTCTGGGCTCAGCTGCTGACTACTGGAACTTCTTTCCCCACCCCGACCTCTGTGGATACCTTATCTTCTCACACTTTTTGTCTTTTTTATTTTTTGTCATTTCCCCATTAAAATGTAAGATCTTTGAGGGTAAGGACTGTCTTTCCTTGTATTTCTGTCTCCAGAACTTAGTTCATTGCCTCTACAGAGTAAGTCCTTTATGTATGTTTTTTGACTTCATGACTTGGTATATTTGAGTAACATGAATACACAATAAATCTGCATTTTTGTCCCTCCATCAACACAAATCCTGAAAACAAAATGGATAAGTCCTAGGGATTTGCACAGATAAATGAATCGTGTAGTATCACACAAATAATCTGTCAAAAATAGGATATGAGCCCAAGTTTCTGTTCTACAAGCCCAGTATATGATCGGGGAAACAAAGGCTCCCCCTTTGAGTAATTAGATTTTTATAAATGGAAGACAGAATAGTGAGAAGGAGGAGGATACAGGACATCACAGAATTTTTCATTACAGGAACTAACCCAGAAAACAAAATTTTATTTGCATTGATTAAATTTTCCTTCTCTATCCCCATCTATATTTTGAGTCCTTCTGCATTAATATATGTCATGGTTAATTGCCGATACCAAATCCAAATCCTAGCCATCAACCATGAAATTTTTTTTCTTCCTAGGAAGTGTTGAAAAGTTATGCCCATTTTCCTGAAGGGCACAACCTGTTTCTATCATCCTGTTTCAGTGTTTTCATTGACTACATGAGCAAAAATGAATCATATCCTCTAGAAATATTCCCTTACTGAGGGAGAATAGAGTGGTTGAAACACTATATTTTTTTCAAAATGTTATTTTGGATAGGCTGCAATTTTGAAGCAATAGCCCACCTTCAGACAGATGAATAGGTACTTCCTTACAGTATATGGAGGCAAAATTGTGTAGTAGTGTTGTTTCTTGAGTCAAGAAGACCTGACCTTGAATCCTGCTTCAGACTTTCTGTGCCACTCTGGAAAAAATAATTTAGTCTTTCTAAGCCTGAATTTTCCTTATTTCTCAAATGGGGATAATTATAACTGTAACATTTACCTTATGGTTAATGAGGATAAAATAATAAATGTAAAGTGATTTGTAAACCTTGCTGTGCTGTAAGTTTCTATTATTATTATTATTAGATTTGTTATTATAATTATTATAAAATAGAGTGCTACCTTAACATCACAATTAATCTCATTTTTCTTTAGCCATCTTTAGCCACAGGTTGCCAAGTGAATTTCATAATATGTGATTTATGTTGATTTCTTATGATTTATGCTGTATCTCCTTTTCTTTCTGACTTCTCTTAACTTTTCTACTCATAACACATGGTGGGATCTGAGACAGTGTTCTGTAGCAGAAAACAAGCTTGACTTAATGTCAGAAGACCTGGATTCAAACTTCTGTTCTAACAATTGCTAGCTATGAAACATTGATAGGGGGTAGGATCTCCATTTCCAGAGTGAACCTTAGCAACATCATTTATACAATTGTTTCAAAGAATACCTTCACTACCTCCATAACAAGATTGTTGTGGAGAAAGGGTGATAAAGAAAAGGATACAAAGGGGGGATGGAGGTGGTAAAGGACTACTGAAATTAGTGTGTGCTTATTATGAAGGAATTGAATGAAACAGGCTAACTTATATGACAAAGTGAATTTTCCTTGAAAAATTATCAAATATGCATCTTATTCTACATCACACAAAATTCTTCACTTCCATCAAAAATAATTATTATTCAAATACATATTTTTAATATTGGCCAGAATAGAAAAAGAGCCTATGTAAATAAAAATGCGTATTGCTCATCTTATAATATACTTTTGAATATTAAGTTATTCCATCAGTACACTCATCTTGGCCACTCACTGAAAAAGGACAATGAAATGGACCCCACATTATAGTAGAAAGGCAAAATTCATGAGCTTGAAGAGGACCATGGACATGCTTGAGTGGTTTGGAATCTCGAAGTTTAAGGAATTCTCTAGGTAGAGGCAAAGGAATTGTAACGTGTATTTAGACTCCAGAGGATCAGATCCAAGGACCAATGACTCCAGTTTCATATAGTAGCAATAATATTCCAAAATGGGTAAGACCACCTCACTGTACTAACAAGGAAATTATAATGAAGTATTATAGCAAGAAATCAAGCCATGCTGTAGCCTCCCCCCAGCTCCCCCACCCTCCACTGCTAAGGCCTTCCTATAAAAGATCACTCACAAATCCTAACTTTCTGCTCAGCACTCTCTCCTGCAGCTCTGCTGACTCTGAGTTCCTTAATCTCCATGACTCTCTCTTGTTCAACACTCTGCAGTATTGATGCTAGCTATCTATTTCTATCTACTGCCTCAATGTTTTCTTAATGTCTCCTTCTGAATCCTGCTCCTCTCTGCTCTCTACTCTCCTCTCTGCTCTCCGCTCTGCTCTTCTGCACCCAGTTCTGGGCTCTCTTTTTATACAGTCATCATCTGATTGACTCGATCTTATTGCACATACCATTGGCTTTGGTCTCAGAAACTCCCCTTAGGGCCCTGAGGGCTTTACACCTCTAGCAAACTAGCAAACTAGTTTGATAACTAGCCTGGGGCCTCATACCTAGTTTATGAAAGAGTGTGGACTGGTCTCTAATCAAGTCTCCCTTTATTGGCCCCACCTGAAGCCTATTCAATGAGCAGGAAAGATTGCTCCTGAAACAAACATTTTTTCAAGTACAACAGAGTCTCCTCAAAATGAACATATCACATTTGCAAAATACTTAATATAACATTTCATCACCAGAGTGGCTACATTCCTCCCTCATGACCCCATAGATCTTTGAATCCATTACATAGGTCAATGGGAAATTGGTGCCAATAATAGCATAACAATACAACAAGGATAATACAAAAGAAGTACACAGAATAATGTCATCATTCCATCCCTAGAAGAAACGAGGCTCAAAATCTTGGGGTAAGGGGTGAATGTGTCATCTTCCATAGCTTCTTCTGGCTGAAACTGGGCATAGAGCTATCCCTGCCCCAAGAAGTCAATAGTCCTATTCAAGAGGTCAGTTCTTTAGCAAGGTGGCACCCAGGAACTCGATTGATACCAAATCCTTAAGCAGTTATCTCAAAGTGTAGGATACTTAAGGTACTTAAGACTAAAGGAGACAGAACTAGGAGCAAGTTTAACCAAAACAAGGACCAAAAAGTGTAGGCAAGAATGGACTATTATCTTTCAAATAAAATCATCTCCATTTTGATTGAGATTTCAACTATGCAAAGATTCAATCTCATAGCCAAACTCAGGTGAGAAATGCTTCTTTTCAATAGGAACACAATGAAGATTCTAAGCCAGGAGGTTCCCACCCTAGATAGAGACTGAGATTGTCCTCCCAGCCTTTCCCCAGATGTACAAGGGAACACAAGGGGAAAACTAAGCCAGGAGGATCCCACCCTAGATCCCAACAACACCAGCACACAGGAGGCTGCTAGCACAGGAACTTTGATCTGCTTTTCTAAGGAAAGCAACTTTAAGGGATTAACACTTTAATCTCACTTTAATCAAACATACCTATACCATTCACTTCATTCAGAGGGAAAAGCCAGCACCCTGAACTTCAGAGAAAATACAAATAGAAATTACAAACAGAGACAATGTAAATAGATGGGGTCACAATACATAGTTACCAAAGAAGCACCAATATCAGGATTTTTCAAAGCTAGGGAACTCTTAACAATGGCTACTCACAATCTTGCCTGGTCAAATCACATGTCACTCTTTCAGTGAGTGAGAGCCCCACCCAAAACGCTAACGTCTGAATTTATATACCTTGTTCAGGGTCAAAGGGCATCACAACCGTGCACCTCAAACCTATGTGAACTTGGCTTTCCCTTGACATAAGCAGGTCATCAAAGACTCCTGATTCAATCAAAGAAACAAAGGCCAGATTAGTGAAGGCACTTCATTACCTAAGTGCTCCAAAAAAGAAAAGAGTGAAAAAGGCCCACCTTAATTACAAATACACATATTGAATTGAACAGGTCAGATTTCATTTGGAAAACTGCCTAGCACTCTCAATCTTCACAAAGTGCTCTGTACCAACAAAGTTCAGGTGCTAAATTACAGCCTCCTCCCACTGATACTATCTGGTGGCAAATCATGGAACATCATGGTCTCTGAAGCATCACAATAGCGGGGGGACCCCAAAGCAATGCAATGATTCATGGTTGACATAAGTAACTTGTAGCAAATTAGTATGATGACTTACCAGTAAGAAGGAGAGCTAAAAAGAATAGAAGTTCTAAAGTGACACAGACAACATCATGAGAAATTTAAGATGTGCATTTAAAAAATTTTATGGAATATAAGTTCATAGTTTCACATAAAATTCTGTTTTTTATTAATGAACTACCATATGCTAGGAATTGTGTTACGTATTGAAGATACTAATGTCAAACAGTCTCTGCCCTCAAAGAGCTGAGAGGGTATTTTGCCTGAAACAAATTCATTGGGTGACTATGGAAATATAACATCAACTTTAGGGTTGTTTTTGTTTGTTCATTAGTTCTTTTTGTCTGAGTTGTTTTCTCCATTTCCCTAGGGTGTTTTCTAGGCCTCTCTGTAATGAAGTCATGTGTCCTAGGTTACCATTAAGACCTTTCCTGATTCTGTCTTACCCTTGATATTCAGAGCAAGGAAACAGTCCTAGTAGACTCACTTTATTTTCCCTATCAGATTCCCTGACTCTGCTGGACTTTCCCAGGATCTGAGCTCACTGGCTTAAAAAAACAACTTACTCAGTGGCCACTGACAGATTTTTCAGATCTGTTTGCTCCACTCACATCTTAGAAATACAAGCTTACAAATAAAAAGCTTTTCTTTTGGTTTGGTCTGGCAATTTCCTTATGGAAGTATCTGTGAAAAAAATTACCTCAGACAATGCTTAGGTCTAATTGTTAGTCTTAGAGGGTTGCCTGGGTCAATGAGAAGTTAAGTAACTTATCCATGACATAGTATATGCCAAAGGGAAGACTTAAACCCAGATTACCTTAACTCTGAGACTAGCCTTCTATTAACTCTGCCAAATGGTTTAGAGATATAATAGAATTACAGGCATTTTCTTTCACAAATAATGACAGGATCTTTACACTACAGTGAAGTGGATAGGTCATCAAATGTCTTGGCCCTGGGAACAAGAGGATTAGACTAGATGAATAATTTCCCTGCAAGCTCTCAGTCAATGAACTTACTTATATGAAAGTTGCTAAGGGAAATTAGCTCCAGTGGGAATAATGAGTTCTTCAAAGGTACCAGTCAAAATAGTGACCTTTTCTTAGGTCTCACCCTCTATGATTTCTCTGTAGCAATTGACACTGCCATTGTTCAGCTGTTTCACTCATGTCTGACTCTTTATGATTCAATTTGGGTTTTCTCCATTTCCACCTCTCCAGATTCAAATTTTTTTTTTCATCTGATCTCATACACACCCCTTTATGTATTTATCACACTCTCGTGTGTATTATATTTTTCTGGGTGAGTTTATTCTTCTCCCATGAATGATTTGGTGGTTTGGATATATTTAGTTTGAACTTGTGGGGGATCAAAGAAGAAATATCCTGTCAACCACAGGGATTTTGAGGTTGGAATTCAGGAGGGGTAAAGTTCATGGATTTGGGTATACAATTCAATCACTTATAGATGCTAGCTGAAACATGAGAATAGATAAGAGTATTGGAAGAGAATGGAAGTTTGAATATTGGCCATTGAAGAATATCTAAGTTAGAGTGGAGAATGATGAAAAGCTAACAAAAAAGAAATAGAAGAAAGAACATAGAGGCAGTGGGAAGAGTAGGATAGTATAGTTTTATGGAAACTCATCACAGAGATTTAAAAAAATGGACTTGGTAAACATCATCTTTTGTAAAGGACACTGCATTACATTAAAAAAGTTATATTTGTTACATGTGATAGGTTATCTTTGCTTAGCATATGTTAGTTTTTACTGTAAAACAGTCTGTCTCCTTTGAAAAAAGTTGAGTAAATGAGTCATTTTGAGTCACACTTAGCAATTGATTTAGAATCACAGTGACATTTTATGCCTCCCTTATAAAACAGAGAAATGAAATGGATAAGGTAGTTACCTGAAAAATTCAACTCAAATTAATTAAATGTTTATTAAGGATTGACTATATCCTCAGAGCTTTTTGAAGAACATAGCAGGCAAGGATAAAAACAGTTTAGCTCTCTGGGGACCTGTGACTGGGAGCTAATGAAGCATAATTAAACATAAAAAATAGAACAAACAAATGTATGTGACATAAAATCTAGTGCTCAATTCATAGAAATAACTGGAGATGGGAAAATGAGTTCAGTCCAGTATGATCTTGCCAAGGTCAGCTATTCTGAGTCTGTTTAGTATCATTAACTGAAACAATGTAGATTAAATCTAACAATACCATGCCTACGGATGAAACAATGTCTTGTTTAGTTTAGTTTTGTTTTTTGCATGAGACTAAACTGCAAAATTGGGGGAAGTAGAAAAGGGAAATGGTGAGGAAGAAGATAGATAAAGATGTGTGATGAAACTTAATTGTCAATAGTAAAATGGGGAATAGAGAATAGAGAAAACGACACACAAGCATGTGACCATTTTGTCACAAAAAGAAACCATATAAAAATTATTGTATAACCCAAGTAATTCCTATACTACTATGAATGGAAAGAAAACCAAAATGGCATTGAATACTATATAAATAAAATGACCAACCCTGTCACAAATGTGACCTTTTCTCATAACAGATCCTTGATAACTATATGAAGCACATCTGTCTGCTAGTCCAGCCCACTTCTATGCTTGATGGGGCTTAGTATCTCCCTTACACCAGGCCACAAAATCCATGCAGGCTCAGAGGAAAGATCTTCAATGGTGTGGCTAAAGCTTCACACAGAGAGAAGTCAAACCTGACCTCATCCCTGCAGGAAATCACTGCCAGCACCCTACACTGACTCTGGGAAACATCGAACCCTTAGAATGGCATTTTGAGGAATAGGAACCAAAGTGACAGAGCCAGAAAGATGCCTTGAAGAGGACTGGCCCCTTCATCTCTATATAAACAGATTAAACAGGAAAGTCTACGGTCATCTGCCCAGACAGAGCCTCTGAAGCAAAGGTCCCTTAGGGTCCCCTGACAAAACTGTCCAGTGAATGGGGTGAGGCTTGGGAGAGAAGAGCTAAGCCCTCCATGTTGAGCATTGCCCTGGAGTATTCCAGCATTCCCCACTAGGGTAGCATACTCTGACTTTTAAATTTAAATCTCCCAGTCATTTAGGAACTGTGAGCCCACAAATAAAGCATTCTGTAAATAGCAAAAAAAAAACCCTAAAATATATCTCTTTCCCTTCAATAGAGATGTGGAAGATTATTAGTGTAGAACATCAAATGCACTGTGTGATACAACTGATTTGTTAATTATTTATGTGAAGTTACCTGCTTCTCATTTTTAAAAAAAATCTTTTTGTTATGGGGAATGACATTCCAGACGGGGATTCAGGCAATTTGTTTTAAGACAAAAAATATTTTAAACAGATGATGTCAATAAATGATAAAGATTGAAAAGGTATCACTTACAGCTTTTGTCTCCCTTTTGTACTCGTATGCACAAGGCTTAGAAGAGTACTGGTCAAATAGCAATAGCTTAATAACTGCTTTTTCATTCATTAAGGAAAGGCTTCAGGGAGGAGTGATAACTAAGGTGAATCTTGGAGAAAAAAAGCATTTTAACAATTCATTTAAATTTGACAAGCATTTTATTATGAGTCGACTCTATGCCAGGGATCATGGAGGTTTAGAGATAAAAAGACAATATAGTTTTATCCTCAAGGAGCTCATATATTTGGGTAGGAAGCAAGCACATACATGTATGTGCATTCTCTCTCTCTCTCTCTCTCTCTCTCTCTCTCTCTCTCTCTCTCTCTCTATTATATATATACATATATATACATATATATATATGAAATTACTCTGTATAAACATGAGTAGGTAAAGATGTATGTCTATACATACAAAGTAATTTGACAAGGAAGATACTAGCAACTAGGACAATAAGGCAAGTCCTGTATAGGTGTTATTTGACCTTGAGCCCTGCTGGAAGCTAAGCATTCTAAAAGGTATGAGCAAGGAGTGAGTGCATTCTAGACTTCTGGAACAGCCTATACAAAGGCAGAGAGAGATGGGAAGTGATAATAGCCTAGTTTGTCTGGAACACAGGGCTTCCATGTTCACAGAAAGAAGAGCGATGTGCCATAAACCTTGGTTGTTGTCCTTCATTCTCAAAGAGAACCAAAATGACATCACTATGCTACAGTCAAGTTACAGAGTGTCTGACTGTGGCTGATCAGAATAATACAAGCTTGGAATGTTCTACCACAAGATGGGCACAAGTAATCCATGTGAACATCTGGGGTGGATTCTCAAAAATTGTGCCTCTCATGTTTCTTTTGAGCTTCTTCAATTCTGCTTTGTTCATAGAGCACAGCACTTTCTTTTATGTGGGCATGCCATGATGAGCGGTCCTCTGCCAGTGTCTCCCATGTTACACAATCAATTCCAGAGCTCTTAAGAGAGAGCTTGAGAGTGTCCTTGTATTGCTTCTTCTGACCACCATGTGAGAACTTGCCCTATGTGAGCTTTCCATAAAATAGTCTTTTTGGCAGGGGTCCATTTTGCATTCAAACAACGTGGCCAGCCTATCAGAGTTGCACTCTCTGCAATAGAGAATGGTAACATGATATGGGTGGTGTCTTTTGATTTGTGCATAAATTGAATTTAATGAAGCAGAGTTGCATGAAGTCATTGACTTCACTCTCTCTTCCATAGTCATCACAGTCCAGTGAGAGGATGGAGTCAAAAAACCTGGTGATGGCTCAAGATGCAGTCGAACTTCTTGGTGTCTTAGATGTCTAATCAATCTCTAAGCACTCCTCAGAACCTGCTTCAGCTGCCTTCATGGTTGTTGGAAGAAAAATGTTCTCATCTTCCCATTCAACTGAGGAAGTCTTCACATGCTTGAGGTAGTCACCCCCCCTAACTTACCAATGGGTTTGGGACACCTTGGTTGCCCTCAAACTGGTTTAGCCGGTTCGCAGAAATGGTTTACCAGGGTGTGGCTACTGTGCATGCCACAGCTTCTCCATACCACAGATAAGAGTTAGGTGGACACCGAAGGTGGAAAGTAGCCCTGAAAAAGGCTTGGCAGCCCTAACACCAGAGGTACTAGTCCTCCCTGAATATACCCTACACTCTACTGTAAACCTAGGAAAATAGGGACAAAGACAGTTCATGAAGCGTTTTAAATGCCAAAGAGATAAGTGCATTTTAGATCATAATACATTATAAATCATCGGGGATTCTTTAACAAAGAACTGGTTCTTTTTGTTGTGGTTGTTATTGCTAACATTTATATAGTGTTTATTATGTGCCAGGCACTGTTCTAAGTGCTTTACACTTATCTCATTTGATCCTCACCAGCACCCAGGGGTGTAGGTACTATTATTGTCTTTATTTTACAGATGACAAAACAAACAGGTTAAGTCACTCGCCCTACATCACATTGTTAGTAAGTGTCTGAGGCTGTATTTGATTATTAGATCCGTGCTTTAGAAATATCAGTTTGGTAGCTGTGTGGAGGGTGGATAAGAGAAGGGGGAAAACTCAAACCAGAAAGACCAATTAGAAGGTTTTTTCACAAATGCATGTGTGAAGGGGTGAGGGGCCTGAACTAAGGTGATGGTGGAGTGAGTGGACAGAAGCAAATCAATGTGTGAGATGCTAGAGAGGTAGAAGTGGCAAGACTCAGGTGCTAATTGGACATATGAGATGCAGGAAAGTGAACGACTGCATAAGACTGAAATTATAAAGCTGAAGACAGAAGAATATTAGTACCTTTGAGAGAAATAGGTGAAAAAATAAATGGAGATTTGGAGAGAGCAACTTCTATGTATGGAGTGGTGGAGGGGTCCAGAGGTAGGAGAAGAGAGGGGAAGAAGGAACAAACCTGTCCAGAGGGTGATAATTTCAAGAAACAAAGTCTGAACCTGGTGAATTCAACAGGCATGGTTGAGATTGAACAACTCCTCATAACTCAAAGTGTTCTGTTAATGTGACATTTCAATACCAAAATTTGCCCTGCTTGTCAGTCAAGAATAGGCAGGGAGAGTTAGAGATAAAGATGTAGAGTCAAACAATGATCGCAATTTTAAAATATAATAATAATATGTTACAAACCATACTACTTCATAAATGCTCTCATTTGATTTTAATAGCCCTTTTATTGTCAGAGGCATTGATTATTAATCTAGTGTGTAACTTTTAACAAAAGGAATGCTCAGTATGTTTAATGACTTGTCCAAGGTTAAAAACTGGGTGACATGAGGAATTAAGGTGTACTGGGTAGAGTACTAGACTTGGAGTTAGAAAGAATTGTTTAAAAATTACTTTGGATTCTCATTACCATTGCGAATCTAGGAAAGGTTGCTTTATCTTTCTGGGCCTCGGTTTCCTCATCTGTAAAATGTGGAGGCTGAGATTGAAGGCCTCCAAGGTCTATTTCAACTCTAAAAGTATGATTTTCTTTCTTGATTCTGAACTGAGTGCCTTTTCCATTATACCATACCAAATTTCCAGGAATAAGTCTAAGTGTGTCCATTATATTTTAAAAGGCATTTTTTAATCTTTTTTTTTCTTTTCCGGCATTTCTAAAAGTACACTTAAAAAGCTTATTAGTTCATTTCAATTTAGAAATCATTTTTGTTCTATAAATTAGCAAGTATCTTTTTATGTGATCTCAATAACTGTGGAATAGAATGTCTTTGTATTTATTGGCTTTTCAGCTATGTTTTATACACATACCTACACACACACTTCTGCCTGTTATATGTAAAAAGAGATACTACTAGTGAAATAAAGTCAGTTACTATAGGCAAATACTAAATTTTGAAACAGCACCTGGATTCATATTCTAGCTATGCCTACTTACTACCTTACCCTTATGGTCTTTGGGAAACCATATAACTTCTCTATTTCAGTTTTCTCCATCTATAAAATAAGGGAGTTAGCCTAGATAATTGCTAAGATTTCTTCCTTTTATGAATCTGTGATTCTGTAGGCCCTTAATATCAACTTACAATGGGCATATCACAATAATTTTATGGAAGCCAAAGGAAAAGGGGCTTTCAACAAATAAAGGGTGGTTGTTGGTGCCAAATGCCATAAATGTCACAAAGAATGAAAAGAGAAAATGCTATCAGTAAAAAAAAAAATTACAGTTTCAGGGGTGTTAAATATGTAAACTATGTCACAAGGTAACAAAATTAGTCAATGGGTTGAAGAAGAAATAGAAATATCGGGAGAAGACCAGGCTACTGAGGAGCCTGACAGAAGAAAGTGAGATAGGATTATAACTACATGTGAGTAAAGGATTTGTTTAAGGTAATGTAAAGGCAGACATAGATGACATAGATATAGACATATGCATATAGATTTAAATGGAATAGATAGACATAGATACAAATGTAGATATAGATAGAGATACAAAACTTTGCCTGCACAAAAACATACATTTGTGAGCAATGAAACAAAGGAGAAAGGGAGATTGAAGAAAAAGGAAAGGAAAAGAAATAGGAGTATGAAAGGAATATTATCAGAGTGGGGAGACAATATTAGAGAGCAAGAAAAATCTCACACTAAAAATTATGATGAGTGAAAAAGTCTGGAGACAGGAAGTGCTGAAGGGCAGATGAAGGTCCAGATTTATATCAGCCTGCCTCGATCTTAGAAAATGAGGAAGCTAAGTGATTGTAGAAGTGCGAGAAGAGGGGCCAGCATTAAGTCTTTGAGGAAGATGGAGAAGCTTTGGAACAGAAACTGAGAGGAAACTTCTAGGAAGTTTAGGAGAAATGAATAAAAATATTGTTTGCTGTCCCTGTCAAGGGTCCCAGACTATTGTGCTGCTTGAATTATTCCATAATCTTTTTATTTTTCTGTTTCTTTTTGTTTTTATCTTTTTATAAATTGTAAGACCATTACCAGTCACTTTTTTTCCCTATGCTGTAGGTCTAAACAGCAACAATACACAGTGTAGCTCAGACAAACCTGCTGGCTTGCTAGATTGTGGCAGAGATGATTACCAAGGCTGAGAGAAGAGAGATACTTTTTAGGAGACACTAACTGCATATGCTACCAAGAGCATCACAAGGAAAGTAATTTAACAAACTCTATACCCACATCTTTGACAATCTTTCACTGAGTCTCCTCCATCCCTATAATGTTAGAAGAGCTAGATATAATATATCCTTTATATTACTTATTGAAAATCCATGGGAATATATATATTTTTTCTAAGTAATATATTTCTGGTTAAAAAAAAAAGAACCAGGGGGCTAGTTATCCTGAAGTCATCTAGTAGGGTGGTTGAATCAATCTACATTTGATAAGCACCTACTATGTGCCACGTACTGTGTTTAGTGTTTCAAAAATTAAGAGAAGAAGATGGTGGAGTAAACAATAACCTGCTCTCATTCTCCCTTATTGACATCTAAAATCCCAGAAAATATCATCCCCAGGAGAAAAACCTGGAACAGTGGAGCCAGTTGGGAAAAGGTGCAGTAGTCTTTTAGCCTGGGAAACTTAGGGCATTAACAGGAAAAGTCCTTCTCACTTTGGTGGAAGGGGAGCTGTACAAGATAGGAGGCATCCCAGCAAGCCAGCATCAAGCTTCACCTAAGCAAACTGGTGAGAGATACTGAGCCCCAGGGTGGTGGAGCAGGCAAGCACCAACACCAGGAACCCGCTAGTGCCTTGGCACAGCCAGGGTAACCAATAGACTCTAGCTAAAACCACCACATGTGCCAGCCTTCTGGCCTCCTCCAGTAACTGAACCACCCCAAGCTTCAGTGCAACTCCAAGTGGGCAGATGTCATCCAGCAGGCAAACATCCCTATGCATCAGTACAGCTAGGATCCTCCAGGGATCAGACCTGCCCCCCCAACCCAAGAGTTTCAGGGTAGCCCTGGGGAAAAACAGAACATGCCAGCTGCCACCACTAGGATCCCAGCTCAGCACCAGGTAAGCTCCAAGAACACTACAGCCTCTAACTGCCAACACCTGAGGCCCCAGCACACAAAGCCAGTGACCAGGCCCTTGGCCTCTAACACAAGAAACCTGGAACTGCATGCCCTGTGTTTCAGCAGGACATCTCAACCGTAAAAGCCAGGAAATGGGCAAGCATGAAGAGCAAAAAGCAGAAACAGACAATGGCCATAGATTCTTTCTATGGGGACAAAGAAGATCAAAACACAAATCCAGAAGAGGACAACATTTTCAATACACCCACATTCAAAAACTCAAAGGAGAATATGAACTGGCCTCAAGATCAAAAAGCCTTCTTGGAGGAGCTCAAGAAGGATTTTAAAAGTCAAATAAGAGAGGTAGAAGAAAAATTAGGGAAAGAAATGAGAGGTATGCAAGAAAGGGTCAACAGGTTGAAAAAGAAAGGACAAAAAATTTACTGTAGAAAACAGCTCCTTAAAAAACACAATTGGCCACGTGGGAAAAAAAAGTACACTGAAGAAAACAACTCCTTCAAAAGTAGAATTGACCAAACGGAAAAGGAGATAAAAAAGCTAAAGGAAGAAAACAATTTGTTAAAAATTAAAATTGGGCAAGTGGAATCTAATGGCTCTATGAAACATCAAGAATCAAACAAAATCAAAAGAATGAAAAAAATAGGGAAAAAAAACATAAAACAACTGACCTAGAAAATAGATCCAGGAGAAATAATTTAAGAATTATTGGTCTACTTGAAAACCATGATCAAAAAAAGAGCCTGAACAGCACCTTTCAAGAAATCATGATGGAGAATTGCTGTGAGGGTCCTAGAATCAGAGGGTAAAAAAGTCATGAAAGAATCCACAGATCACGCCCTGAAACACATCCCAAATTGAAAATGCCAAGGAATATTGAGACAAATTTCCAGAATTATCAGGCCAAGGAGAAAATACTTCAAGCAGCCAGAAAGAAACAGTTTAAATATTGTGGAACCACAGTTAGAATTACAAAGGTCCTTGAAGTTTCTACATTAAAAGATCAGAGGGCGTAGAATTATAATATTCTATAAGGCAAAGGAGCTTAGAATACAACCAAGGATTAACTACCCAGTGAAACTGAGTGTAATCTTTCAGGGGAGGAGATGGCATTCAATAAAATAAGACAATTCCAAATTTTCCTGATGAAAAGTCCAGAGCTGAACAGAAAGTTTGATCTTCAAATACAAGACTCAAAAGAAGCATAAAAAGGTAGACAAGAAAAAAAATTATTAAATAAGAACAAATTTTTTGCATCTCTACATGGGAAGATGATGCTTGTAACTCTTGAGAATTGTATCTTTTTAAATTGTATCTTTATCATGACATTTAGAAGGAGTATACATACACAGAGGGTATGGATATAAGTTGACTACGATGTATTGATAAAAAATCTAATTAAGTAGTGAAGACATTGTACTGGGAGAAGAGGGAAAGAGCAGAAAGAAAAGGGTAAATTACATCAAATGAAGAGACACGAAGACCTATCATAGCAGAGGAAAAGGAATGAAGGAGATGAGCATTGTTTGAATCTTACTCTCATTGGATTTAGCTCAAAGAGGGAATAACATTCCTAGTTAGATATAGAAATCTAGCTTACCCTACAGGAAATAAGAAGGGAAAGGCAAAAAAAAAAAAAAACAGAGGGGGTGGATACAAGGGAGAAGTCACAGGGGGAAAGGGAAAGAAAAGGGAGAGGGCTGATAGAAGAGAGGGCAGATTGAGGAGGGCAATGGTCAAAAGCAAAACTCTAGTGAGGAGGGAAAGGGAGAAAAGAGGAAGGAAAGCATGAACGGTGTGGGGGATAGGATGGATAGAAAGACACAGATATTAATCATAATTTTGAATGTGAATGAGGTGAACTTTCTCATAAAATGGAAGTAGAGAGCAGATTGAATTATAAACCATTATCCTGCAATATGTTGTTTACAAGAAACACATTTGAAGCAGTGGGATACACATAGAGTAAAGGTGAAAAGGCTGGAAATGAATATATTATGCTTCAGCTGAAGTAAAGGAAGCTGGGATAGCAATATTGATCTCAGACAAAGTTAAAGCAAAAAATAGATCTAATTAAAAGAGATAAGTAAGGTACTATAGACAATGAAGTAATATCATTACTAACCATATATGCACCAAATGGTATAGCATCGAAATTCTTAGAGGAGAAGTCAAGGGAGTTGCAAGAGGAAATTATACTAGTGGGGGACCTCAACCTCCCCCTCTCAGGATTAGATAAATCTAACCACAAAATAACCAAGAAAGAAGTTAAGGAGGTGAATATAATTTTAGAAAAGTTAGATAGAGTAGCCCTCTCAAGAAAATTGAATGGGGATAGAAAGGAATATACCTTTGAGAGTATTAAAACCTCACAATCTGATGCAGAAAGGCAGAAATATTAAATAAATCCTTTTAAGATCAATATGCAAAATTGAAGGAATGTCTATTAATTGGGGAATGGTTGAACAAGTTGTGATATATGAATATAATGAAATACTATTGTTCCATAAGAAATGATGAACAGGTGGACTTCAGAATAACCTAGAAAGATTTACATGAAACTGATGCTGACTGAAGTGAGCAGAACCAGGAGAACGTTGTAAATGGTAACAGCAACATTGTTTGATTGCCAAACTTGATAAACAGCTTTTTCAGCAATGCAATGATCTAAGATAATTCCAAAAGATTCATGATGGAAAATGCTGCACACATGCAGAGAAAAAACCTATGGAGTCTGAATGCAGATTGAAGCATACTATTTCTTCTCTCTCTCTCTCTCTCTCTCTCTCTCTCTCTCTCTCTCTCTCTCTTTTCTTTTTTCTTGTGGTTCTTCTGATTGGTTCTAATTTTTCTTCATGATATGATCAATGTGCAAATATGTTTAATATGAATGTATATGTAGAGCCTATATCAGATTGTATGCCTTCTTGGGGGGGGGGGGACAGGGAGGGAGGAGGAGAAAATTCAGAACTCAAAATCTTGTGGAAATGAGTGTTGAAAAATAAAAATAAATTAATTTTTAAAAAAGTTAACAGAACAAAAAAGATGTAAAAAAGAGTCCTTGGCCTCAAGGAGTTTATAATCTGATGGTGCAGACAATTTGCAATTAATATATGCAAAACAATCTACATACAGGATAAATACAAAATAACAAATGGAGAAAAAGCATAAGAATTATGATGGTTTGGGAAGGATGCAACCTACAAAATAAATAGATAGAAATAAAAATATTTAATGGAAAATATCATGTTCAAGTAATATGGATGAAATTCTTATCTGTGTGACTAACATAAAATAAACCCATTGTAAGTTGAGATGTTATAGGCACACATATTATTATCAGGGGAAATTCAAAGAAGAGTGCAAATTTTCATGCTTATAAAAATGACTTCCACATAATGAAAATAAACTTTAACTTAAATATCTTTAAAATGACATGATTATTTCTGGAAAGGGGATAATAGTGAATTACATTCCTGAAAAGACAGCAACTAATCTGTCACTGTATTACGTCCAATGGATCCTACTATAGGGGCATCCAAGAAGGGCAGAAGATTCAAGAAAAGTTCCTTGGTCTATCAAGTGAAGTAGAGAAGAAAAACAGAAAAAAATATCTTTGTCCCACTTGCTCACAGTAGATTCAGGTAAAAGACAGAGAGAGAAGAAAGTGCAATAAAACACACATTCACAAGCACACACACACAAACACATGCACTTTTGTTTTACTGACAAGAAAGAAGGAAAAAGGAAATATCCTTGTATTCCAAATTTGATATTAAAAAGCAAAGAATAAAGTTATCAATGAGGTGTCACAGGGAATAAACTACTGGGCCTAGAATCACAAAGATCTGAATTCACATACAACTTTGAAAGCTCACTAGCCAGCTATATCCTTGGTAAATCATTTAAATTCTTAGCTTGTTTCCTCAACTACAAAATAATAGGAATTACCTCCCAGTGTCATTGCCATATTAAAAGTCATTTTTTCCTGTGATAGAATTATGGTCACTAAGGCTAGGTAATTTTTTCTTGGTTGCAAATTTTTATTTTTTGCATTTAACGTAATATTATAAAGTTTTCTCTCATTTACCACAGTTGTAATCTAAGCCTGTATAATCAGTATTGTTTGCTTTGGTACTTGAATTTCTTTCTGGTTGATTACAACACTTTTTTGACTTGGAAGTTAAGGATTTAGTGATGATATTTTTGGGTATTTGCAATTTAGAGGGTTTTTTGGGAGGTAACCCATGGATTTACCCCACATTGACACTTTGCCCTGCTGTAATGTATTGAAGGCTGTCAAATTCCATATATTTCTGCAATATAGCAATACCAGTAGAATATTAGTTTTAAGAAATGGACCTGGGCTGGGAAGCAGTGACTGGCGTGAGCTCCCCACCAAATCCCTCCAAAAACCTATAAAACAATGTCTCTGAACCAATTCTAGAGCTGCAGAACCCACAAAGTGGCAGAGGGAAGCAGGGCCCCAGCCCAGGACACCCTGGATGGTCTCTGGGTAAGGTCTGTCCCACACAGACCTCCCAGCCCCCAGCTGAGGGAAGCGGAGCTGAGCCCAGCAAGCACGGCGCCAACAGACCAGACGAGGACCTACCAGACCAGGAGACGAGCGGAGTGTGGCTGGGCATCCTGAAATACTGAGCTGTGGCATGTACCAGACCTCTCAACCCACAAAGAGCAAAGACATCAGAGAAGGTTAGTGGGAAAAGCTGCGTGACTGAGTTTGTGGTTCCAGCCACTTGCCCCTGGGGCAGCGGAGGTGGGGCAGCTTTAGAACTAGGCTGCAGTTGCTTCTGGCCCCAGGCCCACCTGGTGGGAGGAA
>CM053627.1:182052596-182097505 GCA_028646595.1 Phalanger gymnotis | reverse complement strand
GGGGTGGGGAGGAAATGGGGAGAAAATTTGTAATTCAAACGCCTGTGAAAATCAATGCTGAAAACCAAACATGTCAAAAATAAATTAAAATAAAAAAATAAAATTTAACAAAAAAGAAATGGCTTTATGAACAAAACACAAAAAAATAAACAAACCTGTGTCTTATTTGATTAAAAAAAAGAAAAGAGAAAACTAAATTATAAGATTCCAAAACTAAAAGGGTGAATTAACCACCAAAGAAGAGGTAAAAAAAAACAATAATTAGGAGCTATTTTGCTTAACTGTATGTCATTAAACTTTATAATCTAAACAAAATGAATGAATATTTATAAATAATGTAAATTGACCAGATTAACAGAACAGAAAATAAAATACTTAACCCCATTTTAGAAAAATAAATTGAAGAAACCATCGATGAACACCCTAACAAAAGTTTCCTAGGACCAGAAGGATTTACAAGTTACTTCTACCAAATATTTAAAGAACAATTAATTTGAGTACCATATAAACTATTTGTAAATGTTGGTGAAGAAGGAGTCCTACCAAATTCATTTTTTCCATATTTTTGGGGTCTCCTTTAGCAAGTCATTGACTTGTTTTTCATAGTTTTCTCACATCCTTCTCATTTCTCTTCCCAATTTTTCCTCTACTTCTCTAACTTGCTTTTCCAAATCCTTTTTGAGCTCTTCCATGACCTGAGACCAGTTCATGTTTTTCTTGGAGGCTTTTGATGTAGGCTCTTTGACTTTGTCGACTTTTTCTGGTTGTATGTTTTGGTCTTCTTTGTCACCAAAGAAAGATTCCAAAGTCTGTGACTGAATCTGAGTCTGTTTTTGCTGCCTGGCAATGTTTCCAGCCAACTTACTTGAACTGAGTATTTTGTAGGTGTATGACTCCTTGTGGAGTAAAGAGTACTTTGTTCCAAGCTTGAGGGGATGCACTGTCATTTTTTAGAGCTATTTCTATACAGACAGCTGTGCCACACCAGCACTCCTCCTTCCTCAAGAACCGCCAACCCAGATTGGACTCAGATCTTAAGCAGTCTCTGCACTCCTGCTCTGATCCGCCACTTCCTCCCACCAGGTGAGCCTGGGGCTGCAAGCAACTGCAGCTGTAGTTCTGTAGTTGCATCACCTCTGCTGCCCCTAGGGCAGTGGCTGAACCACAAATTCCTATCACTCTGTTTGGAAGCTTTTCCCACTAACCTTCTCTGTTGTCTTTGGTGTTTGTTGGTTGAGAAGTCCGGTAACTGCTTCAGCTCACTGATTCAGGGCACTAGGGCCTGCTCCGCCTGGCTCCCAGTCTGGGGTCTGGTTGGTCCTGCTGCCACCTATGCTGGGCTCTGTTCCCCTCTTCTCCCAGCTCTGTGTGTGATAGACCTTACCCAGAGACCATCCGGGTTGTCCTGGGCTGGAGCCCTGCTTCCCTCTGCTATTTTGTGGGTTCTGCAGTTCTAGAATTTGTTCAGAGTCATTTTTATAAGTTTTTGGAGGGACCTGGTGGGGAGCTCATGCAAGTCCCTGTTTTCCAGCCGCCATCTTGGCTCTGCCCCCCACCCCGAATTCCGTTAATGACACAAATATGGTGCTGATACCTAAACCAGAGAGAGCCAAAATAGAGAAAGACAATTATAGACCAATTTCTCTAATGAATATTGAAACAAATATTTTAAATAAAATATCAGCAAGGAGATTACAGCAATTTATGAAGAAGTTAATACTTGTTTATCAGGTGGGATTTATACCATAAATTTAGGGCTGGTTCAATATTAGGAAAACTACTAGCATAACTGACCATACAAATAACAAAACCAACAGAAATCATATGTTTGTCTCAACAGATGAAGAAAAAAGATTTTGACAAAATGCAGCATTCGTTCCTTTTTTGAAAAAAAGGAGAGAGCATAGGAATAAATGGAATTTTCCTTTAAAAGATAAGTGGCTTCTATCTAAAATCTTCAACAAGCATTATCTGTAATGGAGATTAGCTAAAAGCCCTCTTAATAAGATCAGGGGTGGGTCAAACAAGAATGACTAATGTCACTACTATTCAAAACTGTACATGAAATTTTGCTTCAGCAATAAGAGAAGAAAAAAAAACCTGAAGGAATTAAAATAGGGAATGAGGAGGCAAAACCTTCAATCTCTGCAGATGATGTGATAGTATACTTAGAGAATCAACTAAAAAAACTACTTTAAATAATTAATAACTTTATCAAAATTGCAGGATATAAAATAAATGCATAAATCATCAGCATTTCTATATATTATCAACAAAGCTTAGAAGCAAAAGATAGAAAGAGAAATTCTATTTAAAGTTACTGTAGACATTATAAAAGTAATTGGGAGTCTACCTGCCAAAACAAACCCAGGAACTATATGAACACAATTACCAAACACTTGTCACGCAAGTTAAGTCAGATCTAAATAATTGGAATATTAATTTCTCATGGGTAGGGCAAGCTAATAAAATAAAGATGACAGCTCTACTTAAATTACTTATTCAGTGCCATGCCAACCAAACTATCAAAAATTCATCTAGAAGAACAAAGATATCTATAGTCATATGAAAAAATACTCTAGATCATTATTGATTAGAGAGATGCAAGTCAAAACAACTCTTAGGTACCATATCTCTCCTGTCACATTGGCTAACATGACAAAACAGGAAAATTACAAATGCTGGAGAGGATGTGAGAAAATTGGAACATTGTTATATTGTTTGTGGAGTTGTTAATTGATCCAGCCATTCAGGAGAGTAACTTGGAGCTATGCCCAAAGGGCTATAAAAATGTGGATGCCCTTTGACTCAGAAGTACCACTTCTGGGGCTATATACCAGGGAGATCATACAAGAGGGAAGGGGACCATACGTACAAAAATATTTGTGGCAGTTCTTTTTGTGGTGTCAAGGAGTTGGAAATCAAGAGGATGCCCATCAACTGGGGAATGGCTAAGCAAATTGTGGTATATCAATGTAATGGAATATTATTGTGCTATAAGAAGTGAGGAGCAGACAGGCTTCATTGTGACCTGGAATGACCTGTATATGAACTGATTCTGAGTGAGGGGAGCAGAACCAGGAGATCATTGTACAAGATTACAGACACACGGTATCTGTGGGGACTAGCTTTGATGGACTTGACTCCTCTCATCAATGCAAGGTTCAAAGACAGCTACAAAGGACTCATGATGGAAAAAGCTATGCACATTCAGAAAAAGAATTGCGGAACCTGAATACAGGTTGAGGCAAACTTTTTGCTCTCTCTTTTTTTCTTTCTTTTTTAGTTTTGTTTCTCCTTTTTCATGATTCATTCAATTAGTTGTGATTCTTCTTTACAACTGAACAATTATGTGGATGATTTCACTGTGGGGATGTAGGTGGAATCTCCATTGGCTTGCATGCGTTATCTGTAATAGGAATAAGCTTAAAGCCCCCTTAATAAGATCAAGGATGGGTGAAACTAATGTCACCACTATTCGAAACTGCACTAGAAATTTTTGCTTTAGCAATAAGAGAAGAAAAAAAACCTGAAGGAGTTAGAATAGGGAATGATTAGACAAAATCTTCAGTCTCTGCGCATGATGTGGTAGTATACTTAGAGAATCCTGGGGAATCAACTAAAAAATCTATTTGAAATAATTAATAACTTTAGCAAAGTTGCAGGATATAAAATAAACCCACATAAATCATCAGCATTTCTACATATTATCAATAAAGCTCAGAAGCGACATATGGAAAGAGAAATTCCATTATAAAGTAATTGGGCATCTACCTGCCAAAACAAACCCAGGAACTATATGAACATAATAACAAAAAACTTGTCACACAAGTGAAGTCAGATCTAAACAATTGGAATACCATTTGCTTATGGGTAGGGTAAGCTAATATAATAAAAATGACAACCCTGACTAAACGAAATTACTTATTCAGTGCTATAACAATCAAAGTATCAAAAATAGTCTATAGAGTTAGAAAAAAAATAATAAAATTAATCTGGAAGAAGAAATGGTCAAGAATATCAAAGGAATTAATGAAAAAATTAAAGGTGAAGGAAATTTGTCTAGCCATACTAGATCTAAATTATATTATAAATCAACATTCATAAAAACTATTTAATACTGGCTAAGAAATAAAGTGGGAGTCAGTGGAATAGGCCAGGTACAGAGGACACAGAAGACAATAACTATAATAATCTACTGTTTGATAAACTCTAAGACTCCCTTAGGATAAGATCTCACTGTTTGACAAAAACTGCTGGGAAAACTGGAAAAGAGTTTGGCAGAAACTAGGCATAACAACATCTCATACCATATACCAAGATAAGGTCAAAGTGGGTACTTGATTTAGTCATAAAGGCTGTCACCATAAGCAACGGAAGAGAGCAAGGAATAGTCTACCTGTCATATCTCTAGATAAGGGAAGAATTTATGACCAAACAAGAGAAAGGGAACATTATGTAATGCTAACTGTATAATTTTGATTGCATTAAATTTAGTAGATTTCTTTACAAAGACAAAGTCAATACAACCAAGATTAGAAGGAAAGCAGAAAGCTGGGAAACAATTTTTATAGACAGTATCCCTGATAAAGGTTTCACTTCTGAAATACATAGAGAACTGAGTCAAATTTATAAGAGTACAAGTCATTCCACAATTGATAAATGGTTAAAGGATATGAACAGTTTTCAGATGAAGAACATGAATCTATCTATAGTCATATAAAAAACTGCTCTAAATCATTATTGATTGGAGAAATGCAAATTAAAACAACTCTAAGGTATCACATCACACCTATCAATTGGCTAATAGGACAGAAAAGGAAAACAATATATACTGGAGCACATGTGGGAAAATTGGAACACTAAGGTATTGTTGGTGGAGTTGTGAACTGATCCAATCATTCTGCAGAGAAATTTGGAAGTTTGGCCAAAGTGTAATCAAAGTGCATACTCTTTGATTTAGCAATAACACTACTAGGTCTGTATCTCAAAGAGATCATAAAAAGAGAAAGGACCTGACTGACAGACAAAAATATTTATAGCAACTCTTTTTGCAGTGGCAAAGAATTGGAAATTCAGGGAATGACCACCAATTGGGGGATGGATATACAAGTTGTGGTATAGGAATGTAATGCAATACTTTTGAGCTATATGAAATTATGAGTTACTGGATTTCAGAGAAACCTGGAAAGAATTTCATGAATACTGAGTGAAGTGAGCAGAACCAGGAGAACATTGTCCATAGTAACAGTAACATCGTGATGATCAGCTAAGACTGACTTAGTTCTTCTCAACAGTACAATGATTTAAGGCTGTTCCAAAGACTGATGATATAAAATGCTATGAACATCCAGAGAAAGAACCATGGAGTCTGAATGCAGATCAAAGAATATTATTTTCACTTTTTTTCTTTCTTTTTGTGTGGCATTTTTCTTTTGTTCTGTTGCTTTTTCACAGCATAACTAACATACAAATGTTTCTATAATAGCACATGTATAAATACTAGATTGTTTGTCACCTTGGGGAATAGGGAGGGAATGGAGAGATGGAGAAAAATTTGGAACTCAAAATCTTGTAAAAATGGATATTGAAATCTATCTTTACATGCAATTAAAAAAAAATACCATTCACCAAAAATGAGAAAATAGTTTGGAAAAAAATGTGCAAACAGCAACAACCAAAAAGTGATCTTGACCATAAAAACCTCCTGCTATATTAGAGACAAAATAAAAGCATAAATGCAGAAGGCAGCAATGTGTAAAGAGCTACAAATAAAGCCTTACTGCAAAATGCAAATTTGACTCAAGCCCAAGAAGAATTCCTGGAAGATTAAAAGGAAGCGGTAAGAGTGACGGAGGAAATATCAGAACAAGAAATGAGAATGATAAAAGAAAATAATGAAAAGAGAATTAATAGCTTGGTAAAAGAGGCAGGGAAAAAATATCAAAGACAATAACACCTTAAAAAAAATAGAATCATCCTAATGGTTAAAAAAAAGCATAAAAATTTACTAAAGAAAAGAACTGCTTAAAAAACCAAATAGGTTAAGTGAAAAAGAAGGTACAAAAATTTATAGAAGAAAATAACTCCTTAAAAAGGAGAATTATTCTAATGGAAAAAAGAGATACAAAACCTCATTGGAGAAAATAATTCCTTAAACATTGAATAGTGCAATTGGAAGCTAATGACCTTATGAGATACCAAGAAATAATTAAACAAAATCAAAAGAATGAAAAAATAGAAGAAAAGCAGAAATAACACCTTGGAAAAAAATAACTGAACTAAAAAATAGATGGAGAAGACATAAGCTAAGGATTTTTGGACTTACTTAAAAGCATGGAGGAAAAAATGATCCTAGACATCACATTTCAAGAAGTTATAAAGGAAAAGTGCCCTGGTCTCTCAGATCCAGAGGGTAGAAGTGAAATAACAGGAATTTTCTATTCATATCCTGGTAGCGATCCCAAAATGAAAACTCTAAGAATTATTATAGCCAAATACCAGAACTCCCAGGCCAGGGAAAAATATTTTAAGTAGGCAGAAAGAAATAATTCAGATATTATGGAGCTACAGGAAGGGTCAGATAAAATTTAGCATCTTCCATGTGAAAGGAGAGGAGGACTTACAATAAGATATTCTGGAAGAAGTCTAGCTAGTACTAGAATCAAGAATAATCTACTCAGAAAAAGTGAGTATAATTCTTCAGGGGTAAAATGGATATTTCGTCAAAAAGAGGACTTTTAAACATTCATGATGAAAAGACAAGAGCTGAATAGAAAATTTTATATTCAAACACAAGACTCCAAAGAAACATCAAAAGGTAAACATGAAAGAGCAAACATAAGAGAATTAATACAGTTAAACTGCTTACATTTCTATGTGGTAAGATGACACATGTAACTCTTAAGAGCTTTATCATTATTAGGAAAGTTAGAAGGCATATACATAGATAGCAGGCATATTTGTGACTCAATTATGTTGGCACAATCTTGGGAAAAAAAAACAATGAAGTACTGAGAAAGAAGGATATACTGAGAGGAGAGGAAAAGGAAAGGGAAAGTAGGGAAATTTTTCTCACATAAAAGAAGCTTGTAAAGAAAGACTTTTATAGTAGAGGGGAAAATGGGGGAGGAGGAGGGAGACACATTGGACAATGTTTGAACCACACTCCCTTCAGAATTGATTCAATATACACACACAATCAGTTGGATATAGAAATCTACTTATCTGAAAGGGAAATAATAAGGAAAATAGATAAAAGATATTGGGGAGGGTGGGAGATGATAAAAGGGAGGGCAGGTTAAAAGAGGCAGTGTTCAGAAACAAAACAGACTTTTGAGCAAGGACAGGATAAAATGAGTGAGAGAAGGAAAATCAGAAGAAAACAGGATAGAGGGAAATACACAATCAGTGATCATAACTGTGAATGGAAATGGGATAAGCTTACCAATGAAATGGAAGCAGATAGCAGAATGGAATAGAAACCAGAATTCAACATCCAATATGTCATTTATAAGAGACGCACTTGAAATAGAAAGACACACATGCAGACTTAAAAGAAAGGACTGGAGCAGAATCTATTATCCTTCAGCTGAAGCAAAAATATAGATCTAATTAAAAGAGATCATCAGAGAAAGCTAGAGTATGCTAAAAAAAAAAAAAGGTACCATAGACAATGTAATAATATCAAAAAAATATGGTGAACTTCTCTGATTGAGGCCTCATTTTTCATTTTGTGTGTGTGTATATACATATACACACATTCTATGTATATATGTACATATGTATACATATACGTATATATACATATATGGAATTTATTAAATTTATAAAAATAAGAGTCATTCACCCATTGATAAATGATCAAAGGATATGAACAGGCAGTTTTCAGAAGAAGAAAGTAAAGCTGTTCATACCCATATAAAAGTTTTCTAAATCACTCTTGATCAGAGAAATGAAAATGGAAACAACTCTGAGGTACCCCTTCATACTTCCCAGGAGTGACAAATGCTGGATGTGGTGAGGAAAAACAGTGCTGGAAAAATAGTGATCTGGTGAAGAGATAAAGATGAGAAAACATATGAATAATCAGACTACCTGAAAATTATGACCATAAAAAGAATCTTGATATAATAATAGAAAAAATAATTAAAGAAAATTTTCCTGAAGCATTAGAACAAGAAGGAAAAGTAGAAATAGAAAAAAATCCACTAATCACCACCTGAAAGAGATGTTATGAGGAAAACCCACAGTAATATTATAGTCAATTTCAAAAACCCCCAGCTCAGGGAGAAAATATTACAAGCAACAAGAAAAAATACATATGGTGGAGCCACTATTAGAATCACACAAGACCTAGCAGTGGTGACACTAAAAGACCACAGGTCTTGGAACACTGCATATCAAAGAACAAAAGAATTGGTTTTCTGGCCAAAAATATCATACGCAAAGAAGCTAAGCATAATTCTGAATGAAAAAAATGGATATTTTAATGAATCGTCAGATTTTCAGGACTTTGTTAAAAAAAAAAAACCTGAACTTAATAGAAGATTTGACAAACAGGACTGAAAAGAAATATAAGGTAGATACCAAATACCAATTACAAGGGACTCAGTAAAGATAGACTTTGCCTTTCATCTATGTAAAATATAAGCGTATGTCTAAGATTGTTATTAGTAATTGGGTAGTTCATAAGAAAGATTGGAGTAGACCTGAGCATGATATGATTTCAAGGACCAGAGCACATACCAGGAGAGGAATAAACAGCTCTCTTTTTATCATACCACTTTGAAGGAACTGAAAATTTACAGGTCTCTAGAGATATCTTTGAAAATAGCTCCACAAAACCCCTGAAACTTGGGGCAGTACACCCTCCACTTAATAAAGGGGTACAAGTCAAATAATTGGCTGGGAAAGTGAGCAAACAGGGGGAAAAGAATAAGATTATAGAGCTACTTTTTTGGTGAAAAGATGTTTTCTTACACAGTGATGAGGAAGATCAAGAAGAAGACAGCAAGGTCAAGGCTCCTATATTCAAAGATTCCAAGAAAAAATATGAAGTGTTCTCAAGCCATGGAATAGCTCGAAAAGGATTTTGAAAATCAAGAAAGATAAGTGAGGGAAAATGGGGAATAGAAATGAGAGTGCTGCAAGAATATCATGAAAAACAAGTTAAGGAGACCCAAAAAATGCTGAAGAAAATACCACCTTTAAAAATAGACTAACCCAAATGGCAAAAGACGTCCAAAAAGCCAATGAGGAGAAGAATGTCTTGAAAAGAAAAATTGGCCAAATGGAAAAGGAAGTCCAAAAGCTCACTGATAAAAATAATTCCTTAAATATTATAAGGGAACAAATGAAAGCTAATGACTATATGAGAAATCAAGAAATTATAAAACAAAAAGAATGAAAAAAATACAAATGTGAAATATCTCATTGGAAAAATAACTGACCTGGAAAATCAATCCAAGAGAGAGAATTTGGAAATTATTGAACTACTTGAAAGCCATGACCCAAAAAGACTTAGACATCATCTTTCAAGAAATTATCAAGGAAAACTGACATGATATTCTAGAGCCAGAGGTCAAAATGGAAATTGAAAGAATCCACCCATCATCTCCTGAAAGAGATCCTAAAATCAAAACTCCTGGGAATATTGTAGACAAATTCCAAAATTCCTAGGTGTAACAACAATGCTACTTGCTGCTATTGTGGCTGTGTAAGGCCAATAACACCAGCACACAGGAGGGTTACTAGCACAGGTTCTTTGATCTGCTTTTCTAAGGAAAGGAACTTTAAGGGGTTAACAATCTTACTTTAATTAAACATACATACATCGTTCACTTAGTTCAGGAGGAAAAGTCAGCACCTTGACCTTCAGAGAATACACAAACAGAAATTACAAGCTCACAAGAAATTTTTTAAAAAGAGCAAAATAACACAAATCAAATGACAGGCTTCTAGCCATCTGACCAAGACATTACATACATAGTTACCAGAGAGAGAGGCATCGACATCTGGGTTTTTCAAAACCAGGGGGGCTCCTTAACAGTTACCTAAAGTCTTGTCTGGTCAAATCACAACACAGTCTTCCAGTGTGTGAGCCTCAAGCAAAATGCTAACCTCAGAGTATATATACATTTCTTCAGGGTCAGAGAGTGTCTCAACCTTGCGACTCAAACCCATGTGACCTAGGCCTTCTCATGACTTAAGCAAGCCATCAAAGACTCCCAATTTACTCAAAGACTCTTGATTGAAATAAAGGCAAGGTTTAAAGACACTTGATTGCCTTAGTGCTGAAAAGCACTTCATAACAAAAGACAACAAAAAGTCTCACTTTACTTGCCATTACATATAAAGCCAATCAGTAAGTGAAAGATCTTTCCCATCCATTGAATAGCCTTCAAGTGTGGCTAAAAAATGGATGCCTGATTAGAAACAGGCCCACACACTTGCACTGACTAGGTACAATGCCCCAGGCTAGTCAGCAAACTAGTTTGCTATTTGGCAAGAGGTGTGAACCCCTCAGGGTCTTAAGAGGAGTTGCTAAGACCAGAGCAAATGGTATGTGAGCTGAGTTCTAGGTAATCAGATGATGGCTAGGATTGTACAAAAAAAAAAAAAGATCCCAGAACTGGGAGCAGCAGAAATAGGAGCAGCAAAGAGGAGAGCAGAAGGATTCAGAAGCAGAGAACCAGCATTGAGAGAGAGTGCAGAGCAGAGAGTGCTGAACAAGAGAGAGTTGTGGAGATCAAGGAACTCAGGAGAGCTGCAGGAGAGAAAGTGCTGAGTAGAAAGTTATGATTCTCGAGTGATCTTTTATAGGGAGGCCCTAGCATTGAGGAGAAGCTACAGCATGGCTTCGTTCCTTGCTATAATTTTCTTGTTACTACATTAAGTTGAGCTTATCTGTTTTGAAATATTATTGATACAATATCAACTTGGGGGCATTGGTCCTTGGATCTGATCCTCTAGAGTCTAAATAAATGTTATACTTCCTCTGCCTCATACCTAGAGAATTCCTTATACTTAGCATTTCTGAACCACTCAGGCATGTCCATAGTCCTCTCCAAGGTCATGAATTTTGCCTTAGTGCTATATTACATGGGGTCAAGGAGAAAATATTACAAGCATCCAGAAAGAAACAATTCAAGTATTGTAGAAACACAATCAGGATAACACAAGATTTAGCAGCTTCTACACTAAGGGATCAGAGGGCTTGGAATATGATAATACTGAGGTCAAAGGAGATAGGATTAAAACCAAGAATCATTGTGGAACTCAAGGCTATAAACTAAAAATTAAAAAAATAACTATAAAAAAGAAACGAATTACCTACCTAGCAAAACCGAGTATAATATTTCAGGGGAAATAATGGAATTTGGCATGAAATAGAGGACTTCCAAGCATTCTTGTTGAAAAGACCAGAGCTAAATAGAAATTTTTGAGTTTCAAAAACAATAATCAAGAGAAACAGTAAAAAGTAAACAGAAAAAAAGTCATGAGAAAATAAAGGTTTCATTAAAGTTAAACTGTTTATATTCCCACATGGAAAGATGATATTTGTAACTCAAGAGACCTTTCTCAGTGTTAGGGTAGTTAGAGGGAATAAACACACACATACACACACACACACACACACACACACACACACATATATATATATACATACATATATATTCATGTGTGTGTCTATATGTGTTTATGTATATGTGTATGTATATATATATATATGGATATGGATATATGTGTGTGTGTGTGTGTGTGGCAGAGGGTGAGGTGAATATGAAGGAATGGAATCTAAAAAATAAAATTAAGTGTTGAGAGAAATGTACCAGGAGAAAGAGAAAGGTAGAGGTGAAAGATAGTAAATCATCTCACATAAAAGAGGCAAGAAAGAGTTTTTACAATGGAGGGGAAGAGGGGAAGAGGTGAGAGGGAATAAGTGAGCCTTACTTTCATCAGATTTGGCTTAAGGAGGCAATAAGATACACATTTAATTGGGTATGGAAATCTATATTATCCTACAAGAAAGCAAAGGGAAAGTGGATAAGAGAGGGGAGATAATAGAAGGGACAGCAGATTGGGGGAAGGAGTAATCAGAAGCAAACACTTTTGTGGAGAGACAGGTCCAAGGAGAGAATAGAATGAATGGAGGGCAGGACAGGATAGAGGGTGATATAATTATTCTTTCACAACATGACTGTTATGGAAGTGTTTTGCATGACTATGCATGTTCATATGTTGAATTGCTTGCTTTCTCAATGAGGGTGGGTGAGGAGGGTGGAAGAGAGAGAATGTGGAACTCAAGGTTCTGAGAATGAATGTTTAAAATTGTTTTTTCTTGCATCCTGGAAATAAGATATATGGGCAATGAGGTATAGAAATCCATCTTGCCCTACAGGAAAATAGAAGGGAAGGGGTAAGAAAAGAGGGTGAGGTGTAATAGAAGGGAGGGCAGATTGGAGGAAGGGGTAATCAAAATGTATGCTGTCCTGTGGTGGGGGGAGAGGAGAGAGATGGGGAGAAAAATTTGGAATTCAGAATCTTGTGGAAGTGAATATCGAAAACTGAAAATAAATTTATATTAAAAAGTACAAAGTAAAAAAAAAGGGTAAGAAGAAAAAAGAAAATGAAGGGAAAGAAGAGAAAAGACAAAAGAAGGCACAGAGAGAAGTATTTATTGCAACATTCTTTATAAGACAGGAGGAAGCACTTGATGTTAGCCAAGAATAAACATAAATAGCTGAAATACTGAGATAATCTATGTCTGTGACTCTGAAGAGAGCCTTTGTCTGGATTAAGCACAAGGAAAAGGGGTTATATAGGTTAATTTGTCATAGTGTGCCTGAATCAAGGAGTCCAAACAGAACTGTTATTACCCCTAGAGTCAAGTGCCTGAGAGGTATCTGATGATCTCATGGTATGAATTTGGGCTTCAAGTGCGACCAACGATTTTGGCTAATAAACTTCAGTTATGGTTTCATCCCCACTCTCTCACTAATCTTCAATATCTTTGTACCTACTAGTTTCTTTCCTACTGTCTACAAACAAATCTAGATCTCCCCTTAGGCTTCAAAAATCTTCACTGAATCCAATTATCTCCACTAATTATAATTTTATATCTCTTCTCCCTTTTTTGTGTTCATACTCCTAGAAAAATCAACATATAACCAGACCCTTATTTTTCTTTCCCCTTTATACCTTCTGTAATCTGGAGTTTTACCTCATCATCTAAGTGAAACTTCCCTCTCCAAAGGTTCCAAGGAATCACCCTCTTCTCTAGGTGCCTATTTCTGGTCCTCTTTCTATGTGACCACTTCTCATTCACTTTTGCTGGATCTTTATGTGAGGCACACCTCCTAACTGTGAATGTCTTCCAGGGCTCTGCCCTAGGTAATATATTCTTCTCCTTCTATACAATTTCACTTAGTTATCTTATCAGTTCTTATGGGTCAAACCATCGTTTCTATGAACATCATTCTCAGAACTATTTATTCAGTTTTAATTTCTCTCCTAAGATTAAGTCTTACATTACTAATTGAGTTAAACATCTTAAAGTACATTTCTATTGGGCATCTCAAATTCAGTATTTTCAAAACAAAACTTATTAGTGTACCCTCCAATCACCCCCTTTTCAGAATTTCTCTATTATTGTCTAGGGCAACACCATCCTTACATCACCTAGGCTCACGATCTCAGTGTCATCTTTGACTCCTCAATCTCACTAATAACACATATACAATTCGTTGTCAAATCATATTACTTACTCTTTCACAAGATGTATCTCATAATCCATTTCTCTACGTTTACACAGCCATAATACTGGTGTAGGCCTTTATCACTTCACACTGTACTGTGAAATAACCTGATTGCCCTCCCTGCTTCAAGTTTGTCTCTACTCCAGTTAGTCCTCAATTTAGTGTCCTAATGTACAAATCTGACCATGTCACCTCTCTACCAAGAAAAGTATAGTGCTTCCTTACTACTATCATTATCAAATACAAAATCTTATTTGCTTCTAAAAAGCCTTTATATTCCTATCTCTTCCTACTTTTACTAGCCTCCATGTACTTTACCCCTGACCACATTCTCTAAAATCAAAATGCACTGATTTTCTTGCTTTTTGTTCCATTCCATCACTGTACCATATGTCTTTTTGCTGAATATCACCAAGGCCTAGAATGTTCTCACTCGATATCTCTACCTTCTGTTGTCCCTGGCTTCCTTCAAATATCAGTTCAAATATTACCTTCTTCAGGAGGTCATTTGGGGTCCTACTTCTTCCCCCCCACCACACACACATGCACACACTACTAGTGTCTTTCATTTGATATTACATACTGGATACACCAATTATGCTGTATTTTTTTTTATTTATACGGTTATTTGCATGTTTTCTCTATTATTAGAATTGAGCTCCTTGAGGGCAAGGACCACGTTATTGCTTCTCTTTGTATCCGTAGGGACCATAGCTGCTACATGGTAAGCACCTAATACATTGCTTGTTGATTTACCATAGCATGTGTAACAATAAAGAGAGCAGGTTTTACATAAGTGAGTACAAGGGCTCTCAGGTTGTAATGCTAATGAGTGATTCTTACATGGATAAGTTTGTTTTGTAAGGTAACACAGACAAAGTTGCAGAGATATCTGCTTCTGCATACTATTCAAATCCCACTTTCTCAGAGAAGAATGTTTTACTCTTTAGTGGAAAGGTTAAAAGCAAAACATCTAGTGTAGCTATGAATTTTCTCTTTCTTTTCTTGGTTCTTTTCTCTGGCTGAGTAACAAGAAAGTTAACCATTTCATATTTATTGACATTTTCTGCCTATCCCATCAGAAGATATGATACAATCCACTGGACTTTTTATCCACCTGGGATCAAGGTGTATTTACTTTCAAGGCAATTGGTTTTATCCTTGTTAAATGCTGTTTTTTTTCCTGTCTTATCTATGCCTCTCTAGTTAGGAATTTTCAGTTGTGAACCAATTTGACAGGGTCAAATCTGCATTGTTTTATCACTCACAAGAAGTATATGTAATTGAATATATTAAAACGAAACATTGTCTCTGTTGTCTTAAGAGTTAAGTCTAAGACATTGGCATCTTTATTCTTTAATGACCCTGAATTAATAGGAACAATTTGACATTTAAGTAAACAGTCTGTAAGCCAGATAAAAACATGACTTAAAAGAGATGTACTGCCATCCTGAAAACATTCTAATTAGTAGTAGGACAATTTGAATAAAAAGATTTTCTACTCTGCTATTTTGCATATCATTCATTTGATCCTCCTATACATAGACAGACAGATATAGAATTTTTAAAGTATTACTTGTTATACCATAGAGGCCAATCATTATTATTATCTGCTTCCCTGAATCTGAGTTTCAACAGAAGGAATCTTCTAGCATAGAAATAGTTAACATTCCCAAGTAGAAAAATTAGGAAAACTATTAAAGATAGCGATAGCAAAATTATTAATGACAAGGGATGAAAAACTGAGATAGAGAACTGGTCTTGAATCAAGAATCTCTTATTCAAGTCCCACTCCTGATGCATGATGCTGTATGATGCAGCATAAGTCACAAATTCTCAATGTTCTAGACAACTTTATTAGACCAAAAGATGCCAGGAAAATGCTAATTTGTATTAGCAAAAATAATTTCCTCATCTGGGAGTTTTTCATGAAATCACAAATGATATTAAAAGTCTAATCCCTGCCTCCATACTCTATTGATGATTATTAAATTATCTTTAGGTACCACTATACCTTCGTGACATTCCAGCATATCCTTGAATGACAAACTTAGTTGCCTTTTCTTCTTAAAGTGGATGAACAATAAAGTGTTGAAATAAAAGAAGCTAGGATTTCTTAAGTCTGAGAAAATTATAATTAAATAAATAAATGAAATTAGTTGTTTTATAGTTCCTTATAGAAAAACAAATGAGCTCTAAAACACTAACAAAAGGAAAGAATGTTATTGATTATAATGAAATACCAAGAAATACCTTATATGCTAGAGATGGTCAAGGCATATGCTTCTGGGAGTCCATTACAGGCATATAACTCTATGGTATATTTCGTCTTATAATTCTATTGCAATTAGATAATTTACAATTTCAGAATTTTAAAAGGTGTCAAAAAGACAACTAATCCAACCTATTCTTAAATAAAATTCACAACAACATCCCTGACAGGTAATAATTAGGCTCTTACTAGAAGACCTCAAGAAACAGTAATCCATTTTCTCCTGATGCATCTAAAATGATTTTTAGGCATTAATAATTGTTAGGAAAGTGTTCTTTGCTCAAATAATCAAAGTATCTGTGATATCATGGACTTGGATGTTTCCTCCAACAATTCAAATCATAATCCATTTAGAAACAGCCTTATTGTGTAAGTATTGCCCATATTCTCCTATACGTTCATAATAGGAACTTCACCTAACATAATTAAGACTTTCTCCTACTTTCTCTGAACATTATGTGGATACCAGTAGTCTTCCTACTGTCCACCAGACATCTCTTAGCCTTGTTACAGGATCAATTCATCTTCTTATTCTATCATATATTTTCCTGATGACATCTTTTGCTCCCTCTCTCCTTTAAAGTTCTTCATTTGTTGTATTTTAAAGCCTACTTACAACCACTATGTTTGTCTCAATGGATCTATTCTGTGATATTAATTGCTCAGTTCTTCAGTCTGTTGTGTTGAATCATAGTTATATAATAACATTGTCATATCATAACCACAGAACAATGCTGGAATAAAGTTGGTATTAAAAACATGGGCCTTTGTTTCTAGAAGGTTAGTATACTCACCTACTTGATTTTGGATCTAACTCATTGGCCTTTACAAATGATCACAAAGAAAGACAAGCTCTATGCTGTTGTTGTTGTATATCTGCTGTACGTTATAATCAGGGAAATAGGCATTTTTATCCACTTATGTTTTCCTTTGTGAATAATCAAAGCAAACTCTTTTCAAGGGGTATGGATCTTTTCCATGAAATTATGCAATGTTTCAGGGCTTGTCATAACTAATGTCATAAATGTGATATCATCTTTAGGCACCTTTCCATCATTTGACTTGCCTGATACTAAAACGTTCTCATTTTCCTACCTCTTTTTACTGCTCCTTCTCTTCTGTGCTTATTGATTCCTCCCGTCCCTCCAGCGATGGCCTTAATGTAAGCCATAAAGCTTTGTCTCAGGCTTTCATGCCTTCTTTCCTTATATTTTCTCTCAAAGATTTCATATTCCCTTAAAGCATTAACAATTATTACTTCTCTTTTGACTGAAAAATCTCTGTTTGGCCCTAAAAACCTCTTAAGCTCTTTTCCAAGCCGTAGTGTTTTATTTCCTGGTGCCTACTGGGCACCACTGCATGATAATTCCTCTTAAAGCATCAGTCAACATACCTCAAGTCAAACACATGTACTTTCTATAAAACCATGTCCATTTCCTGAATTAAGGATTTATGTTTTGAAATTAACTTTAGTGGTTTATTTTGTTTCTACATCATCTTTATTTCTTAATATGTCCACAGGTAAGCTTGAAGTTAGCTCACATTGGATCTCCATGGTCTAAATTTTCAGTGTGAACATTTATACTTCAGAAATCAGCCAATGCTACAAATCTGGTCTTGATTTATTGATTTGCTGATTTTCTAGACTTGAGAAAGTGTTAATGTAGATTAAGCATAAAATTACATATTATCAGCACTTTTAATATGTAAGCTCCTTGAGGGCATGGACTGAGGTTTTGATTATTTTATTTAATTTTCTTTGTATCCCTGGCACTTAGTATAATTCTTGGTTGTTAGTAAGCACTAGATGTCTCAATGGATAAAGCACCAGACTTGGAGTCAGGAAGACTCGAGTTCTAATACAGCTTCAGACACTTCTTAGCTGTGTGACCCTGGGTAAGTCATCTAACCTGTGTTTGCCTTAGTCCATTGGAGGAGGAAATGGCTAACCACTCCAATGTCTTTGCCAAGAAAACACCACAGAAAATATGATCCATGTGGTCAGGAAGAATCAAACATGACTTGATGACTGTACAACAACAAGCACTTCATAAGTGCTTATTAATTGATCATACAGATGATCAACCATTGTGAAGATGTCCTTTCTCTCTATTAAATTATAAGCTTCTTGAAGGCAATGACTTTATCTTATCTTTTATTAATAATTATGATAATATTATGACTAATGATACTAGCATCACATGTTGACATTGATAATATTTTACATTCATAAGACTTACATTTCTAAAGTTTGCAAAGTGCTTTGTATATATTAATTCATTTGATCTTTATAACACCTCTGATGATTAAAAAAACAGACCTTTTACTTTGATGGTTTAGGGATCACTCAGGAAGGACCTTCTTTTATCAATGGGAAATTATTTCTGCATTTAGTATTAAAGTGTTTCCTAGGGCAGCTTGCTCAGGTGCATCCAACAAGTATATGTCAATTTCAGGACTTGAACTCAGGGCTTCTGACTCTGAATCCAGTTTTCTAACTACAGAGCCAATCTGTCTATCACTCTGAGGTAGAAACTAAATGAATTATTATCCTCATTTTACAGGTGAGAAAACTGAAACACAAAAAGCAGAGATTCCCAACCTGGAGTATATGTATCCCCAGAGGGTCATTATCTGGTAAGTTTCTTAATTATCTTACTAAATATAACTCATCTTTTCATATCCTCACTTGTGTATATATTCATGGAAAACCCTATGCAGTATTTATTTCCTTTTGCATTAAATTGTGGCTATGAAAGGCTAACTTAGGACCCAGAAAGATCTGGAAGTCTTGACATAGAACTTAAGTGACAAGGCCCCCATCAAATAACTGGTATCATAAGCAGAATTAGAACCCAGGTCCTTTCAATTATGGGTAAAGAATTCTACCTATCACGGCACAGTAGATTTAATTAGTCTAGTGTTTAATAATAGGTACTTAAATAATGTTAGATTGAATGAATGAGTAAATGGACTAATGATTCAAATAGGGATAGCTTTGAAATCATGAAATAGTCCTATTCCTCTCAATGCTAACTTATCAGTAGACTTTTGTTGCAGTTGAAAGATAGTTATTTAGGCATTGGCAGAGTAAGTTTTAGAAGTATGTTATTCACTATCTTTAGCTAAGGACCATCATTTTGTTTTGGCTTGTAAGATCTGCAAATAACTCAGCCTAGTTACCTTCCACCACCCCTACCTCCTCCTCATCCCTAGAATTGCTGTCTATGTCTCTTTTAGTAAGGCCAGACACAATATAGGGAAACTAATTCAGTATTCATTGTAAAAAGCAAGGATTTGCACATTGTAGTTTGACAGTCAGTTGCTTGTAAACAGGTTGGAACACTTGAGCAGGCCCTGAACATCAATAGCTGTACCGCTGAGCTTGTAGGAAATGCATATTGCTTCAAGGAAGGAACTCATCTAAAGAGATGAAATGAAAAGCAGTATTCAGAATGAGAACACTGACTCATGATTGCATTCAAAGCCCTTTCCTTAAAAAAATGGTAGGCAGGAGGGGGTAACACATGTATGAAGCAAACCTGAGGCAAAATTGCTTGTGTCAGAAAGAGATAGGGAGAAAATAGAAAGGAAGTAACTTGAATTGAATAGCAGACAACTAGTTGGCCACTCCAAAGTGAATTTTGCCCTCAAAAGTGTCAAAAAGCTAATAGAAGAGAGAAAAGAATTCTCAATGAACTCTGAAATAGCAAATTTTCTTTCAATAGTACACTGTGACTACTGGGGAGAAAAACAGCAGGCAGAAAATCTCTGAATGGATGATAAAATTCAGAGCAGGAGAGACAGAATGTTTTATATTTTGTGGACATTCTAGGTTTAGAGTAATATATTTAACAAGCAGCATGTGTGTGTGTTTGCGTGTGTATGTATGTATGTGTACATGCACTATGACTTGTCTGTGTATTTTAAATACTCCAGTGATTTAATTGCTTTAAAGTGTGATGATGAGACAGCTAGGTGGTGCAGTGGCTAGAGTTTCAGGGCTAGTGTCAGGAAGACATCTTCCTGAGTTCAAATCTGGTCTTAGACACTTACCAGCTGTGTGATCCTGTGCAAGTTACTGAACCCTGTTTGCCTCAGTTTCTAAATCTGTAAAATGAGGTAGAGAGGAAATGGCAAACCACTCTAGTATTTTTCCCAAGAAAACCCCAAATGGAATCACAAAGTGTTGAATATAACTGAAAAATGATTGACCATCATCAACATGATGATAATATTGAATAATGCTAATTCAATTCATTAGTTTCCTTTTCCCATTGAATCGGATTTGACCCATTTCATCATTTTCTGGAAGCTTTCTTTGCACTGACCAGATCTGGACCCTCTGTGTCATATAATAAAATCAGCTACTTATCCTTCAGCTCATCAAAAAGTACAAAGAAAATGAAGGAATTAATTAATTAATCAATCAATTAATTAATGACAAATGGTATTGATTTTAAGTGAAAAAAATGAAAAGAAGAAAGGAAACGTGGAAAGCTACTTCAAAGAACTGAAAAAAATGTATGGTATTCAATCATAATAAGGTGAAAATGAAAAATCAAAGCAGAAGGAAAGCTCTTCAAGAGCTTTAGAAACAAAAGACATTTTAAGACAAAATTCTGGCCTGTGTAAGATGAGATTTTAAGGCTTATTATAGATAATTCCCCTACTTAACATATGGGAAACTGAGGCTCAGAGAATTAATGTGACTTGTTCAAGGCATCATCACCAGTTAGAGGCAGACTTATGATTGAAACATTGGACTTTTGTTCTTTCCATAAATTCATTCTCCCTCTTTGCTTAAAAATACATATTCTATTCAAAGATGATGCCAGTGATCAAAATGAGATTATAAGGACAACTAAAATCTATCTCCTCCACAAGCCTTGTTGAATTACTTAGTCACATGCTTTTCAGTGTAGGACAAAATTGATGCCAAGATTTCAGAAATCAAATGTATCTGCTTTTATCCTCTTCATTTCATCTTACCATGATTTTCTAATGGGATCCATGGCCTAGCAGCACCCTTCCCCTGGAGCTCTGGTTAGAGTTTCATAGAGTGGATTCAACATCATGGAAGCCTCAATGTCTAAAATAAGTGGATCAGATTCCCCTCCCACACCCTACCATTTCTGGATTGTTTCCCTAACCTTAGAGTTCTGGAAAAAATCTTTTCCACAGAACATATATGTTGTTTATGGCTCATGCCTAGGTTCTCTTTAAAAGAATTAACAGAGACCTTTCTCAGAAAACAATAATAAAGTACTCCAAACAAAACAGGTGTTACTTATAGGACAGGAATTTATTTTGTCCATCATGAAAGAAATGTTTAAAATACAAGAATCAGAAGTACATATTCCAAAATATTTAAAGCACAGAAAAAACAAATAATTCATACCCATTATTATATTCTTCCTAAAAAGAGAAGACAATTTATGAGACCACCAAGCAGTCATTTCACTTTCTTCTCAGTCCTGTGCTATCTAAGCAATTCACGCAGGCCCAATCATCTGGTCAGGCAGATAGCATTTTTTAGTCCTTTCTGGGTAAGGATTACTCTGGTAGTGGAATATTTGTAGGAATAACATACTCTATGCCTTTTCACTGACTGTCCTAGTCAGAATATATTTCTGAACATTCTTCTTCCTTACCTCTACTTCCTGGCTTCTAAATCTTCCGTCTTCAAAATTCCACTTAAATCTTACATTCTACAAGAGACCTTTTCTAGTAACCTGGCCCACCTTCAACTTGCCTTCACTTTAAGATTATATTCTATTTACTATATAGCTATTATATGATATGTATGTAATATGTTATATATTATAAAATATGAAAGAAAAAATCCTCATCCCTGTATTTTAGGCACTGAGTTTTCCATCATACTGAATCTGGTTTGTCTAGGTCTCAAACTAGAGCTCCTGTGGAAGGGACTCAATAGACCGTGGATCACAATAGAAAATACACATTATATAATTATAAGTTACTATAAAAATTAATAGTAACCCTTTCTCATAATGGATATTAATGTAAATTATAATTATATTATTATATTACACATTGTATACATTATATCCTTGCCTCTTTCTGCTTTCCTAGTATTCTTGTATCATATTCCTTTCCAAGTACTCTATTATCCAGTGAGGTTGGTTGACATTTCTGCTGTCATACACACACACACACACATACGCACACACACACAGAGTTGTGTATATGCGTATTGCATATGTGAGTACACAAGTACATGTATGCACATATACATATGTATATGTAACATATAGCACGGCATTATAATGTAACATTTAATGTATAGCATAGTATTATAACATCTTATGGCATAATATATTACATAGTATGTAGTACATATTTTTATATATAGTATATACTATTATTGCACTGCCTCCCTCAAAAGAATGTAAGCTCTGTGGAGGCAACAGGCATGCCTCTTTTTGCTGGCCCATAGGAAGCACTTAAGTACTTGTTAAGTGATTTCCCCCTGGGTATCTAGGATTGGCTTGAGGACCTAGGGTTTTTTCTTAGGGAGGAAATACAAAGGCAGAAGAAGGCAGCCAGAGATTCAGTCTCAATGAGTAGCAGGAGGAATAGCTAATATTTATATGGCACTTTCAGGGTTTCAAAGTACTTTTTACATATTCACTTATTTGATCCTCACAATAATCTTGTATAGTAGGTATCATCATCCCCATTCTACAGATGAGTAAACTGAACCAGCAAGAAGTTAAAGATAAGTGACTTGCCAAGGGTCACACAAGGCACAAGTCAGTATTCAAACTCAGGTCTTAAGGACATCATGATGATATCAAATGCCAAGCTCTTAAAGTGCCATTGATTCTGATTTGGGGAAAGTCAAGTGAACAAATGAACAGGCTGAAAGCCTGCAAGCTTTTAGTGCTCTCAAAGTGTTTTCATAAAGGACAGTCTGATCACTGTTCCACTGGTCTGAGGTCTGCAAGTTCTTGACCTGGGGTTGCATCTAAAATTAGTAGAATGTTGCTGTATTCTTCCCCTATGAAACATCTGGGAAGCTCTATTGGTTTAGAGTAACAGAACTGTAACCTCCCCTGTGATCTGGTGTTCTGCCCTGGTTAACCCTCTGCAGTCTTCAGGCTAGGCTAGATGCTGGAAGTGAGACCATACTCTGATCCTGGCACCTGTGGTATGCCACTAGTATTTATTTCTGAACTTAATGCTTTCTCATTATACTGCCCACACACTTTCTACTCCAAATGCCCCAAATGGGCACAGATCTCCTTCTTCATCCACGTTGTATCTGTGGCCTAGAACTGGGTGTTGAACACTAAAGCTGCCATTTGGTTCCTACACTTGCATGTGGTCTGTATGCTTCTGGGGACCTTCTCTTTCCTCGATGTGCAGTTTCTTATTGGGCACTGGAGTGATTTAGCAGCATGTTTCTGGCCAGACAGGTCCCCAGGATCTATAGACCTCTCTGTCTCTCTGTGCTGACCAAGGCAGGCCAAATCACTCATACTGACATTTTTTACCAGATTGCCCCATCAATTCTCAATCTTATGTGTTTTCTACATCTCTTTGTTTGAGAGAGAGAGAGACTCTGTGTGTGTGTGTGTGTGTGTGTGTGTGTGTGTGTGTGTGTGTTTTGGGAGAGAGGAGGTCACTATTATGTTTCCTTCTACTTTGTCATCTTGGCTCCACTGGATGGAAGACACTAATATTAATATGGACAAGGAAAAGTGTTTTGAAGGAAGTGAGAAGTTAGCCAAAAATTGAGGGGAACCAGGAAGCCTAGAAGAAGAGTGATAGCATTTCCAAGAACAAGATACAGCCCGTAAAAAGGCTTGGAGTTAGGAGATGGTGTGTCTTGTGGGGAAAACAGTAAAGAGGCCAATTTAACTGGATTGTAAAGTACACGGAATGGAACAAGATGCCAGAATACTGGGAAAGCAAAGGAGCCAGGACATTAAAGGTTTTAAAGGAAAGTAGGAGCTCAAATTTGATTCTGGAGGTAATGGGGAGCCAATGAGGTTTATGCAATAAGAGGATGAAAGGGTCAAACCTGAGTTTTAGGAAAATCACTTGGATAGTTGAGAGTTCTTTACTAAATGTGCAAGAAATAGTCTCCCTCTTCTTTTCTTATGCCTTACTATGAGAACAGTTTCCTCTACAAGAGTCTATCCTCTATGACCCTCAGTGGCCAATCCTGCTTAACATATTCTGATAGGGACCACTAGGCAGCATTTGTTCCTTAGCGAGTGACCAATTTGCATATTCATTGCCATGAAACCAAAGCACATGCCCAGCTATATGAAATCACCTCTGTCCAAAAATTATATTTTTTAATTTATTTTTTTTTTATTTTTAGCTTACAACACTCAGTTCCACAAGCTTTTGAGCTGCGAATTTTCCCTTCCTCTCTCTACCCCGCCAAGATGACATATAATCTGATATAGGTTCTACATATACCTTCACATTAAATTTATTTACACAATAGTCAAGATGTAAAGAAGAATTATAAACAATGGAATCAACCATGAGAAAGAAGAAACAAAAAAGGAGAAAAAAAAGAGCAAATAGTTTGCCTCACTCTGCATTCAGAGTCCATAATTCTTTCTCTGGACATGGATAGCTTTTTACATCATGAATCATTTGGAGCATCCTTAGAACTTTGTATTGCCAAGAAGAGCCAAGTCTATCAAAGCTAGTCATCACGGATACTGTGTGTCCGTAATTGTGTATAATGTTCTCCTGATTCTGCTCCCCTCACTCAGCATCCGATCATGTAAGTCTTTCCAGGTTATTATGAAGTCTGTCTGCTCCTTTCTTACAGCACAACATTCATATACCACAACTTGTTTATCCACTCCCCAGTTGATGGGCATCCCCTCGATTTCCAATTCTTTGCCACCACAAAAAGAGCTGCTGTAAATATTTTTATTCATATGGTTCCTTTTTATACATCATAATTAAATGTATGTCTTTATGTAGGTATATACATCTGTCCATATATAAATATGAATTTAATTACCCTGAGGTATCTAATTATGAAAACAACTGGCACACAAGTCTATCTAGTTCCATTTTGCTCATGAAAAACTACAGTTGGATCTAGGTGTCATAGCAGAATCTCAGAATTTCCCCCTGTTTCAGGAGGCAGAAAGTAAATGATTACTTATCAATTCAGCACAGAAGATAGCTAAGTGATAAAACAGATAAAGTGCTTGGTCTGAGGTCAAGAAGAACTGAGTTCAAACCCAGCCTCGGAGTAATTGTGTGACCTTAGGCAAGTTTTGTAACTCTGTTTTCCTCAATTTCCTTAAGTGCAAAATGGGGAATAATAATAGCACCTACCACCCAGAATTGTTATGAGGATCACATGAGATAACATCTATAAAGTGCCTAGTGCATAGTAGGCACTTAATAAATGCTTATTCTCTCACTGTAGAAGGGATTTTGTGATAAGGTAAGGGTTAGACTAGATAACATTTACCATCCCTTCCAAATTTGAGATTAAAGTATTCTCTCAAATACATTCAGAGTCATCTACTCTAACCTCTACCTGTTTAAAAAATCCTTTCTACCAATAATCATCCAGCATCCCCTTGAAGCCTGCCAAAGACATACAGCATCATGAGGCATCCCCTACCATTTCCAGACAGCCTTTTAGGGAAGTGATTTTTATAAATTAATTTGAAATATGCCATCCTATAGCTTTTACGAGAATTTTGGGCAAGAACTGTGCCATTTGGTATTTTTAGACCAGGGCTTCTTAATTTTTTTTCCACTTGGGACCCCTTCAGTGCTTCTTAAACCATATAGTGTTGCCACCCATAGTTTAAGAAGCACTGCTTTAGACCATGAACATTCTTTAGGGAGATTCTCTATGTAAAAAGTTTTGAAACTATTTACCTTCCTGGTTACTCTGCCCAGCAGGGGCACCCAGTTTGATGATGTCCTTTGTAAAAATAGTGCCCAGAGTTAAACACAAAATTCCAGAGGGGAAGTGGTGAGGAGGTAAACTAAGGAACTAAATAAACTGACTATAGACAATTGAAAAACAAACAATGAAGTCACCATGCCATTTTTTTTCACTGGAAACTAGATTAAATTGAACTCTAAAGTTCAGTCCTCTGTTTGAGGCCATTGTACTCAGAGCTGAAGTGTTCAACACCCTGTGGAAGTGTTGTACGTGCTAGCCAGGGCCTGCTGAAAGTTTAAATTTATGCCCAAGCAGTCACATACAAATACTTCCATGAGAAAGAACAGTGCCTTGATCAATTTTTTTCACATGTGCAAAAGAAGGAGGTAGACCTTGACCTCCTTGTTCTGTCACCATTAGATTTTGTTATCTCAGATAAATAAAAAAATGAGATTGGTGCACTCCTAGTCATATGCCATGTTGATAATTAGCTGCACAGATCTCCCATAGACATGGGGTGATTAACCACAGCAGGTAGGATTCTTACGAAAGACCGGTGTAGGTGGACAGCAGAAGGTAGTTTATCTTTGTTCAGATGATCACACTACACATAATATTCATATTCTTGTGGAAGTTGGAGATGTTCATTGTGCTGTAATAACGGCATGCAGTCCAGTTTGATCTCATCCTCCTGTGTCTCTCCATAGGAAATATCTTTATTGATGAATCCACTGAGTTGAAGATTAGTGCTTCATTCTATTCCTTGTAAATACTGCTTCTTAAACAATTGTGAAGATACGACTGCACATTGAAATTAGCAGCTTGTAGGGCCATGTACTTGAATGGACTTAAATAATGTCACAGAAGAAGAGAAAAAGAAGAATGCACTTTTCAAAGTACATCCTTCTGGAAAAATACATACAATTGCTGTGGTTTATTTTGCCGGTGGAATAGCTAGTGGAAATATGCTCTTAGACCTCAATGTTTGGAAATTCAATTCTTCTGGTCAGAAGGTGCACTTTAATCTGATTTGTTTGAGACTCTAAGAGTTTGGAATTTCAAAGAGAGAAGCAGGTAGAATAGGAATTACTCAGAGAACGGCACTATGAGAAAAAAAAACTTAATAAATGACTAAGTATAATTGTAAACTAATGTCATTGCCACTGTTATTCCTCATGTCATTAGACCTGGTGGATTTGAAATGTACACAGTCCTAGGTGGTTGTATTTTAACAAATTACTGTACTTATTCTTGTCTTTTGTCTCCATTTTGCCCTTCTCTCTCCCCTCATTTTTTTTGTTTTAATAAATAACCTCCAATGACAGCAGAGGTTCCCTGACGGGTGGCTTTTTGGAAGAGGGAAATTTAAGATCATCAGTTAGTTGTACAGTAAGAAGCAGAATCTTCCCTTGGGGACTATTTTTCACAGAAAGTCGAATGCTTTCCATTCTCAATGGAGAAGCAAAAATAATTAAAGGTTCAACAAGCTGCACCCAGCAGTTTGCTATTAGGCTGAAAAGGAGGGGGATGGTGCCGGGGAGTGACTGTGTGATTGAGCACATCTTAATTTCCCTCACACCAGGTCAGTCGCCTCTCCTTACTGCCTGTGTGACCTTGGGCAGGTACTTAGCCTCTCAGTTCTCAGTTTTCTAATCTTTATAATCAGGAAGATTAATTAGATCTTCTTTAAGGTCCTTTTTTTTATCTCCAACTGTGTAAATCTATATGATCTTCCCAGTAGTGAACTGCCAATTAAGCTGACATGCCTACACAGTGTCATGTATCTTTAACTCCAAACCACCAAACAGAAACTAAAAGACTCTTCCTAGGCATCTTTTCCACCAGTAACCTTGTCTCATGGATCAGAGACTATGTCTTGACAGACTTAATCCTTTAATTTTTGGAACTCCCACCCCGGGACCCTGGTGAGGGTCTTGTATGGTCCACTACCTCTAAGATGACTCCAATAATATTTAAATGTTTTCAATGTATTCCCCACCAGTTGCCTTGCTGTATATGTACATATACAGCAATATTATATATTATATATACATATAGATATGTATATACATATACGTATACACATACATATACACATACACATACATATACATATACATATACATATACATATACATATACATATACATATACATATACATATACATATACATATACATATACATATACATATACATATACATATACATAAACCCACCTTTCTGCCCCCCTTTCCAATTCTGGAACAATAATCAATTTAATACTGTCATTGCTACTAAAAAGGATGTGGCAATTTCTTCCCCTAAAGCCCTACTCACCTTTACTGTAACTTTCCAAATAAAAATGCCTCTACACTGAGAATATTCCCCTATATGTGTTATCTCCTTTTAAATTATAAGTTTGTAGAAGGTAGAGACCGTGTTCAATTTTGTATTTATACTCCTGGTTCTCAGCACAGTGCTTAGTATATGATAAATTTTTAATAAATCATAATTGATTCATTCAGGGAACTGACCACTTAATGGTCTTTTTTAATGATGCCACAAATGCCTTGGCACAAAACTTGAAATCTTTAAGGAAGAGAAAAAAATTAAAGGAAATACTATTTCTTAATCCTTTTGCAAATCACATTATAGTCTTCCTCACTCCCCAAGTGCGGCCTCAAAATAATTTATGAAGAAGGCAAAATTTGTCTAAGGTATTCTACTTTCCCTGCTGCCAATCTTCCATTTTCTTGAATTCCTTCTTACCTATTTCTAGACACCCAATGTCCTTACAATTCTTTTAGGGTATCCAGATCCCCAATACTCCTGTACTTCAATGAAACTTGCCCAGGCTTCACTTTCAGGATTTGTAGTAGTGAGGTCAGGCATTGTTCTATCATTATTTTTGGTATATCAATATATTTTTATATCATAAACTGCATTCTAATAAACTAAGTAAATAATTATAAAGTTATGATTAAGTAAGGATACTTGTCATATTCTTAGCATAATTTCAATTTGCTTTCCAAAAATTGTAAACCAATTTACAGCTCCACCAGTGGCATATTAGTGTTCTGGTCTTTCTACCACCCCTTTAACATCAACTATACCAATTTTTTGTCATCATTGCAAATTTGGGGGGCATAAGTCAAAAAAAATTACCTTTTTTCTTATTATTAGTTATTCAAGAAACTTTTATATGGTTCTTAATAGATTGCAATCCTTTTGAGAATTTATAACAACTTGTAAGGGTATTTTTTTTAAATCCTGATAAATAATACTAGTACTACAAAGTATTTACCTTCTCCTGGATTGTCCTTCTTTGGGGAGTTTTATGATACTGATCTATTTTTTTGTTCTTTTCCTTCCTATCTGATCACACATTCTCAGTCTTTCTTGCTGGATCATGACCCATATTTCCTCTAGAAACTGTCTCACTTTCCTGAGAGAATGAATTCACTCAGTTTTATAATTCTACCAAGGACAGAGCAGCCCTGAATAGTGAGGGAGTACAAGCTCGACTAACTCAAGTATATCCAGTGGGCTCAGATCATATTGCATATCCAGCTGTCTACCCTGCTACTGTCCCGTAATCCTCCACCACCATGCCATTCAGCTTTCCTTTTCTCAGTATGAGAACTGTATTCAAATCATTGTGACCATTGCTCCTAGCAAAGGATTTGTTTGGTAATCATCACTTATGGCTAAACTCACCATCCCTTTCACTCCCCAGACCAAATATCCATTTCTCATATGTGATTCCCCTATATCTGGTGCCTCTCCCCCATATAATTCAAATGCCTTTCAAAATAGGAAATGTACTTATTTTGTACTTATATTTGTGTAGATAGTAGGCATACTAGTAAATGTTTCTTTCATTCTTTTATTCATTCATATCCCATCTCTCTTTTGGTGAGCCACATGGCTCTCCTGAGAGTATTCCCTTTCCTCTCTATACTATTCCTTGGTAACTTTTTCATCTCTCAAGTTTTAATCATCGTCTGTATTCATTCATTCAATAAAGATTTATTAAATACCTACTATATGTCAAACATCATGTGAATGACTCTCAGATCTATATAATTGGACCTAATCTATCTCCTGAGCTCTATTCCTATATCAATATCTGTCTGTTGCACATTTCCCACTGGATGTCTCCTAACATCTAACAATCAACATGTCAACAAACGAACTCATTCTTTTCCTGTAAATCTACTATCTTCCAATCTTTTCCATTTCAGTTGAGGATACCACCTTCCTTATAGTTACCTAGATTCACAACCTCAGAGTCATCTTGGATGTTTCACTCTCTCTCACCCCACATATATACAATTGGTTTCTAAGTCTTATCAATTCTACCTCCATACTCATCTTGTCCCTTGCTTCTATTCACATGGCTATCACTCTGGTTCATTCTCTTACAATCTGATGCTTTGATAATGACAATGGCCTATTAGTTGATCTCCCAGCCTTCATTCTGTGCCCTTTCTAATCCATCTGCCATACAGCTGCTAAAGTGATTTCTAAAGCAAAGATCTGATCATGTTACTGCCCCACTCAATAAAGTCTGGTGACTATGATTTCTTGAATAAAATAAAACCTTTTCTGTTGAATGTGTAAAACTCTTCAAAACCCAAGAGGGTAACTAGCCCTTAGTCACAGAGCTAATGTACGTATATGATAGTCTGGACTTGACCTGAGGTCTTTCTACATCCAAGGCCAGCTCACTCTTTATCTCCTGGGGCATACTACCTATCAATCTAAATGCTATGAAAAAATTCTAATCTCAGTTTCATCTGTAGCCTAGCAATTCTATAAAACATATGAACTATTCAATAACACCAAATGTCCTGAAGGAAAATAAACATTGTAATAAAATGATTCCCAAAGTTGTAGAGCAATATGGTTTATGTTTTCTGAAATGGTCTCCATTTATGTTAAAGAACCCCACATTGTACCACAAACTAGTCAAGGATGGCTACAAAATATGAACAAAAGGATGAAGTTCTTGAATAAAATTTTAGCGTGATATATTAGACCATCGGAAGTCATTTGCAGAGAACATTCATTACTAAATTTTCCCTATGTTTTAAAATAATTACTGGGTATTTGTATAGGGCATTAAGGTTTACAAAATACTTCACATATATTATCACACACCATTAGGTCTTCTGCACAATCTTATGATTTAGATGGTGGAACTATTATTATATCCATTTTACAGATGAGAAAACCAAGGCCCTGAGATGACTGGCCATATGTTCGTTTTCATGATTATTGTTAGTGTGTCTTTCACTTTTCTGTTTACACTATTTTTTTTGTATTTTGCATTTTGTTGCTGCTTAAAGTTCATCCAACATGGATTTTTATCAAAACGACATGAGAATCAAGATAATTGTACAAGAATTTTCATAGCAACATGAAATGTATTTTTTTAAAGGAAGTGACCTAAATATCCAACATTTGATAAATGGTTGCTACCTTAGAATCATAAAATAATTAAGCATGAACAATTTTAAAGGTAGAAAATACTTTATGAAATATATAAAAAGGAAAAATTACCTGGATTAGAAAAATGGAATACTCACTAATTGTAATCACATGCAGAAAAACAAACAAAATGAATGCATAAAAAATCTTGGTGGGAATATACGCAGTTATTGAAAAAGGGCTATGAGAGTTTATGCCTTGAAATTAATTTAAACACAGTCACTAAGCAAATTTTGGTGCTTGTAGTGATATTCAATGCTATGATTTAAAAGTTAATAAACTAAAGTCTTATTATAACATATAGCTTTTGATTCAACAAACATTTATTAAGTGACTAATGGGTACAAAGCACTATGCTAAATGCAAGGGATACCACAATAAAATATCAGATGAAATATGCCCCTCCAAATAAGAGTTTATATTCCTTGAGAAGGAATGTACAGAAGTGATTGTCCCAAATTGCACAGAATAATTAGGGCAAAGTAATATCAAGACAAAAAACCTTTAAAATAATCTATAAGTCAAGGTGGATTTCCTTATTCCTGAACCACAAATCATATTTGCTATTTTTTTTGCTGTTCTTCTATGTGCCTATTTTTATAATTCAGATTATTATCTAGGTAAGATAAGGGAAGATGTTTCATTTTATGTCTTTGTATACCCTTGCAAATGACACACGCTTAATGAATGCTTATTGAATTGAATCGAGCCTTCTTTAATTTTTCACTGAATTTCTCTGCTCCTTGATCTTTTATTTTATGATGCTAGTGATAGGGACTAGATCTGTAATTTCATTAGACCAGAATTACACAGCACCAAGAGTGGATGCTTTCCAATTTGTACAGCTGGAGGGAATTCATATATGCATGAGAAAATGGATCTCGCATAATATGATGATACTGTAATAGATATATTATTTTTTTATTTATCTTGAAGAAATAGTGTAAAGCCTGTCAGTTAATCAACAAGCATTACTAAGTGCTTCCTATGTGCTAGGCACTGTACTAAGCACTGGGATACAAAGAAAGATGTAAAACAGTAACTGTCCTCAAGTAGCTTATATGCTAATGGGAGTAAATATGCAAAAATATATGTGTATATGTATGTATAAGTATGTATACATGCACATATACATATATGTATTTGTCTATATATATATGTGTGCGTGTATATATGTGTGTGTATACACACACATATATTCATAAAGGTCATTTCAGAGAAGCACTAGAAGTGAATGGAGGAAAGAGAGAAAATCCTCCTGCAAAATGATGAGTGCTACTTCAAAGTAAATCAGGGAACGAGGCAGCCAAGGTGAGGAGGGAGAGAATGCCAGTCATGGGGGAGAGTCAATGAAAAGTTGAGATAGTGTCATCTTTGAGAAACAGCAAGACAGTCACTGTATCATAGAGTAAAATATGTACATCTTATAAATTAATCACAATTATTTTATATTGTAATTATTTGTTAATGTGCTATTTCTCCTCCCATATTATAAACTTTATGATGGCAGAACCTCAAGTTCTACCATATGTGGTCTGTCTTCCACCTGAGCTGTCAAATTAATCTTCTTAAACCACAGATCTATTGTTACCCCTCCACCTACTATTCATCACCAGTGGTTTGCTATAAAGTCCCTCATAACTTGCTGCCCTTCTCCATTCTTTCTACTCTCCTTACCCTCCCTCTCCCCACATATTCTGCAATCAATTGAAGCTGGATACTTTGCTTTTCCTCACACAAGTCACTTCATCTTCCAACTACAGATGTTTTTACAGGCTGTTTGCTATGGAACCCGCTTAGGGACAGGCCTACAAGGGCTATATCATGTTGTACATGAAGCCATAAGTCTGTGCCATAACAACTTCAAGCAATAAAATGGGTTTGTACAACAAAAGTTTTCTGGTGGGTCCTCATATAGAAGACCAGCACCTGAAGCAATTAAATCGAGATTTACCAGTAGTCTGCTCTAATGAATGACAATGACAATAATGAAACAACATTTCAAAATTTTTTCAAATTCAAAATTCAAAATCAAAATTCAAAAAAAAAAAGGTTCTAGCCAAAGCAGTACTTAGGGAAAACCAATATCTCTACATGTATGCATCAAGATAAATAAAACCGTGCATACCCTTTGATCCATCAAAGACATGTAGGTCTGTATCTCAAAGAGATTGAAGAAAAGGGAAAAGGACATATTTGTAATCAAATATTTATAGTGGGTTTTTTGGGATGTTAATAAATTAGAAATTAATGGACTGCCCATCATTTGGGGAAAGGTGAACAAACTGCAGTATTCCATTGATGGCATACTATTGTGCTGTAAGCAATGAGTGGGATGATTTCAGAAAAACATGGAAAGACATATATGAACTGATGCAAAAAGGAGTAGTATCAGAAAAACATTGTATGTAGTATCAAATGTGAAAGACTTAGCTACTATGATCAAGACAATGATCCAAGACAATTTCAAAGGACCCATGATGAAAAATGCTATTCACTTCCAGAGAGACAACTGATAAACTCTGAGTACAGACTGAAATATATTTTTTAAAGTTTATTTTTATAGCTTATTTTGTTTGTGTTTTCTTTTGTCTCACGGCTAATATGGAAATATGTTTTGCATAACTCCACATGTATAATTGATATCAAATTGCTTGGCGTCTCAAAGAGGGAAGGAGAGGGGGAGAGAATTTGGAACTCAAAAGTTAAAAAAATATAGAATTATTTTTTTAAAAATTGCATTTAATTGGGAAATATTTAGAGAAAGATAAAAGTAAATTTTAAAAAAAAGATAATTCAATTGCAATCTAATACAACCAACCACTTCTGAATATATACTATAGACTTTATATTACCATGCTCAATAATGGACAATGCTGTCTAATGTTTATAAGAAATGAAAGTTCTTTATCTTTTATAGCCACTGAGAGCTTTTTTCAGTCAAATTCCCTTAGCATTTAGAATCACTGACCACAGGAAGCCAGAGTGTATTTGTAATGGATAGAATGAGTTCATTAATATAAGTGAATAACAAATTGTGAATAATATTAATCAAAATGTAACACCACAAGATTTTTAAAACCAAGTAATTAAAGAATTCTGATGTAAGGGAAAAGAATTCAAAACAACAGTATAACATTAGAACCTACTTGAATATATGAATTACTCCATGATCAGAATCTATAAGGTAAATAACAATAATAACACCTAACATTTATATATTCATTTACAAATGTTTTCTCATGTAGAAACCCTGAGGAATCACAGAATGCGTAATCTCTTCAAAAGGCTTATACATTGCTGATTTGTAACATTGGTATTTTAAGACCACAAATTCATGGATAGTGCTAAAATTGGTGTGATTGAAATTGTGTGAGAACACCAAATTAGGACAGCAGCCACAATGCCAAATTAATTTATATAATCAGTCAATTCTGTTTGCTGGGGAAAGGAAAAAAAAAGTTGACACCATCCCCAAGATAATTGCTTCAATTATTAATATCAAACTAATTAGAAATAAACAAGATTAAAGTGCATGAATCACAAGATATTGAGTGACTTCAGTGATGAGGCAAAGGAGAATGTGAGACCTAAATATCATTACAAATCACAGTGTAGTTTTTTTTTTTAAAAAAAAAAACATGATTAGCTAAAATAGGCAAATTAATAGACTAGATGGAACTCAGTGAACAATGACAAATTTAATACATTTGGACACCTAGATCAAGCAGAATGGAAGGAATTACTTCTGTTGGATACGAACCTTACAACACTTTTAGAATAAAAGAATTTTTCAAGAAGAGACATCAAGGATCTATCTAATCAAACCTCATAACAAGAATCCCCTCTATTAATGTGCCCATAAATAGACATATTTAGTATTATTGAATATGTCAGGAAAACAAAGATTTTGTCATCTCAGTAGCTCACTTCATTTTAGGATAGATCTTTTTTTAGGAATTTAAAAAATATATTAGGCTTTAAAAAATTTTAATCTCCTGTGACTTCTTGATGTTTGCTTTTCTTGTGTTTTCTAGGACTGTGAAGAACAAACTCTTTTACAGTAAAGATTCATCCGTTTTAAAGACTGTGATCATAAATCTTTGCTCATGTTCCAACTTCAAGTTTTCTCTAAGCCAAAAATATTCATGCGTTTGAATTATTCTCACAATAAATTAATTCTAGTCATTTCACTAGTTGGTTAACAAAGGACATGCTGCATGTCTTTCCTAAAATGAAAAGATGAGTGAACTTTTGATCTCTCTGTTTCTCTCTCTCTTTCTGTCTCTCTCTCTGTCTCCCCCCCACAGTGTGTGTGTGTTTTTCTCTATCTCTATAAAGATATGAATGAGGCATAGTGTGGCACAGTGAAAAGAGCACGGGACCTCAGATCAGATGATACTACTATCTATGTGATCATGAGCTAATCACAAATCCGTCTCTCCACTTTATCTTTCTCATCTTTAAAAACTGGAGATAATGACACCTACCTAATACTTACAAGTTTGCTGTAACAAGATTGTTATAAGGAACACATGAAATATTATATGCAAATGCTATACTAATGTTAATAATTATTGGATATGCCACTAGATGATATAATGCTTCAGTCTTTTTTTCCAGAGAAGTACAAATTACAGGCCTCAATTTCATGATCATAATTCATTAATCCATAAGGTAGACATAATATTTAAAATGTTTTATGATGCGTGTAAGATTTTAGTTCATTAAAATGTTATAATTACTGTAATAAAACAGAAGAATTTGCCTATTACACAATCTATTAAGTGGACTTCAATAAAACATGAGAATCTCTTTCTATGACCTTGGAATTATTTTTAACCTTGCTTATAGTACCACAGATCTATCGCTGGAAAGGAAACTGAGAGTTCATTTAATCTCACTCCTTCATATTATAATGAGGAAATTGAGACCACCAAGCAAGCTTAAGCAACTTACCTAAGGTGACAAAGATAATAAATGGCAGAGCCAAGATTTAGACTCTGGTCTTGTTAGCCTAAGCTCAGTTTTCTTTTCACTTAATCTTGACTGACATCACTGTGTGATTTAAAGCCATATGGCTCTACTCAAGTTAATTTTGTTGTTAAAAATAAAGTCTTTGTATCAATGAGCAGTTTGGGATCATTGAGAACTGAGAAACTTATAAATACAGCCTTCTTTCTTCTGAACCAAGATCATTATCTATCTGAAATTCCTTACCCTGACACCCATTGTGATACTTAAGCTTGACTTGTTGATCATCAAATTAGGTTTGATCATTTTTGTGGTGGTTCTAAATAGTCTACAGTATTTAACTACAGTGGTGAGAAATCATTGAGAGCCTTGTGACTAGAAGAGAAGGCAGGATGATGATGTAACAAATATCCAAGAAAACAGATGGCAAAGCTAGTAACACATTGGTTCCTCTAAGGCATTTGAAGAATAAAAAGAAGACTTCCAGGGCAGTAGAGAGTTTCTAATGTTTTCACTAGTTGCTTACCAAAGAGCATGACTGATTACTCCAAGGAAGTTCTATGAATAAATAGAGATGTAATCACACAAGATACTTTTTGGAGAAAAGGCTTTAATGTACTGCTCCATTATGTCTCATTTCTCCAATGATCTATAAACAACGAAGTACCATGGAAACAACATCTGATTGATCCATACAAGACAAATTTTCAGATAAGACATATAGGTTCCTTGCATCAGTTTTTGGATCTGACTAGGTTTCTGGTGGGTATAACCTAGATATTTGGTTAAAGGTTTCTAAATAGAAGTAGAGGCAGTCCTGTTTCCCAGCCATATAGGGCTAGATCAAAACAATGCAATAAGGTTTTCTCCCAATTCCCACAATTGAGTAAAGTTTTCTCACAGGATAGACTTTGGATTAGATCTATAATTGAATAAAATGGGAACTGAGATAGCTCCAGAATTGAGTCACAGTATGGCGTCAGCGTGGTTCACTCAATTCTCCCAATTAACCACTTGTTGTCTTAATACCCTGTAACAACAATGCTACTTGCAGCGGTTGTGGGAGTGTAGGACCAATAACACCAGCACACAGGAGGGAGGCTAGCATAGCTTCTTTGATCTGCTTTTGTAAAGGAAAGCGAGTTAAAAGGGTCAACAATCTTACTTTAATCACATACACACATATGTATTATACATATATATGTATATATATACATGTACATATATATTCTGTGTGTGTATTTATAAATTCACTTAGTTCAGGAGAAAAGTCAACACCCTCAGCTTCAGAGAAAATACAAACAGAAACTACAAGCAGAAACTGTATAAACAGAGCAAATACAAACAGTGAAGACCAACAGACAGGGCTTCCAACTCTCTGACCAAAAGCAATACACACACAGTTACCAGAGAGAGAAGCATCAACATCTGGGTTTTTCAAACGTGGGGTGGGGGGTTCCTTATTGGCTACTCAAAGTCTCATCTGGCTACATCACATGAACACTCTTCACATGACTGAGCCTCAAAGCAAAATGCTAACCTCAGAGTATATATATGCACTTCTTCAGCATCAGAGGGCATCACAACCCTCATGACCCAGTCTCATGTGACTCAAACTCATGTAACTCAGGCTTCCATGTGACTTATGCAGGTCACATGGGCCTATTAATGGATGGGAAAGATCTTCGTATTAAGCAAAAATACATAAACACTACATACCCTCAATTCTCTCAATATATCTATTAAATGATATATTATTCAAGACCTTTTTCCATGGATTTTGTTGACGCCTTTCTTTCAGTTACCTTCAAGACTGATCAATCAATGCCTTCAAAATTGTGTGACTTCCACCATTGATCTCCATTGTGACTATTCTAGTCCAACTTATCTTTTTTGTGTTTGTTTTCATTGGTGTCATTTCTACTTCCTCACAAAAACATATCAGAGATTGTGAAGAGCTAGAATCTGATAGCAGTGACTCCACCATCAAAGATAGAGAAAAGAGTTTGTTATCAAAATCAATCTTGATACATTTTCCCCATTTTTTCATCATTTTATTTTCCTCCTTTTTTATCCTGAATTTATTCTTGGGATGATCTAGCTCTTTTGACAATTTTGTTGTTAAGTCATTTTTCCTTCTACTGCTTTCCACAGAAAAGATCACAGATTCACCCAAATATTGTATTTATTAGGTGGACCTTTTTGTCCCTCTTGAATTTCATCAGAGAAAATTTTGTTACTATAGGAATCAGGCAGATTTTGTTGTAATGAAATCTAAACTCTGATATAGCATGAATCCTGAGGGTGGCAGTATTATAGTAAAGTACAATTGTACTTTCATTTTTAAGCTTTAGGTTTGATCAGCTTTAAGCCATCTGTTGCACATGATTGAATTATGATTAGGAAAACAAACAGGACTTTAGTTTTAGAAGAAAACAGGCTGATGATAAATTATATTTCATACTTTTAAGAATGAAAATGTTTTGACAAAAAAAATCCGTATTAAGGTATCCAAATTCTCTGCTAGGTTGTTTATTTAATAACTTAAAACTTCATCATTCAGCAATTTTTTATTGAGCAAGCAGAAGATAAGACTCAAAGGGGAAAATAATCTATTTGAGAATGCAAGATATAGCCACAGTAATGACAACATGTTCAAAATTGTCTTCCCCTTAGCATTGTTCTGTATTATTTTCATCCAGAGACACAAAAGCGACAGGAAAAATCTAGTCTCAAAGGATTAATAAAAGGAGTTGGCAAACAGTTCATCATGCTATGATAACAGGGCATTTAAAACAAAAAGAGCCAATTTCTTTATGGCAAGAAAGACAGGAGAGGCCTCAATGGGCGGCCAGGTTTCCAGGTGAATTTTTTGGTGCATGGGTGTGTTGAAATTGTATCTTGTTATGGTCACTTGAATATCCCACCAGGTAGTATAGTAAGTGGGTATATAAGTAACCAGAGTAAGGTAACAATAAATTAGAAATAGGAATTAAAAGTATAAAGGAAAACATAGCAAACACTTGCCAAAAACTGACTTCTGAATTAATTAAAGCCTTTGATTTTGGAGCAAACCATTTCCACTATTTCAAAGTCAATAGAGATGAATCAGTTTACCCAAGGTTATGTAGGTAGTCACAGGTAGACGACTATAGATTGACCTCAAATCTCTGAATCCAATGTTATTTTCACTAAGATGTATTTTGAATAACAGAATAATAATCTACCCAGAAGGAAAGGTCTCTCAGATGATTTTGCCTTAGTGGAGATTGCCCTAAATTCATTAATGGTCATCTTCAACGAAAGGCATAAATGATGTATTTTATTTTCTACATAGTTTTAGATTTACTGGATTGAGAATTCCCTACAGATGCTCATGAATTCTGGGAGGCCATTTGTTACAGAAGAAAATGTACCAGACTCACAGCCAAGACTTCTGTGTCCTAGTCCTTACTCTGCCATGCGCTCACAATATTAACTTGAGCAGTTTTCTGAACATCCATGAAGCTGTTTTTGGTTATTGTTGTTGTTTGTCTGTTTTGTTTTTTTAAACTTTCATAAAATGATCTCTAACAGCTATAAAAAAATCTGACAGTCTGAATACTTTTCTAAGGGAAAATGATTAAATTTAAATTAGAATTTATGGAATCATAGAGTCTCAGATTTGGAAGGCCACTGGAAGGATGAATCCCCTTCACACCTTCCCTTAAGTGTACATGGATTTATACTCTCTTTTTGAAGATTATCAGTAATCAATTCACTTCTTCCCAAAGTTTCCACTTCCCCCAATTCTTTGACCCCCACCCTGAAGGGATGGGTAAGCACTTTAATTATAATGATGTTTTTCTTTAAATTGATTCCACTCAAGTCAGAACTTTTATTCATCTTTCCAAGGATTTTTTTTATCCCTCTGCTGAACTTTTTTTTTTCCTCCAGAAGAACTTAAAGAAGCTTTTTTAAACATTACTCTATGGCTAAAGTATATAGCATAGCAGGTGCTGCATTTTTTTTGGAGCCACAGATTGAGACAATGAAAGGAAAAAAAATATCCTTGTCCTAGTGCCTTAATAGCGTTGAGAGTTCCAGTATATTTATTTTCCAGGGTTCCCAAACATTTCTATACGTAAAGTTTCTTGTGTCTACGATCTCTTTTTCAGATCTTAAAGTTTCATCCTCATGTATAACCAAAGAACAGACAACTACCCCAAAGAGGGCTGATGACTAAAGTTTGTTAACAGTAACTAATTTTCAGCTTTTAGCCTATAACAGGCTATAATCTTCAGATTTTTTAGTAGTAAAAGTTTCTTACACAATCGAAAGAGCTTTAAAGAAAGATTAGTGTCATCTCAAGTGTAGCCTTAAGGATAACATCAGACTGACAGACTACCAGAAATGCAGTTGTTTCCTAAGTCGTCGGCACATTCATCTTGCTTTGTTGATTATGAATTTGACAGAAAGGAACATATTCTTGTTTTATTACAATCTGGTTTGATTTCTTCCTGAAAGCTTTGGTAATACCAGGTCATTAGTGAGATTCATGAAAAGATCAAAGAAATGGAAGGAATTTGTTTTTTTGGTAAGCAGAAATAGCTTATTCTGGGCTAAAAATAAGTTACGTTTTGAACCCAGGGAACCATAGACTGGGTTATTTTTTCTACCAGCACATTACTACTTCCAATCTGAGTTTAACAGCAAATTAAATACAGAAAAAGCTTTGTTTTGTTTTATGACTTGAGTTAGCCTAGCTTAGTGTAAAATGCAGAAGATGTAAGTTCTATATCAAAAATGAACCTTTGATTTTCCTTCTAAAGGCATTGTATTTTTTTCTTTAATACTTCCCATTGGTGTAGTATGCAGCTTTCACTTTTTTCTCTATTTTTTAAACTTCAATTTTGAAGTCACACCATGTAAACTCTGTGTGATAAAATTGCTCTTTATTACATGGATTAAAATAAACCTTACCTTAAAACTTTTCTCCCAAAACATAACTAGCAGAAAAAGGTTGATATAAAATGACTAGCTGGGGATGCAGGGCGCTTCTAAACAGTTGTAATAGGCTGGGATAACTGAGATTTTGTCCCAGGGTGATGGAGTTTAATGGGCATTTAAAGTACTTGTGGCCCTAGCAACAACTTCAAAAATCACATGGTTAGCAAGAACAAACGGTTAAAATATGAAGCAAATATGTGGTGTGTCACTGCCCCTGACTTCTCTGTAGAGGCCTCCCCCTTAGCCTTTGAGAGAGTTATGACTTGGGGACGATGATCTTATTATTACAAACCCGAGAGAGACAACTTTGGACCCATTTCATGCCCACTGACTTAGGCATATATTGTGCTATTTGCCTTGGGCAAAAATAATTCCTAGTGGCAATTCTTGTTCTATTCAACACAGCCTAGATTTTAATTGGGTCCTGTAGTCACTTGAAAACTTGCATGGCTTTTTCTTTGCCCTTCTTCCCTCTGTTTCTGTGGGTTTTAGCTGTATTTTTTTTGCTAATTTAGTATCATTTCCCTAAATTTACTGGCTTTTACAGTTTGCCCATCCATTACCATTGCCATGAATCTGAATATAAAGAGAAATTTAACCTGTTTTTCTTTGCACTTTCAATTTTATTGACATGTTTCATTTTTATATTACAAATATTTGCAGTTGAATCTACTTCCTAAAAGATCTCTTGCATGAGGTAAAATAGTCAAGAAAAATTGGTCAAGTAATTAGTAACACAGTAAACTCATCTGAAATGTTATGGAGGAAAAAGAACTTAATGTTAACTCTCTGTTGAGCAAACCATCACGAAAGTCATCCAGGCAAAGTTTTTCTGTGATTTTGAACTATTCCAAGGTTTCATTAAACATATTAATTATGGATCTCCTCTGGCTAGGCCTTATTTGTCAAAATTTGTCAGCAAACTACTAAGCTTATGTTGGTTAATTAAACTTAGATCCTTAATTTTAAAAAAGGGTGCTTCCAGAAGAGCAATAAATAAAAGAAACCATTTTCAGTGATGAAACTGCTTTAGTCAAATTTTACCTGCATTCTAAACCCATCTTCTCATTCCAGGTACTTCTATTTGTGTGGTACGCCTCCATCTTCATTTGTGGTATGCCTTGTATTTTTCTGCATAAGAGTCATTAGTGTATTAAATGACAAACAATACTATTTGATGAGACTCAGTCTTAACCCTTTAGCTTTTTTGCATTGTCGTGGCTGATATTTGAAAATTTATATTCAATTCTTTTAAAAAAAAATATTAACCTTCATTTTTTTATCTCCAAATTTCATAATTTTTCAGAGAAGTTTCTGGAGTGAGAAGCACAGGTAGGGTCTGCCTACTGAAAGAAAGTCACCAATGTTAGAAGCAGGGCTGCTGGGTACAGGGATATTCTAGGTTGAGAAGGTTATGGTGTTTAGGAAAGTTTCAAGTTGAGAAAGTAGCTGAGTCATGGTAGTGAGTCAGAAGCAGAACCAGCAGGGGAATGGATAGGTAGTGGGTAGAGGGGGGATGAATAGGTAGAGTAGGAGGAGTTTATAACTCATGTAGCATTGAGAACTGGACTTAGAGTTAGGAAAACCTGAGAAATCAGTCATTTAACTACTCCAAGCTGCTCAGAAAACTCAGGTGCCTTAACTATGAAATGGGGATAATTAAGGAGCACCTACTTGCACAGGTGGGGGAAGAGAAACAAACAAAAAATAGTTAAAGTATTTTATAAACCTTTAAGTTCTATACATGTGAACTGTTCTTAAAATGGCTGTTATATTAGGTAGTAGAGAACAATTTTCAAAATAATTATTGTCTAAATAAAAAAGGTTAGTTAAATGATTGTCTCCTGTGTGAGTTAGATTATATTGACAGGTCATTATATTTAGAAGTAAGAAGAAAACAAAAATACATAATGGGTGTCTAATTTTAAAATGACTTAGGCCAAGGCCAGCTAGGTGGCACAGTGGTTAGAGTACTGGTGCTGAAGTAAGAAGGAACAAACAAAAAATAGATGAAGTATTTTATAAATCTTTAAGTTCTATACATGTGAACTGTTATCAAAATGGTTGTTATATTAGATAGTAGAGAACAAACCCAGCCTCAGAAACTTACTAGCCGGTGACTCTGGGCAAGTCTCTTAACCTCAGTTCCCTTCAAAATAAAGTAAAATGACAATCTAAAACACCAGAAGTAAACAGGTTTGGTTGGTTGATAAATGACAATTTCCCATTCTAACTGTTGCAGAAAGGGATATTTATCACGTTGAATATAAACGATGTGGAAAAGCAACCCTGCAAAGAATTTCAATTGGGCAAATAATTGTTTAAAAAGTATTAATCTGGTAAAAATGCCATCATCCACCAAATGTGCATTGGCATCCATTCTCTGCTACCTCCCTTTCAAATGATCCTTGCCTCTTTTTATTCTCTCTGCTGGCTGAGAAGTGAAGAGAACCCAAGCATCGGTCTACATTAAATACGCTGATTTCCCATGAAAGTAAATCACAAAAGAAGCAGAGAGACAGTAGATATAAATTTTACTGTATCCTGATCTCTGAAAGTCAGATTTTCTGTGAGACTTCTTGGAGGCCAACCGGAGAGCAGATGTGGCTCAAAGTGAATAAAATAGCTACTCTGTGGGAATCAACAGGAGAAATCAAACTCTCAGCACTTTTGAGTTCTTAGTCACCCCATCTCTCTAAACCAACTCTAGTTTCCTTACCTGAAAAGTGAATGAGTTGGAAACGTCAAAAGTCAACATTCATTCATGATCTAAAATGCTGTGATCTCATGAGATACCTAGGGCAGGAGGAATTTTACTTCAAGAATATAAAAGTATAGAAAGCCCACATTAGAAGGCACTGAAATACTTAAAATTCTTCCTTCAGCAACAGAGAAGTAGCAGAGTACCTAGTATTAATGATACTTAATCAAAATAATAAACTTCCTGACAGGACACATGCTGAAATCACCATCAATCCAAACCATCTCCTTGCTCGTCCTTCTCCCCATCAGTGTCCTAGGTGAATAAACATTGAAGGGCTTTGGCTTTTCATATGATCCTGACATCCCACTGAAAGAAAGGGCATATTTTGTTCTGCTTGATTAATGAACAAAAGTTCCTAGAGTCTGTCATATCAGTGTAGAATGATGAAAAGAACAATAAATTTGGAGTAGGAAAATCTAGCTTCAAAACCCACCTGTGTCATGTACTGTGTGATTTTAGGCAAGTTGCCTAACCTCTCTGGGTCTCATTCTTATCTGTAGAGGGCAAGGATTGGACTAGATGGGCCCCTAGCTCTAATTCATTTTTAATTAATTAATTTCTAGTTTTCAAGATTCACTTTTACAAGATTTTGAGTTCTGAACTTTTCTCCTTCCTTCCCTCTCTCTCCCCAAAATGGCATGAAATCCGATTATAGGTTACACCTGTATTATCCTATTAAGCATATTTCTACATTAGTCATGTTTTAAAAGAAGAATCAGAACAAAAGGGAAAAACCATGAGCAAGGAAGAACAAAAAAAAAAA
>CM053627.1:182035628-182052096 GCA_028646595.1 Phalanger gymnotis | reverse complement strand
AGCTGATTCCAGCATGTACCCCTGGCTGGGAGATCAAATGCATATAAGGAAGTAGTGAGAAATGATACTAGAAAGACAGGTTGTGGTCAGATTTGTGGAAAGGTGTGAATATTACCAAAAATTTACATGCCATTTTATGCTTTGCAAAGCATTTTACAAATGTTATCTCCTTATATCCTTAAAATGTCCTTTTGACATTTTTATGCTATTTTTATCCCCATTTTACAGCTAAGGAAAGTGAGGGGGGGAGAGATTAAATGATTCTTCCCAGAGCCATTTAGATAATTAGTGTCTGAGGCAGAATTCAAATTTAGTCTTCCTGATTCTAAGTCCAGGGCTCTATCCTCTATTCCAGAGGTGTCAGACGAGTTCCCCACCACCCAGCCCCATTGTGGACTGAATCAGATTAAAATGTAATTGGGAAATATTTAACAAAATAAATAAAAATTCAATAAACCGATACTGTTAATGTGTGCTTTTCTAAGTCAACATAATTATAATTATTAAATTATTTAGGCATGTGCAAAACTGTCCTTCCTGATTCTATGCAACCACTTGTGTGTGACTTAATACTTAGGTGACCTGATGTTTGAGATTCTTAGACAAGCCCTTTATTAACCACTGAGCACAAAGAATTGATGACTAAAGGTACCATTAAAATGTTGTGAGTTTTATCCCTAGCTCTTTCTTCAATGCACTAGGAAGCCTCATATGGCCTCTGGGATTTCCTGTGGAGGTTGTGGAGGAAGAATGACCTGACATTGTCATTAATCTGGATGCCATGCAGCCATGAACACAAGACAGCTAAAGAACATGTCCTGCCCAGATAAATTTGGTCCTGGATTTTAGGTTACTTTTTCTGTGTTTGTCCCTTACTAATCATAGGTGAAAGAGTATCATTCTCAAAATGAACATGCCCAAGCTTTGAGGCCACTTTGTGCATTCACAGCCTTCAGAGATCCAGAGTCCCTTAATCAGAACTGAGAGTCAGCAGGGCCAGGAGTCTCTGACAACTAACACTAGTCTTCTTGGACAGCATAACCATGAGCAAAAGGGTGAACCTAATCCCCAGGCTAGCCAAGGTCAAATACGGAATTATTATCTAGTAGTCCCTCAACTTGCTTTATGTTGTGAAGAGAGAGTATAACAGTAATTAGAAATTAAGCTACCGGATTGTGTTTTGTCTTTCTGATAAGACACATTTGTGAGTCTTTTGTATTTTGTGTTTCTTTTGTATGAAGGAAATATACACCTGTCCCATTGGAGATTGACATTGTACATTGAATTTCTTTTAACTCTCCACTTTGGGAGAGCTTGGCAGATACTAAAGCCTAGTGTATAAGTAAATCTTCATTGACGGTTCTTAGGCAGCAATTTTAAGGGTCAAAGAGTCTGAGAAAATGTCTGACTCTTCTAGAACCCTTTTCAATACTTCTTCTAGGACTAACACTGTTTCTGATCACATGTGTGGGTAAGAGTAGAGAAGCCATTAATGGAGAAGGGAGAGGAACACGGACCCCATACCCTCGGACCTAACAAAAGTTTTCAATATTGAATAATTAGATATGTTTATGGAAGGCATTCTGATACAGGTCATGGTCTATCTTATTTGTCAGAGGTGCAGAGGCCACCTGCCCCACCTGTTCATGACAGCAGACCCATTCACAAAATTTCTAATGCCAGATCTGTCACAGACCAGATATGTGACTTTAGCTAATAATCGCTTAAACTCACTGGGATTCAGTTTCCTTCTCCATAAGGGTGAGAAGTTTAGATTTTGCAATTTCATAAGTCCTCCCCTACCAGCTCTTCCCATATAGGGCCTATTATTTTAGGTACTAGTGTAACCCATGGGGCTACAACTTTCAATAGGAGTTTTCTTTGACCTGATCTTCCATTCATAAAGTCAGTGGTCAATAAATTAGGCCTAATTCAGATTAGTTAGCTCAAGTTCAGTGTGGGGAGGGATAAAATAAGTTAATTCATAGTTAACAAAAAGGTTTACATAGTGAGAGCATAGAAAGCATATTCAACAAAGATATTCTAGCACCAAGGTATCCAATTTCGGTGATAATGTGATTAAAGATTTCCCCCTTCCCCCCATTCAATAGGCCTCAGATGGAGCTAGTTAAGGAAAGTTTCTCAGGTATAGCCAGTTAAGGGAAATTTGATTAGGAGAGACTTGATTGTAGGAAAGCCTACACCATTTACTTACTAGGTATGAAGCCTAGAGCTAATTAGGTCACAAGGGGCTTGAAGTCCTTGGACCCTAAAAAGAGTATACATACACAGAAGGTAGCCATAGAACTCAGAATCTGCAGTTAATTCAGAAGCTGAAATTCAGCTCAATGAGAAGAAGCAGACAATCAGATTCTACAGAGCTGTAGAGAGAGCACATAGTGGAGAGTGGAAAATAGAGAGCTGTTGAGACCAGAGAACTGAGGAAGGAAGAGAAGGCAAGCAAGCAGATAGGATTCATGAGTATTTAAGGGGAGGCCCCAGCAGAAGGGAAGGTTACAGGATGACTTGGTTCCTTGCTATAATACTGTGTTAAAATTTCCTTGTTGCTACGTTGAGGTGGTCTTACTGTTTTTGGAATATAATTACTGCTATATTGAATTGGAGTTATTGGTCTTGAGATTTGACCCTCTGGTGTCTAAATAAATGCCATACTTCCTCTGCCTTCTCCCTAGAGAGTTTTTCATACTTTGCAATTCCAAACCATACAGGCATGTTCATGTATGCCTCGAGGTCATGAATGTTGCCTTACTAATACACCAATACACAGACCACATATCGCCTGGTATACTCTTACCAAATTAAAATGCATATAAAGAACATTTATCAAGATAAATAAAATTATAATAAAACATAGATAATGTTAACATATGGTTTTCTAAGTCAATACTCTGCTTACAGGGATCCTCAGGGAAGTTTTAATGGTTATCATTCCTGCTTGAATTTGTCTAGCATTTAGTGAAGGTAATTGTGGGCCACTTCATTTCCTTATGGAAACTTGTTATCAGCAAGGTGGGGTGTGGCCACTGGCATGATCTTGGAACTTCAGTAGTGTCTGAAGGCTCCAATTCTACATGAGTTGGCTTTTTTATGTCCTTCGATGATTGGGAAGCCATGTCGATATGGCCAAAGAATATCAGGAAACTACATGAACAAAGGAATAGCTGAGTTTTGTTGTCGCTTAGGTTAAAAACTAGCCTAACCAATACTATGAGTGATGGATGGGATGGGAAGAGAAGTCATGCGGATGTTGCTCTTGTCATGATATTTTTTGTTCTCCCATCTTTTGATCGTGATAATGGAGCAACTCTTCATAACTGTTCAAAAACTGCTTTGGCTGTACTCATATTTTAAAAAATCACAGGTCTCACTAAAGCATACTTATGCATTTATATAGTACTTTAAAGTAATAGAAAATACTTTATGTATGATGGAAAAACAAAGAAAAATATGAATGCTGTGTAATTATAATAACCAAACTGAGTGCTACAAAAGTATTGATAAGTATACCTTGGTACACATTGTGGTGAACATCTGTAATTCCAGCTACTGGGGGGACTTAAAGCTGGTGGATCTCTTGAGCTCAGGAATTTTGAGTTGCAGTTGGTGAAATCAATTGGGTGTGCACACTAAGTTTAGCTTCACCAGGGGCTAGGGGAAGGGGTGGCAAGGGAGGGAAGGAGTACCAGTTTACCCAAGGGCCTAGGTTGGAAATGGAGAAGGGAGAAGGTCATAGCCTTAGATTGGGACTATGAATAGTTTCTGAATTTTCCATCTGGGTGAGATGCAAATGGGTATTCTTACAGTTTTGCAGGGAAGGGAAGGGCAAGGAAGGAGAGGTAAAGGAAGAAAATAGAAAATGTATCTCTTTCCTGCCTTTGAAAAGGTGGAGACCAGGAATATTGAATATTTAATCTAGCATCAGACACTGTGGATGTGTTGGTTGGTTCTGATGAACTGCTTTTCTTTCCTACTTTGAGCTCACTAAGCAGGTGAATTGCACAGGAAATATTTTGAGACTGAATGACGCAGAAACAAAAAAAGTCAGTAAAATCAGGCTGGAATAAAAAACGAATCATAAAGAAAAGTTCTAAAAACAGTCATTTCTATTCTTTTTTGGGATTATGGACCTCTTTCACAGTCTGGTAAAACTTATAGGCCCCCTTCCCTGATTGATTTTAAACACTCAAAATACAATATATAGGATTACAAAGGAAATCAACCATATTGAAATATGACTACCTTTTTGTAGACAGGTTCATAGGTCCCTGGTTAAGAATGCTTGCTTTAAAAAAGGAGAGAAAAAGTGAATCATCTTATTTGAACTTTACAACAATCCTATGAATCTATGAGATAGGTACCATGATTATCGTTTTACAAGTAAGACATCTAGGCTCAGATTGCTTAGGCTTACTCATGGTCACCTAGCTAGAGAAGTACAGGTGCTGGAATAGAATCCAGGTCATTTGATTCATTTTTCCATATTACTTTCTCCTTGAGCTATGAGTAAAGCTTATCACCTAATCATTTGATGATTCCCCTTACAAAGATAGTAAAAATAAGAATAAGAATTTATATGGTACTTTGAGGTTTGCAAAGTATATTACTAATATTATTTCATTTTATTTTTACAACAACCTTGTGAGTTAGGGGTTATTGTTATTCCCTCTGTAGATATGAGCAAACCAGGTAGAGGTTATGTGATTTGCCTAGAGTGTGACTCAGATCAATCTGGACTCCAGCTCCAGTGCCACTGGCTGCCTCCAGGCGAGATCTCTGTTGAAGATAGCACTTCTCTCTCCTCATTCCCTTTTCCCCTCCCCCTCCCATAAAGTGATTCTGATGTTTAACTCAATTGCAGACATTTCCTTTTATTTCCAGGGGATCCCCAGCAACAGCACCAATATCTGTTCAACTTCGGCTGCACTACTACCCTTTATAGACATGGCAAGGCTATTCTCTAATCAGTGAACCAAGTCTCTAGCCTTGCATCTATCAATCAAATTGAATTGTGAAACAACACCGAATCAGAACAGCTGCCTGTTCTATTCTCCCTTGAAGTTGATTCAGTGACAATTCTTTGGTGAGTTCAACCACCCAGTAAGCTGCTCGACAACTTAGCAAAAAATTGTATAACCTTACGTGGGACTTAACATGGGAGCTGAGGCTATGGCACCACCATTAAAATTTGTTTCCAGGGCTGTGACTTAATTCCATTTTTTTTCCTGAACAAGGAAAAATTATTTTGAACAATTTCTAGAAGAGATTCCTATCTTCTCTTGGTTTTTGTTCTCTCTCCTATCACCTTTTGTTTCCCCAGTTACCATTCTCTCTTAGTTTTCCTCCTCTTTGAAAACTCTTTGCCAAGATGCTAACCTTGAATTATTTTTTTTTTCCTTTGGTTTTTAAGATGGTTGGATTTCTAGGTTCTGTAAAGTGACACAGTTAGGAACATTGAATTTGATATCATAAAATCATTGATTTAGAGCCAGAACGGATCTTTTACACAATCAAATATAACCTCCTCCTTTTATAATGAGGGAACCAAGGCCCAGAAAAGTTAAGTGACTTGCTCATTTACAATTGGTAAACACTTGCAATGACATTTGAATTCAGGTCTTCTTCCCTCCTGATTTGGATGTTGGTTCCACCGGGAATAGGAGAGAAAACATTCTGTAATTGGATTGGATGACACAATTAGGTTTATAGGAGGGATGAGGAAGAGGAAAGAGGACGGGGTAAGGAGAACTATGCTGTCTTCAATGGAGATCTTTATTGGAATCAGCTGGGTTCTTTCCTGGGTTGTTGGGGGGTATTTTAGATCCCAAGTCTAGCATATTTACCCATAAGCCATGCTGTCTCTTAGTCAGGAAACCTGAGCTTAAATCCTGGCTCTGACATTCATTAGCTCTGTGCTCCTGGAGCAAGACTCTTGAGACGTGGTTCCTTATTTGCAAAATGGGGATAATCATACTTGTACTACCTCCCTCACAGGGTTTTTATGAGAAAAGAGTTTCAGAAATCATAAAGAGCTATTAAAATATTGATTCAGAGCCTGCAAGGACTAATGGATAGAACACTGGAAAGTAGAAATTAGCAAACCTAAATGTCAATTCTATCTCAGATACCTGGGAACTATGAGATTGTGGACAAGAGTTGTATGCTCTTTCAACCTCAGTTTCCAACTTTGGACAAGTTAGTGCATTTCTCTAGGCCTCAACCTGCAAAATGAGGCAGTTGGTTGGACTTGATAGTCTCTGCTTCGTTCTAGCTCTATATCTATGACCCTATGTGTAAAATAAGTGTAACGAGAACTTGCTTCATAAAGCCATTATGAGGATTACATTTCTAGATAAATATCATCTATTATTAATTTTATTGATTATTATTACCACTGTCACCTATACTGTCTATCCAACAATTACGAAGAAAGTTGGGGGTAGGGTTGGTGGTGATAAAAGTCAAGGTTATAAAACTCAATTTCTTATTACTTTTCTTATCTGCTTTGCTAATTCTTCCTTCTGGGCATATCCACCCAAATACTATTCATTCAAGGCCCAACAACTCCATGAAATCTTCATCTTAGACCTAAACAAGCTCACTATGATCTCTATCTTTGCTGAATTTCTATTACATTTTTGTCAGACTCATATAAATCAATGTGCAACTATACTCTCATTGTTGTGGGCTAGCTTCCACTTCCTAACTAATAGGCTTTCATTTTCTGCTGCACACATCCCCTGAGGAAAGACCACAGGAGACGAGGAGGCCTTCTATTTGCTCAAAGGCTACTTCCACATCCTGCCACATACTCTCTGATCTATTGACACTGGCCCCCTTGCTGTCCCATAAACAATACATTCCATCTCTTGGCTCCAAGCTTTTTCCATGGATGTGAAAAGCTTATGCTCCTTAACTGTATCTACTGGCTTCCCTGTTGAAGTTCCAATTAAAATTTATGTTTATCTAGGAGGCCTTTCTCAACCCCTCCTAATTCCAGTGTCTATCCTCTTTTAATTATTTCCTATTTATCTTGTATATAGTTTGCTTCTATAAGTTTGTTTGCTTGCTGTCACCCCCATTTTATGGGAAGGGAGAATTACTTGCAGTCAAGGACTATACTTTATTTCTTTTTTTTTAATCCCCAGGATGTAGCTTAGTGTCTGGCATATAGTTGTTTGATAAATATTTATTGAGTGTTGACTAAATTTGTTGTAAGCTTTTTTTTAGAAAGATTCTATTTGCTAGTCGCCATTTGTATTTCTGACAATATTAATATAGCACTGAGCATATAATGAATATGAATGATATATTTTTTTTTGTTTCCACAAGATAATAGGAATTTCCTCCACCAATGCAAATCATAGCAAATGGCAGCCAGTCAATCAAGTCAAGTCAACAAAGTTTATTAAATACATACTTTGTGCCAGGTGATGTGATATATCCTGTATACAAAGAAAGATTTTTTAAAAATCCTTTTTTTCAGGAGTTCACAGTCTAATGCCAACAACTATGTACAAATAAGATATATACAGGATAAATTGCAAGTAATCTCAGAGAGTAAGTATTAACATTATGAAGGAGATCAGAAAAATCTTCCTTTAAAAAAGAGAAGATTTGACACTGACTTAAAGGGAACCAGGAGACAGAGATGAGGAAGAAGGAAATTTTAGACATGGGGAACTGTGAAAATGCCCAGAGTAGATACATGGGATATTGCATACAAGGAACAGGAAAGAGGATTATATGACTGGATTATAGAATATGCAGCAGTGAATAAGATCTAAGTAGCCTGGAAAGATAGGAAAGAAGGAAACAAGAATTTATTATGTACCTACTGTGTGCCAGGCCCCGTGCAGAGTGTTTTACAAATATTATCTCATTTGTTCCTTTTAACAACTCTAAGATGTAGGTATCATTATTATAATTCCCAGTTACTAGTTTAAGAAACAGGTAAATAATGAAACAAGAGATAGAGAGCATTATGAAATGCAAAATGGATATTTTTGATTATATTAAATTCAAAAGTTTTTGAACATACAAAGCTAATGCAACAGAGATTAGGAGGGAAGCAGAAAACTGGGAAAGAATTTTATAACCAGTGTCACTAATAAAGGCCTCATTTCTAAAATATAAAGAAAACTGAGTCAAATTTCTAAGAATACAAGTCATTCCTTGATTGATAAATGGTCAAAGGATATGAACATGCAGTTTTCAGATGAAGAAATTAAAGGTATCTACAATCATATGAAAAAAAATGTTCTAAATCACTATTGATTAGAGAAATGCAAATCAAAACAACTCTTAGGTACCATATCACACCTCTCAGATTGGCTAACATGACAAAACAGGAAAATTATAAATGCTGGAAAAGATATGGGAAAACGTGGAATACTAATGCATTCTTGGTAGAGTTGTGAACTAATCTAAACATTTGGGAGACCTGTTTGGAATTATGCTCAAAAGGCTATAAAAATGTGCATACCTTTTGACCCAGCAACACCTTTTCTAGGGCTGTATCCCAAAAAGATCATACAAATGGGAAAAGGACCCACATGTACAAAAATATTTATAGCAGCTCTTTTTGTGGTAGCAAAAAATTGGAAATTGAGGAGATGCCCATCATTTGGGGGATGCCTGAACAAGTTATGGTATATGAATGTAATGGAATACTATTGTGCTATAAGAAATGAGGAGCAAGTGGACTTCAGAAAAACGTGGAAAGACTTATATGAACTGATGCTGAGTGAAAGGAGTAGAACCAGGAGAACATTGTATACAGTTAAGCCAGATTGTGCAATGACTAACTTTGATAGATTTTGCTCTTCTCCGCAATGCAATGTTCTAAGACAACTCCACAAGGCTCATGATGGAAAATACTATCCACAATCAAAGAAAGAATTGCAGAGTCTGAATGCAGATCAAAGCATACTATTTGCTCTCTCTCTTTTGTTTTGTTTTGTTTCTTCTTTCTTGTGGTTCATTCCATTGATTATAATTCTTCTTTTCAACATGACAAGACAAATGTGAAAATATGTTTAATATGAATGGATATGTAGAGCCTATATCAAATTTCATATCATTTTGGGGAGGGGGGAGGAAAAAAAGGGGGAGAAAACTTAAAACTCAGCTTGTGGAACTGGATGTTATAAACTAAAAATAGATATATAAATTTAAAAAAACGAAACAGGCAAAAAGAAGTTAAGTGACTTGCTTGGCACTGTTAGTAAGAATCAGAAAGAATATATGAACATAGGTCTTATTAACAGTAGGTCTAGTGCCTTATCCATTGTACCACCTAGCTGCCTCAGCTACCTGCTGGGAATGGTCTATGTTATAAAAAGCACTAAAAGACAAATGAATAATTTTGCATTTGATCCTGGTAAGAGGGAGCCACTGGAGTTTATTGTGTGGAGATCAATAATCATAGTCAGTGTTAGAAGAGAGAAAGGGGTATATAGAGAAGATGTCCTGAATTGATAGGATTTAGAAACTAATTGGATATGAGAGGTAAGAGAGTGTAAGGAGTCCAAATGTAATAAACAAGTCCTAGGGACTTGTCTAAAGCACACAGAGGCTAAATGATTCACTCATGATGTTATGATTAATAACAGTGTGTGTGTGTATGTTTGTGAGAGAGAGGGACAGGGATTTATAGTACAGTGGAAAAGGCTTTACTCTGGATTTGAGAACTTCAGTTCAAATTCTACCTCTGACACTTGCTACCTATTATAAATTGTGGGAAATCACAAGATTTCTGGACCGCCAGTTCATCTTTTCTACAATGAAGGCGTTGGACCAGATGGCCTATGATGTCCCTTTCAGTTTTGTGGTCTATTAGCTTATGACCCTAGGTTTCCTTGATTCTATCTCTAATACTTTACTAGATTTCAAGGAACACATTTTTAGTTTTATGATTTCATTGGTAAAGTGAATCCTAGTGAGGAAATCACTTCTACCAAAGGAGATCACTAACTTCTCTGCAATTTATAGTCTTAGAGAATTTCTTAGGGCAACAAAAGATTATGAGAACTGCCCAGGATAACATAGTCTTAGGTGTCACAGGCAAGACTTGAACTCATATCTTCCTGACTCTAAAGTCAATGAAACAAATGATCAGTTTCTGTCATATACAAGTCTTAAGGAGTTGAAGCACATGCAAACGAAGTGACTTGCCCAGGATCACACAACAAGTCATTATGAGACAGAAGGAGTTTATGGTCCCATGGAAAGAGCTCTAATTCTAGAATCAGAGGACTTTGCTCTAAATCTATCCATTATACCATATTGCTTGTCTTAGGATTTGCTAAATAAATACTTGGTCAATTGTCTAACTCTCATTTTCAAATTTGAGAAGTTGGAAAGAGGAACTGTGTTCAAGAAAGGAGAAAACCTTTTTCATTTCCTTTTCCACCACCCAAATCTTTGTCTAGCCCATATTTTTCTGGTTTATTGAAGAGTATGTCACCTATAACAGGTTCAAAAGTCTAACTAAAAACTATTATTAAGACACCTTCTCCAGCTTGTCCTGTTAGCCAGTACTCAAACAGCTAAATTCAAGCTCTGACACCTTGTCAAAACTGAAAGTGTTAGACATAGCTGTAAAGCCAATATAAATTAGAGTGGCAAGGCCCAATGACAGGTCAATAACTCACAGAGATGACAATACATGAATCACTGCTTGGGAGGCGAATGGTTGGAACACCAGAGGCACAGACTGGCCCTCCTCCCAGACTGGGATTTCAAAGGCTGGTTGAACACAAGTAAGTTCATTAAGCAACTTACTGCAGTCTTGGGGGAGTTGTGCTTCAAGGTGCTATTTGAAGGGTGTGACCTGGAAAATGGAGGATAATTGTTCAGTAGGTTTCATGAAATTAAAGAAGTGTGATGAATGGACATCGGATTCTCTCCCACCTTCCCCCTTTCACATTAAGTACGAAAAGAGATAACCTGGGAAAATCATGTCCAAGATTGATGAGGTTCTCACTTGGACTATTGGCTTTTATTCTCCCAACTACGCCTAGCCTACTTTATAACCATAATCTTATTAGTATGCATCATAAAATGCTAATGCAATAAGGCAATTTAGGACTTGATCTCAATACCATTATAGAATGGAAAGTCCTGGTGCATTTAAGGGTAGAAGACAGGTGCTCTGATTGCTTTCAAACACCTGTCTCTAATATCCTTTGTGCAGATGTGCATTAAATGAGATAGCCCTAGAGTATGAGAATGAACACCTACAATATATGTAGTTAATCCTTTCTATTCAAGAAAGAGGCTTCTGGTATTACTAATATATATGAATAGTATTGAAAAGACTCTTTTGTTCTATGTTTGTTTGCTATAGCCCAATGGTCTACTACTCCAATGAAGCCCAGTACATCTTAGGAAATCAGGTTAGAGTGAAAGGGCTGAAGATCACGCTATGCAACCATTCAATGAAAGAATTAAGGTGAGAGTTTGTTTTTTTTTTACTGTTTTCCCTTTTGGAGCACTGACGTAATCAAGAGCCTTTGTTTCTTTGATTAAATCTAAGACTCGTTGATGACTTGCTTAAGAAACAAGAAAGGCTAGTTCACATGGGTTTGAGTCACATGGTTGTGATACCTGAAGAAGAAGCATTACATAGTTTTGAGTCTATGGTTTTGATACTGTTGCAACAATCCGGCTAGGAGCTGCTGTGAGGGTGTAAAACCAACAACAACCAGCTCACAGAATGCTGCAAGCCAAGGTTCTTTTGATCTGCTTTACAAAGGAAAGCAATGTTAAGGAGTTAACAATCTCAATTTAATCTAGCATACAAATATCATTCACTTAGTTCAGGGGAAAAAGCCAGCACCCTGAACTTCAGAGCAAATACAAATTACAAATGGACCAAATACAATTCATAGTCACCAAAAAGCATCAACATCTTGAGTTCAACTGGAGGGCTCTTAACTACAGCTGCCCAGAGTCTCCACATCAGCAAATCACCAAGAGTGAGAGCCCTAAGCAAATAGCTCCATCTTTTATGCACTCTTTAGCCATCATCAAACATCATCTGAGCAACCAGAACTTAAGCTCTTACTATTGGCTCTGGAGTTTGCACCTCCCCTACTACCTTGAGGGCTTTGTGCCCACATCGACTTAGCACCTAATAGCTAGGGGTTTGGGGCCTACTTGGGAGTGAAGATACAATCAGACCTCCCTTCACTGGCACCAGCTGGAGCCCCAACTTAGTTCCCAATTCACACCCACATAAGCTTAGCACCTAATAGATTGGGGTTTGGGCCTGGGGCTAATCACCTTATAAGACTAAATCAAAGACACTGAACTAATCAAAGGAAACAAAAACTTGGTTGAATAAGTGCTAAGAACCCATCTTGATCCCCAATACAGATGCCCTTTGACCCTGAACAGGGTATGTAAACCCAGAGGTTAGCATTTTACTTGGAGCTCTCACTCACTGGAAGAGTGTTGTGTGATTTGACAAGATGTGATTCTGGGTAACCATTGTTAAGGAGCCCCCTGGCTTTGGAAAAACCCAGCTGTAGGTGCTTCTCTGGTAATTATGTATTGCTATGGATAAAATGTTTTGTTTTGTTGGCTCTGTTTATATAATATATGCTTGTAATTTCTGTTTGTATTTGCTCTGAAGTTCAGGGTGCTGGCTTTTCCCCCTGAACTAAGTGAATGATATATGTATATTTGATTAAAGTAAGTTTGTTAACCCCTTAAGATTGCTTTCCTTAGAAAAGCAGATCAAATAACCTGTGTTGGTAGCTCTGCTGTGTGCTGGTGTTGTTGATCTTACACAGCCACAGTAGCAGCAAGCCACATTGTTGTTATAATTCTGGTAAAAGAAGCATAGAGATACATGTTCTCTTTCTTCCAAATGTCTGATAGCCCACCTAGGGAAAGATGGATTAAATTTGTTCTCCATGGACCTGAAAGACAGAACTAAGAGCAATGATGAACATCGAAAAGCGGTTGGGGTAAGCCTGAGATTAAAAAAAAAAACCTAACACAATTAGGAACATCACAAAATGGAATGGGTTCCCTAGAGACTCAGAGTATTCCAATTTACTAGAAAATCATAAAATGAAGCTAGATAACGCCTTAGTAAGGATTCAAGGGAGGGATTCTTCTTCAAGTAGGGAATGAACCACAGTAGATAACTTCTGAAATCCCTTTTCAGCACAGCGATTCCATGGTTCTATCAGGCTTAGAGGCAGCTAAATGACACAGTGAATAAAGTACTGGGACTGTAGTTAGGATGACCTGAATTCAAATCTAGCCTAAATCTGCTACTAGCTGCATGACCCTGGCAAGTCACTTAACCTCATTTTCCCTTAGGTGATGAAACTATAAAATTGGGATAGTAACAGGGCACTTTCCTCACAGGGTTGTTCAAAGGATCAAAAGAGATAATATTTGTAAAGCACTTAGCACAGTGCCTGGCACAAACAATAGGAACTTAATAAATGATTATTTCCTTCCTTCTTCCCTGTTGCTCATAGGATCACTGGAATAAGGCCAGAAGGAATCTTAGAGGCCATTTAATCCAATCCCTACATTTTGCAAATAAGGAAGTTCACACTCAAAAGGTCTGTCTATGGTCATGCTTCTGCTAAGGGTCAGAGAGAGCATTTGAAGCCAGATCTACTTTAACTCAAGGACAGCTCTCTCATTGTGGCATTCTCTGCAGCATTCCGCTGTTGTGACATGTCATCCAATACAATATTTCATCAAGTATATGTTGTGATCACAACAACTTGTGTTTGACCCACTTCCACAAAGTATAGAACATTCTGCTCTCTCTCTCTCTCTCTCTCTCTCTCTCTCTCTCTCTCTCTCTCTCTCTCTCTCTCTCTCTCTACACCAGAATGAAATTAAGGAATATTCCCCCTACCCCCTTGTTTCTAACACCAGAGCTAAAAAGAAAAAAAAAGAAAAAAAAAGGAATGTAAAACATTAGCATCTGGTTTAAAAACAAAAAAAATAAACAAAAAATAACCTTAGAGGAATTTTAGGGGGATGGTTTTTGGAAATAATTTTAGTAGGCTCCAGTACAATTTCAATTGTTCTCCAGGTAAATTGTGGTTGACTTTGAAAACAGATGATCTTTGGTAGTTCTTTGTGAGTAAAGCCCAGATGGTGGGGTAGAGCCCAGATAATTGAGTAAAGGAAGCACTCAGCCAAGCTTTTCCAACATTTCCATTCAAATAATTTTAAAATAATGCCTCAAACAAAATTCTGGATAGGCAGAGCAAATAAAAAGCTAGCTGACATATTCTTCTAGCACAAGACAACTTAGGAATTTGGAAGAAGAGATCAGTGACAGGGCAGTGGAGGCTGCCCAGAGCCCATGTGTATGAAACACTAAGGGTGTGACTAGGTGGGGCTACTGAAGTAGCAGCAGCTTTGGGAGCTCTCAAGCCAGAGATGGTAAGGGGAATCGGCAACTGGTCAGAAAGATATCAAAAGGGACCCCTGTGCTAGTACTGAATACAAAAAAGTATGCTGTTTGGCAAATCCTTTTCGTATACTGATTTCTGGGTCACAGATTTCAAGGATGGAGAGGAGCACTTTTGGTCAAAAGGGTTCTCAGACACTGAAAAGCAGTATCACTTTTGATCACAAGGTATCAGGCATTTAGGAACAGTATCTCTTGTGATCCCAAGGGGTAGGGGCCCCGAGAAGCAATTTCACTTCTTTTTTAAAAATTTATTTATTAAATTAATTAAATATTTTTATTTTTCGACATTGATTTTCACAAGACTTTGAATTACAAATATTCCCCCCATTTCTACCCTACCCCCACTCCAAGATGGCATATATTCTGGTTGCCCCATTCCCCAGTCAACCCTCCCTTCTGTCACCCCACTCCCCCCCCATCTCCTTTTCTCTTACTATCTTGTAGGGCAAGATAAATGTCTATGCCCCATTGCTGTATATCTTATTTCCTAGTTGCATGCAAAAACTTTAATTTTTTGAATATCTGTTTTCAAAACTTTGAGTTCCAAATTCTCTCCCCTCTTCCCTCCCCACCCACCCTCCCTAAAAAGGCAAGCAATTCAACATAGGCCACATGTGTATCATTATGTAAAACCTTCCACAATACTCATGTTGTGAAATACTAACTATATTTTGCCCCTTCCTATCCTATCCTATCCCCATTTATTCAATTTTCTCCCTTGACCCTGTCCCTTTTCGAAAGTGTTTGCTTTAGATTACCTCCTCCCCCTATCTGCCCTCCGTTCTATCATCCTCCCTTTTTTTATCTCCTTCCTCCTTCTTTCCTGTGGGGTAAGATAAACAATTTAGTGTGTATGTTATTCCCTCCTCAGGTCAAAGCTGATGATAGCAAGATTTACTCATTCCCTGTCACCTGCCCCTCTTCCCTTCCTGCAAAACTGCTTTTTCTTGCCACTTTTATGCAAGATAATTTACCCCATTATGCCTCTCCCTTTCTCCCACTATCAATATATTCCTCTCTCATCCCTTAATTTGATTATTTTTAGATATCATACCTTCATATTCAACTCACCCTGTGCCCTCTGTCTATATATATATATATATATATATATATATATATATATATGTATATATATATATATATATATATGTATGTATATTTGTATATTCCCTTCGGTTACCCTAATACTGAGGTTTCATGAATTACACACATCATCTTTCCCTGTAGGAATATAAACAAAACAGTTCAACTTTAGTAAGTCCCTTGCAATTTCTTTTTCTTGTTCTTTTTCTTGATTACCTTTTCATGCTTCTCTTGATTCTTGTGTTTGAAAGTCAAATTTTCTATTCAGCTCTGGTCTTTTCACTTAGAAAGCTTGAAAGTCCTCTATTTTATTGAACGTCCATATTTGGCCTTGAAGCATGATACTCAGTTTTGCTGGGTAGGTGATTCTTGGTTTTAATCCTAGCTCCATTGACCTCCAGGATATCATATTCCAAACCCTCAATCACTTAATGTAGAAGCTGCTAGATCTTGTGTTATCCTGATTGTGTTTCCACAATACTCAAATTGTTTCTTTCTGACTGCTTGCAGTATTTTATCCCTGATCTGGGAGTTCTGCAATTTGGCAACAATGTTCCTAGGCGTCTTCTTTTTGGGCTCTTTTTCAGGAGTTGATTGGTGGATTCTTTCAATTTCTATTTTACCCTCTAGCTCTAGATTATCAGGGCAGTTCTCCTCGATAATTACTTGAAAGGTGATATCTAGGCTCTTTTGTCAATCGTGGCTTTCAGGTAGTCCAATAATTTTAAAATTATCTCTCCTGGATCTATTTTCCAGGCCACTGGTTTTTCCAATGAGATAGTTCACATTTTCTTCCATTTTTTCATTCCTTTGGTTCTGTTTGATAATGTCTTGATTTCTCAAGTCACTAGCTTCCACTTGCTCCAATGTAATTTTTAAGGTAGTATTTTCTTCAGTGGTCTTTTG
>CM053627.1:182001026-182035128 GCA_028646595.1 Phalanger gymnotis | reverse complement strand
ATTAAAAAAAAAGAATAAAAACAATAAGATAACATATCAAAATCTGCAGGATGCAGCCAAAGCAGTATTTAGGGGAAAATTTATATTTTTATATGTTCACATCAATGAAAGAGAGAGAGAGAGAGAGAGAGATAAAGAGAGAGAACAGATCAATGAATTGGACATGCAAGTAAAAAAAAATGAAAAAGAACGGATTGCAGATCTCCAATTAAGCACTAAAATGGAAATTCTGGAAATCAAAAGAGAGATTAAGGAAACAGAAAGTTAAAAAAACACACATTAAAATAAGACACAAAACTAGGGCCTTCTTTTATGAAAATAAAGAAAATATATAAGCAATAAGATAATTTGATTAAAAAATAAGAAAATCAAAATAATGTCAAACACGAAAATGGTAAATTCACAACCAATGAAGATTAAATCAAAGTAATTATTAGAAACAATTTATTTAATTTATTTATTTAATAAATGCTCCCTTATATGCCAGTAATAATGACAATCTAAGTGAAATTGATTAATATTTACAAAAATGTAAATTATCCAGACTAACAGAAGAAGAAATAGAATGCTTAGAAAAAAACCTGGAGAAAAAATAAATGAGCAAGTGATGAATGAACTCATTAAGAACAAGTGAATTCTACCAAAAATGTATATAAAGTACTTGGAAAAAGAGTCTTACCAAATTCACTTTATAATACAGACGGGGTTTTGATACCTACAATAAGGACAACTGCAAAAGTAGCAAGAACCAAGGGCTTTAAATGAGGCAAAGGAATTGCAATTCAGGACATCATGCTGTACAAGAGTTAGTGCAAGAGTGCCAAAAAGGAGCAAAAGGGTGGAATTTAAATATAGCTTAAACAGGGAGGAGTGCTTGGGAGGGGAAGCAGCAGGGAAGAGCTAAGCTGTTTTGCAAAATCACCAAGGTCTGGGGAATGATTGATGTCTGATCATAACAACTGGCACCAGTTTCATAGAGTTTCCAGAGATATTATAAGACCTGTTCCAACCACGGGGTCAGTAAGGTCAAAGTAGACCCTTCTGACTGCTGCATTCAATAAGAGCAAAAACAGAAAGAAAACTATAGAGCAATTTCTCTAATGAATATTAATGCAAACATTTTAAATAGATACTAGCAAAAGGATTAAGCCTATATGTCACAAAGATTATACATTCGTACCAGGTGGGATCTATACCTGGAGTGCAGGGCTGGTTCAATATTAGGAAAATTATCAACATAACTGACTATGTCAATAGAAAAAAAAATAAAAATCATATGATCATATCAATAGATGCAGAGAAAAGTTTTCGAGAAAATACAGTACTCATTCTTAGTAAAAAAAAAATAAAGTCAGACTTCCAGAAGCCAAGGGGGTTGAAGGACGCAGTAAATCACTGTCACTCTCCCATATTGACCTCTGAAAAACCAGAAAATAGCACCCCAGGAAAAAACCTGGAATACGGGAGCCAGCAGAAAGATGGGGTGGAGCAGCATTTTAGTTTGGGAAATTTGGAGGATCAGCAAGAAAGGTCTGTTTCATTCCAGCAAAAGGAGAGTGCATTCCAAGACTGGAAATGTCCTAGCAATCCAACAGCAAGCCCCACAACAGGAAACTAGCAGGTAATCCTGAGCCACAGTGTGGTCGAAAAAACAAACACCAACATGAGAACCCCCCCAAATGCCTAGGCATAACCAGAAGAACTGGTAGACTTTAGTTCAGAGAACCGCCATGTGTTTCAGCCTAGCCCTGGGGGATGCAGGAATTCTACACTGGGTGGACCTTCTTGTGTTACAGAACAGCCCTGGGAAGGCAAGTGTCCTCCAGTGGACAGACCTCCACATACTTCAGTGTAGCCATAGAGAAATGCATTTAGGGCCAAGCACCATCTAGGATCCTAACTTAGCATCAAGTAAGCTGCTAGACCCCTATAGCCTCGAGCTGCTAATACATGAGGTCACAGCACACAAAGCCAGTGACTAGGCCCTTGGCCCTTAGGACAATAACCTTGAAACAGTGCCCCCTGTACTCCAGCAGGAGAGGTCAACTTTAAAAGCCACCAAATAGGCAAACAAGATGAGGAAAAAGCAAAAACAAATATTGAACATGGAAAATTATTCTGGTGACAAGAAAGATCAAACCCAGAAAAGGACGAGATTGTCAATATGTGTACATGTGAAACCTCAAAGAAGAATATGAATTAGTTTCAAGCCCAAAAAGCCTTCTTGGAAGAGCTCAAGAAGGATTTTAAAAGTCAAATAATAGAAGTAGAAGAAAAATTGAGAAAAGATATGAGAAATATGCAAAAGAGAGTCAACAGCTTGGAAAAGGAAGGACAAAAATTTGACTGAAGGAAACAATTCCTTAAAAAATACAATTGGCCAAATGGAAATAAGATCTACTGAAGAAAACAACTTCTTAAAAAGTAGAATGACTTAAGAAGGAGAGGAAATCCTTAAAAAGAAGAATTGGCCAAACAGAAAAAGGGGTACAAAAGCTAACTGAAGAAAATAATTTGTTAAAAATTAGAGTTGGACAAGTGGAAGTTAATGACTCTGAGACATCAAGAATCAGTCAAACACAGTCAAACAAATGAAAAAAAAAATAGAAGAAAAGGTAAAATACCTGGCTGGAAAAAACAACTGACCTGGGATATAGAACCAAGAGAGATAATTTAACAGTTATCCCTCTACCTGAAAGTCATGACCAAAAAAAAAAAAGAGCCTGGACAGCATCTTTCAAGAAATCAAGGAACACTACCCCAATACCCTAGAACCAGAAGGTAAAATACTCATAAAAGAATCCACTTATCACCACCTGAAAGAGATCTGAAAATGAAAATTCTAAGGAATATTGCAGTCAAATCCCAAAGTTATCAGGTCAGGGAGAAACTACTGCAAGCAGGAAGAAAGAAACAATTTAAATATCATGGAACCACAGTCAGGTTTACATAGAACTTAGCACCTCTCTATATTAATGGATCAGAGGGTCTGTAATGTGATATTCTGGAAGGCAAAGGAGTTTGGATTAAAATCAAGAATCACTTACTCAGCAAAATTAAGCATAATGTTTCAGGGGAGGATATAGATATTCAGTAAAACAGGGGACTTTCATACTTTTCTGATGAAAAGACCAGAGCTCAATGGAAAAATTGATCTTCAAATACAAGACTCAGGAGAGGCATAAAGAGGTAAAGAGGAAAGGAAAGTAGCATTTATTGAAAACCATCAGCAGGCTTTATATCTAATGGGGACAAGCTAGAAGCATTTCCAATAAGATCAGGAGTGAAATAGGGATGTCATTTATCACCACTGTTATTCAATATGGTACTAGAAACATTAGCTTTAGCAATAAGAGAAAAAAAAGAAATTGAAGGAAGTAGAATAGACAACAAAGAAACAAAGCTGTTACTCTTTGCAGATGATATGAAGGTATACTTAGAGAATCCTAGAGAATCAAGTGAAAAATTGCTTGAAATAATTAACAACTTTAACAAAATACAGGATATAAAATAAACCCACACAAATCATCAGCATTTCTATATATTACAACAAAACCCAGCAGCAAGACATAGGAAGTAAAATTCCATTTAAAGTAACTGTAGACAACATAAAATATTTGGGAGTCTACTTGCCAAGACAATCTCAGAAACTATATGAACACAATTACAAAACATTTTTCAAACAAATAAAGTCAGATCTAAATAATTGGAAAAATATTAGTTGCTCATGAGTAGGCTGAGCTAATACAATAAAAATGACAATTCTATATAAATTAATTAACTTATTTATTGCCTTACCAATAAAACTACCAAAAAAATTATTTTATAGAGCTAGGAAAAAATAAGAAAATTCATCTGGAAGGACAAAAAGTCCAGAATATCAAGAGAATTAATGAAAAGAAATGCAAGGGAAAGTGGCCTAGCTGTACCAGATCTTAAATTGTATTATAAAGCAGCAATCACCAAAACTACTTGATATTGACAAAGAAATAGAGTGGTGGATTAGTGGAATAGGTTAGGTATATAAGATACAGTGCTTAAAGACTATAGTAATCAACTCTTTGGTAAACCCAACGACTCCAGCTTCTGGGATAAGATCTTACTATTTGACAAAAACTGGGAAAACTGGAAAATGGTATGGCAGAAACTAGACATAGACCAGGACTTCACAGCCTGTGGCCCACCAAAAGATTTCAGTCTACCTGAGAAAAATGTAGAGGAAAACATGCTTTTTATGTAGGGGAAATCATTTGGCAGGCCACAAGTCGCTTGTGGGCCACAGGCTGTGCAGGCCTGGCATAAAACAACATCCTACACTGTATACCAAGATAAAAGTCAAAATGGGTACATGATTTAGACATAAAGTATAATACTATAAGCAAATTACTAGAACAAGGAATAGTTTACCTGTCAGATCTTTGGAGAAGGGAAGAATTTATGACTGAACAAGAGACTGAAAACTTTATGAAATGCAAAATGGATAATTTATATTACATTAAATTAAAAAAAAAGATTTTGAACAAAGCCAAAGAAACCAAAATTAGAAGGAAAGCACAAAGATGGAGGAAAATGTTCATAACCAGTGTTTGTGATAAACGCCTCATTCCTAAAATATATAGAGAACTGATTCAAATTTATAAGAGTACAAATCATTCTCCAGTTGATAAATGGTCGAAGGACATGAACAGGCAGTTTTCAAAAGAAGAAATTAAAGCTATCTAAAGTCATATGAAAAAATGTTGTAAATCATTATCAATTAGAGAAGTGTAAATTAAAACAACTCTAAGGCACCACACCCCACATATCAGATTGGCTAACATGACAAAACAGGAAAATGATAAATGTTAGAGAAGATGTGAGAAAATTGGAACACTAATCCATTGTTGATGGAGTTGTGAACTGATCCAAACACTCTGCAGAGCAATTTGGAACTATGCCCAAAGGGCTAAAAAACTGTGCATACCCTTTGACTCAGCAATATACAACTAGGTCTGTATCCCAAAGAAATAATAAAAAAGGGAATAAGACCCACATGTACAAAAATATTTATAGCAGCTGTTTTCACAGCGGCCAAGAATTGGAAATTGAGAGGATGCCCATCAACTGGGGAATGGCTGAACAAGTTGTGGTATATGAATGTAATGGGATATTATTGTTCCATAAGAAATGATGAGCAGGCCAACTTCAGAAAAACCTAGGAAGATTTACATGGACTAATGTTGATTGAAGTGAGCAGAACCAGGAGAACATTGTATACAGTAACAGGAACATTCTGCAATGACCAACTTTGATAGACGTAGCTCTTCTGAGCAATGCAGTGATCTAAGGCAATTCCAAAAGACTCAGCTATCCACAACCAGAGAAAGAACTATGGAGTCTGGATGCAGATGGAAGTGTACTATTTTCTATTTTTCTCTTTCTTGTGTTTTTTTCCCTTTTGTTCAGATTCTTTCACAATATGACTACTGTGAAAATATGTTTAAATGATTATAAATGTGTAACCTCTATCATATTGCATGTCATCTTGGAGGGGGAAGAAAGGGAGGGGGAAAATTTTAGAACTCAAAATGTTTTAAAAGGGAACTTTGAAAACTAAAAATAAAGAATTTTTAAAAACCTAGAAAGCATAGGAATAAATGGAGCCTTTCTTTAAACGATAATTAGAATCTATAACCAAGAACAAGTAATGTCTGTGATAAAGATACAGGAATATTTTCAAGAAAGATCACGGGTAAAGCAAGGATGTCCATTATCACCATTATTATTTAATATTATGTTGGAGATGATAGTTAAGGCAAGTAAAGAAAAGAAATTGAAGTAATAAAAATGGGCATTATTGCTTTATATTCTTTATAGAAACAAAACTATCACTTTTGGCAGATAATATGATAGTATACTTAGAAAATCCTAGAAAATCAATTAAAAATCTAGTTGAAACAATGTGCAACTTCTATAAAGTTGCAGGATATAAATAAATCCACACAATTCAGCAGCATTGTTATATACTACCAACATAATCCTGCAAGAAGAGACAGAAAGAATTCCATTTAAAATAACAATGGACAATATAAAATATTTGACAGTCTATCTATGAAGACAAATCTAGGGACCATATAAACAAAATTACAAAACACTTTTCACACAATAAAGAGATATCCTATTAACTTATGAAATATTAATTGTTCATGGGCAGGCTGAGGTAATCTAATAAAAATCACAATTCTATCTAATTTACTTGTTCAGTGCCATGCCAATCATCTGTGTGGTGCAGCAGATAGAACACCAGGCCTTGAATCAGTAAAACCTGAGTTGAAATTCAGCCTCAGACACTTAGTAGCTATGTGACCCTGGGCAAGCCACCTAACCCTGTTTCTTTCAATTTCCTTATCTATAAAATGAATTAGAGAAGGAAATGGCAAACAGTTTCTGGATCTTCACCAAGAAAACTACAAATGAGGTCACAAAGAGTTGGATATGACTGAAACTACTGAAGACCAACAACAGCAAAATGCCAAACTATGAAAGAACTATTTTATAGGGCTAGAAAAGCATAGTAACAAAATGTATTAGGAAGAACAAAATGTCAACAATATCAAGGGAATCAATGAAAAGAACCAAAAAAAAGTTAAGAAAGGTGGTCTAGTGGTTCCAGATTTCAAACTATATAACAATGCAATAATTATCAAAATAATCTGGCACTGGCTAGGAAATAGAGTGGTGGATCAGTGGAATAGATTAGGTAGATGTATACAGAAGCAAAAGACCATAGTTATCTAGTATTTCATAAACCCAAAGATACAAGCTTTTTAGGGTAAGAACTCAACATTTGACAAATATTGCTGGGAAAACTGGAAAGTAGTCTTGCAGAAGCTAGGCATAGATCAATATCTCATACTCTGTGATAAGATAAGGTCAAAATGGATAAATGATTTAGATATAGAGGCTGATATCATAGATCAATTTGAAGAGCATGGAAAAAATATGCCTGTCAGATCTATGGATAAGTAAAGAGTTTTTGACCAAACAAGACATAGAGGGTCATGTGAAGTTAAATGAATAATTATGAATACATGAAACTAAATGTTTTGCACATACAAAACTAATAGAGCCAAAATTAGGAGGAAATTCAGAAAATGGGAAAAATATTTTCCCCAAGTTCCTTTGATAAAGGTTTCATTTCTTAAATATTCATTAAAATATGAGCTATTTTCAGTTGATAAATGGTCGAAGGATATGAACAAAGTTTTCAGATAAATCAAAGATTTCAATAGTCACATAAAAAATGCTTTAAATCACTATTGACTAGAGAAATGCAAATCAAAACAACTGTGATATACTATGTGTGAACCTATCAGATTAGCTAAGATGACTGAAAAGGAAAATGACAAATGTTGGAGGGGATATGGAACAACTGGAACACTAATGCACTATTGATACTGTTTTGAATTAGTACAACCATTCCAAAGAAAAATTTTGAACTATGCCCAAAGGGCAATCAAACTGTTCATACCTTCTGATCCAGCAATAACATTATGAGTTTTATATTTGAAAGAGATCAAAGAAAAGGGGAAGGGATCTATTTGTACAAAAATATTTGTGGCAGTTCTTTTTGTAGCGGCAAAGAATTCAAAATAGAAGGGATGCCCATCAATTGGTGGAATGGCTAAACAAGTTGATATATGATATGAATGTTGTGTGACACCATTGTACTATGAGAAATGAAGAGTGAAATGGTTTTGGAAAAAAAGAATCCTTTTAAGGCTTATATGAATTGATACAAAATAAAGTGATAGAATAAGGACAACATTTTGTACAGGAACAACAATATTATAAAGATCATTAACTATGAAAGACTCAGCTATTTTGTTCAAGACAATAATCCAACAGAATTAAGAGAATTCAGACTTATGATGAAAAATGCTATCTAGCTCCAGAGAAAGCATTAATTTTTTTCTGCATGTATTTTATTTTCCAACATGGCTAACATGGAAATATGTTTTGTGTGACTTCACATGTATAGTAGATATCATATCGATTGCTTTTCCAAGGGGTCAGATAAGAGTAGGAAGGAACAACAGAATTTGAAACTCAAAATTGACAAAAATATCTTTAATATTTTTTACATGTAATTGGGAAATATTTATTGAAATAAAAAATATATATATTTTTAAAAGTTCAAGCCTCTGAACTATCAGGTAAATCCTTTCACCCTCCAAAATTCCCTATCCACATAGGACTCCTCAAAAAATTTATCAAAACTGGGATTTTACCCTGGCTCCTAGCATTCAGCATGAGAATTGTAGTGTTATTTCTAGTCTCTCAGCATTCCATTCATAATAAACAATTCTCCTGTGTATGCTGGCTCTGCCAGCAGTCAGGATAGTTAGTCAATGCTGCTGATAGACTGACTTCCTCTCTGGAGATTAATATTCACAGGAATGACAAAGATGAGAGCTTAATTTTTGCATAATCATTGCTTTGAGATAATTGATCATCAAGTGAGACTACCTAGCTGTTCCATAAAGGATCATGTTAAGCATTCACTTTGCTTGATGTTTCAACCTTCCATGTGTCAAAACTAAAATGACTTAGCAGCCTTACTCCATTGATTTTACTCAATTAAGGGAATAGATTTGAGGGAAGCATTGATCCATGTACATTTACATGTTAAAAATTCAATTCCAAGAAATCTATTTTTAAATAAGTTACATAATTTTGATGAAACAAATCCTATGTCAGCAATGCAATAATTATTATAATTATAATATTACTTAACATTTATATGAAAAGCAATAAGAAATAATAAGTCCTCAACTTGAAGTCAGGATGACCTGGGAGTAAAGTCCTGCCTTTGTTTCATATCGTCTTTGTTACTAGGTGGAAGTCACTTAACCTCTAAATCTCCCAGACAACTCTGGATAAATAAAAGTTAGAGACCAGTAGTTATTCTCCTTTGGCAAAGGGAGTTTCCAAGCCAGTAATTCCTTAGAGGGATGATCTGAACCAAAGCAAAGAAACAAACAAAAAAAGTTAAATAGCAATTTTAGGTTGTAAAGCACTTTTTATATATGTGTTTTCTCAGTTGAGCCATCTCGCAATTCTCAGCATTTTCTCTGGATGTTCCCAATGCCTGGAACTCTTTCCGTCCTTATCTTCACTTCCTAGCTACCCTTGATTTCCTTCAACTTTCAGCTAAAGTCCCACTTTCTACTAGAAGCCTTTCCCAGTGCTCCTTAATCTCACTGTCTTCCCTTTAGAATTATCTCCAATTTATCATTCATATATTTTGTTCATACAATGCTGTTTGCATGATTTTTCCTCTTTTATACTACCAGCTCCTTCAGAGCAGAGGGTATTTTATTTAATTTTATTTGTCTTTTGTTATATCTCCTCACATTTAGCATAGTTCCAGGTACATTACAGGTTCTTAACAAATGTTTGTTTACTTATTCTTAAATTCATTAAGAGAAGAAGGTTAGAACTTACTTTCTTCAAAGTGTTTTCAATATTTCCCTCACTCCTCTTCTACAATGAGAAGAAAGGTGAAAACATATTGGAGAATGGGTGAGAAGAGGAGTAGGTATCAATCAATTAAGCATTTATTAAATGCTACTGTGTGCCACCCACTGTGCTTTTTATCATCCAAACATTGATTCCTCCTGGAGACACACATCATTTGTAGCTGAGAATAGCACCTGAGACACAAACATCTAGGAATGAAAAGCATTCACTTATAGGCTGGATAGCCATTTATTGAAGCTACCATAGATGGAATTTCTGCTTAGATGTGATTTGGACACCAAAAGTCAGTTAGCCCTACCAATTAATTTGTATAAAAGGGGAAATCAAGCCCCCAAAAGTTAGATTGCACAAGATCACAGTTAGTAAGTTACAGACGTCAACTCCAAATTCAGGCCTCTTTCCCTTGCGCTGCATTGCCTTCCCAACTTCCCAGTTTCGTAATCCCAAGATTCTATGAAGTAGGGAAGGGAATTTGTTAAGTATCTACTATGTGTGAGGCACTGTATAAATATTATCTTATTTGATCCTCACAAAACCCCTAGGAAAGAAGTACAATTATTATTTTGCAGCTAAATTAACACAAGCAGGCAGAGAATAAATGACTCTTCTAAGGCCAAATAGCTAGTAAGTGTCTGATGCTGGATTTGGATTTGGGTCATCCTGATTCCTGGGTGAGTACTCTACCTACTGTCTAACCTAGCTGTCCTGGAGTCTCAGTTTTAACAAAAAGTGTTCTCCATGTAAAATTGTCAATTTCATAGATTGTTTTATGTCTATATCTCTAGAAATTAAACATTTACCCATTAACCAAATTAATGCAACATAACCATCAGATAATACTATGGATCACTTCCAGAGTTCCTCAATTAGGAAATAGAGAAGAAAAAGGGGAACTGATGGTGTGTCATCTTTTCTCTTTCTTCATTCAAATTCTATGTCATCTAAAATTCCTCTCTCCTCCAAGTCTCCCATCCCGTTGTTTAACATACAACCCTCAGTTTATTTGATTCTTGGAAAAATGCTTTTGAAGAAGTAGATTTTGTTTCTTAGATTTTACAACTACCTTTCTTTACTTCAATTAGTCCCAGGAACCTAACAACTTCACTGCCAACGGCAGGTGGTGCTGTTTGAAAGGATAAATCCTCAGTATCCAGGTAGTTTCCGCCTTCAGTAAACCAGTAAATTCTCTGAAAGTTGTAGAGATACTCTGGGAATAGAATTAACATGTGCAGATTTCCTTTTTCCCTAGATGACTTCTGACATCTCTAAAGTTCTATGGTTCTGCCTACCTTGATTCAGTATCACGCTTTATAGAAGAAGACCTCAACGAGCATTTGGAAGGAGCAAAATAAACTCGAATTTCCTATACCAATATATGTAATGTTACACCTTGAGAATGAACCAGTCTAAAATAAAAACAGATATCACATGTTAAACAATTATGGGCATTCTCTACCTTTGCAGAACTTCCACTATAATAAAGAATAAAGTATATAACAGGCTTGTACATATAAAAGGAGAAAATGCAGAAAGAAAAAGCACAAGAATAGTAGAAAATGAAAAAAAAAACTTAAATATTAAAAAAAATACAGGAATAAGAGGCTGATCACCTGTGGTATATCTTCCACTACTCCATCACTATGTGATCTCAGGCAAGTCAGATCAAGTTAAGTCAGCAACAAGCATTTGTTAATCACCTACAGGATGCCAGACAATGTGATAAATTCTGGGGACACAAAGAAAGGCAAAAAATAGTCCTTGTTTTCACAGAATTCACAGAGTCACTGTCTTCCTCTGTGAAGCTAGGATAATAAAAATTGTCTGACAGATCTCACGGTATTGTATTGATACTGAAATGATATAGTATATGAAAAGTACTTTGTAAACTAAAAGAGAAATGTAAGCTAATACAATAATTGGTGTTATTAATCCTTTTGAATCGATGACATTGTTTGCTCCCTTGCCCCCTAAAAAGTAGAATGCATAATCTTAAAACTGAGAATGAAATCAGAGATATTCCACAAGAGATTGAATGACTATCTTTCAGAGATGAAATTTTTAAATATTATTTTTTTAAATCATCTTATAGTTGTCTCTGAGGATCTAAGGGTATGGATGGCAGAGAATGTGCTGATCTGCATTGGTAAAGGGAAATTCATTATCCGACAGTTCATGATATCAATGAAATCATAAGATTGGTCCCAATCCCTATTGGTATTTTACCATAAAAGATGTTGACGGTATAGAAGGGATTTATGTATTGGTCAGGAAATTAGACTAAATGAACTCTCTGGTCACCTTCAGTTCTAAGATGTCTGATTCTATCGAGCCCAATCTCTAACAGGAGGGTCAATCCCATCTAAAAATGGTCATGCACACTCTGCTTGAATATCTTCTTTGATGGGAAACTCACTACCTAATAAGACAATCCATTTCATTTGACTATGAATAGGAAAAATAACATCATTTTTAATATTCATGGCCTATCACTCTACCATCATTTGCAACACTAGAATTTTTCCATTTCCGGCTACACTTTCATTACTCATAATATGCTATCCTGAGCTGTTTAATAAACGGTTATTGAAAATGACATTCATTTTATTACATTAAATATTCTTTAACCTTTTAACAACTTAATATTATATGTGTGTATGTCTCTGTCTTCTATCTATTTATCTTTTTAAATTCGCAATATAACACAGTTATATATTCAAGTTATTTGCCAGGTATCTGTCTCCCACTTTTCCATTAATATAGAGGGTTTTGCATACACTTCTACATTCCTCAGTATAATGTCTGTTCATTAACCATCAGCTAACTGACAGATTTAATCTGTGCCAATACCACTGTTGTTAAATGATTTGCTTATTTATTTAAATGGTAGCTTCTGTTTTCATTACAGGCCCTTAGAACAAATAAATGTATTGAGCCCTAAAAAGTGATACATCGTGTTTATTTTTACCTTGTGTACTAAGGAAAAGTTGTTGAAGGTCCCCTTCCTGACAAACTATTGCTGTGCTAATCCTCTATCACTCCCCCTCAGATTAATACAAGTCACAGAAAACAATGCAAAATAGATGTAAGGCTAAAATATCATTACAAGTAGTCTCATTTAGTTTATGATCAACTTTTATAGTTGTTGTTGTGTTAGTATAATATTATTAACTAACATCACTGTAAGGCTGGTGAAGCACTTTATGCATATTTTGTCTCGTTTAGTCTCACAACAGCTCTGGGAGAGAGGCATTGTTTTATTCTCATTTTACAGATGAGGAAATTGAGTCTGAGAGAGGTGGAAGGACTTGCTTAAATCACATAGATAGCAAGTATCTAAGGTAGGATGTTTTCTGATTCTAAGCCCAACATTCTATCCACTGTACCATATAGCCTACGTATATGTATATGTAAGTTTGAGTATATGTACATATGAGTCTTTACACAAACAATATTTAAGTGGTTACTGCCAAATCACATATGTAGAGGTATAAGTATGGGCACATGGTTTGCCAAAGGAATGCCTAAGCAGCTGCTTTAAGTGAGCTGAAAATTAGAATGCTATAGCAATAGCAGAAAACACTTTGGGCAGTAACTTGGTACATCACAAATCATTTGATCAAGCCAGGCAACCTAGAGATCCTACTAGATAGATTATGAAAACTGAGAAAGCTGAATCCCAGAAAGGTTATGTTATTTAAGCTCATATAACAATCTAGAGATTGAAGAGGTCTCATGTGCCATCTGATTCTATTCTTTCATTTTACAAATGAGGAACACTCAGAGGTGTTGTGTCCTATTGAGGTTCATACAGACATTTAACACAAAAGACAGGATTTGAACACAAGCCCTATAACTGCAGAGTCATTGTACCATGTTGCCTCCAATTAATGGAAGAATCAGTACAAGAAGCCATGTTTCCTAAATTTCATTCCAGTGCCTTTCAACTAATACTGAACTTTTAAAAAGATAGTTATCATATGAAATGGGCTAAGGAACATCTATGAAAGTGCCTTGAAGGTCAGGCTTCTAAAATTTTACCTAGCAAGAGATTTCTAGAGAACAACCAGTTAATCAATCTGATGAGCAGGAGATATAACTGAGATAGCTCATTTTGAATACTAATAAGTATTACTGAGTTTCTCTTACTATATTTAAAACTTCAAAAGTCCTCTAAATATTAAGACTGCCAGACCATTTTTTAACCTATCAGCAGTTTATTTTCTTATGTAATTAAACACAGTACAGAGACTATATGATAGAAAAAGTATTGGACTTTGAGTCAAGAAACAGTATAGCTCAAACTCTGTCTCTGATATTGATTACAATTAATCCATTAATCAACAAGGTTTCATGTGCAGAATTCCTCTAGAAGATAGGGATACAAGGAAAAAAAAATAAAATATTTCTAGCCATTAGGGATGGGCAAGTCCCTTCACCTCTTTAGCTTCTTCATTTGTGAAATAGGGATGATAATATATGTAGTAGATGTAGTAGTTAGTACATTTACTAGCCATTTAGTACATTTTTTGTGAGGATCAAATGTTTGAATTCAACAATCATTAAGTGTTCTCTGTGTGCAAAATATCGCACTAGATACTATGGATATAAAGACAAAAACTAAACTTCAAGGTGGATTTTACTATCTTTAACTAATGTTTGTAAAGTACTTTGTAAATGTTAGCTAGCCACATAAATATCAATAGCAGGAGTAAACTTGTAACTCTATTCACTGTCTCTTTTTTTTTAAATGAAAGACTCTTGAAAGAGGTGAATATATGAAAAATGAATGTCTTTTTTTCCAATGAAAAAACTTTCAAAGTTTATATCTTTTAATAAATAAAGTCATTTATTTATCAATTCATTTATCTTTCAGTAAGTCAAACATTTATTACATGGAAAAGATACCAACATGGGTTCATGATAGAAAAACTTACAGACTAAGGGTTGAAGACCAAAGATATTGAGGAAGAAATACAGCACAGGTTTATGAGCCCTAACCTCTATCCTCTTGAGTTAACCAATTCAGATGATGATGGTGGGCATATGTACATGTATAGACACATATACAAACATACTTACGTATATATGCATATACCCATACATGTATTGTGCGTGTAGTTTATATTATATGTATTTTACATATGAATATACCCATAAGTATAAATATGTACACATATAGACATAGGCTCACGTACAACCCTATTCATTCAAATACTACCAAAAAGAAACCATTTTGTTACTTTCTATGAGTCATAAACCCAGAAAGATTCTTCTTTCAAATGAGATTTACAAGATATCATTTAAGGTCCTCTCCTATCTCTAGCATTAAATTTGAAGTCAGTAAATCTTTGGTCCAAATCCTTCTTCAGGCACGTATTCTATAATGCCAGGCAAGTGGAAATTCATTTGAACCCTAGTTTTCTCATCTGCAAAATGGGAATAATAGCACCTCAGTGATGTTGCGAAGAAAGGATAACAATGTATATGTAAAGAACTATGTAAAATTTATAATACTATATAAATTTCAGCTATTGTTTTTGTTATTATTAAAATACGATCCTAATATGAATTTATAGCTGTACCCAGATGTTATAGAATGGAATATGCTTCTTTCTTCACAAGATGGCAAGCATTCCTTTGGGTAGCATTTTCAGAAATTCAGAAATGCCCATTTTTTAATAATTGATGAATCAAGAGTTTATTAATGGAACATGTAACATTATAACTATTTCTCAGTGTGAATAATTGCCTGCTAACCATTCAGAGAAATTTATTTCAAAATCTAAAAGGGCAGAAAAGTATGACGAAAAAAAATCATTGACTTAGAAATCAGAAGATGAGTTTTAGTCTTATTTCTGCTACCCACTAGCTATGCAATCTTAAATGAGTCATATTATATTTGGAGGCCCCAGTTTGCTCATCTGTTCAGTGGGCATGATACTCACCCTGCACAACTTAAAAGATTTCAAGGATAAAATTAAATCATCTATGTGAAAGTGCTTTGAAAACCATAAGAGGTTTTATATCTAAGATATGTGGCAATATTTCTCCTTTTATTATGTCTTTAAAGTTTCAAGGACCCATAATTTCATAGGTATGGGTACTTCTTGCACTGATCATAACCCCATTTCTCTCCTGGAAGAATATAGCTGAGAACTGCTGTGGCCCCCGTAACAGCAATGTTACTTGCAGCTACTGTGGCTGTGTAAGGCCAATAATGCCAGCACAGAGGAGGGCTGCTAGCACAGATTCTTTGATGTGCTTTTGTAAGGAAAGCAACTTTAAGGGGTTTGCAATCTCACTTTAATTAAATATGCATATATCATTCACTTAGTGCAGGGGGAAAAGTCAGCACCCTGAACTTCAGAGAAAGCACAAACAAAAATTACAAGCAGAAATTACATAAACAGAGTAAATAACACAAATCAGCAGGCAGAGCTTCTGTCTGTCAATAGCAATACATAAATACATAGTTATCAAAGAGAGAAGCACCAATATCTGGGTTTTCAAAGCCGGGGGGCTCCTTAATGGACCCAGAGTCTCATCCCTTCCAGAGAGTGAGCTCCCCAAAGCAAAATGCTAATCTCAGAGTATTTATACACTTCTTCAAGGTCAGCCCACAGAGAGCGTCACAACCATGTGACTCAAATTCATGTGACTTAGGTTTTCTTGTGACTTAAGCAGGTCATCAAAGACTCTTGATTAATCAGACTTAATTCAAACAAAGGCGAGTCTCAAACATAGGCACTTGATTACCTCAGTGCTGAGAAGCACTACAACTTCAAAAGAAAAAAGAGCTAAACAAAAAGTCTCACTTTGCTTGCCATTACAGCCCCAAACGTCATTACTTTGTGACAAACCAGGAGACAACCTGTTCCAAACTGAGCTAGGCTTATTTTCAAATGACATCCATATTGGGCTCATTACTGAGTCTATACTTAAAGTCTTTCCAGAATAATGAACGTTCAGAGTGCGTGCCTGCTAACAGCCTGTGAGACCTCAGGGTCACCATCATACCAAGATTAGGTATCAAGGAAGGACTTTAATGGAAAGTCATTAACTCATATTTATTATTGTAAATGCTGTTTATTATTTAAAAATTACCTTATATATCACCCCTAAGAATTCTTTTAAACTGACAATATTGCCTTTTTGATGGTAGCTAACCGTACGATCAGAGAAAACAGCATCATATATCTAGATATAAAATAGATTTTAAAAATCATCCAGTATTCACCTTTCATTTTATAGATGAAGGAACCTTAGTCCCAGAAAAATTAAGTTACTTTCCCAAGCCTACACAGGTAGTAATTAGCAGCACTGGGAGCTGATCCCAGTTTTTCCAAATGCAGATCCAATACACACTCAATTTCATCTGTCAGGAGTATACATGCATCTACCTGCTAAGCACTGTTTTTATTGTGTGTGTGTATGCATACACACACACACACATGCACACCCACACACACACACACACACGGAATGTAGAGAGAAGTGGTCATGATATAATGGATAGATAAATGTCCTTTGTGAATAGAAAGCTGTCATTGGAACCAGGAAGACATGGGTCTTTCCATCTGGAACATGTAGGCTGTGTGACCCTGTGCAAATTATTTAAATTTTTTGGTCTTCTAGATCAGAAGTGTCAAACATATCCTGCAGGCACCAGGCTTAAATGTAATAGGGAAACATTTAACACAATAAATAAAAATACAATGGAATGTTAATGTTAATATGTGGTTTCTAATTCAATATGCTACTGTAGGAATCCTAAGGTATGAAATCTTAATTTCTATTTAATTTTGACACCACTATTCTAGGCAACTTTCCAAGACACTTGTTACAGAAAATGCGCCAGAGAAAGAACTGATAAATAGAATTATGTATAGTGTGATTGCATGTGTGTGTATGTACACATACACATATACACATACATACACACGTATTTCTGTCTGATAGTAGTCATCTCTACAGCAGGGGATGGAGGTGGGGAGGGAAGAAAAAAAGAAATTTACATAATGTAATTATACATTTAAAAGGAATATCAAGTAGTATATGATAAATTTATACTTTCATGGACAATCTTTTTTTTCATTATACAATCTTGTGGAAAAGATTATCACATGAATTAAAAATAAAATAAACAAAAATTTAAAAAAAGAAAACATATCAACGTGCACAGATGGATGAAATGTCCCTATCCAAGATGTTCCTAAGTCAATGAAAATCACAGGCACAATTCCCAATCCCTACATTTTATATTTACTTATTGTTTACTAATTGTTTTCCCTAATAGAATGGAAGCACTTTAAGTTTAGGAATTCTCCCATTTTTATCTTTGTATCCCCAGCAGTTAGCACACATCCCAGCACATAGTGGGCTTTAATAAATACCTGTTCATTAAATAATTGATAGCATCATCTGGGGCCTAACATATTCAGGGAAAAGAACTGGAGTTCATTAGCTAATGGTGGCATAAAGTTATTGAATTATCCATACCTCATCCATTTTCCAGAATAGGAAATTCTATTCTACCCCCTTTTTCTTTTAGCAAACTTAATGTCAATTACTTTTTCTATTAAGAATCTCTGAATTCTTCACAGTCTAGATGAGCTTCAGTTGAATTGTTTTTAATTTATTTCGACATTAATTTAAAAAATTGTGTTCCTGTCTCTCTCATTTTAGTAGTCCCTCACAGATTAAGAAGATAAGAAATGCAATATCAAATATACATGTGAACTTATATAAAACATATTTTCATATAGCCATGTTGCAAAAGAAAAGCAAGAAAAACAAAGTGAAAAATTATGCTTTAATCTTCACTCACACTCCATTAGTTCATTCTCTGGAGGTGAATAGCATTTTTATCATAAATCCTTCAGAATTACCTTGAATCATTGGATTAATTAGAATAACCAGATCATTCACAGTCGATTATCCTTACAATATCATTGTTATTGTGGGCAATGTTCTCTTGACCCTCTTGTTCAACTATTCTCCAATTGATGGTCATCCTATGAATTTCCAATTCCTAGCCACCACACAAAGAACTGCTATAAATATTTTTTGTACATATAAGTCCTTTTCTTTTTTCTTTGATCTCTTTAGGATACAGACTTACCAATGATACTGCTGGGTCAAAAAGTATACTCAGTTTTATGTCCTATTGGGTATGATTCCAAATTATTTTCCAGAATGGCAAGAACAATTCACAGCTTTATCAAAAGTACATTAGTGTCCCATTTTTTCCACATCCTCTCCAACATTTGTCATTTTCTTTTTCTGTCATATTAGCCAATCTAATAGATGTGAGGTGATAACACAGAGTTGTTTTAATTTGCATTTCTCTAATTAATAGTGATTTAATCTTGCTTCATATGACTATAGAAAACTTTGATTTCTTCTAAAACTGCCTGTTCATATCTTTGACCGTTTATCAATTAAATAATGATTTGTATTCTTATAAATTTGATTGTATTCTTCACATTTTTTTGAGAAATGAAGATATTATTTTCTTAAAAATTGCTGTAAATTTTCCACAATTTTCTGCTTTTTTCCAATCTTGGCTGCATCAATTTTATTTTGCAAAATATTTTTAGGGAGTAGAACCAAAATGGCAGAGTGAAAGCAAGGACTTGCCTGGGGTCTCCCCCAAATTCCTCCAAACACCTGTAAAATGACTCTACACAAATTCCAGAACTACAGAACCCAAATTCCAGAACTCCAAGGTCAAGGAGAAAATACAGCAAGTATTTAGAAAGAAACATTTTGAGTCTTATGGAAACACATTCAGCATAAGACAAGATCTAGCAGCTTCTACATTAAGAGATAGAAGGGCTTGGAATATGATATTCCAGAGGTCAAAACAGCTAGGATGAAAACCAAGAATCACCTACCCAACAAAATTGAGTCTTTTCAGGAGAAAAAATGGATTTTCAATGAAATAGAGTACTTTCAAGCATTCTTGATGAAAAGACCAGAACTGAATAGAAAATTTGTCTTTCAAATACAAGTATCAAGAGATGCATGAAAAGGTAAATAGGAAAGAGAAATCAAAAGGGACTTACTAAAATTCAACTGTTTTTGTTCCTACCTGGAAAGATGATATATGTAACTCATGAGACTTTTCTCAGTATTAAGGTAGTTGAAGCGAATATGCACATATATAGTCAGAGGGCAGAGAGCAAGTTGAATATGAAGGGATGGCACTAAAAAATAAAGTTAAGGCATGAGAGACGAATATATTGAGAGAAGGAGAAAGGGAGAGATAGAATGGGGTAAATTATCTCACATAAAAGAGGCAAGAAAAAGCTGTTATAATGGAAGAGAAGAGGGGGAGGTGAAAGGGAATGAGTGAATCTTGCTGTCATCAGATTTGATTTAAGGAAGGAATAACATACACACTCAATTGGGTATCTTACCCTACAGGAAAGTAAGAGGGAAGGACATAAAAGGGAGGGGAATGATAGAAGGGAGGATATAATGTGAGAGGGAGGAGTGAGAAACACACTTTTGAAGAGGGACAGGATCAAAGGAGAAAATTGAATAAATGGGGGATGGGATAAGATGGAGGGAAATATAGTTAATCTTTTACAACATGACAATTATGGAAGTGTTTTGCATAATGATACATGTATAACCTATATTGAATTGCTTGCCTTATCAAGGAGGGTGGGTGGGGAGGGAAAAAGCGAGAGAATTTAGAACTCAAAGTTCTAAAAACAAATTTTTTAAAATTGTTTTTACTTGCAACTGGGGAATAAGATATACAGGCAATGGGGTTTAGAAATCTATCTTGCCCAACAAGAAAGTAAGCGGGAAAGGGATAAGGAGGGAGGAGTGGGGTGATAAAAGGGAGGGCATACTGGGGAAAAGGGCAATCAGAATATATGCCATCTTGGGGTGGGAGAAGGGGAGAGATGGGGAGAAAATTTATAACTCAAAATCTTGTGGAAATTAATGTTGAAAACTAAAAATATATAATTTAATCTAAAAAACATTTTTAATTTAATGTAATCAAAATTATCCATTTTACTTCCTGTAGTCCTATCATTTTTTCTTGTTCATTAATCCTTCTCTTATCCATAGATTTGACAGGTAAAATTTTCTATGCTCCTCTAATTTACTTATGGTAGTCAGTCCAATACTTCTTCTCTCCCATTCTTTCTTTCTGAATTTCCCAAACACTGCATAAGTTAACCTCACTACCAATGTGTACATCTCTGGAAAGTATACTACCAAGGTAAGTGAATTTATGCACAGCATTCAAAACTTCTCCATTTGCTGTAACTGAGGATTCCACGTATGGATGGTGTCGTGGTGGCTGAATGAGCACTTGTGTTTCCTTGGTGTTAATTGTTAGGCCAAAATTGGCACAAGCAGCAGAGAATTGATTCATACTTTGTTGCATCTGAGCTTCAAAGGCTGCATTGAGTATACAATCATCTGCAAACAGAAAATCATGCACCAGCACTCCCTCCACTTTGGTCTTGGCTTGTAGCCTTTTCAAATAGAGGAGTTACCATCAGTGTATTAACTGACTACCAATCTGAAGGTCTACAAATCTGTGGTGCTGACCTCATTGTTGTATGCCCATGACACCTGGACAGTATACCATCACCATACCAGGAAACTGAATCACTTCCATTTGAATTGTCTTGGGAAGATTCTGAAGATCACCTGGTAGGATAAGGTACCAGAAACTGAGGTCCTTACTCAAAGTAAACCATCAAGTATTCAAACTCTGCTTCAGAGAGCACAGCTCCAATGGGCTGGCCATGTTGTCCAAATGCAAAACGTGTGCTTGCCAAAAAGATTGTTTTATGGACAACTCACACAAGGCAGAAGTGATACAAGGATACTCTCAAGACCTCTCTTAAGAACTTTGGAATTGATTGTGTGACATGGGAGACATTGACACAAGTCCACTCAGCATGGCATTCCCACATCAGAAAAGGTGCTGTGCACTATGAGCAAAGCAGAATTGAAACAACTGAAAAGAAATGCAGGATGTGCAAATTTAGAGTATTGACCCCAAATGTTCACATGGAATATTTGTGCCCAACCTGTGGCAAAGCATTCTGATCTCTTATTGATCTGATCAGCCATAGTCCAACACATTGAAACTTGACTCTAACGTAGTGATGTCATTTTGGTCTTCTTCACAAACAAAGGACAACAACAACAATGATTTGCTTATGATCTACTATGCACAACTTGCTATTCCTTTCAAAATGCAACAAAATTATCTCTTAAATTTCTTTTTTTTTATTTCCTCCATTAAAGATGACTACCATTACATACATACACACACACACAAACACATAAAACTATTTTATGAATACTCCTATGACCCACTTATTCTTTAGATTGCATTATTTATTTTCCAACTAAAAATTTTAATCTATTTTTCCACAGCCCTTTATTGAACTAAATTTTATTGCTTTATTATCTGGCAAGGGAGCATTTAGTAGTTCTGCTTTTCTGCATGTGTTTCTGAGTTTTTATGCCTTAATATATGGATATATTTATGGTCAATTTTTGTGAAGGTGCCATAAATAGCTGAGAAAAAGACATATTCCTTTCTATTTCCATTCAACTTTCTCCCAAGGTCTATCATATCAACTTTTCTGAAATTTTATCATCTTCTTATCTTTTTCCTTATTTATTTTATGGCTGGAATTATCTTGCTTTGAGAGGGGAAAGTTGAGGTCCCCACTAGCATGGTTTTATTGTCTATTCTCTCCTACAAGTCATTTAACTATTTCTTTTAATTACTTGGATGTTGTGCCATTTAGTGCATGTATTTTTCACATTTACATTACTTCATTGCCAATGGTATCTTTTAGCAAAATGTAGTTTTCCTGCTTATCTCTTTTAATTAGGTCTGTTTCTGCTTTTGTTTTGTCTGAGATCATGATTGCTAACCCTGATTTCTTTTAGCTGAAGCATAATAGATTCTGCTGCATCCCCCTATTTTTAGTCTCAGTATTTCTCTTTGCTTTAAATGTGTTTCTTGTAAACAAGACATTGTAGGATTCTGGTTTCCAATCCATTCTGCTACCCACTTCTGTTTTAGGGGTGAGATCATCTCATTCACATTTATAGTTATGATTACTAACTGTGTATTTCCCTCTTCTTGAGAAGGAAATGGCAAACCACTCCAGAATCTTTGGCAAGAAAACCTCGGATGGTCACAAAGAGTCAGACACTACTGAAATAATTGAACAACAATTTCCCTATATCCTATTTCTCTCTTTTTTTTTTATCCTGACCTTACCTTTGGGTAAAATACCTCTGAAGCAATTGTAAAATAGAGGGTGGTGAATATTACAATATAAAGAAGTTGACTATAATTTTTAAAAAATGTTAAAATAGCTTTTGTTTCTTTTGAGAACTCTCTCTCTCCCCCCATACTCTCTCTGTCTGTCTCTGTTTCTCTCTTTCTCTCTCTCTCTCTCTCTCTCTCTCTCTCTCTCTCTCTCTCTCCCCTCCCCCCTTTCTCTCTCTCCCCCCCTCCCCTATTCGTTCTCAAAGTCTATTTTGTTTGTGACCACTGCCACCCTTAATCCTCTCTCCCTCCTATCAGCATCCCCATTCTCTTAGCCCCTTCCCCTACCCCTAACTGTGATTGAAAAAGATTGGAAAACATAAATAAAATAAGACTTAGTGAACAAAGCAGAACATGAAGGACTCTACGCACATTTTTTACAACAGTATAAAGAAAACAACCCTAGAGGACAACAAAATATATGCTAAATATAATGGACTATGTTATGACTGAGACGTTTAAGCTAAAGCATATGGATTATTTTTTTCCTGTTAACAATAAGGAAAACGCAAAAGTGGTAAGATATATATATATACATGTATGTATATATATACATGTATGTATATATATATAATATCAATCTTAATCACTCTTTATTTCAGATAAGTGATTTAATTGATTTATGATACTTCCTGTGAGGAAAATCCTTCTACCAATGCTATTGTGAAAAGGTTTGTCATTTTATAATATTAAACAGTTGCCTCAAATGAAATGGAAATGAATGAGGGTGAAGAGGAGGTGGAAGAGGAAAGAGGATTGGTTTGGGTTTTTCTTGGAGTCTGTTTTACCAAAACAAAATATTACATTTTTTAAAATCTAATTAAAATGACAGCAAGATATAGATGTTCATAAACTTACTCCTTCCTTTTTTTAAAATCAGTTTGGTCCAGTTAGCAGACGTTATTGAGCCAAATTTGGCTATAGGCCCAGTCAAAGATCTGCCTGGGTTGTGTGAAGGATGAAATTAATGGGCCCCTTTATACTACAATGATGTTCTTGTTTGGGAATCCTAGCTTAAAGCACCCTGTGGGGTCCAATCGATTTAGTCTGGAGACACTTTTTAAACCTCTTTTTAAATCTCTAAACATTTTTCTGCCTGAACATTATTAACTAATACAACTAGTTTTCAACTTTAAAAACCTTATTAATGCCCTCTCACAAAGGTCAAATTAAAGTGTTTATTTCTGTTAGAGACCAAAGAGAGAGAGTGCCTGACTCTGACTCAAGAAGACCCAACCCTGTTATGACTCTTTATTCTGACATATACTGGTTACGTGACCTTGGCAAGACACTTAACCTCTTGGTATCCCCAAGTAAATTTCTGAATTACACATTAATTGCTGATGTACCTTGGCAGGGGCAGTTTCCTCACCAGTCCTTCAGCAAACAAACATTAAGTCTGTACCAGAAATTCCCTGTACCAGGGAAATTATAAGTTCTGACCAAAACATTTTTAATAAGCCAGCAAGTTTTATAGAAACCTGTTTTCTCTCTGAGATCACAGATGCAACCAGCAACAAACTGGTCTAGCTATTCATGTTCAGACCTACCTCTGGCATTATAAAAGTTTACTTTTTCCTTAAATGCTATTGTGACCTTCCTGATGACTTGGTTGGCTCAGAGGACTAAAAGCTCAGGATGTTGATACTGCTTCTGAGTTGTCTGAATAAAAAGTAGCCAATGGGGGCATGTAAGGATCATTGCTGATGCTCATTGACTAGAAATAAAAAGATAGGAAACTTAGGGAAGCTTTACGTAGCTGAATTGACTCAAGGGGTTCTCAATGCCTATCATTATTTATTCGTCTATGATTAGGTAAATCTTCTTTTGTTATCTATTGAGTAATCTATGAGTATTTCATTTTTTTTCAAAACCTATACTACCAAGAGAATATACTGAAAAGGGCCCATCCCAGAATACCCTCTCACAATATCTCTTCCAAATAGATAATGGGACAAGACAGGAAAGATGGCTGAAAGCAGATCCATCTCCTCTCCTGGAAAAGCAGTTCAAGACACATTCCTTCATTGAACATTCTGTAAAAAAAAAAAGTCAATGCACTCAATAAAATGGTTAAAAAACAGGCCACTGCCTGAAAAGCTTAGGAAGGTTGAAGTAAAGCATGAAGACAGGTATTGATTTAGGCATCATTCATATTGACTTATTCCTGCAGTATACATTGCATAAGACCAAGTGAACCCTTCCAGAAGGAAAACTCATTTATTTCTTTAGTATATTTGAATGAAGATAGGCATTTTATTTTCTTTTGGGCTTCCATTTCCATTTTTTGTCAGAAGAAGAATAACCTTAAAATATTCAATTTAAAGGTTCTCCCCTCTCTTTTTAGAGCTTAAAGAAAACAACTTACGGTCTCTTTAGCTTACCCACAGTTAATTAGCCTTAAATTTAACCTGATGAAAACAAGAGAGAGTTTTCTTCCTGTAGAATCTCAGCTGAACTCACATGGTATCCCTATCTCTGCCTTGGCATTTCACCATTCTCATTTTATTCTAAGAATATTAGACTATAGAGAAGACAAGATTTGAAATCTCAAAAGGTTTTTCTTTCTGTATCTCTACCATTCTGTGTTTAACTCTGTTTTGCCTATTTACTAGAATATTCTTTGTAATTATAAAAAGGAAAAAAAAACTTCCAAAAATATGTGTCCAACAATTGGGAAATGGCTGAAAATATTAATTACAGCATTAGAATATAGCAGAATAGGATTATAACATAAGAAATGAGGTGGGGTTTTGGGGATTAGATCTGTGATTTCCTGGAATGAAGGGAATTGTCAGTGAGGAACTCCTATAACAATACAGATCAGCATCAGGGCTCTGAAACCTTAAGCCTGACAGGAGCCATTCCTAAATTAGGATCCGTAGACCATCCACCTCCAACAGGTATTTGGACCTCTAAGTAAAATTTAGAATTCATTTCAATTATGGATAAAAGTAACAGATGTTATTCTCAGTAATTCACAGGCTTTTCCAGACTTCCAAAGGGGCCCTTCACACATACACACAAACACACACACACACACACACACACACACACACACATATTAAAAATGTGTACTTTAAAGATATAATTGAAGCCCCAAGAGGTTAAAGGACTTACTGAGGGTAGGGCTTCAGTTATATATCTGAGGCAAAATTGGAACTTAATTTCTTAATCCTTAACCTCTGAGATTGAATCTCTTGCTGTACTATGACTCTTTATTTTGAAGAATGATGCATAAAAAGGAATCAGAGAATTGAGAATGACTTGTGTAAAATAATGCAGAATGTAAAGCGCAGAGCCAAAACAATATATACATATTCAATGAAACAATATAAATAAAGACAGCACGGAAAGACAACAAACATTTTATCAAATTGCAATGGTCAATGTCAGTCTCATACTTGTATGCCTATGAATGACTGAGTAATGAAGATCTGGGCAGACTGAAACATTGAACTTATTTACAGTTGGCTTAATTATGTAACCTTTATGTAAGTATGAAGGCAAAGAGAAGGTCACCATCTCTACATGGCCCTAAGCAACAGCTGCTCTCACACCTGTGTCTTGTCTTTCTCAAAACCTTAGGATGCAAAAGCCTGGCACCAGGAGCATGCTTGGCACAGCTTATATGAAATTCTCAAATTTATATTTCTTATGAGCTGATAACACTTCATTATGTACATATATTGTAGTTGTTTAATCATTCTCCAATCAATGGCACACTTTTTGAGTTATTGATATTTGTTATCTCAAATACATACATGTGTGCACACACACAAACATATAGAAAGATAGATACATATAGATAGATAGATAGATAGATAGATAGATAGATAGATAGATAGATAGATGGGTGGATGACTATCTTAATATTTATAGGGTCATTCCCTCTGTCTTTATCTATTAACATTAAAAAAAGTTTAAAATTGAACAAATATAATTATGGCTTGTTCATCTTATGTCATAAATTATATTCCTTAGTTAAAAATTGCTAAATAAGTATAGTGCTTCCCTCACACATGCACTGATCTGGATCAGGCACAATAAATATAAAATGTAAAGCAATTTGGTTAATAAGGAAGGACATCTCCTTATTTCCTAGCATGGGAGAAGATGAATAAATAGCCTATCCCATAGGGCAACAGACCAGGCCCTCACTATCCTACAGGCAAAACAATGATGCAAGGGTTTTAGTGGTCACCTTTCTCAAAATATCTTGCCACTCAATCTAGATCTTTAGGGATAAATAAGGAGGTTATAGGATGTTAGAGCTGGAAAGGATTTTGGAAATAATTTAGTCCATTTCCTTCCTTTGATGAGATAGCTGAGACTCAGATACTTTAGGTAACTTACTCAAGTTTGTGGACTAAGTCTCACCATGTCCAGTCCAGACATTTTTCCTCTATATGATATTATCTTTCTTTTCTAAAATTCTTAGTGATTTGGTTTTATACCGCTTCTATTTTACATGCATCTTCCTCTTCCCCACTCAAGTCAAGTCAAACCATCCTATTGAGCACTAGGCTCTTCCCTTCCAGGGAAAAAAAGAAAGGCCACCCCATCAAGTCGCCATTCACATCTCCTGCCATTCTTCTAGTAGAAGAGGAGAAACACCTTTCCCTCCACTCCAGTCACTCATTTCCTAGCTTGAATTACCTAAGATCTTGAGAGGACTCGACTCTGAGGCCGAACCACTATGAATAATAAAAATCTATCTAAACATATTCCACAACGATTAACAAATTGCCCCCCATACATTCCCCATACTACTGATTCTGAATCCCTGCAGCCATCATTCAAACACCATTTCCCTCCTATGCCTCATGGCTTATTCTTATCAAATGAGATATTTGTAAATAGCACTTAGCACTTTGCCTGGAATATAGTAGATCCAATATAAATACTTATTCCTTTTCCTTCCTTCACTCTGCCCCTAGTCTATCATTCTAATCCTACCTATGCTTTCACCATGCTCTATGGAATGTCCTGTCCATAGACAACACACTTTCTTTCATCTTAATTATTTTCTTTTACCATTTATATTTAAAGCTACTGGCTCTCATTGACATATACCCTTCTTACCTGCCCTTTCCAGTACTGCCTGCACTTTTACTTATTTTCTTTGATGAGTTGAAATGGTGAAATTGGAATTTTTTTTTGTTTTCCATTGCTACTTCTAGTTTCCCCTTTTACCTATTTTTACTCTGCTGTCTCTTTACCTTCAATGTTCACTCAACCCATATCTACCTCCCAATCAAAATTCCACTAGCAACTGTTATTGATTTCCAAGACACTCTTCTTTCTTCAATGGGTTAAGCGCCTGGACCATAGTCTTTCTTTCCTCCCCAAATTTTGCTCTCACACTAGTGGAAATCAATATACATATCAATACTACCTCAAACACTCTCAGTTCTTCAACTTACTCAATTCAAATCACTTATTCCTCCATTCCAGCTCAGCTACACTCAAAGATACCCATAGTACTACCATCACCTACAAATATTCTACCTCCACGTTCATGAACTTTGAAATTTCCTTATCTGATTATAATCTACTGCTATTACAGGCCTACCTCTGCCTTGCAATCTCAAACTCTGTTCATTGTCTATACCATATCCTCCAATCTCTCCATCCGTAAGTACTTTCCCAGGCCAGAACCCCTGCACTCCCTTTATTTCCCCTATTCTGACTCCATGATGAATGACTCCCACTTTTATGGCCCTATTCTACCGAGTCCCTTGACCCCTTATTGTTTCAAAGATCTTGCACTGCCAACTCTCAGTCTTGGATCACTCCCACCATCTTCTGCCTTCACTCCTATATGCACGCTGCTGAACAAACCTGGTGAAAATCACAAAACTGTGCTGAGTCTACTATAAATTAATGTTATACATCCTCAACGGGGCTCTCTTTGCTGCCAAGCAATCCTTTTACACATCCTTAATCAACTCACTTTCTCATTCACTAAGTGGCTCTTCCAAATCTTTGCAACTCTCTTTAAACCTTTGATAGTTCCTCTGTCTCTATCCCATCAGTAGAAAATGTTGCCTCATATTTTGCCAGAAATAAATGAAGCCCTTTGCTGAAAGCTCTAACTTTTCTCCTCCTCCTCATCACACATTAGCCAGATGCCTTCTGTCCTGCTTTCCCCATGTGACATGGAGAAGTGATTCATCTTTTGCTCAAGCCAAACCCATCTCTGGGAAACAATCTTATTCCAACTCATCTTCTCCAGTAGATTGCCCTCTCTATCTTCCCCACACTATTCCTTATCTAGAATCTCTTCCTATCTGCTGGCTCCATCTGTATTGCCTAAAAATATGCCCATGTTTCCCCCATCCTTAAAAAACCCTCACTTGCAGCATCCATCCCCACTAAATGTGATACCACATATGTTCTCTTTTTCATGTATAAATTTCTTGAGAAGGCTTCTACAGTAGGTGCTTCTGCTTCTTTCCTTCTTACTCCCTTCTTAACTCTCTGTAATCTGGATTCTGACTTCAAAATTCAATCAGAACTGCTACATCCAAAGTTACTAACAATTTCTTACTATCCATATTTAACGGCCTTTGCTGAATGCTCATCTTTCTTCACTGCTCTGTAGCCTTTGTAAGTGTCGAACACCCTTTTCATAATATTTTCTTCTCACTAAGTTTTTGTAACATTACTCATAACTAGTAGATTTCAAGAAATGTCCCTCTGTGACTAGAGTTTAAGGAATACTGAAGAGTAGAAGCATGGGCAGCACTAGGAAGAGAATGAAGGCTTCTAAATAGCAGAGAGAGTGCGATTAATAGAAATATCTACTCCTATCCAAAAGTCTTTATGCAGTGTGTGACCAAGAACCACCCAAGACTTAGGAGTAAAGAAGATTACCAAGGAAGAAAGTATATAGACAGAAGAGGGCCAAAGGGCAGACTCTTGGGTAATACTTACATTGAGAAATAGAAAAGAGTGATTGGTGAAAGAGATCAACAAAGGAAGAGGATTAGGAGGAGAACTAAGAAAGTGTTACTTTATTGAGCTTAAGATTTGACAACTATTTGAGTGTGTAAGGTGGGAGCAAGAGGTAGAAGATGATACTAAACTTGCAAATATGAATAGCTCACAGGATAGTAGTGTCCTCCACAATGCTCCTATGGCATTTAGAGCCCTTCATGGTCTGACTCCAATCTATCTTTTCAGATTTTATTCCATCATATAATCTTAATTCTACTCAAATTGGTCTATTTGCTCCTTCTTAGATACGACATTACATCTCTTGCTTTCATGTCTTTGAACAGGCTGTGCCCTAGGCCTAGAGTGCATTCACTCTTTGCCTCCACTTCTAGCTTCCTGGTTCATGTCCCCTTCTCCTCCTCCTATATTTACTGTTCAAATTTTTAACATCCCCTCAAAAAAAATTACAATGTATGTATTTTATATTTTTGTGTTAATGGCCTACATTTGTCTCTCTAGTAGAATATATGTAAATTTCTTTTTGCAAAGACTATTTCTTTTTTGTCTTTTTATCCCTAGGGCAGAGAAGAGTGCCTAACTCATAATAGGCAATTAATAAAATGCTTGTCAAATGGAATGTTGAATAAAGGAATCTACTGCATGATTCATTGAAAGAATTGAGAAAATGACCTGAATTTTAAGAAATAGCAGTAGTATTGATGGACACTGAGAGGTACAAGCAGGTTACACAAGCCTCAAAGAGGAAAAGTCATTGAAGGGCAATGGTAGAAGGATGGTCAGGAAGTAGCAACAAGGATAAAGAAGCATGTACATCCTTCCTCCTTCCTTGTGAGTCAAAGTAGAAGAATTAGTGACCAGAAATGTGTCTTTATGAGAAAAATAGTTTCATGGTCAGAACGTGGAATTTCAAAGTTCCCAGATCTCAGAGTTAACACAATTTTGAGTCCCAATTCAAATTAAGTGGGTGTTAAGAGCAAAGTAGAAGAAGAAATATCAGTTGAAATATTTGAGTACAGAGGGTTAGTTGAAAATAGGCCAGCACTGTTGGAACATAACTAAACTAGCCCTAGGAAACTAGAAACCTCTTCCATCCACATTGGTTAGTTGATTTTGTGTGATGTAATGATATGCAGAAAATCTCACAAATTCTGTTAGTATAAAATGTTAGATGTTAGAGATGTTAGATGTTATAAATGCAGATGTTAGAGACGTCATGATGCAGTCAGTGGCCTCCCTCATCCAACAGAATCACAGGAATGCTACTTACATGTTCTACTTCCAAATCCTTTTTGAGCTCTTCCATGGCCTGAGACCAATAGATATTTTTCTTGGAGACTTTTGATGTAGGATCTTTGACTTTGTTGACTTCTTCTGGCTGTATGTTTCCATCTTCTTCATCACAAAAAAATATTCTAGAGTCTGAGTCCTTTTATGCTGTCTGCTCATTTTCCCAGCCAATTACTTGACTTTTGAGCTCTTTGTCAGGGTATGACTATTTCCAGAGTGGAGAGTGCTCTGTTCCAAGCTTCAGGGGTTTTATGCTGCTGTTTTCAAAGCTACTTCTATTCTGAGGTAATATGATCCAAGGAGAGGTGTTTACTCCTCTTCTGGCATGTGCTCTGGTTTGTGAGTGATCTCAAGCACTCCTTTCTGCCATGTAATTACCGGGAAGACTCCCTCTCTACAGTCACCACAAGCTCTGCCACACCAGCACTGATTCTCCCGCAAGGACCACCAACTCGGACTGCAACCCAGATCCAAGCAGGACAAAGCAAGAGAATCCTGCCTCAGCACCAGCAAAGAGATCCCTGAACTCCTGCTCTGATCAGCCGCTTGATTGCCCCCACTGCTTGTGGGCCTACAGATCTAGAAGAAGCCACTGCTGCTGCTGCCACTGCCACTGTAGTCACCTCTGCCTCAAGGCTGGGGCTGGACAACACTCTTCTCTCACCCAGGTCCAACAGAGTTTTCCCACTGACCTGCAAAGTTGTGTTTGGTGTTTGTTGGTTAAGAAGTCTGGAAACTGCCACAGCTCAGTGATACAGGGTGCTGAGACATGATCCACTCAGTCTGCTATGGCCTGGTTTGTCCTGGCACTGCCCATGCTGGGCTGTGCTCCGCTCCCAGCAGAGTGCAATAAACCCTTCCCAGCAACAATCCAGGTGGTTTTGGTCTGGAGAATTGTTTTACTCCGCAATTTCATAGGTTTTGTTACTCTAGAATTTGTTTAGAGTCATTTTTACAGGTGTTTGGAGGGATTTAGAGGAGAGCTCAAGCAAGTCCCTGTTTTCACTCCACCATCTTGGCTCACCCCTCCCCCACACACACACATTTTCTACTCTCAAAGAAAGAAGAAGTCAATGAATAACTTCTGAACAAAGGCTTCAAGAAGATCTATAGCTTCCCCTGCTCAGAAAACGTCTTAGTGGGGTTCACCAAACTTCCCAAACACATAACTCTAGCATCTAGTTCAGGTCACAACTGGACATCCCTCCAGGATAGTAGAAGAAAAACATTAACCCTGGGGTCAGTAGATTCAAATTTTACCCTTGACTCTACCTATATGGCTACAAAATGTCAGTTAACTGCTCTGGGCCTCAGTTTCCTCATTTATAAAATAAGGTGGTTAGACTAGATGAACTCTAAGGTCTCTTTCATCTCTATATCAAAGAGCTCTCAATTCTGACCTAATAAGTTACATTTTGAATTACTTGTCTTGGACCCAGACATCTATTACTGGAGTGAGCTCAGTTCAGATACTAATGGAGACTAGGGAATTTTCCTGAGGACCAGCATGACTGTATTGCTGACATGTAGGTTCTTCTTTGCCAAAACACATATACACACACACGCACACATACACACACACACACACACACACACACACACACACACACAAAACTGCGGCTCAACAAAGTCCATGGTATAGACTGACATACTGCATTCAAGGCAATGAGTTAGGTGCTAGGAAAAAATTACAAAAGTGAAACAATTCCTGACCTATAGATACTTACAGGAGATACAACATTTCACAGATAAGTAGATATGGCAAATATACACGATAGATATGTAGTGACCAAAGCAGGGTAATAACAAATTAGAAAATCAAGAAAGGCCCTTAAAAACATATCACTTAAACCAAACACCGAAGGGAGCTAAGAGGTAAAGAAAAGGTAGGGATAGCGGTGGAGGGGACCTCCAAGGTATGGGGGATAACAGCCCATGCAAAGAAATGGAAATAGGGGAATGGATTGTCCCATACCAGGATGAGCAAGCAGGCCATTTTGGATAGACCCTAGAGACCATGAAGAGGAGTAATGAATAATCAGTTTGGAAAGTCAAGCCCAATGGAAAAGAAAGAGTTGGCAAAGTGAGGTGGAAGTAGAATCCAGCTTGAAAATGTAAACAAAATCTAAGATAGGGAATCACCTAATGGGTAAGAGGAGTGAAACCTGTGGTTTAAACTACAATGATTTGGTGAAAGGAAATCACAGGCAAACATTCATGGTAGACAGAGAATGATCTCAATATGCCACTTTGCCAAGCCCAGGGGCGTAGGCATGTTTTAAACTCAGTCATGTGCAGAAGAATTCTGCTCTCCAGCCTCACCTGAATTCTTTTCAGCTTCAGAGGTACTTCATTCAAGTCCACAGTAATCAAGGAAGTAACTGAACTGAAACAACCATCGCAATTAATAAATATGTATTGTGTAACAATAGTGTGTACTCAGTCTTGGGGCTACCAAAAAGTGTTATGCATGGTCCCTGCCCTGAAGGGACTCATAACCTAAGAGATGGAGTAAAACCATTTAGTTAGGCAATTTGGTTGTACTCAACCAACAAGGAAGTATGTTGTTACTGTTAACTTTCTATTGAGGAGGGACATGGGCAATAAAGGGAAAATTATATCTCCTCCTAGATTGTATCTCAGGATGACCAAAATGGCAAAATAGATCCAAAAAGCCAATGAGGAAAAGAATGCCTTAAAAAGCAAAATTGGCCAAATGGAAAAGGAGGTCCAAAAGCTCATTGAAGAAAATAATTCTTTAAAAATTTGAATGGATCAAATGGAAGCTAATGACTCCATGAGAAATCAAGAAAATATAAAACAAATCCAAAATAATGAAAAAATAAAAGACAATGTGAAATATCTCACCGAAAAACTGGAAACTGGGAACTGACCTGGAAAATAGATCCAGGAGAGATAATTTAAAAATCATTGGACCACATGAAAGCCATGATCAAAAGAAGAGCCTAGATATCATCTTTCTTTTTTTTTATCAAGTAA
>CM053627.1:181974810-182000526 GCA_028646595.1 Phalanger gymnotis | reverse complement strand
ATATTTGATGATTAAAATGTAACTGGAATTTTGGAGAGAAGTTTTGGTTGAATGATGAAAGTCAGGAGCAAAATTGCAGAATGTTTAGTTTAAAACTAAGAGATAATAGAAGAATTGGAGGTACCAATTGTAGATGACTTTGTCAAGGACTTTAGCCAATAAGGTGGGGGAGAAATATAGCACGAGAGTGGGAAGGAACCGAAGATCCAAGTGAGGTTATTTTAAGAATGGAGGAAACCTGGGTATAATGGTAAACAATAGACAATGAGTCAGTAGATCTGCAGAAATTGAAGATAAGAGGCATGAGCAATAATAGTTGAAGCAATCTATTGTTAAATATGGCAAGGCATCAGGTAAAAGGTACATATAGAGGTGTCTGCGTTACTAATTAGAAGGACTATCTCATCACGTGGTAATGGCATGGAAAAGGTGGTAGAAATCTGAGCAATATGAGATAAGAAGGAAGGGAGAAGGGAGGATTCTTTTTTTCATATTTTAAAAGTTTATGATAATTACTAAATCTTTTGTTCTTTCAAATTCCATCTTTTTAATGGTATTTTGTTTTTTGCCAATTACATGTAAAGGAAGTTTTCAATATTCACTTTTATAAGAAGAAAGGGAGACTCTTGACAAATTACCTCAATTTCTCTTGTGAATTTTGAGGTAAGTCTCTCACCTGAGAAGGTTGTAGGAGTATTGTCATGGGAGGCTTGAGGAAATATTAGGCTTGGAATAAGTGCTTTGGGAAGTGTTCAGGGAAGTAGAATAGTACTATCGTGTTGTAGAAAGAGTCCAATTGAGATCATGTTATGCAAATCTGTAGTGGATCCAATTAGCCGCTCTTCTTTAGCGGCCTGTGAATGAGATCGAAGGTCGAAGACAATCATGGTAATCCAGGGTTGGAGTTTACCAGGGCATGACCTGCAATAGGACGAGCGGGCAAGGGTTTTAAGAATAGAGGATAATGTGGAGTTGCATAGATTCACCAAGGGGTCACAGACCCTATAACTTATAGGATATTTATAAGAGGAATTGAAAGGGAAATAAGGAAGGGATTAAAAATGATTCTAAGATCTTGTGGATCTGTATACTAGAAAATCAGATGCGAAGATGGCAGATACAGAAATCTGGAAACAGAGGACTCAAAGGAAAGGGAGACCATCATTTACTTTATCATTTTCCCTTTAGAAAAGAAGTGAGGAATTAAATATTTACTTAGTGAATGGATAAATATTTATTTAGTTCAAAGGATAAGCATTTATTTAGTATCTACTATATATTCCAGATTTTACTACTCTCTTGCAAAGACTAAAATAAATATATAAACGAAAGGAAAATACATGATTCCTCTTTCAAGGAGAAAATCTCACAAGAAGACTAATTGCTTGAATGTAACAACTTGAGAATGACATATGAATTAAATAATCAAGGAATTAGTCTATGTCTCAGTATAGAATGTTAAAGAAAACTTTCCACATCACAGAATGTTGAAGAGGAAAGATGTTTTCAATAAATGTAATCATATATGTGGGAATTACTAGTGTTGATTTTTTTCCCCTTTCTGGAATTTGGATAGTCTTCATCAAGGTAATATTTGTAAAATTTCTCTGATCTCCAAACCCTTCCATTGAAAAAAGGATATGTATATATGTATATGTATATATGTGTATATCTGTGTATATGTATGTATATGTATATATGTATGTATATATATGTATTGCCATTGATATTTAACATTTGTTTTTCTCATAGCACTTAAATTAGGAGGAAAGACTTTCTATGACTGATTTTAGCATTAATATGTTCTAAACTAATGAATGGGTTGCAATATTCCTGGTTTCTATACCTGTTTAGCATTTACTTTAATTGCTTTAATATGCTTGCTGGAAAATTTGCAACAATAGGAAAAATTAAGCCATTACAGACACACATCATGTTAGTTTGATTAAGGTGATATAGATATAGCTGTGCACATATACATGTACACATACATATGCACATATATATTTTATATATCTATATATACTAATAAGCACTTTAGTTTAAAATATTTTTCTTAATATCTAAAAGGATACTGTATCTCCAAATACTAAATAAACATTTGAATTCCCAAGGTAAAATAATTCATGATTCCTCTCATTAGTTTTATTTCTCTATACCAGGTGCTGCACTGCAATAATATTCTTAATTTCTTGGAATAAAGCCCGGCATGTTTTATGCTTTTCTCAATATTCTAGTCCACCCACATTGTTCAAGTCAAACATCAATCACTGAACAATATTCACTGCTTGCTCCCCCAGTTGCTTATTAGATAATCATATATTCATAACAAGAGCTTATGGGAAAATGTAATTACCAACATTCATATAAGCATTTTAAACTTTTCAAAAAATTTGTAGATTACCTGTATTTTCTCATTTAATTTCACAAAAATCCTGGCAGGTAGATACTACGAGTATTATCTTAATTTTAAAAATTAGGACATTGAGCCTCATAGACTTTAGGTGATTTACCCCCATAACACTTTGTGTACCTGGCACATAGGACAAGCTTAGTAAATTTGCATTCATTTATTCATTCAAGGATTAGATGCAGATTCACATCTATTTCCCACTTCACCGTAAACAAAGGTAACAAAGTTTAAAAGTAAGATTTAATTTCTGGAGATAAACATCCTGCATGATATCTTATGGTCCCCACCACTTCCACAATTGTTCTATGATGAGCTATATGCCATCCATTTAATAACAGTTGTATTTATTTATTGCTATTCTAAATTAATACAGAAATAAAATGAGTACATATGTGTTTGCAGATCTTGATTTTCTTTTAAAGTATAAACTAAATTCAACCTGTAGCTTTCAAAGTTGCTCTGCTTGTCTGTATTTCTTTCTAGCATTCCATTCTCATCTCTGCATTTATTTGTGTATACATATACATAAATATGTGTGTATTTACATGGAAATCTCTGTGGGTATATATTTCTATATGTACATATTATTAATTGTGCACCTCATTGATACTCTTTTGCTTCCTTTCCTCTCCCTTCCTTTCTCCCTCCCTTCCTTCCTTTGTCTTTCCTTGCTTCCTTCCTTCCTCACTCTTTCTTTTTTGCTATCTTCTTTTTCCACCACATTCCTATCAGCCTTTCCTTCATACCAAATCTTCATTGGAAAAAAAGAAAATAAAAAGCCCTTGTAACAAATACATTTAGTCAAGTGAAACAAATCCCCACCTTGACTGTGTCTGAAAATGAATGTGTTATTGTGTACCTTGAATTCCTCATCTCTTTGTCAAGTGGTAGACAGCATACTTCATCATTACCCCTCTGAAATTGTATCTGGCAATTCCATTGATCAGAATTCTTAAGTCTTTCTAAGTATCAACAACAAACACTTAAAATAATAACAATAATATTGACTGACATTTATATAGACCTTTAAACTTCACAAAGTTGTAGGAACTGTTGTGAGAAGACAGAGTGCTAGGCATTAGAAGAGACAAAAAATTTAGCACAGAAACAGTCTCTGATTTAGTGCAGTTTTCAATTATTAGGGAAATGGTATAAGCTATAGTAAACAATGCTGCATGATATGTGCATCATAGATTGCTAAACATCATGTTACATATTGTATATCATGAATATAGATACTAAATCACATTATTTCAACCATTCACAAAGGGCCTACTTTGTGTGTAGCAATATTCTAGGCCAAAAAAAAAAATATGCAGATATAAATAAATAGTCTCCTTCCTCAAGGAGCTTACATTTTATCCAAGAACCTTGTAGCCATATAAGATAATATAAATAAATATAAAACACACAAAAAATCAGTTAACAAGCATCTATTCAACACTTATTCAGTGCTAGGCTTCAGGCTAAATGCTGGGAATATCATGAAAGGCAAAAACATGGAGCCTGCCCTCAAGGAACATGTTGTAAAGGAGAATTAGAACCAAAGGGAAAAACCATGAGAAAGAAGAAACAGGAGAGGAAGAGACAGAGACAGACAGAGAGAGAGAGAGAGAGAGAGAGAGAGAGAGAGAGAGAGAGAGAGAGAGATTTACATACACACACGGTGCAATTAGAAGTTAATCCCATAGGGAAGGCACTAGCATTAGGTGAGGGTAGGAGGAGAACCCAGGAAAAACCCTAGAAGATGGTAGAATTTGAGTGGAGTCTTGAAAGAATCCAGGGAATCTGTGAGATGGCAGCGAAGAGGGAGTATATTGCTTTCATAGGAGACAGACAGTTGAAATATGTGGAATTTGGGAGGTGGACTGTCATGTATGAGATGAATAAAGTTGACTAATGTAGTTGGATCACAGAATTCTTGGAAGGTTGTAAAATGTAAGATTTAAAAGGTTGGAAAGAACCAAGTTGTGAAAGGCTCCAAATGCCAAACAGATGAATTTATACTAAATCTTGAAGGTAATAGGAAGCTACCATTTACTGACTAGGGGTATAGCTGAGAGGGAGTCAGTATAAATAGAAAGAATAAAGATCAGAGAAAAGGGGGTGATGACAATAGGGGCAATTTGCTAGAGAAGACTGGATGGGATGGATTCAAGAATGTATGTGGAGGGGCTTGCTTTGGCAAGGAAGAGGGCCAGCTTTTTGTTTGAGATACAAGTGAAGGAGAAGATCCTGGGAGAAGACATCTTCAGGAAAGGAAATGATGAGGAGGATAGAAGAAAGAAGCTAACCTGTAATAGCCTAAGGCTTTTTCGTTTAAGTAAGACATGATGCCCTAACCTGAAAATATGTGAAGAGGGATATGGTGGTGGATGCAAGATTGAAGAGGGATGAAATGCTTTGAAATAGCCATAACGGTGAGCGTTATATAGAAGGATTGCCTTGCTGCAACAAGGGACCAGTTGCAACTGTGAAATATTAATTTGAAGTGGTCCCGAGTAGCTTAGTTTTGTGATTTTAAGGTAATCAAGAAAGTCATACGTAAAAGTTGACACTTGAGAGAAGCTTAAAAAGGAAGCTAGGATTCTAAAAGGCACAAAGAGGAGGGAAAGCATTCTGGGCATGGAGGACAGCCTGTGCAAATGTTTTGCGTAAGCAACATCAAATAGTAAAGTTTTGTTGGAAGTTGAAATAAGTGAGAGTATGTCAAGTATGACCCTTCTGTAAAGGTATATTGTGAAGTGTTTTAACTGTGAAACTGGACACTTCTTTGTCTTTTAACTTAGAGGCAATAGCGAGTCAATGAAGATTTTCAAAGCGAGCATCATAACTGTGCTTTAGTAATATCTTATAGGTACCTGAGTGGAGGATGGATTTGAGAGGGGATAGAATGGAGTCCGGATCAGGTACTGCTAGGTTATAGCAATATTCCAGTATTGAGAGCCTAAACTAGGAAGGTGGCTCTACGAATGAGTGAAAAAAGTAGGGAGAACAGATGGATTAAGAATTTATGGACTTTGAATGGCCTGTGACAGTGAGGAGTATAATATGACTGAGATTTTCAACTTGAGTGACTATAAGGATGGTGTTGCTCTTAATAAAAATTGGGAAATTAGGGGTTTAGGAGAAAGAGACTGACCTTGGTTTTGGGTATGCTGGGATTAAGCTTCCTATGTAATACATGTTTGACTGCATAGTATGTAGCTGGACCATGTTATCCTTGTTTTTCAACACCAAACAGAAAGCTCTATAAAACAACATTTATGATATTTGTTGTGCCTGCACCTGACACATAATAGGTGTTTAATAAATGTGGGAGGAAGGGAAAAGGAAAGATGGAAAAAAATTCCCTAATACAAAGTGTATGTACTATATTTATTTTTTCTCTAGTACATTTCCCTTGGAACAAGGAAGATCTGGGTTCAAGCCTTGCCTCAGATACATACAAGTGGTTTGACCTTAGATAAAATACCTAATGAATTTGTACCTCAGATTTCTCATCTATAAAATGATGATATAAGACTCAGTGGCCTCTAAGGTCACTTCTAGCTTTAAATCTGTGTTCTTATAATCAAGCTCAAATCGAGTTGGATTAAAAAAAAACCTATTCATTTAATCTTCACATGTATTGCAACAAAGTTTTATAGTCAGACACAAAAGTCCATGATATTGAAGCTGAGCAAGGCCGCACAAGAGTATAGCATTTAGATGTTTATGTAGTATTTCAACACACAAAATTCAACTTTTAAACATGTAAAATATTTATTGATTTTTAAAAAGATATACTATTCATCTTTCATTTTCACATGGACCCCAAAAATATTTTAGTCTTATTAAAATGTAATTTATATATTATGGACTGAACTATATATGTATGTGTGAGTGGATACATTCTATATGGCCACACATTCTTTAGTATTTACTTCTTTGTTTCTTTCATTACAAAAGAATACCTTCTACAGTGATGAGGAGGGAGCTCTGGTAACTGAATTAAACATGTGAGTCAAGTTCCAGCAATCTGAGGCTCTCTATGCTTCATTTATTTGAAAATAGTGATGAGTACAGAGATACTACAAGCTGGAGGGCTAGAAGCTTTTTCCATTAGAGAAATTAATGATCAGAATCTCCCTTTTTTTCTATTTTTGAATTCAAGCTTCAGCTCATTATTTTCAACATTCTCTACAACCCTGACCTCCCTGTGACATTTCTTGAGTTTCTTTTTTTTTTATTTTCTTAACTCTACCCAAACTTCTTTCTTCAATAATCTTGCCCTGTGTACTTGGCCCTCCTCCAAGCTGTGTCCCTCATAGTCTTCTAAAAATTTGCAATTTCCCATTTTGTGCTTTGAAGCAATCCAAGAATATCAATCATTTAGTGGTCTCTATCGCTCTGGGCTCCTCACCAGCTCCTCACAAGTTTTAGAGCAGAGCATCTTTTGCCTTTAGTATAGCAACTATTAAGGAAGAAGTGTGGGCATTATAAGAATCATAATAATTAACTAGTACCAATGTAAGGAAAACATTGTACTGCTTTTATCCAAAGAGTTAAAAATAACAATTTAGATGAATATCTTAATGAAAGCTACTTCTTTTTATTCCTGTAAACAAAAAGAGTACATGAGAAGTAAATTTTGTCCTACTGATTTAATTTTCTTCTATGATATAATCTATCTGTACCCCAATGAGGCTTTAGATCCTATTTCTGATGACATTCACCATAACAGACTGAAAAGATATAGACTGGTTTGCTCTGGACCACATCCAAAAAGATTTGGTTTGAGTGGAGCTAAAATCAAGTCAGGAGAAAGAAAGGATATTTATCTAAACATCTAGCGTGGTTTGAAGTCATGTATCAAGCTGGTGTTTTGTGGTACCTTCAAGTTGATAAAATTAAATCTATCTATCTATCTATCTATCTATCTATCTATCTATCTATCTATCTATCTAACCACACACATATTTGTGCGTGTATATATATTTGGAAAGTACCTAAGACTTCAACCTAGTGTAATCCCTTTATTTGCAGATAAGAGATCCAAGGCCCAGATGAAAAGATATGGGACAGAGCTAATTTAAAACATCATAATTCAGGACTTAAAAAAAAATAAAATAGAGTGAAGTGTTATACATGCAAATGAAAAACAACAGAAAAAGAAAGAAAATAAAATTCATTGATATGATATGGTGAAAGACAAATTAAGTAAACTTAATTGGAAAAGACAATTGGTGATTCAGAACCACCACAATCATATTATTGAGTATACTTATGCAGTTACTTTAAAAAGCAGGAAAGCATAAAGGGAAGGGAGATATGGTGTAAAAGTAAGAAATTATTTCCCTAATGCAGTTGTCAGACCTACAGAATCACCTCTTCTTTTGGCCTTTACAAATTAAGAGAAATCTGTGAGGAGGTGGATAACTAGAAGGATCTAAAGAAGAGCAAAAGAAAAGAATGATTAAAACAATGGGAAATATTTCCCATTATTGGAAGGCTGAATAACTTCTACCAAAGCCTCCCTTTATAGAGGGCTCACCACTTTTCCAGCCAAATTTTCATTTCTTACCAAGCATTTTACCTGGTTTCAGATGCAAGAATATCATATCTGTGTGCTAGGTACCCTCTACTGGTACCCTCCCTTTTCAGCTTTTTTTTGTGTAGTGTCTTCTCCCATTAGATTGTAAACTCTTTGAGAACAGGAGCTATTATTCTTTTTTTTTCTTATGCGCATCCCCAGAACTTAACTCAGTGGCTGGCACATAGTAGACATTATATAATATTTATTGACTATTGACTATGATCATTTATTGAATGGCTTGTAAAATGAGCTAGAGAAGGAAATGGCAAACCACTCCAATGTTTTTTGCCAGTCCTAAATGGTATCACAAAGAGTGAGACACAACTGAAATGACTAAACTACAACAACAACATTGGCTGACAATATGTTAAACTATACAATGCCTCAAATAGTATGTTCTTTATTTCCCTGGAGGTTTTGTAAATTTAAATAATATGTTACTATTGTGTCCTAAAAATGTACTTTCTCCATAAAGAAGAATAGTGCTCAAGATTTGTCTTAATGTCATTGTATGATATAGTAAGAAAATCAGTGGGGTTAGATTCAAATTAAATTCTATCTCTTACATTTTTTTAGAGATGTCATCATACAAAAGTCACAGACTCATAGATTTATAACTGCAAGGGTCTTTTGAATTCATCTTGTTGAACTCTCTCATTTTACATATGAGAAAGCAGATTCAGAAAGATTAAGTGCTTGACATGTAATAAGCACTTAATAAACTTTTGTTCCTTCCTTCCTTCTTTCCTTTCTTCTTTCCTTCCTTCCTTTTTTCCTTCCTTCCTTCCTTCCTTCCTTCCTTCCTTCCTTCCTTCCTTCCTTCCTTCCTTCCTTCTTTCCTTCCTTCCTTCCTTCTTTCTTTCCTTTTAACTTGCCCAAGGCCACACATCTAATTAGCAGTAGAACCACATTTCATCCCAGGTTGCCTGATTCCAAATCCAGGAGTCATACTTCCTCTTTGACAATTAATTTCCATATCTGTAAAAAAAAATGATGATTACAAAATTTTCTTATAGGGAACTCTGAAGAAAGTTCTTCACAAACAAAAAAAAAATTCACCATACAAAAGTTTTGTGGTAGCAAAGTGATCTACTGAAAATGTTTTGGACCCAATAAATCATCCAAAGTGAAAATTGAAAAGTTATTCAAGAGGTATGTTTCTTATTCCCATGGATGTTTTGGATATGTCAACAAAGTGACCTTGCTTTGTTGCAGAAAAAGAGAGCTAAAATATGACTGTTTTGTAACGTTCCCCTTATATCACACCTTCCACATTTCACTGGTATTGGTTAGAAGGAAATAAAGAAGAAATTGCCAGTTGAGATATGACAGTATACTGCAAGCTTTCTATTATGTTAAACTCTGCTCAAGCTACATTTTTTAAATGAAATGAATCTTTATAGCTTGACATTGACCAACAGAATACATTTCTAAGAACTGGTTAAAGCTTTAATATCATTATCCTGGGGCATTATTACTCTGGATGATTTGACAAGCAGGGCAAAGTATTGAAATCTTTTTGTATAGGTTTTGTATAGGTTTCATTAGTCTTGAGAATTCAGTAAATAGTGTTTGACCTCAATTTGTCCAATCCTATTCCTCTTCAGTGGAGTAACTTGGTATAACAGCAAACACCCTAGTGTACCCAGAATGGCCTGCTAGCACAGGTTCTTTAATCAGCTTTTCTAGGAAAGACTGTTCAAAAGGTGGGGTTAACAATCCTACTTTTAATTACATTCACTAGTTCAGGGGAAAAGTCAAAAGTCAGTACACTGAAGTCAGAGAAAATATAAGCAGAGAAATTAGCATAAAGACCAACAGACAGGGCTCTTAACTGCCTGAACTAGAGCAATATTGCTACGCACTTTACATCTACCAATGGATCAAGAGGGCCTTTACATCTGAGCAGTCCAGGGATCTGAATATATGGTACTCAGAGTCTTGACCAGGAAATCAAAAGATCCTTCTCATAAGTGATTCCCCCAGAGCAAAATACCAACTCAGAGTATATATACATATATATATATATATATATACATATATATATATATATATATATATATATATATATATACACACACACACACACACTTATACATTTCTCAGAGCCAAAAGGCATCACAACCCTTGTGACTCAGTGCCTAATCAACTTAGTACCCAAGGAAGGCTTTCATCTTCCTACAAGCAAGCCTCTTCTAAGCAAGCTTTCCTTAATGGTGTCCACATAAATCCTATTAATGGGCAGGGAAGATCTTCATATTCCATTAACATTACACTTCGTCACCAATCTTCCCCTTTCTTTTGTTCACTTTTTGTACAAGGTGAATTTATTATGGGGGTAGTTTGTACCACAATGGTACAAAAACAATTTTTTTTCATTTGTATGACATGATTATCAGAATTTCAAGCTGATTAACTTGGTGCCAAAAATTAATTTAACTTAACAAATATTTAATAATTTGTCTCTATATGCAAGGAACTATATATACAAAGACTAAAAAGCAACACATCCCCTATCCTCCAAGCGTGTATATCTTGAGATAATCTATTTTAATTTTTAAGTTCTATTATTTGTTGGTTTTGTATCTCATTAATTTTTACATATACTTTTCCCAAACTCCCCTACCCAGTCAAACTTCTTTTGTAACAGTAACCACAAAATAAACAGTTTAGCAAAACCAAACATCAAACATGTTTGACAGCCATCCTTCATGTCATCCAACTTCTCAACTTTGGAGTCATACTCAAGACACTTAGCATAGTGTCTGGCATATAGTAAGCACTTAATATATGCTTATTGATAAATTAATTGATTGATGTCCTCACTCCCCAATTTCCCATATATCAAGTCAGTAGCCAAGTCTTATCCATTCTGTCTTCACAACATCTCTCATATCAGTTTGCTTTTCTGTGTTCATGCAGCTTATGTAGCTGCTGGCTCAGTGGATAGAGCATTGGACCTAGGGTAAGGAGAAGATGAGTTCAAATCTAGACTCAGACACTTACTAGCTATATGACCTTGGGCAAGTGTTTTAACAATCTGGCTAGCAGCTTCTGTGGGGTTTAAGATCCACCCACAACCTGCACCCAGAAAGCTGCCAGCATGTGCAAAAACACAGGTTCTTTTGATCTGCCTTAATAAGGAGAGCAAGGAAGGGGTTGGCAAGCTTACTTTAATTCAGCACACAAATATCATTCACTTGGTTCAGGGGAAAAAGCCAGCACCCTGAACTTCAGAGCAAAATACAAGCAAATTACAAACATCAACAGACAGACCTTGTCTGATTGAAATCCTAATACATAGTTATCAGAGTTCAACAAAGTCTCAGCATCTGGGTTTACAAGCTGGAGGGCTCCTTAGCTACAGCTGCCCAGAGTCTCTTCATCAACACCATCTCAAGAGCCCTTAAACAAATTACAAACAGACAGACCCAGTACAATTCATAGTTACCTACATCTAGGTTCAGCCTGGGAGCTCAGAACAAGGGCTGGCCCAGAGTCACGCACCACCACTGCTGCAGCAAAGAGCTCCAGAGAGGAGAAGGCTAACCCCTGGCTTTATATCTTTTTCAGAGTCATGGGTGAATCACCCATGTGACTCACCCACGTGACCTAGAATCACCACAAAGAGTGACTTAAATCCACTTGGTCTAAAAGCCTCTGCTGTCCCAGACATGTAAACTAGGACCTCCCTGGAGTTAATCTCACCTTGGGCCCCACCTTAGTTGCCAATCCACACCCACATAGGTTTTATATTTAATAGGGGTTTGGGCCTGGGGCTTAGCACTTAGTAAGATTCAATGAAATAGCTGAATTACCCAAAGCAAACAAAAGCCAAACTCTTCAAGGGTACTTGTTGAACTAAGTGCTAAGGATCCCATTTTGCTTACTGACACAGCAAGTAACTTAACTGCTGTTTGCCTAAATTTTCTCAGCTGTGCAATAAGGATAATGATAACTTGCAGAGTTATTGGGAGAATAAAATGAGATATTTGTAAAAACACACGTACATTTAGCACCATGACTGGCATGACAGACTTCTACATAAATGTTTATTCCCTAACAATCTTTCATCTGTAGGGTTATTTTAACACCTTGAAATATTTTTTATACTTCTTTGGATGCTCCACATAGAATTACGTTCATTCTACAGTATTCTACCAGATAATTTATCTTCTTTTATGCAAGCTGGTGTGCAAAGAGTAGTTTAGTATAGTATATAGAGGGCCACTCTTAGAGTCAGGAAAATCTAGGTTCAAATCCTACCTCAGACACTTATTAGCTGTGTCCCTCTGGACAAGTAATTTAAGTTCTCTGAGTCTTGGTTTCCTATGAATTGGCAGTTTTCCAGGTGTTTTTCTCTTCTCTGGACATCTGTTCCTTTTTGAAATTTTGGCACTTTTGTTACATCCTATGACGTGAATGCTCCTTCATAGCTCAATAAGTTTTATACAGACTTGCTTCTTGTAAGTATGGCAAGAGCTTTAGAGCTGAAGGAGACTTTTGAGACTATCTGGTCCTATTTCATAATTTTACGGATATAATAGTAGTATTAATTACTACTAATAGCAATAGTAATCATTTATATTGTGCTGTAAGCTTTGCATAAACTTTACATATGGAATTTCAGATGATCAATGCCACTTTGAAGAATAAAAAGAGTTGTAAACTTGAAAGCCTTATGAATTAGGCCCTATTGCTAACCCCATTTTACAGGTTAGAAAACTGAGTTTGGAAAGTTAAGTGACATCCCTGGGATCATACAACTTGTTTTCATCGGAGGTGGAATTTTAATTCGGGTTTTCCTGACTCCAAGATTAGCACTTTATTCGTCATACCACATTGCCTTTGCCTTCATGGTGCTTAGGGTCTGGTATGGGGCACTAACAAATAGAAAATCAATCACTAAGTACGTAATGAGTAGTTCATTGGAGTCCTGTATGAAACTAAGTGCTATGGAATAGACAGAAGAAAGTTAAGGCAATTGCCCTCAAGGATTTACCTGCTATTAGAGAAGGGTAATACGTACATAATAATTAGAAGCAGTAAAATAAATTATTCAAAATAATTTATAATTATGGGCTAAATTGTGTAGTATTGATAATAAATGCAGTAATTATTCAACAAGTAGAAAAATTATTAGGTACTGGATTTATCTTAAAGTAAGAGTTGAAGGGCTGGTCAGGTTTGAGTAGACAGAGGAGGTCCTATTGCTGGGGAATACCATACACAAAATAATCAAGAAAGGAAGGACCGTTATGGGTTATGGGTTAAAGGCAGAATCCAATAAGGACACTTTCCTCATCTAAGCAGAGATTGTTTGTATGAGAGTAAAGTGAAAAAGAGGTAGATGCATTTTCTGGGGCAACATTATAAAAGGCTTTGCAAATCAAGTGTGGGAATTCGGCCTGGTTGCAATAGGCATGGGAGGTCACTGAAAGCTATTTAGAAGTGGAGCGACATAAAGCAATATTTAAGTGTTTTTAGTGAAAATAACATAAAAGATCATTCATGAGAATAAAAAAAATGATGTTTTATCTTTTTACAGCATGATTTGTCAAAATAGTGTAACTAGATATAATGATAATGATGACAATAATAGTCAATAGTCCCATTACTTGTGAGTTATACATTTTCATTTGAGAATATTGTTTCTGGAATTAGAAAACTAGGATCCAGATCATACCTATGATGTTTACTGCATAGGAGTAACTTTCTTGGTTTCCTCAACTATAAATGAGGGGCCTAGATCAGAGGACTTCTGAGGCCACTTCAAATTCTGGAGTTTTGATGCTACCATATTATGCTGCTATGATGACAGGTGCGGTCCCCATTCTCCCTTCTTATAACATGATTTGCTCAAAGAAATTATAAGCTAAACTTAGAAAACTGAAAAAATACCATAATTTATTGTTTTTATAATGACCTTTCTTGTTATTAAGTCACAGGTTCCATACAAACTCATTTATGTTATTTTCTTCAAAGAAAGACAAAAAATTAAAAAGTCTTTTAAAAATCTCTCCTATAGAGAATTGGTTTGCCATTTCAAAATGCTATAGGGAGAGGTAGAAATCATGATGCATTTGGGCCTAAGCAACAAGTTTTGACTTAGAAGCAGTGGAGTCATAAACACTAAAAGATACAGACAACAAGGAGTGATATAACTAGATGACAACTCCCACCCCACAGTGTCAAAAAGATTTGTAATTCTCTTCCCTTGACTCTTATAAGATTTAATGCCCAGATTTATATATTATGTCACTAGGATTAGGTTTAAAAAACTGATGAGTGAAACAACTGGCCAACAATAAAAATAATCTAATAATTCAAAAGTAATTAACCTTTTATAAATTATAGTTTCTTTTGGTAATCTGGTGAAATCTATGAACCCTTGTTCAAATTAATGTTTATAAATACTTAAAACACATAAAATTAAAAAGAAAAGCAACAATTTTGAAATATAGTTATCAATTAAAAAGAACATGATATGGACCCTAGTTTAAGAATGTCTATTAAAATGTAAATATATTAATATCTTCTTTTGTCTTCCTCTCAGATCCTCTTCTCATGTTTCAAAATGTCATGGAGGCAACTATATTTGTATTTTTTTCAATTTTATTTTCTTTTGTTTTTGCAGGCTCATCACCAAAGTGTTAAACCAAAGCTCATATAATCTGTTGACTACAGAAATTCTGGAAACTCTTTATTGAGGCATTGAGGGGTCTGCATTTGTAGAAGGAGTACCATCTGAGCTGAAAAATGGAACCTCAAAGTATGTTCTGTTCCTTTATTATTCCCAGTATAATGAAAGCTCTTTGAGAACAAGGAAATGTTAGTTTTTCTTTATTGTTTAGGCTCCCAGGACCAAGCACAATAATTTACATACAATACATGCTTAATACTTGGCTGTTGGATTTAATTGAAAACTTTACAGAAGATCAGAAGATCATTAAGAGTCTAAACCCAGAACAAGTTGAAACTGGGTATCAGTTGCTCTCCATTTCATTCAAGTATCTTGATATACCCCATTTCCACCATGGACATCCACACTATATCTACCAACACCTCCCACACACACAATAAGGTTACCTCACTAAGGTATCACATGAACTAAAACCAAGTAATTTCACAAAATTTATTCATTATTTTTATAAATGTTTGCACTATCAATGAGCCCCATATCCTTTGAATAGCAGATGTTACTCTGAGAAATGTGAATAATGAAAATATTTCCCAAAATGTGGGCTAGTCAGTAATATTTGTTCTAATGATTTCAAGTGACTCTCTGATGATTAGATATTTTCTCCAAAATTCAACTTAGTTTTCTAAATAATTTACTTCATTTGCTCAATATTTTACATTAAATCCTACAAAATTAATAACTGGCCATATAGTTGTTGATCTACTTACCATTAATTATATAAAAATAAATCTTTGAAATATTGTACAATAGCATGTAACTCAATCTGAACACATGAGTATAATTTTAATTCATAAAGCATATTGGGTATATTTTAAATTATTAATATATTGGCAGAATGTAAATAAAAAGTAATTTCACTACATTAAATTTAATTATCTTTACAAATGTTTGCAATATCAATGTGCCCCACATACTTTGAATAGCAAATCTTACTCTGAGAGAACAGTATAAGGACAGAAACTTCCCCAGATTTCCCCAAAATTTTGGCTAGGCAATAACATCTTTGATCCAAGGATTTCAAAGTAACTCTCAGAGAATTTCTTAGTGCATGCTTCTGTGCTTGAAAATGTCAGAGAATAATAGAACCAAAGCTTGGAAAGGGAATTCAACTGGAGCTCTGGAGATCAACTACTTCAACTGGTTCACTTTATAGGAGATTAGGGCCCAGAGATTGGTTTGCTTGTCAAAGGTCTCAATACCGGTTGATGGAAAAGGTGGGATTGGAGCCCAGGTTTCCCGCCTCACAGTCCTGTGCTCTTTCTAATACATCATGCTTTTACCAAGTAAAATATACATTGACTTATTTGTTAATTGAAATAATATTTGTAAAGTGTTTAGCATAGTTCTTGGCATATAGTCAGTATTCTGTAAGTACTTATTTCTTCTATCCCTCCAACCCTTTCAAACCTTTAGTGTTATCATTTGTCATATGCCAGATGGTCTTAGGATTTAAGGTAAAAATTTAGTTTATCTGTTCCTTAATTTTTCAAGTTATGAAATATTGAAAATATGCATTTTCCATGCAGCAATATTGAAAAGATAGATCTGATATGCAGACTAGCTACTTTAATTATGCATCTATATATATAATGGCAAATATTAAAATGAAAAGTAACTAGAGTTTTTAGTCATCTATTTGCTATTGTTCATAACAGTTGTAAACCTCTAGATAGTTGACTCACTTGCTTTTCAGTTGCTTACAGATATGTTGAAATAGTTTCAGAAATGACTTAATTATTTCTAGCCATTAGGGTATTCTATTAATAACTAACTTCTGTGATACTGTGGAAATATAGTAAGAATAATTAAACCCCTACTATGTTCCAGAGAACTTAGAAATATAAGCTTCTCCTCCTTCCTATTTTTTGAGGAGTTCACTCCCAAAAATGTGCTGGAACCAGCTGATACCATTCTTAAAAGCTAAATGTTAAATTTTCGGAATGAACATTTACACTTCAGAAATCAGCAAATTCCATACTGTATATCAGGGCTTGATTTATTGATTGCATAGAGTTTTTAAAAAGTGATGAAGAAAATGTAATAATGCACATTAAATTTAAAACTGTGTTCTGTATTGGTAGAAGGAATTTCATTACTAGGAGATCCTTGCACTAACGACATCACAGGGCTGGACAGGAGTATGCTGGTAAATCTTTAACAACTATCTCTCTAAAAGAACCTATTTATATGAAGATATTTATAGCAACTCTCTTTGTGGTAGCAAAGAACTGGAAGTTGAGAGTATGCCCATCAATTGGCAAGTGGCTGAACAAGTTGTGATATATGATTTTGATAGAATACTATTCTGCTATTAAAAATGATGAGCAGGATACTTTTAGAAAAACCTGCAAAGACTTACATGAACTGATGCCAAGTGAAGTGAGAGGAAAGCAGAACATTGTACACAGCAACAGCAATATGGTACAATGATCAGCTCAGCAATATAATGATCCAAGACTCCAAAGGACTCATGATGAAAAATTGCCAACCACCTCCACAGAAAGCACTGATAGAAGAATCTGAATGCAGATTAAAACATAATTTTTTTTTTACTTTATTTTTTCATGTTTTGGTGGGGTTTGGTTTTCAATGTTTTCTTTCACAACACAACTAATATGGAAATGTTTTGCATAAAAGCACTGGTATAACCTGTATCAAATTGCTTGCCACCTCAGACAGGGAAAGAGAAAGAAGAAGAAAGATAATCTGGAACTCAAAATTTACCAAAAAAAAAAGAATATAAAAATTATTTTTACATGTAATTGGAAAAAATAAAATATAAAAAAACTTTCTCTAGGAAAAAAAAAAGCAGGACATGCTCTTTTTTAAAAGTTGAACACATATCTTCTTGAGTCCAAGGATATCCCCTATATCCTGATCCCTCAGAGGTCATGAAATTCCACCCCTTCACTTTTATTATGTCAATGAATAAAGAATAATTCCTGAAGAAAAAAAATATTACTAATGGGAGAACAAAGCAACTTTTCCTTTACTGCTAGTGAAAATTATATGCCATTATTGTTCTATGTTTTAAACAGACATGGTTTTGTAAAACCAAAAAATGAGTTTTGAATAGCCACATCCCTGAAAGGCTTCAAAAGCCAACCTCAATAATTGAGAAGTAGTTAAAACTAGTTGTCAGGATAGTTATTGAGTGTTATTTCACAGTGGGTATGAAGCTACCTAATTCTTCCAGTGAGGTAAGAAGTTTTTCATTAAAATCTCAAAAAATTATGAGTTTCTCTCCTATATGCAGTTTTGGTACTACTTGAATTCCCAGTAAAGCCTTTTTGACTCAAACACTGCCTCAGTTTCTTAAAAGAAAAAAATAGGAGGTACTGTGACATTTTTGAGAGAATGCTAGGCTTGGAGTAAGGGAGACCTGTATTCAAATCCTACTGCTTCAATTCAATATTCAAATCAGTTTGCATTTATTAAGTGCCTGCTGTGTGCCAGATACTGTGCTATGTGATGGAGATACAAATAAGAAAAAGAACCATAGGTCCTGCCCTTACAATCTAATGTAGGAAAGACAACACATGAAGGGAAGCTGGAAAGGTGTTGAGGAATAAACTTGATGGCATTTTGTTCCATGGATTTGAAACCAAGCAGAGCTGCAGGAGGAAAGTGGAATGAGCTGAAAAATACAAATACTGCCCTCGATAACAAAGTGTTGGGAGGAGTTTAGTGTTCTACCTTCCAGATCTCATAAGGGGGTAGGGAAGGCTGGGGGAAAGTGGGAAGGAGTTGGGTATCCAAGGCTGAATTAGCTTCATGATGATTTAAAATAATCTATTTATCCTGGGAGAGACATCTTGTTCCATGAAATTGAACCCACACAGAGTTGCAATTGGAAAGTGGATAATTATTAATCTGGGATCATAAGGATGTCACTAAGCTCTCTGAGTCTCAGTTTCCTCATTTGTAAAATGAAGATGAGGATTCTAATAACTCCCTCACAGTTATCATGGGACTCAATTGAGAAAACAAACAACATAAAGGAATTCACTAACTTTAAAATCTACATAAATAAGTTATTATTGAATTTTGTGTCTCCATAAATCTCAACTTAAAGAATTAGGATGTGGGAGTAGGGACATGCTATTCTTTTAATGGGATGGTTTCCTTCCCTTCAAGTTCTATATAGACTAAGTATATAGTTTTATAGCACTCATATTAGCTCATTTATAAAGTACTTCAGGGTTTAAAAAGATTTGCAGCAAATGGATTGGGATTCCAAATTCTCTCCCTCACTCTCACACCCTTTCACATCCACTGAGAAGGCAAGAAATATGGTATCCATTATACACATGAAATCTGGCAAAATATATTCACATATGAGTCATAAAGCAATAAAAAATAAGAAAAGTAAGGTGAGAAAATTATACTTCAATTTGCACTCTGAGTATTGCAGCTCTCTGTCTGCTTGTGGATAGCATTTTTTCATCATGAGTCCTTAGGAATTTTCTTGGGTCATTGTCTTGATCAGAGTAGTCAAGTCTTTCATAGTTGATTATCATTATAACATTTCTATTACTATTAACAGTGATCTCCTGATTTATCTCATTCCACTTTGCTTCTGTTCATATAGTTCTTGTCATACTTTTCCCCCTGAAACCACTTCCTTTGTAATTCCTTGTAGGATAATAGTACTCTGTCACATTCAAATGGTACTTCTCAATCAGTGATTCTCCAATTGATGAGAATCTCCTCAATTTCAAATTCCCTGCCACCACAAAAAGAGCTACAATAAATATTTTTGTACATATAGGTCCTTTTTCTTTGATCTCTTTGGAATATAGACCTAGTAGTGGTATTTCTGGGTCAAAGGGTGTGCACAGTTTTATAGCCTTTTGGCCATAATTCCAAATTGTTCCTGTGAATGTTTGGATCTGTTGCCTACTCCACCAGTAGTTTATTAGTGTACATATTTTTCTCTCATTCCCTCCAGCATTTGTCATTTGTGATAGGTGTGAGGTGATGTATCAGAGTTGTTTTAATTCTTGTTTATTTAATCAATAGAAAAATAGAGAATTTTTGTATGACTACAGATAGCTTTGATTTCTCTTTCTGAATATCACCTGCTTGTATCCTTTAGTTAGATTATCAATTAGGAAAATGGTGCTTATTTTTATAAATTTGACTCAGTTCTATACTTGGTATATATTTGAGAGAGGAGGTCTTTATCAGAGAAACAGGCTGTAACTTTTTTACATTACTTCATTGTCTATGGTACCTTTTAGCATAATGCAGTTTCCTGGATTTTCTTTTAATTAGGTCTATTTTTGCTTTTGCTTTCTCTGAGCTTATGATTGCTACCTCGGCCTTTTTTACTTCAGCTGTTTCTGCTCCAGCCCTTAAAAAAATTCTGTGTGTCTTTCTGTTACAAGTGTATCTCTTATAAACAATGTATTGCTGGATTCTGGTTTCTACTCCATTCTGCTATATGCTTCCATTTTATGGGTGAATTCATCCCATTCACATTCACAGTCATGGTCCTCTTCAAAGACAAAGGACAAAAATAACAACAATAAAAACATTATAATTACTAACTGTATATTTCCCTAAATCTTATTTTCTTCTATTTCTTCCACTCTCTTTCTTTTTTTTCCTGTTCCTCCTCAAAAGTCTATTTTGCTTCTATCTATTGCCTCCATTAATCTGCCCTCTCTCTTAGAATTCCTCCTTTTCTCTTATCCTATTCTCCTTCTTTTTCCTATTGGTAAGTTATATTTCTATATACAACTGTACTGTGTATTCTTTCTTCTTTGAATCGATTCTGATGAAAGTAAGACTCAAGCATCCCTCCATTTCCCCCTCCAATGTAAAAGCTCTTCCTTACAAGCCTCCTTTGTGTGAGAAAAATTACCTCATTTTAACTCTCTTTTCTCCCTTCTTCTAATGCATCCCTATTTTTCACTTCTTCATTTTATTTGGAGATAGCTCCAACAAAATCAACTCAAACCCTTGACCTTTGTCCATGAAAATTCCTTTTAATTACCTTATTAATGTAAAGTTCTTAGGATGACATGTAACATCTTCCCATATGAAAATGTAAATAATTTAATTTTACTGAATCCCTTATGAGTCCTCTTTCATGTTTATCTTTTTATGTTTCCCTTGAGTCTTCTGTTTTAATGTCAGATTTTCTATTCAGTTGTTGTCTTTTCATTGGAAATGTTGAAAGGCCTCGATTTTATTAAATATCAAATTTTCCCTTAAAGGATTATACTCAGTTTTGCTAGATAGGTTATTCTTGGTTTCAGTCCTAGCTCCTTTGCCTTCCAGAATATCATATTCCAAATACTCTACTCCTTTAATGTGGAAGTCACTAAATCTTGTGTAATCCTTACTGTGGCTCCATGACATTTGAATTGTTTCTTTCTGGTTGCTTGAAGCATTTTCTCTTTCACTTAGGAGCTCTGGAATTTGGCTACAATATTCTTGGGAGTTTTCTTTCTATTTTTTTAATCTCTTCCATGAGGAGATCGGTTATACTCTTTCAACTGCTACTTAATTTTTATCTGGTGGAGCTATACATTAATAAAACCATTCTGAAAGGCAATTTAGAATTATACAAATAAAATGGCTAAAATATATATGCTCTTTGCCCCAGAAATCCTACTAGTAGACATATGGCCCAAGGAAGTCACTGACAAAAAGAAAACATCATGTAAAACAAAATATTTTAGCCATAATTAATAAATAAAACAAATGATAACAGTAAGACATATTAAAAACAAAAAATAAGTGAAAAACAAAGCTGCCGTTATTTATCTCATTCTCACTTTTCAATGTAATTGGGCAGAATAGTTCTGTACCAAGTGATAATCTTAGTAGTATATATATGTATATATGTATGTATGTATATATGTGTGTGTGTGTATGTGTATAATATATAATATATGCAAACTGATGCAGATATAGACAAAATAACGGCTTTTTGCAACTGGGTGAATACATAGGGATTTTGGATCACCAGCAAAGAACAAATCCAGGAGAAGACAGAAAGATAAGGTGATATTTACTCATTCTAATTCCCCATGACTTTGAGTCAATTCTTCTAGGTCTCTATATTTTTAAAGGTTTTCATTCCATGTAGCTTTGAGATTATATTTGGTATGATGTCATCTTTAAGAACATTGAACTTAAAATATCACAGATCAGTGCTACATCCAGGCAATTAAAAGAAACAGCTATTGCTGTGACAATGTTACCTTCTAGTAGTTTATGATATGAATTTTCAAGTACATTATTGGGTTTGTTCTGGTAGTATGGAAATTCCATATTGTTTATTGCTAGTTATATGATGATTCCTAAGTTTTCATAACATATAAAGTGATATGATAAAGTTCCCATCAATTATTTGTATATTCTGTATTGATTAAGATCAGTCTCCTTATATATAACTTTTCTTCATTTTAGAGTAGTTATATTTCCTAAATTCTCAAAAGATATGAACAGGTAGGTAATTAGGTGAGAAATCTAAGCCAGATATACTCATATTATTTTTAGTGTTCTAAGCAACATATAATTAGAGAAATGGAAATTAAAGCAATTTTGAGGTTCTACCTGATAATCATCAAATTTGCAATTTTGACAAGTAAAGGGAAATGACACGTGTTGGAGGGTTGTGAGAAAGCAAACATATTAGTATACAATTATTAGAGAACCATGGTTATTGTTCCAGCCATTCTGTAAGGCAATCTTGAACTATACTCCCAAAGTTGCCAAACTGTGTCTTCCTTTTGACTAAGCAATACTACTACAAGGCCTCTGTCCCAGAGACATCAAAGAAAGAGGAAGAAGTTGTAAGTGTACAAAAATGTTTACAGAAGTCTTTTTCCCGGTGGCAAAGAATTAGAAAATAAAAGCATGGCCATAAATTGAGGAATGGATAAATGGATTATTAATTTGCAAAGGAAGACTATTATGCTGTAAGTTAAGAAGAAAGAGTTTCAGAGAAAGCTGGGAAGACTGTATGGTCAAAGCAAAGTGAAGTGAATAGAACCAGGAGAATAATTTATATTATAACATTATTGATAAATGAACAATTGTGAAAGACTTAACTCTGACAATATGCCTAGGGACAGATCAATAGAATGATCAATCTAGTGTTCCTTCTTCTTTGTCTGTCAAATGATCTAAGTTTTTTTTTTTTTAACTTTTCTTCATGTAACTAGATTCTGCTCTGATCTCTCATCATGGTACAAAGACAAAGTTGGACTCTCAAAGGCTATGCCAATGAAACATAAACTCTGAACAAATTCAAACAAGCTGAAAGGGTTTTGAGTACAGTGACACTTTAGTTATCTGTCACCTGAAAAAATAGCCTAGTTACGTGTGGAGCCATTCATCTTTAGCTGGTTTTCTAAAAGTTGGTAAATTCTATTGGCCACAACGACTCATGAAATTCTTTACCAGGCATCAGTGAATTTAAATCTACATTTGCAAAGGGAGTATCATCTCAGGTGAAATAATGGATTCTTTAAGCATTGAAAGCAATGATTGCATCAATAAAGCGTTTGCTGTAGGGTATATGTCAGTGAAATACTAATAAAGGAGTTGCCTATGGCAACACACAGTGCTGACTACTTATTCCTTTGAGTCATTCATTCTCACAGTTACACAAGCTATTGTTAATATTGAACGTTAACAATTCCTAACACACATTATTGAATAGATAGAATGCTGGCCTTCCTAATTCAGAAAGACCTGAGTTCTAATCATGCTCCTGAAACATACTAGCTCTATGACACTGGCCAGGTTACTTCACCTCTCAGTGCCTGTAGGCAAATCCTAAAATTGTAAATTGCAAAGAATATGCTGACCTGTGTCAGAAGAAGCTCATAATGTACAATTCCCTGTACCAATGAAATCATAGGTCTAATCCATAGAAAAATTAACTGTCCTTATTAAAGTGTGGAGAGAACATGTTCAAGAGGAAACATTAAGTCAGTTTTCAGTAAACATTTATGCTTTGTTTTCTGGGGGGTTTTTTTGGTAGTATGTAGAAAATCATACTAAGTGCTAAGCATGCCTTGTTTGTGGTTAACCAAAATAACATAGGAGAGTAAGCAGGCAAATTTCTAAAAATTCTAGTACTTGGATGTGTAACATACTAATTAATCAATTTATTTGAGATGCTCTAGTAAACAGTATTATGTTATTAAGCCTAATTTTTGCTTTCTGGAGAACTGACCTTTTTATGTGTTAGCATGTGCTTTGTTTTGTTTTGTTTTGTTTTCCAGCAGAGATATGATGTGATTATCCATTAGTAGTAATAGCTATCCTCATAAACTATGACTAGACCATAAACCTGTTATAAAAAAAATCAGAATGATAGGTAAAATAAAAGATGATAGGATTGGACATTCAGCTGTGTTTCCATTGTTGAAATTTGAAGCCCAAATAGCAGCCATATTCACTTTAGTTTGGCTTTTTCCTGGATGTTACATCTTATTTTATTTCTTTTTTGTAGGTCCATTTAATCCTTTTCAAAATATTTTAGCTTTTTTTAATCTATACCATTGCTTGGTACATTATCTTCTAGAAATATATCTCTTCCCTCCACAGCAAGTTTTCTATCATAAGAAAGATCAAAAATAAAAGTAAAGAAATTCATCAAAATCAGAACACAAATTGACCATTTCTGAAATATAGTCCCCACCTCTTCTTTGTGAAGAATTTAATAAAGTAGATTTTCTCTATGCTTCTCCACTGAAATTGCCCAGTATTATATTTTCCTCTGTGTCTCTGCTACTCTCTCTCTGCCTCATTCTTTCTCTCTTTTTCTTTCTTTTGTTCCAATTAACATTTTTGTAGTCACTACTTGTGTCTAGTTTTCCCATTGGTTTTACTTACTTTGCTATATCAGGAACAGATATCTGTTCCTATGCATTTCTGAATTCTTTATATTCATCTTTATATTCAATTCTTTATATTTCTAAATTAGATCAATTCTTATACTTCAGTAATATTCCATGATATTCATGTGCCAAGGTTTCCAATTAATTAGGTAAACATGAATTAAATTTTTATTCATTTATTTAGTGCATATTCACAATTAATTAGATTTTCAACTCTGATGCTTAGTTTGGTTTATTAGATTTGTGTAATATGTCTCTCACTTGGACTTTTCAATCTAATTTCCAAATTACAGTTTAAATTTTTAAACAATAAAGCACAGTGAACTGCAAAAGAACTCATCTCTAGAAAGAAATTATATTTAATCAAGAATCAGTACATTTTATACAATAGAGTCACCATAATTCTTTTTACTATTATCTTAAAATACCATGCTGAAGTTTATTTTATAAATAAATATATTAATTGATAAATTATTCACAATATTAATATTATCCCAAAGCCTTGTTGTTGTTGAGTCATTTCAGTCATGTCTGACTATTCATAACTCCATTAGAGGTTTTCTTGGCAAAAATACTGAAGTGGTTTGCCATTTCCTTCCCTAGTTAATTTTACAAATGAAAAAACTGAGGCAAACAGGGTTAAGTGACTTGTCAGGGTCACATAGCTAGTAAGTTTCTGAGGCCAGATTCGAATTCATATCTTCTTGACCCCAGGACAGGTGCTCTATCAACTGTATCATCTAACTGCCCAGCCCCAAGACTAGAATTGACGCATTTTTTTTCTGGTAGGTGATGACTTCCCTTACTAAGACACAACTCCTTACTGTAAGAAAACATTGAACATTATAGATACTAACATTTCCAGAGTATCATTTGTCCCTATATCCAAAGAGTGTGTGTGGTACAATATAAAGAGTGTTGCTTCTTATGTCAGAGGATCCACTCCACCTGTTATCTGGATTGTTGTAAATGTTTACCCATTAGTCTCCCTATCTCAAATCTCTTCCTACTGTGATCTATTGCATATACAACTGGTAAAGTGATTTTAAAGCACAAATCTAATCATGACACTGATTATTGACTAACTTTGCTTAATAATCTCCAATTGTTTCCTATTTCCTTTAGGATTAAACAAACTGTCATTTCAAACTCA
>CM053627.1:181910498-181974310 GCA_028646595.1 Phalanger gymnotis | reverse complement strand
GGAAGTTGTTTTGGAGGTAAGCTAGATCAGGAATTTTAGAAACCAAGTGGTTGACTTACCCAAGGTCATGTAGTGAGTCACATATCTTTCTCTCTGAATTATGCTACAAATCTGTTTAGCTACAGTCATGTAACTATCAAAAAAGGTCTAAATGCCTCCAAACACTATGATGAAGGGAGGGGTCAGCAATCCTTACAATTCCAGACAAACCTGCCCCTAGATTAACTAAACCAGGTGAGTTAGTGAGGAGGGAGTAAGGGATAACAGAAGAATGTAAAAAATTAAAGTATGTACCCCTCCCTCTTCACTAAGTACTGGTGTTGGTTTTCCTCCAGTAGGAAGTAAATAAGAAATAAGGTACAGTTGTTGATGTTCAGTCTTTCACCCATGTCTGACTCTGTGTGGCCCCATGGACCATAGCATGCCAATACAATCCAGGAGGTTTTCTTAGAGAAGATATTGGAGTGGTTTGCCATTCCCTTCTCCAGTAAATTAAGGCAAACAGAGGTTAAGTGACTTAAGCAGGGTCACACAGCTTGTAAGTGTCTAAGGCCAGATTTGAACTCTGGTTTTCTTGACTCTAGTACCAACGCTCTCTCCGCTGAGCCACTTAACTGCCTCAGATATTTTCTCATTTGATTCACACAAAAACCTGGAGAGGTAGGGGCTATAACCCCATTTTACAGATGAAAAACTGGGTCAAAACTGAGATTTGTCCTGCCTCATACAGCTAGTTAGTGTCTAAGGCTGGATTTGAACTCAGGTCTTATTGACTCCAGGCCCAGAACTATATCCATTATGACACCTAACTCTCAGTTAATAATTAAATTCAATTTAATAAGCACTTGTCAAATATGTATTAGGTACAAAGCACTTGGCTGGGTGCCCTGGCAATAAAGACAAAAATGCACCAGTTCTTTCACGAAAATAGCCTACCTTTTACTGAGAGTGGGAAATGGGGGATATAACATGTGCACACATAACTACAAACAAAGAAATCTGAGGCTTACGACTAGGATTCAAGGAAGGCTAAGCACAAAGGAAGTGGAGACATGGATAGTTGGCAAGTCCTGTCAATTGTCCCCAGAGATTCTTAAACTTGTCCTCTACTTTTCTTCATTCCCATGATATCAACCCTAGTTCAAACCATCATTGCCTCTGACAATACCCAACAGTATTGCAACAGTAGTCAAACCAGTCTCCCCCATCCATTCTCTGACCCTTCCAATTCCCACAGCAAGGGATGCACATTTCCCTGATGCTTAATCTGAACATGCTATTCCCCTTCTCAAACACCGTAAGAGTTAAGTTCCAGATAATTGCTTTGGAAGATAGGTTCATCAACCATGAGCTGTCTTAACTCTCCTTATCTCCCAAAAGATCTCAGCATCAACATCCATTCTTTTTCCCACTCTCTGGTCACAAAAAATACTCCTGCTCTCTCTAAGACTATACCAGAACTTATCATATTTCCTCTTAAACTTGTTTCTCCTTCTCACCTTAATATGTGACTATTTATATCATCTAATCTCATGATCTAACATTTGGAGTTGTCTTTGATTCTTCCTTCTTCCACAGCAGCAAGGATTAAACAATATTATCAATTCGACTCTGTAAATATTTCCCATTTCCCTTCTTTTCCATTTCCACTAGCGCTCCCCTAGTATGGACACTCACTACTACATACCCAGATTATGTTGAATAGTTTCCTAACGAGTCTTCCTACCTGTGCATTTTGCTCTTCCCAAACCTTTTTCATACTGCTGATAGAAGAAACAATATGCATACATAGTCATGTCACTCCTTTTGTCAAAATTTTTCAATGGCTATCTTTTACCTCCCAAAATGAATTCTAAACTCCTTTCATAAACATTCAAAATCCTACATAAAATAGTATCCCACTAACAGATGTGTCCCAGATCTTTATATTGCATCTTAGTCTTAATCTTTCTTCAGAGGTCCAGGCTTACATCACCAACTGCCTTTTGGACATTTTGAACTGGAAACCCTATATACATCTTTAAATCAACATGTTCAAAACTGAATTCATCATCATCACCTCCCAAGTCATCCTTCTTCCTGATTTGCCCATTTCTTTAAAGAGTACCACCATTCTTCCATCAACCAGGTTTGCAGCTTTGTGTGTTCCTCTCCTTACCATTCTCACTAATCCCACATGATCACATAATTGCTCTTGTCTCTACCTCTGCAATATCTCTTGCATCCATCCCCTTCTGTCCTTTAACTCACCCGCTACCAGCCTTTCATCTAGAAATTCAAAATAGCCACTAATTTGTCTCATTGCCTCCAGTCTTTCCCCTTCCCAATCTATTCTTCATGCAGCTTTTCCAAATTGTGCTGTTGTTCAGTCATGTCTGACTCTTTGTGACCCCATGTGGGGTATTCTTGACAAAGATACTGGAGTAGTTTGCCGTTTAATTCTCCAGCTAATTTTATAGATGAGCAAACTGAGGTAAAAAGTGACTTGCCTAGGGTCACACAACTAGTAAGTGGCTGAAGCCAAATTTGAACTCATGAAGGTTAGTCTTCCTGACTCCAGACCAAGGACTTTATTCACTATTCCATCTAGCAAATAGTAGCTCTATTTCATTCCTCAATTCTATAAACTCCAGTGGCTCCCAGTTACCTATGAGGTCAAATAAACTCCTTGGTTTCATATTTAACAGCATTCGAACCTCACCTCAACCTACCTTTCTAGCCTCCTTATACATTACTCTTCTCCATGCCCACTACCATCTTGTCAAACCAGCCTTCTTACTTTCTTCAAATATGACGTGCTATCTCCTGCCTCCATGTATGTTCACTAGCTCTCCCCCATTCCGAGAATTTGCCTTCCCCTCTCTTTATTCTATTAGAATACTTAGTTTCCTTTAAGATTCGGCTTGAGAGTTACTTTCTACATGAAATCTTTCTTAATGTTTTCTGATGCCAGTGTTTTTCCCCTAAAATTACTTTGATTCTTTTTAGAATATACTTATAGATGTACTCATTTTATTTCCCTGCCTGGACTGTCAGCAACTTGATGACAGGGACCACTTCATTCTTGTGTTTTTATCTTCAGTGTCTAACATGGTGCCTGGAACGTAGCTGGGACTTAATAAAATGCCCAGATTATTTGAGTGATTAGTCTGACTCCCCTCAATGCAGCCAATGCTCAAGCCAATTTGCACAATTCTCTTTCCCCCTCTTTGCTCTGCATTTCTCCACCTTTGCTCACACATCTTCCGCTTCTTGTTATGTCCTTTTTTGCACACCCCTCCCCCCAACTTTCTTCAGCCATTGAATTCTTGGCCATTCCTAAATCCAATGCAAATGCCATCTTCACTCCCACTTTTTCCCATTTCTTATCTAATGGAGCATTTTGCTCAGTTCTTCTGTAATGTACTCATCATAAAATCTTGACTCTTTGTATCAATTTCTTAATCCCCTACAAGCATGTAAACTCCATGATGGCTGGAATCATGTCCTGAATAGACTTTGAATTGTACCTAGCATGATCCTGTCTGTACAGAAGATGTTTAAGATATGGATAAAGTACCTAGGCCTGAAATTTAAAGCTCTCTAGGATATTACTTTAAACCTATTTCTAACCTTGTCTCCTACTATACTCTTTTATGATTTTTTTATCTCCTACCACTCCCTTACCTTATGTTGCTTCAATTTAACAGTGCCCCTTACACACCATGCTTATCCTCCCTGGTTAAAAGCCTTTGCCCACTCCCACTTAATCAATCTTGCCTACCATTCAGGTCTCATCTCAAATAATAGTTCCTGCAGTTAACACTATTTTACTGTCCATCTATGCAAATACAAATATTTAAAGAACCAAATCCCTGTGAGTTAAATTAACTAGTAATAAACCATTTATCAAGGTACCATGAAGGGGCTTCTATAATATGAAGAATGAAATATGCATTATTCTCCTAGATTTTGAGAATATGTGTGTATATTAATTGATATAATTTCTACATAGAAAGTTGCCTAAACTAATATAATTATAGATATAGAGCTACATACACATAGACATACACATATGTGTATGTATACATATATTATATATGTGTGTGTATATAAATATGTATAGAGGGAGAGAGAACTAATGCACACTACACAGAATATGCTACAGTGCTAATGTACATTAGTATGTATGAAAACACACAAATGATAATTAGCAACATCATAGTAATTTACCAGATATGATATACATATTGACAGGGTCCAACATTAACAAATCAAATGGATGAAACATATTTGCATACAGTGATATCAATCACACGAATCCTTACTACACTAAAGCAAATTTTAATCTCTCTATACTTTGACATAGTATGAACTCCTGTGGGAAAAAAATTATCTGAATGCTAACTCTCTTCCAACTTAGCTAGACTGGTCAATAAATAATATTCAGGAACATATTTCTCATATTGTAGGATTTAGATAGATAAGGGATGATGATGATGGTGATAGTGATGATGGTGATGGCGATGATGATAAGAATAATAACAGTTAACATTTATTAAAATATGTCAAGTACTATGTGCCAAGAACTATGCTAAGTGTTTTACAAATATTATATCGTTTGATTTTTACAACACCTTGAAGTAAGTACTATTACTAACATTTTAAAGTTGAGGAACTGAGGCAAATACAGGTTAAATGACGTACCCAGGTCTCAAAGCTAGCAAGTATCTGAGTTCAGATATGAACTCAGGTCTTGCTGACTTCAGGCCTAGAACTCTATCCAGTTGAAGCCTTTGCTTTACCCTTGGTTAAAGAGCTAATAAGTAAGACAGACAGGACTTGAGCCCAGCAATAGCGGATAGAATGCTGGATCTGAAGTCAGGAAGACTCATCTTCCTCTAAATGAGCTAGAGAAGAAAATGGCAAACCACCCCAGTATCTTTGCCAAGAAATCCCCAAATGGAGTCACAAAGAGTCAGATGTGACTGAAATGACTCAACAACAATAAGAAATATCTAACTCCAGGTCTTCCTACCTCACCACGATAATTCTGAATCCTTTAGATGTGGGTAACATTTGCTAGATCTGGAAATCCATAAACAGAGAATTCAACATAGAATTCTCAGGGTCACTCTTATGCCATCATGAGGCCATCATGTAAGGCAGAGAGGACTGATAATTTTTAATTATCAAATTATTTCATGTCAGGTAAATAAAACCAAGTAAAAATCATTGTAAGTCAGATTAACAATTACACAAATTACATGCACATTAAAACTTTGATAGAATCATGATCTCATCAATTTGGGTAGTCTCCCCAATCATACAGATAGTGACCCTTACGTGCTTCTCAACTTATGTAATTATAATTTATATCTTTCCATAAGTATTCAATGTAGGAATTATACAATGTACTGAAGGATTCTCTCTATTATTTTTCTTCCAGGTAGAACAGTTAGACAAGCCATCTGGTATAACTCACGCTCAAGACATGGCCAACCAACCTCCTTTTCTGAAGAAATAATTCAAGAATTCATTTTTAGTTAATTTTTGCATGAAGGTCATCCTTGGAATGACTGATATCCATTACACCAACTACATTGTTTTTTGAGTTACTCATAATCTTTATTCTTCAGATATCTTTCTGTACAATGATTCATAGGCATATCTAGTCATACACAGAATATAGCAGCTAAAAACGACAGGATTTCCCTTCATGGTATAGCTTGAGTTCATTAACTTTATTCTATTTCTATTCTATTCTATATTCTATATTCCGTTCTATATTCTATATAGAATATATTCCATATATTCTATTTCCCCAAATGGAATATAGTTCATTCTCCTTTTCTTATTTCGAATCCAGGTTTTTGTCCATCCATATAATGCCTATGCAAGTTACTTGTACTAATGGAATGATGGATTGCGGGCTGTTGATTTAATTTCTTGCCATAGTTTAGCCAATTTTCATTCTTTTTCCATGCTTTTCCCACCCCATGTGCACTTACAGGGCAACTTCTTTTGAGTGGCTATGGTTCTAACAAAAGAGAACTTATTATATATTAGGCCTTGATGCAATTATCACAATGTTTTCTGCAGACAGGTTTATTTGGAGAATCTCAGATCTGGAGCTAATCTCTCTTCCATTTGACTCTTCCCAGGAAGTCCCCATAGCAAATACCTTTGGTAAGCATCTCTGTCCCTGTTGTATGATTCATTTGATATTGAAAATGGAGTAATAAACATTTATCAACTTAGTTATTCAGTAAAATTATCAAGCACAGTGGATAAAGTGCTGGGCCTGGAGTCAGGAAGATTAGTTCAAAGTCAACCTCAGATGCTTCCCAGCTATGTGATCAAGTCATTTAAATCTCTGTTTGCCTCAGTTTCCTCATATATAAAATGGGGATAATGGCATCTACCTCCCAGAGCTATTCTGAGGATGAAAAAGATAATTCTTATAAAGATCTTATCATAGTGACTGGCAGATAATAGTCACTCTACAAATCTTAGCATATACATATATGTATGTATACATACACATATGTACGCATATATACACACATGTATGTGTATGTGTGTGCAAATATAATATATATGTATATGTGTGTGTATATATGTATGTATGTGTATATATATAAATAAAGATATACGAGCTGCTATTGGAAATCATCTATAATAACAAATCTTGAGTCAATACTAAGAAGGCTTGTGTTTGGCATCAGTGGAAGCCTTAAATATACAAGTGAAATTATACTTCTTTGTTTGAAGTACTCAGTTAACTATTTATTCAATACCACAAGAATTACTTATTTGATTTTGTGTGTACTCCTTTCTTCTTCCATGATCCCTCCATGTTTTAGTAGACAGTTTCAGGGTTTCCTATGACATAAGAAATTAATCACTTACTGCTTAACCTTCTAGTAATATTCCTCAACAAACTTAAGCTGGCTAGCTCTAAACTAATAAACTTCATTTTCTATGCTTTGTTACAGTGGAATGTCCTGAAGTCAGCATATTGACATAACACAAACAAAATGGAAACAACCTGTCCCTTCATTTAATGGTAGTTTGGTAAATATATGGAATAATGTAATGGAACAATAAGTTTGATAATAAGTTAGGAAAGACCTTACTAGCAAACTCAAAAGGTTACTTTTACAAATTCATCTTTTTTCTCCTTATGATTGCGATGCACTGAGCCCATTTGTAATATTTTTTTCATTCAAAAGATTTTCTGGACAAATTATATTCTGTATTAGGTGAAATTATTTGTAACTGGGGGTAAATAGGAGAAAAACCATAACTAGAAAATGGGAACATGGATTTTCTCCTAGGCTGCTAAATTTAAAATGTATTTACAATCCTCGTATTTAGCAGTATAAAAACAAGAGAACTTTGTACCTAGTTGCCAAGAATCATGTGTTAAATGTTTGTTAACATAGGAATCTATTAGCTAGTGGGCTGTATGTTCCCAGGCATCTATTAGTTAGTAGGTTCCATGTACCCAGGCCTCTGTCTTCTTACAAAGGGGGGATATCACACTCTGCCCCTCAACTGAAGATAGACCAGATTACTTACTCCTCATCAGCTTGTCCCATGTATACAAAATCCTTGGTAACAGTCTGGCTTCCCAGAGGATATGAGGTAAGGTATTGTCAAAAATAAAAGGCCGCTCTCTTTATTGTTGTCTTTGTTTCTTTTTTTATTTGCTTCTCAGAAATTATTTTGCTACAAAGCAGAATGAAGTAAGAGATGACTATCATGCAGTTATCATTCATTGGACCAGGGATGTGATAATGAGCCTCTGTGAATTTTCCTTGACTAGCTCTTGGAAAATACACTTCCACTCCATCATCAATTCTCTTTGTCACTCAAATCTTTCCAGCTCGGCAAGACCTGCCAGAGCTTGTGCTCTCCTGAAACAGCCTCAGAGAACCTTGAGTTACCTTCTTGCTATAATAAAGCATTGAAAGAGAATTTTGAACTGGGTGTAATGGCACATCCCTGTAATCCCTGCTACCGTGAGGGTTTGAGGCTCATGTATTGCTTGAGCTTCGGAGTCCTAAACTTCAATAATGCTCAATTGGTATCCATTTTAAGTATAGCATCAATATGGTAAGCCTTTGAGACTTACCATGGGGAGACATTAGGCTAATTAAGTAGGGGTAAACCATCCCAGGTTGGGAACCAAGGAGGTCAAAGTTTCTGTGCCCTCAGCAGTGGGATAGGATGCAGTGAATTACCATTCTACTTCCAGCCTAGGCAAAATAAGAAGAAAATCTAAAAAACAAAACGACTTGAGTGGAGAATGAATAATTAAATGTTACTTTTTGGGCAGGGTGGTGGTGGTGGTGGTGGTGGTGGTGGTAGTGGTGCTGGTGGTGGTGATGGTGGTAGTAGTAGTACGTGTATGTGTGTATCTATTATCTAGCTATGTTTATACACACACATACATAGATGTATAATAAATAGGTGGTTTGGGGTAGTGATAGATGACCTAGATCCCTAGGTTCAAATCCTGACTCTGACATATAGAATATGTGATCGTAGGCATACGACAACCCTTCAGTGACATAACCAATCCTCACTTATATCTCCCTACAATGATGAAATCACATTGGTTCAGTACAAACTCAATAGCCACAATCATGGGAATAGTATAGAGATAAGTAGGCCCTCTAGCACTCAGAGATTTAAAATAGGCTCATTTGGTTAGCTATTTGAGAAATTAATATTAGAACCCAATGGTGTATCATATGGGTTAGAACAATGATATGAGAGGTGATAAACTTATAGACCTTACAACTAACAAAAAAAACAGATAATTACCCCATGACAGTAAGCAAGCCACGCTACCCCCCTTCGTCTTAATTTTTATCACTTGTAAAATTGAAGTAATAATACTTGCCACCTATTTAACTCACAGGGGCATTATGAGAATTAATGAGCTAATATTTAATGTGCTTTGAGGTCCTCAGATGAAAGGTGCTATTAGTAGTATACTATGCTATTATCACCTATTAGAAACAACACACTTAATGGTACACTTACTTAGTGCTTTTCAGATGTAATCTAATTAGCCTTCACTTCACCCCTTAAGGTAGGTGTGCATAATTATTCCTTTGTGAATGAGGAAGTTAAAGAAAAATGTGAGGTTAAATGACATGCTAAAGGCAATGGAGATAAAATTAAGAGCAGAGGTAAGACTAACTCTGAATGAAAACCTGGAATGCACAGATTCTGTATTGAAAAAAGGGGTCCTTTTTGAACATTCCATATGTGGTCATCATATTGATCTGGGAAGTTACAATGAAATGAAGCATTATTGTAAAAATGAAGCAGTAATCTAATAATATTTCTTTCCTATGTAGTCCTCATGTGACATGCTTTAGCATTTCATGTATCTAATCTGTGAGGTTTCTTAAAAACATCAAGAGATACAGTGGAAAGAGTAATCAATTTGTAATTAGAGGCCTGGATTAAAACCCAAGATCTAACATATAGAGGCTGTGTAACCTTAGGCAAATTAAGTAATCCCTTTCAGCCTTCATTTCCTCACCGGAGAAATGAGGGCAATAGATTGAGCCACCTTTCTGGTCTAAATTATTGATCTTATTAATTTTATCCACTAGGGTTTAATATATTACGTGACACATAGTAGGTAGTTAACCAATGTTTATTTAGGAAGTTTGATGGCTCAGTGAATAAAAGGCTAAACTTGGATAAAGTACTCAGACCTCATTGGCACCCTCTACCCTGGGATCCGTCTGAATGGAGGATAGAGAACTTTAATTTAAAGAGAGAATCCCAGTAGACCAGCTCTTCATTTCTTACTGGTTGCACTCTTTAGGGCTTCCCCATCATTTCCCTAGGAAACATCATCAGGAACCACATTGCCTCAGCCTCACTGACACACTCTGCTCCTCTGATTGGAGGATGGAGTGGTGATTCTTCCGTTTGAATTTCCTTTTCTTCACATTCGGAGATCTTTCTCTGGACTGCTTCTGGAATTTTTTTTTATTTGATTATTAATTTTAACCATGTTATGTCCTGAAGTTAGAAGCAAAGGAGATTTTTGGAGGTAATAAGTTAATTCTTTTAATTGGTGCTTTGTTTTCTATATACAGATATTACTGGACATTTTCTTTATTTTTTCTTATAATTTTATGTTTATATTGCATGCTTTTCAATGTCATATTCTTCTTGGAGACTTATGATCCTTAGGTTGTCTCTGCATATATTGATTTTGAGATCAATGCCTTTTGGTTGAAATAAAAATCATTTGTCCATTGTCATTGCTGTCTTTTACTTCTCTTCTTCCACATTGTCCCTAACTTCTGTATATTTCTATTACAGTTGTGTTGCTTTCTTTTTCACATCTTTGGAGAGACTCACCATTGTGTGTTCAAATGTTTCTCCCCTGCTAAGTATTTTTGGTTCACAGGGCATAAATTGTGACATTTATTCTCTTCTAACTTGTTTTTCAGTGATTTTCCATGTCTTTTTTGACTATATTATATATATATATATATTATATATGCATATGTATAATATGTATATAATATATATAATTTAGTTAGTTAATATTTTCCAAATAAATGGAAAATTTAACATTCATTTTTTAAAATTTTGAATTCCAAATTTTCTTTCTCCTTTTCCCTTCAGCATCCCTTGAGAAGGCAAGCGATATGATATCAATTATACATATGAAGTAACACAAAACATTTCCATATTATCCATGTAACAAAAGAAAATACACAAAAATAAGAAAAATAAATGAAATTATAAAAAGTATACTTCGATCCGCATTCAGAGTTCATCAATTCTCTCTCCAGAGGCAGATAACATTTTTCATCATGGGTCTTTTGGAATTATGTTGGATCATTGTCTTGCTCAAAGTACCTAAATCTTTCATAGTTGATCATCATCACAATATTCCTGTTACTATGTGAAACGATGTCCTAATTATATTCACTTAACTTTGTATAAGTTCATATCTATCTTCTCAGATTTTTCTGAAAGTCTCCTGCTCAATTTTTTACTTATTTTGAAACACCTTATTTTTACATGCTATCTTGAAATTTCAGAGGGTTCTTTTTTCTCAGACATTGGTTTGGTTCAATTTCTCTTGTAATATTACTCTAGGAAATATTTTTACCTTTTGGATGTTTTAGTATTCACCTTTCCTTCCAAATTTAATATATAATTTGTTGATTTGTCATTATATATTCTTAATTTAATTATCTTCTGAAATCCCTAGTGGATCTAACTAAACATAGCTGTCTATATGGTTTGTGTCTGTGGATGTATTATGCATATGTAATATATACATACGTATAGCACATTTTCCCCAAGTTGGAACAAAATGCTATTTTAGCTTCCTTCCTCATTAGAGAATTTATTCATCACTGGCCTCAGGTTCTTCCCTAAGTAGATTATGTAGGGTCAAAACTATTTAGGTGCCCAAATCAGTCTTGACAGCCTTGACAATTCCTAAGTAGGGACCCTGCAGAAAGAAGCCCATGTAGATACTGTATAGGAAAATATATTAATATTTTCAAAAGTCTAAGTAAGATTACATGTTTTTATGGAACTTAAGTGATATTTAAGTGTTCTTTATCAATGTTCATTCATTTATCAAACATTTGTCAAGTGTACCAGGTACTTGTGAAATATTTAAAACAAATATAGATAAGGCAAGGTCCCAGCTCTCTTGGACCCTGGGGGTCCAAGGTATAAATTAGAGGTGTAAATTGCAAACACAAGTATTGTAACACATGATGTTACATGATAAGTGCATTTAAAATGAGAAGTGCTATATGAGATCTGAAAGAATTTTTACAAGTAGGTAAGATAAAAGAACTTCAGGAGGAAGTGACATTTAAATTGGGATTTATAAGATATATGAGAATTCAAAAGTCAAAGTGGGAAAGGAAGATATCACATCTTAGGCAAAGGGATAAATGCAAGATAATCTAGAGCAGACCTCCACAACTTGGCAGTAGGTAGGGTCAAAAATTAAAATAGGCTAAACTTCTTTGGGTCACAGATAGGTTTTTTAGAGGCTCACTTTCCAAATGAAGGTTTAATTAATGATTAAACTATTTTGCAAATAAACCACATTAAGAAAAGGAAATTTCAATTAATATCAATTAATTACACTTATTACTTAAGATTGCACTCATATTGTCCCTATTCAACACTAGTAATGATCAAAAACACACTGAAAAGACATGACCTTTACTCTTCTCAGACTAGAGACAGACTGAAGATGGTTGGTTGCTGCGCATCACATGACAAACAGGAGAAAGTGCATAGCGGCAACTCACATGACGGACACAATAGTGACTAATGGAAGGTAGGTTAAGGGGGGCACAGACAAAGTACGTGTTACATCTTTACTTTCTCTTACATCCTCTACATTTTTCTAGGGCAGCCTTGACAGGCTGCAAGCAGCCCATAGGCTATATGTTGTGCAGGCCTGATCTAGAGCATGTTTGAGGGGCAGAGGGAGTACCTATTGGACTTCAGCATACAGTATTTTAGGGAATAATCTGAAAAAAAAACTGGAAAGGTAAGAAGGGGTAAATTTATAAAAGGCTTTAAAACCAAGAATTTATACTTAATCCTAGGAATAATAAGAGGCCATTGGAATTTATTGAATAAATGAATGGTATGGTCAGACCTGCACTTGGAGAGATCAGATAGTATGGAGAGAAGAAGATGCCTTAGTTGAAGCAGTGAAAGAAACTGGAAGCAATTGAAATTATTCAACTGTGGAGTGATGCAAGCCTGCTTCAGGATGGTAGCAAGGCCAAAAGACAGAAGAGGGAGTATAGAAATATAGAAGAAGTACAGAGCATAGAAGAGATGCTACAAAAATAAAAATTGAAGAATTTGGCAACCACTTAGATATAGAGTGTGGGAGAGAGTGAGGAGTCAAGGATTACTAGAAGGATGGTGACAGCACTCCCTATAAACAAAACTGGTAATTGGGCTATTCTTTCCCCAATCCAAGATGTTATTGTTTGTCCTCCATTTTTGAAGAGGACCACTGGACATCATAGGTGATGTCTTGACTTGTGCAAGAATTGGATTTAAATGAGGCAGAGTTGCACAAGGTCATCAGCTTCACTCTCTCTTCCAAAGTCATGAAAGTCCAGGGGCAAGACAAAAGTCGGGACAACTGGTGGTGGCCTAGTATGCAGTGGATGAACTTGGGTCTTTGATATCTGACCAAGCTCTAAGCCCTCCCACCACAGTATCTGCTTCAGTGGCCTTCATGGCTGTTGACACAAACTGTTCTCATCCACCCAGTCTGCTAGGGGAAGTCTTCACATGCTTGGGATAGACATCCCCCTAAATCACTGACAGGTTTGAGGCCTATCAGTTACCCTCAACCTGGTTTAATCTGGCTCCTGAGACAATTTACTGGGGTATGGCCACTGTACATGCTACTGTTTCTTGGAGCCACAGGTGACAGTTGGGTGACTAGTTGTACACCAAAAGTGGGTGAGCATCCTTGAAAGCGTTCAGCAAGCCCTCAAACCAGTGGTGCTTATCCTCCCATATGCCCCAAATCTGGGATACCATACTGGTGTATCACCATTACTGACAGGTATTCAGGATCTCCATGTATTCAAGCTCCTCTTAAAGCATATGATCAAAACATCATCACCTTCAGCATTTTACCATTTAATGATTCTTTAATCTTAAGATAATAACCTGCCTGAATACTTGTTTAGTTATACATACTACTAAATATGTAACATTAAATGTACCTAACATTATAATTAACTCAACATAACTACTGTTATACATCATCTAGTAGTTTTTTTATTATAAATGAAATTGCTTTGTCTTATCTTTAGCATGGAATTACAAAAATCAAATATACTTTATATAGAATTTAGCAATGACTAGCTGTTGACAGTCAGTATGACATAGATAAATAATTAATCTTAGGAACATTTAGTTTTAAGTGTTGCTTCTGCTATATAGTCTGAGAAACTCTGTGCAAATCACTTAAACCTTTTAGTGCCCCAGACAACACTAAGATTGTAAATTATCAATCTGCATTGGTTGAGGGAGACTCCTCACTGAGAGTCCTCTATACCAGTGGTATAAAACTCAAATGAAAATGGAGGCTACAAATCTGATAACTGTGCAACATAGTGAATTAGCTTTAAAATGTAATGCTTTCTATATTTAATTGTATTTTTGTTTATTTTGCTAAATATTTCCCAATTATGTTTTAATCTGGTTCTGGTAGCACTCACATTCAGCCCCTAGGCTGCATGTTTGACACATCTGACCTATAGCAATGAAATAAAAATGTATGTATTTTAAAAAAAGGAATTTGTATTTAAGGCTGTAAAAAGTTTCTACTATGTTTTTCCAAACTAAAAATTTTCTACAATGTACAATTTAAGCAAAATTTGAAGAAAAATAAAAATTTTGCAGTTCCTTGGCATCAATGAAACATGATGCCCAGTGGTATCTCTGCAACTGGCCCTTCACAACATGTGTCCTGGAATTGGGGAGTGGGAGTCAGTTGTGCCATTTCATATAGGAGTGACAGTTTCAAATTACAGTCTTTTTTTTTCTTTGTATCCCCAGAGATTGGCAGCATGTCTGGTACATACAGAATAAATGTTTATTGATTAAGTGACTGATCACAGTATGCCCCGAAGACAGCATGAGATGGGAGGCATGAATCTGCTGCTGCTTCAGTTGGTCACAGTTTCAGCGTGAGAATCTCATCACATGGAGATTGATTCTAGAATAATTATACTCTATTCATTCTGATTAGGCTGATAGAATTAATGATAGGGACACATTTTGTTGTCTTTCTTAGCATTCCTGCTTAGCTAGAAGGTCCCTGTTGGTTCAGCTTTGATTTCCACGTGTCCTCTGGCCTTATAGTGAATGAGGAAGATGAAACATGGTGGTGTGACTATCCTGTGTGAAGCCCTTTCAAGGACATCATTTTTGTTATGTTTTATCTTTTCTGCCAGCAAAATCATTACCTGTTTTTGTTTTCTTCTATTTGAATAGGGGTCCTGGTTTCCACCTGTCTTCTATCAAAAGCTTGTGAAAAATAAAATTTACAATCAATTATTTCCATAGCAACCATCTCCAAGTCACCTGCCTTCTGAGGAGTCAGCATGGTATGGTGAGAAATGGTTCTGGATCTGGTGATACAGGATCTGAATTCAAATAATGGCTCTGCCTCTCCCTACCTCTATGACCTTCGGCAAATTAACTTCTCTGGCCCAGTTTCTCCATCTTTAAAATTAATTGGTTGGACTAGACAACCTCTCAGTTACCTTAATTTATACTATCTTTTACTAAAACCCTGGGCCTTTTCTAGCTACAATTATTTAAAGACAGAGGAAGCAATTGCAGGAATTTTCAAAGGTAATTTTCATTTTCTATGTTGACTTTAGAATTTAATCCTCTACATAAGATGTGACTCCATGGTATTCTTAATGAGTAAAATAGTGGGGAAAATAATTTTTATAAATTAGAATTTTTTGTTTCTCTTTTTTTATTATAGAAAGACACACACACGCGCATGCACACACATGTACATTTATATCCACCTTCACACACATTTGTATCAAACAATGGCCTGTAGGCTGCATGTGTCCCATAAAACTCCAGAGTACAAATTGAACTGGATTTAAATGTAATTGGAAATAATTAACAAAATAAAGAAATACGTATAATAAAACATATACAATATCACATTTTTCCCTTTAAATGAATTTATTTTTAGTTTTCAACATTCATTTCAACAAGATTTTGAGCTCCAAATTTTCTCCCATCTCTCCGCTACCCCCCATCCCCAGATGGCATGCATTCTGATTACCCCTTCCCCCAGTCTTCTCTCCCTTCTATCACCCCAACCCTATCCCTCTTATCCCCTTCTCCCTTGCTTTCTTGTAGGGAAAGATAAATTTCCATATCCAATGGCCTGTTTCCCAGTTGCATGTAAAAACAATTTTTAACATTTATTTTTAAAACTTTGAGTTCCAGGTTCTCTCCTTTCTTTCTTCCCCACCCACCTTCATTGAGAAGGCAAGAAATTCAATATAGGTTATACATGTGTAGTTATGCAAAACATTTCCATAATAGTCATATTGTGAAAGACTAACTATATTTCCCTCCAATTACTCTATTTTCTCCTTTGACCCTGTCCCTTTTCAAAAGTTTTCACTTCTGACTAGGCCCTCCCCCAATGTGTCCTCCATTCTATAATTCCCCCCTCCACTTATCCCCTTCCCCACTACTTTCCTGTAGGGTAAGATGCCGAATTGAGTGTGTGTTATTCCCTCCTTAAGCTAAATCCGATGAGAGTAAGGTTGACTCCTTCTCTTTCATCTCTCCCCTCTTCCTCTCCATCATAACCTCTTTTTCTTGCCTCTTTTATGTGAGATAATTTACCCTATTCCATCTCTCCCTTTCTCCTTCCCAATATATTCCTCTCTCACACCTTAATTTTATTTTTAGATATGATCCCTTCATATTCAACTCACCTTGTACCCTCTGTCTATATATACATATATGTACATACACATACACACATATACATATATACATATACATACACATACATATGTATGTGTCTGTATATATGTATGTATGTATAAATTTGTTTTTTTCAACTACCCTAATACTGAGAAAGATCTCATGAGTTACAAATATCATCTTTCCATGTAGAATATAAACAGTTCAACTTTAATAAGTCCCTTATGGGTTCTCTTTCCTGTTTACCTTTTCATGCTTTTCTTCATTCTTGCAATTGAAAGTCAAATTTTCTGTTCAGCTCTGGTCTTTTTGTCAAGAATACTTGAAAGTACTCTATTTCATAGAATGTCCATTTTTCCCCAGTTTTGCTGGGTAGATGATTCTTGGTTTTAATCATAGCTCTTTGACCTCCAGAATATCACATTTCAAGCTGTTTGATCCCTTAATATAGAAGCTGCTAGATCTTGTGTTATCCTGATTGTGTTTCCACAATACCTGAATTGTTTCTTTCTGGCTGCTTGCAATATTTTCTCTTTGACCTGGGAGCTCTGGAATTTGGCTACAATATTCCTAGGAGTTTTCCTTTTGGGATCTTTTTCAAGAGGTAATTGGTGGATTCTTTCAATTTCTATTTTACCCTCTGGTTCTGGAATATCAGGGCAATTTTCCTTGATAATTTCTTGAAAGATGATGTCTACACTCTTTTTTTTTTTATCATGCTTTCAGGTAATCCAATAATTTTTAAATTATCTCTTCTGGTTCTATTTTCCAGTGAGGTATTTCACATTGTCTTCCATTTTTTCATTCCTTTTGTCTTGTATTTTTTCATTCTTTTGGTTCTATTTTATAATTTTCTGATTTCTCATAAAGTCATTAGCTTACATTTGCTCCATTCTAATTTTTAAGGAATTATTTTCTTCAATGACCTTTCAGATTTCCTTTTCCATTTGTCCAAGTCTGCTTTTTAAGGCTTTCTTCTCCTTGTTGGCTTTTTGGACCTCTTTTGCCATTTGGGTTAGTCTATTTTTCAAGGCGTTATTTTCTTCTGTATTTTTTTAAGTCTTCTTTAGCAAGCTGTTGACTCATTTTTCATGATTCTCTTGCATCACTCTCATTTCTCTTTCCATTTTTTCCTCTACTTTTCTTACTTGATTTTCAAACTCCTTTTTGAGTTCTTCCACGGCCCAAGACCAATTTATATTTTTCTTGGAGTCTTTGGATGTAGGAGCTTTTACTTTGTTTTCTTGTTCTGGTTGTATGTTTTGATCTTCTTTGTTGCCAAAGTAAGGTTCTATAGTCTAATTTTTTAATGCTGTTTGCTCGCTTTCCCAGCAATTACTTGACTTTTGAGCTTTTTATCAAGGTAGGACTCTGCTTCCAGAGTGGAGAGTGCTCTGTCCCTAGTTTCCAGGGTTACATGTCAGAGACGCTTTTAAGTATCAGTAAATTTTCAATTCCTCTAAGGTAGTATGATCAAAAGAGGGGTGTTTTCTCTTCTCCTGGCCTGTGCTCTGGTCTGTGAGTGACTGCAAGCACTCTTCTGCCTTGGAACTCTAAGGAGGATTCTGTCTCCACCACAGCCACAAGCTCTGCCACACCAGTGCTCCTCCTCACCACAGGATTGCTACCCAGGACTGTGACCCAGATCCAAGCAGGGCAAAGCAAGAGAATCCTGCCTCAGCACCAGCAAAGAGACCCCTGCAATGTGTCTCTGATCAGTCGTTTGATCCCCCCACTGTCCTTGAGCCTGGAGCTCCATAAGCACCTGCTGCCACCGCTGCCACCACCACTACCACCTCCACTGCCCCAGGGCCGGGGCCTAACTATGCTCTTCTCTCACCCAGATCTCACAGAGTTTCCCCACTTACCTCCTTCTTTCTCTACCCTAATTCTTATCCTAGGGAAATTCAACATGCATAGCAATATTCCTAAGCTACTCAACTTCCCAGTTTCTAAATCTGTTCAACTTCTATGTATTTTTCCATTCCACACCAGCTATATGCCCAAAATTGTCATGCCTTTGATCTTATCATCATTTACTAATGATTCATTTCCATATTATGAATTCACAAATACATTTACCTGATCAAATATGTTCTTATTCTATATTTCCCTCTGCCTTAAAGTACTTAACCTTGTCCTTTGTTACTGCAATGCTGAGTCTCTCAACTTCTCATTTTTTTACCAGGACATTATGGCTATACTTTCTATACTCTCCTCCCTTCCATATACTTGCCCTTGGTGAATCAGTCCAATTCTATAACATCCCCTTCACTTGAATCCCATGCCCCCTTATCCTTTTTACAAAGATACCTTGTCAAACTCAGCCTTGAATTTTTTCCACCATCTACTACATTTGGGTCAGTCAAATGATGCAGTAGAAAGAATGCCGGGCCTGGAGTCAGGAAACCTGAATTCAAATTGACTTTATATATTTACTAGATGCTTGATCCTGGGGAAGTCATTTAATCTCTATCTGTCTCAGGTTCTTCAACTGTAAAATGGGTAAAAGTACCTCCCTCACAGAGTTTTTGCAAGGATCAAATGAGACAATATTTGTAAAGCACTTGGTGTACAATCTTGCACAGAGTAGGTGCTTAATAAATGTTTTTCTCCTTCCCTCTTCAGTCTTACTCACTGACTACTGAAAGGAGCTGGACAAATCATGAAACCATGCTGACTGGATATATTACACAAATTCATTAGACCGTCACATCAGTAACATAATCCTACTAAATTTCCTAGTAAACTTACTCTTCTATTCCTCACAGAAGCTTTTCCAAATGTTTTCATCATTCCTGAGGCATCCCTCAATACCCCTGCCACTTACATTATTAACTCAAGTAGTTATCTCATACTTCATTGAAAAAATGAGTCCATGCGCAAAGAGCTTTGTTTTCTCCATTCTTCCTCATCTTACATCATTCAGTTAATTCCCCCACTATTTCTTCCAACCACATTTGACAAAAAGAAGTAATTCTTAACTTTATCAAGTTAAACTCTTTGTCTTATACTCTCTCATCTTCTCCAGCAGATTGTCCATACTATCATCTCTTTCTCTCTGTGTCTATCCCTGTCTCTGCTACTGTCTTTGTCTCTGTCTGTATGTGTCTCTGCCTCCTTCTCTGTCTCTTTTGGTCTCTTCCTGTCTCTCTCTGTTTCTGACTGTCTGTCTCTGTGTCTCTGTCTCTATTTCTCTCTCTTTCTCATTTTCAATGTCTTCTTATCTACTGGCTGCTTTCCTAATACCAAAAAAAGATATCCATATCCCCCCAAACCTTAAAAAAGAAAAAGAAAATTCTCATCTTACCATCTTTGCTCGATATCATTCTACATATCTTTTCACTTTCTCAGCTAAACCAGTCATTTGAAACAATTACACGAGGCCATAGGGATCTTATATTGTAGGTTTGTGTTTTTATTTAACTCTTTTATAACTTTTTGAGTGTCTTATCTGCCCAACCAAACTGTAATCCCCTGGAAGAAACAATTTATATATTTGCATCATCTACGGTGTTTAGCAAGATGCTTGTTTTCTCCTTTATTGGACTGTGACCTCCTTGAGGGCAACGACTGTCTTTTGTCTCTTTTTGTGTCACTGGTGCTTAACACTGTGCCTGGCACATAGTATTTGCTTAATAAATGCTTATTGATTATTACCAATGGAAATGCTTTTTAACTGACTGTCATTCCTTTCTGCAGGCAATTCCATTTCCTGCCTCTGTGCCTTTTCACTGGCTATTCCCTCATAACTAGAGTATTCTCTCTTCCTTGTATGTGACTCCTGGATTACCGAGAATCCTACAGACCTTGCTCAAAATCTACTTTTGTGAGAGGCATTTCCCATTCTCTGACATTCTCCTTCCCTCTGTTTGCCTTTCATTTTCACCATATATTTCTTGCATGTAACTAATAATGTACATGTTTACTTCCCAATTAGACTGTAAAATCCTCAAGGGCAGTGATTATTTTTGCCTTTTTTTTGTATATCTAGTGCACATGGTAAGTTTTTAACTAGTACTTGGTGACTGAAAAACTGACTCAATTATATAATTTCTTTTGTGAAGTAGACAAGAAAGACATCTCGTCTTTGTGGATATAGTTTTTAGTTTAGAGTCAAATCCCACCTCTAATACGTACTAGCTAGGAGACCCTGGGTTAATTGCTTAACCTCTTTGTGCTACAGATAGCATCACCTCGGTACCTATCTATTAAGTCAAAGATGACCTGTGATCTGCATTGGTGTAGCAATTACCATATAAGTCCTTCACTATCTGCTGATTGTAATTAGCTGGTCATTTCATTCTGGGTTCTTCCTAAATCATTGATTGGTATCTGAATATATGATATATTTTTAGCATCTTTAAAATTGTATTTTTCTTCTTGAAATTTTGAAACATAATCTTACCCACTTTAGAGCATGATGGATTAGAGACCCTTCACTGACCTACCTCACTGTGACCATTAAAATGGAATTTTAATACTCAAAAGACAAGGGTATATTTCTTTAATTATTCATCTTCTACTTGTGTTCAGCCTTTGATGTCTAAACTAGGTGTGGAGAGTCTTCAGTACAGATAATCATAGTAATCCCTGACCTTTGTACAGTAATTGTTAGTTTTCTAAGCCACACAGCATCTCTTTGAGGTCAGTCAGTATTATTATACTCATTTCAGATTTACAGAGGAGGATGTAGAGATGCAATGAATTTAAGCTGACGTTCCCAAGGTACAGTGAATCAAGGATAAACCCATGTTTTGAATTGAAACCAATTGACTCAACATCTTTGTTCAGTATACTTTAGATGATATTTATTAGATTTCGGGTTCTGTTCCATCTAGATTTCTTTATTTTCTAAGTCAATTTTACTGCTTGGTCTTAGAAAATGACTAAATTATTTTTCTTTGGATGCTTTTCTATCTCCAAAGATAATGGTCTAATCTCCACTGGGGAGCTGTTACTGGCTCCCTGCTCAAATGGAACAAAGTCTGTTGATTTGTTTTTGCTTCATTTTCATTTTTTAGTAGCCATGCTGCAAATGTTTTTGGCAGACTTGTTGATAGTCAAACATTTTTTCTTTAGTTCCTCTTTTAGAGTGCTAATGTCTCATAGTAGATTGAAATTTCATTATAAGTTTGGAATCAGAAAACTGTTCTATAGATAATGGAAATATTCAACTTAATGGACACTGAGCATATTTAAAATTCTATGTCCCTATGGAGAAAGACAGATTTTGTATCAGAAGAGACTGTTGCTGAAACATGTCTCCATTTGAAATTGGAAAAATGGATAATTTTATCCCAAAAAAAAAGAGTATGGAGATAAAGACATTATAGAGTTTGACTTTGAAATTGTGTAGGGGTGTGTGTGGGGAGGGGTATATGTGTGTGCATGCATCTTTATTTAGGGAGGCTGGTTCACTGTGCAAAGTACAGAGTAGAACTGAAATAGGAAAAGCACTGCATTTGTCTATAGTATACGGGAAATGGGATTTTATCAGAATTCATAAAAAGTTAAGAGAGACAGAGATAGTAGATGAGTGTATAAATATAAAAGCACAAAGGTGGGATTATGTACTTAATGTACATAAGTGAAGAAAGTGCTACTTAGCTCTAACATTTCCTAACTAGAAAGCTAAGTAGCAGAATAAGATGAGATTGATTCTGACCCTACCAAGAATTCATACGTACACAATACAAAATACACACAGAATGGTGACAATGAAATAGACTGGATTGAACAAGTATCTACATCCAAATTCTGGGACTAGAAGTTAATAAGCAAGGCTTCTATGGCAATCTACAGATACCAAACTGGGGAGTTGGCTATCAAATGCTTTAGCCTGCGTATTCATTCATTCAACAAATACATTTGGAATACATGCAATATGGGTAGCATCTTGCTAAGTACTGTAGGTGATGCAAATGTACATACTGTTTCTTCCTTCAAAGATATTACAATTTGGTTGGGCAGATAAGATACTTAAATAGTTATGGAAAGAAGAATTAAATAAAAGCACAAACCAGCAACATAAGATGCCTATGGCCTCCTGTAATTGTTTCAAATGAGTGGTACAGAAAACAACCACTTTATTTTCAGGAGAGATATTCTGTATTAGAATGTCCAAAAAAGGCAGAAGCTAGGGAAGGTAGGTATTGGTTTGGTCTTAGAGAATGGGTGGAATTAGAATTGGGGGTGTGGGTGAGGGTGGGGAAGAGCATTTCAAATGGAGGAGTTGCATAAATAAAGATACCTGGCAAGCCTGGAGGCTAATTAGGCAGACAGGTTTGTAGGACCTCTACAAAGTAGAAATTCCCATGATGCCAGGCCACAAGGCAGATTTTTGAGGTGTGGCAATACATTTCTGCTTATCTTCCTACACAAAAGTGCAGGATATTTCACAGACCTCAGTTGCCCTCTTTGACTCCTGACATGACTCTGAGGACATTGAGATTGACCCGGCTAATAGAAGGTTATATCCTTTATAAAGAACAATGACAGAGACAGAAATAAACTGCTGATGGCGATGACAATGGTGTAATGTAGTGAAGGAATTTCAAAGATGAGTGCTATTCATTCTCATTTATTTTGACAATGAATGGCCACTGATTGTTTAACAGACAGTTTAAATACTTAAGCATTGATTAATATTGAATACAGCAATGAGTACAGCTGAACAGAGCAGCTCATAATCTAGTGTTTAAGTGGCAAATGAAAAACAACCCATGATGTTATTTTTAAAAACGATTAGTTCAAAAATTTTTATCTTCTATGTTCACCCTAAATTGCATATTTCCCCCCTTTTCCTTATGACAATGAATACTAGCAGTGCATAAACTTTTGCAAAATTTTAACACCCTAAGCTAGTGTCTTTAAGTCTTCCATGTGGAAAACCAAACTATAATGTTTTAATTTATTCTCTCTGTGAAGAAGACAGACACCCCCACACACACACACACAGACGAGCTTACTCACTTGAAATAGGGATGCCGATGGTTTGTGTATCTGATTGGAATTCAAAGGATTTGACACCCTTTATTTTAGTTAAACCAGTTTACTTCTCAATCCCTCATTCCATATGATGGATTTTTTAATAATTAACACCTGCATACCTCATAGTGATGTGTGTAGATGAATGCCATAATTACACAGTACTGCAATATGACTTTGCAGAACAGAGGAAGTACAAAGTGCTATAACATGAATTCTTTTTAAATCATTATGTTCCTTCCAAAATAGCTTAGGGGGCAACACATTACCCTTCCTAACCAACTTAATGACATTTAATTACTCTTATGTTCCACACCTGTTTTCATAGATGTCCATATCATATTTTTAGATGCAAAATAATAATAAGGTCACTCAAAAAGTCAAGGATGCTTTTGAAAATATGTAATAATTCAATTCCATTCAACACCTACTATGCTCAAGGCTTTGTTTTGGGTTGTGGGGATATGAAGATGAAAAACAGCCTGGTCACTGACCTCAATTAGTTTACGGTCTTGAATGGGAATGGGATATATACATAGACAAATAAGCACAATACAAGTTAGAACATGAATAAATGTTTTGGAGAGCTCAAGCTGAGTGGCATGAGAAATTCAGGGAGGGAGAGATTTCTTTGAACTGGAGGAATTACAGAATTTATCACGAAAAGCCAGCAGCTCAAATGGGCTTGAAAGAGAGGGTTTCGATTAGAGAATTATGGCGTGGAGGGAATGTGTTTCATTGGAGGGTGAGGGGACCAGTGCAAATGCGTGGAGGTGGGAGAAAGCAGGAGGAGGTTGGAGATTAGCCAAAAGACTCATATGGATGCAATGAAGAATATGTGAAGGGGAGTGGCATGAAAAAAGCTAGGAATATAGGGCAGAGATAGATTGTGGAGAGCCTTAAACCACTCAATCAACAAGCACTAATTAGGCACTTCCTGTGTGCACGTTCAGTCCCTATTCTATATTCTTACTATGTTCCAGGTGCAATACAAAGTACTGGGAATACAAATTCACAAATCATACAGTCCTGCCCTCAAGCACCTTTCATTCAAATAGAGAGATGATGTGAAATATGTAAGTGTATTGGAAGATTGGCCAATGATGGTAGCAGACCTTAAAGTATGATCAGACTTAGACTTCCTAGTCACTTATACTGAGCTATGTAGATACTTTTTGCCTAGTTCCAGTTTTATAAGTTGAACTTTGAGATGCTGGTTCCTGGCCATGAATGATTGAGCAATTACTACTGTGTGATAATGAAGGGCCTTCTAGGTGACTTCAGAGCTGAAGGAACTGATTAATGATGAGAGGTTGAGTCAAAATTAAATTTGAATACAAAAATTTCAAGCAGCTGATTTCTCATTCTCTTTTCCCTGGCAGTTGTTATGTAAGGAAGACAGCTATGAGCTGCTAGGTAGGAACAAGTAGCTGACCAGTTTTTCTGCAACTTGGATACTATGTGTGTCTGACCATACACTACCTCTAATTCTTTTGTGTTCATTCTTTCCTGATGTTAGTTAGCTAAATGAGATAAAAAAAAAATCCACCAGAACCATCGAAGGGGACATAGTCAGCCAGAATTAGTAACCTCCTGGAGCAGTAGTAGGTAATGACAAAAAGCATCTAGAGATGTATGTGGGAAGATGGTCCCCTGAGTATGTTGGAACCCTCATGAATCACGACCCTTTCTGGTGGAAAGAAATGCTAGCCATCAGCTGATTAAAGTAACTGAAATTCAGTTATCAGAAGAGAATCTTCATGAGGACTCCATGTAGGGAGAAAAGGATATCTATGGCCAGGAATTAGTAGGTCTAACTTGACCACACATTTTCCATACTATAATAGTACTTTTGATTTGAGCCCACTGTCCCAAGACACCTTGTGTGTGGAAGGGGAGAATATGCCCCTATTTTGAGGGTATTTTTTTAAAAAAATTACTTCTAGCTTTGCTATACCTTCTTAGTAAATATCCATTTTGTAAAAGGTAATTGATGTTGACTGGTTGATTGACATTGGGTGGGGGGTGGAAAAGGGGTAATATACATTTTTACAGTGTTTACTATGTGCCAGGCACTGTATTCTAAGTGCTTGACAAATATTATCTCACGTGATCCTCACTCATAACAACCCTGCAAGGTAGGTGCTATTATTACTCCAATTTTACAGTTGAGGAAACTGAGGCAAAGAATAAGTGTCTTACTTAGGATCACACAGCTAATTTGAACTAAAGTCTTCCTGCCTCCAAACTCCCAGTGCTCTAACCACATATCACTTGACTGTCTAGGTGGAAGAGCTCAACAATATCAGTCCTAGAAATCACAACCCCTTAGATTTATGCCTAGCACTTCGGGGGAGCAGCAATCATTGTCCTTTGGGAAACTAACCTACCAGTTTAGTTTAAGTTAGATGGGAGGTCCTGGAGGGACTGCTACATAAGTATATAAATAACGTTTTAAAACAAATACAAGATAGATTTGAGAGGGAGTGCACTCGCAGTTGTGGGATCAGGAAAGGTATTTGAATCAAACCTTGACATAAACCAGAGAATTCCAGGAGACAGAAGAAAGGAGGGAGTGCATTCCAAGGCATGAAGGACAGTCAAAGCCAAGGCACAAAATTAGATATATTTATGTGAGTATAAAGAAGTGTTTTGTTTAGAGGCCCATCCAAAAAGAGAAAAATAAAATTTCTCTAACCAATTTAATTTCGCAGTAACTTGTAACCTATGGAAACACATAGTGTGTTGTTAATGATAACTAATAGCACAATGATGAAAACTAACACCACCCTTTAAAGTTTCCAGAGCCCTTCACATAAATCAGCTAATTTAAGCTTCACAAGCATCCTGTGAAGTCAGCATTACAGGCACTTTTAACCCTATTTTACAGATGAAAAATGAGATCGGAGAAATTAAGTGATTTGCTGATGATCGTGTAGCTCATGACCGCCAGAGGTGGTATTTGAACCCAGTATTCTTAACTCCATTTCTAGCTTTCTATCCTCTCTACCATACCATCTCCCTAAAGTGAAGAGAATACAAGATTTGGTGCCAGATGACCTCGCTTCAAATTCCAAATTTGCTATTTGCTATGCATTTGGCTTTGGATAAGAGTCCCTTCCCCTTGCTGGACTTCATTTTCCTTATCTATAAAATGACTGTCATGTGGTACAATAGTGCCAAATGCGGAATGACAGGAATTGAGTTTAAATCTTTGCCCTACCAGTCTAGCTGCCTGTATGACCACCCAGGCACACATCATTTAGCCTCTCTGACCTCAATTCCTTCTCTGTAAAATTAGAAAGTTGGGTGATAATCCCTCAAATCTCTTCTTGCTTTACATTCTGTGACATATATTATAATCAAACCAAACTATAATGTTGTATACCTCCTTTATAATGTAGTTTTGCCAAAGAGCTATTTGTTATCTTATATTTATCAAACTAACATCCCTTAGCATATGGTTTTGCCTAAAATCATATTTTTTTTCAAAGCCAATTGACAAAGTTGCAGAAGATCTAAGACTCTGCTTGCAGCAGATAAAAAGATAGCCTTGGAGGCAAGATGACCTGGGCACAAGCCATGTCTCCATGGGCCATGGGATATCATTATCCATTATGTATCATTACTAAATATTATATTTACCTGTCTATGTCACTAGGCAACTAAAGATGCTAATTTAGAGATGAGTACATTGATAAACAGAAATACCATTCTGAGAGTGAATTCATAGATATGGACATTCCTCCCCCCCGCCCCCCCAAAAAAACCTGGAGATATGTGTCTAATATTTAGATATCCTATTTTCCAAAAGAGCAAACATATCAAATGGTCATGTTTATGTAAACATATTTTAAATTAATTCTATCAAGAAATGTTAGCAGCTCCATCACAAAATAAGCTTAATCATACTCCTTTGGCCTTTAGCACACTAAAAGAATATTCTTCCAATGAAAGACCTAGTTGCTGATTCGGCCTACAGTAGATGATAGGAATAAGTTTTGTCTAGTAATGTATGAGAAATGTTTTTTTGTGAAATGGGGTATTTAATGTAGTACAGATGGTTTTATGTGTCATAATCCTCATAAATTTGTCTTAGAAGATATTTTCAACGTATGTTCTAAAACTCTAAAACTTAGGGTATCTTTTGTCTGTAGAGGATGACTCAGAACCTTGTAAGGCACTCAAATATCTTCCTGTTAACATTTCTGAGAAGCTGCCACAGAAGGAATAGTGGGGTACAATGAAAAGAGGCTTTGGGATCAAAGATTTAACTTTCAAACTCTGTGACTTACAAACTGTATATTATTGGGCAAGTTAATTCACCACTCTGACCCTGACTTTTCTTTTTAACAGGCCTCAGACCTATCGCTGAGTTAAGGGGATGTCAATGCCAAGCATGTGAAGACTTCCTTCAGTGGAATGGGTACATGAGAATAGTTTGTTTCAAAGGTCATGAAGGTGGCTGAAGCAGGTTTTATGTAATACTTAGAGCTTGGTCAAATATTAAAGGCACCAAGGCCATCCACTACATCCTGGGCCATCACTAGTCATCTTGACTTTTGCCTTGTCACTGACCTTCAATGACTCAGGAAGAGAGAGCGAGGCTGGTGACTTTGTGCAATTCTGCCTCACTTAAATCTAATTCTTGCACAAGTCAAGATATCATCTATGATGTCATTAGTCCTTCTCAAAAATGAAGGATGAATAGCAACAATATCTAGTTGGAGTAGATAACATGTAAGATCCATTGTAGTTATCTATGAATCAATTTTCTTTAGAAATAAATAAAACAAACTGACTTGGCGTGATCTTTCACTTCTCTGACATCATGACCTTTTTGTCTATACTAACTACACATTTGGATATGTAATTGCAGTCATTTGAGGACATGTGTCAAATGAAATAATATAGGCAAAATGCTATATTAATGCATGCTCTTATTATTACCAGTAAAATGATGGGGCAACTAAATGTCCTTTAAATGCCTATATGATTATAAAGCTATAATTTCCTCAGATGAGAAAACTACGGGCAAGAGAGGGAGAAGTGACTTAGCAAAATCCATAGAAGTGGAAGTGGAAGGGCAGGAATTAAAACACAGGACCTCTGATTTTAAATTCAGCAGAAGGCACCAATACTCAATTGATATTATTGAATGTAATTGTTTCCACTGGGGTCTTCTAAGACTTCAAAATACTGCATTGGCTTATGTATCAAAGAAGTTTTATTCTATTTGATGGGAAAGAAGCAAAACTTCTCAATGTTAAGCATTTTTGTTTGTTTTTAAATCATTGAAATTCTGGCATCTTACTTTTTTTTAAAGAATACTAGTTTGCTCTCTTGAGGATTTACTTGTGAGAATTTAAGCTCCCTAACTATTCACATTAATTACTACTCCCCTTCCACAAACTATTATCAAAGAATAAAGTAAAATATTGTATAAACATTTTTAAGCATTTGTTTTGCTTTATTTCATTAAAGCAGTTATTTTCTCCACTTTACATATGTGGGAAATAAGATTTAGAAATATTAAGAAATGTTTTCTGCTATCTCACATTTAGGAGGTACCTTTTAAATACCTAGTACACAGTATTGCACATATAGCCTTTTTCTCCGTGAAGTTTATTTACCTATTTCTAACATGGTTTGCTTTTCAAAATTGTCTGTCAAAATTTCATCTTTTTTCTGGATTTCATTTGTCTTAGGATCTTAGATTTTGAAACAGGAAGAGATATTAGATTGTCTAATTTTACAGATGAAGAAACTGAGGCTCAGAATGGTTAAATAACTTGCTTATGATCACACACTTAGTTAATGTTTGAGTTAGGTTTTGAGCTCCATACTACCTGGTTTCCAGCTATCCACTATATCAGGATTCCTTCTCTTACACATACCTGATTATATAAAGTACTCTGTGAAACTATTTTGATTCTCTATTATGCAAATCCATTAAGTGATATTTCATAGCATCAACGTATATTTTTAGTTGTTAGAGATCTGTAACCATTCAAAAGAATTTAGCTTGTCCTATGACAAGCTAAGGAAAGGCCAAATGGATGAAGAATATTTATTTCCCATGTTTCCAAATGTATCTGAATGCTGAAAGGATATGATACATTATATATGCATATATATGCATACATATATGTATATATCACATATATACATACATACATAGGCACAACTGTTTGTCGTGTGTATATGTATTTGTATTTATATATGTGTATGAGTCTGTGTATAATAAGTTGGGCCCAGATTTGAAAAAAAATATGAGAATATTAGATTGCTTTCAAGAAATTACAAAGCACTTTTACTGACCTCAACCTGCCTACCCCCCTCTTTCAATAAACATATTTTACCGGTGTTGCTGCCTAGCAGCAATTCTTGAAACATTACTTCCTTCAAATGACTAAGCACGGCCAGTCAGTCAACAAGCAGTTATTATATACCTACTATGTGTTAGGCACCGTACTAGGCCTTGGAGATATAAAGGCAAAAACATGGCTCCCCACCTTGAAAAGCTCAAACTCTACTGGGGGAAGCAATGCAAATGACTGTATGCGAACAAGATAAACAATGTAAAAGAGAGGGAATCTTCAAAGGAAGGCATGGCAGTGGAGCTTGATGGGATGGGGAGGAAGGTCTAAAGAAGGCAAGATCTGAGATGTCATGAAGAAAGTCAGGAAATTCAGGAGGAAGAGCTGAAGAGGCAGAGCATTCCAGGATTGGAAGAGGGTTAGGAAAGAGGCATGGAGTAAGGAAAAGAAATATTGTTTTCTAGGAAAAGCAATGAAGTCAGTGACCCTGGATAATAAAGTATATGGAGGGGAACACAGTGTAAATAAAATGGTATGGAAAGACAGGGCTAGGTGTGAAAGGTTTTAAAAGTCAAACAGAATATGTGATGAAAATAAATATGCATGTAAAGGGATTTGCCATGGTAAGAAGGGCTATGTCTTCATGTGAGACAGATTTGAAGGAAGAGATATCAAGGGAAGACAACTGAGTGATGTGAGATGAGAAGGGAGACTAGGTAAATAGCCTCAGTTCTTTTGGTAAAGTATGAGGTAAGATCCTCAGATGATAAGGTAAGGGGGAGAGGTAAAGTGGAATGGTTGAGGAAGGACAAAACGTTTTAGAATAATTTCTGTGGTTAGTAAATTAGTGAATCAATTAGGAAGATACAAGAAAATTTCTTTCTGTAGTATGTTACGTAACCAAATTTATACATACAGATTTATAGGACCTAAGTTTGTAGTGGACCCAGTTAACATAGTTCTGTGATTTTCTTTAGTTCCATTCAGCAGCACATAAATAAGAGCAAAAATTGCAGATGAAGGGACTATTCTAGGGTTGTGGTTTGGTAAGGTATGATCAATGATAAAATCAAGGGGTTAAGTTCTGGAGAATAGAGGATGGTGTAGAATTCTACTGGTTCATTTCAAAGCAATTGGATACCAGAAGGCTTCCTTCAGTTAAGAGATTTCTGATCAGTGGGAGAGAGAATTGATTTCATTGGACTAGGGTTTATGATAGCAATTGCTCTTAAATATTGGCAAGAGTTGGAGTAAAGTTAAACTTCTCATAAGGGCTGCTCTACTGTTATGTCTTCTTGATAAGGAAAAGCAGATGAGAATTTTCAATGACTTTGTATCCTGGTTTGTTTGCCCAGATAAAACAATCAACCAGAGTAGTATTTTTCTTGGTTCTGATTGGACAATGGGGAATCCAAGCTAATAAATAACTGGTTGGTGGTATCTGTATAATTTAGAGAAATTGAGTTTAATGAGTTACTAATATTAAAAAAGTAATACTTTCTAAGCATCCTTTTAAGGCTTATTGCAAATTGAGAGTTTGTAAATGCTATGTTTGAGTAAAGAAAAAGACTAAGGAAGGCAAAGAGTGGTGAGGACCAAGAGAAAAAAGGCAAAGAGGAGCCAATTGTTTTGTTGTTGTTGTTTTGTGCATAGAATTCTGAATGGGTTCTTCATATCACAGCCTGTAGTCCAGTCTTGAATTAACCCGAGTACAAGGATTTCCCTCTTTAAAATATTTTTTCTCCAGATTCTTGTAACTATGCCCACTCTTCACCACAGATATTGAGTCCATGGGAGAGGATCATCATAGGAGAGGGTTTTTATGTGTATTTGAGGGCATTTTTTATGCACTTAATTTTTTATGTTAATATCTACGACATTATCTTTTATTTTTTAGCTAAATAAATGGTTATATTTAAGACCTAAAATGTGACTATTGTGAATGGCTAGCTGTATAAATATCACGCTCTTTGGGTGGTGTTACCTTGGAAGAGCTTGATTGTTTAAGATATATCAAATAGGGATTTGAAATCCAGAGAGCTAAGTAGAAGAAATTTATTCCCCTCGAAAGCGTCTGTGAAACATTTTGTATGTAATTGTGAGGTTGTGGTCTATCTCTGGTAATCTAGATGTCTTGGAGGGCATGTTAAAGTTAACCAACCCAGAGAATTGGTGTCAGTAGGCCATTTACAGGAGTAGTTAGGTAGCAATGGATTGAATGTCAGGCCTAGAGACAGGAAGACCTGAGTTAAAATCTGGCATCAGCTACTTATTAGCTCTGTGATCCTGGGCAAGTCACTTAACTTTGTCTCAGTTCCTTATCTATAAAATGAGCTGGAGAAGGAAATGGTAAACCACCCCAGTATCTTTGGCAGGAAAACCCCAAATGCAGACATTACATGACTGAACAAATATTTTATTATGTTGGTGGGTGCCTATTCAATGCCACATTACTGATCTGTGAATCACTACACAGTGTGGGGGGCTATTATACACATTACAAATTTGGGTGACCATGACAACACATTACGTTTTGAGGGTTGTATATGTATTTTGTCTATAGCCACCTACCATTGATGAGGTCACTTGTAATGTTACATTGTGTGAATGCATTCACTGCGAATTTATTTGCCCAGCTACATCAAAAACAAATCATAAATATAATACAATTAGCAAAAGAGCAACGGAGACCATCAGATATTTTTTAATAGCAACCAATTCTATAAGTCCTTCGGAAGAAAAGATATAACAAATCACCTATCCCTTTACTTCAGAATTTCAAGATTTTTTCAAATATTTTTCCCCCAAGGTGAAACAGTACTCCCAAAACCTTTGTCCCTGATCACCTTGAAGTAAATTTCATTTTATACTTGTCTCTAGGCATAAACTTCAAATTTATGCTCACTAACTTGAAATTTCAACCTTCCATATTAAATATTCTTCAGAAATATATTTCGCTAATTGATAAAATGCTTAAGCTGATTAAAAATGGAAAAAAAAAAAATTCTAACCTGCCATTGGTAGTACAATCATGGAAAGGTAGAGAGAAAAATCAAGGTAGTAGTTTTCCTAGTGATTGTATATTGTTGTTTCACATTTTATGTATGCAGTATTTTCTACTTTCAATAAGTTGCTCTTTTGGAGGATGCAAATACTTTAAGAAGGCTCAAACATGATCAACTCTTGTATGGTGTAAAGAGGTTCTCATAATTTAAACCTAACCTGTAGGGAATATTTGAAATTCTAGAACTGAAGAAGCACAGAACCCTGTCAGTTCAGGATTCCACTTCCTGGTTTCTGGATATGGAAATAGCCTGAAAGTTAGGAGGGGGTGTTTGCACTTTCCACGAATGGCATCTGTCTTATCTATACTGCACTGCTGAGAGACTGACCTACACTCCGAAGGTAGACACTAGACACATACCTTCCCTATCTCCCTAATTGTTCCCACAATTCCTCCATTGTGCAATGCGAGTAGCAGGCAGGGCTGAGAGCGAGAGGCGACTATTGCCCTGCCCAGTTTAGTCCCAACCTCTTCCCAGGTGAGAAGCCAACTTTCTTCCTTGCTCTCCCGGTCTCTCCTGCGGGAGGGCAGGTGAGTGTAGTGTACATTGCCTGGAGCAGGGGGCGTGGGGGTGGGAGGCAGGAAAGAAAGGCTTTTTTGTCTCCTTGGAGAGGGCTGGGCTTTTTTGAGTTCAGACAGGTTCTCAGGAGTAACTTTTGGCTGCGTGAGCTGGGTTTGCTGTGATACCATTTCTTGACATGTTACGACTGGCTCCCCGCCCCGCCTGCCCACAGCTCGGCACCGGGCTCCTCCGGGGAAACTCAGCTCTCGCGGCTGAGATGAGCTTGCTTTGGACTTGATTCTCCCCAGGTACCCTCCCCCACGTCTCCCTCCCCTGTACTCAAACTTCCCTCGGCCCTCTCCTTGGGGCGCCTCCTCTCCCCAGATCGCGTTGGGGATCCGTGCTCACTGTAAGTGGGGATGGGGACTCTTCCAGGGAGCTTACGAGTTGGGGATGGGGGGGGGGTGACGGAGTGCTGGTTGACCTGTGGGAGTAGTGGGCCGTGCTGTACAGACCCTGTTTGAGACCCTCGGGAGAGGTGAAGAGAGACTCTAAGATTCGGATTGCTGTTTGGGGAGGAGGGGTGAAGGAGAATCGCCCCTTCGGCTCCAGCCTTTTCCTCTGCCTTTATTTTTCACGTGGTTGGGTGTCGTTTTAGTTTTGGCGCCACCCTGGAAGTGTGGGGTTTAGAGTCTGCCACTTAAGATGAGGTCCAGAAGGGAAAAGAGCAGAACTTGAATTGGTTATCTAAATCTTTGGAAAGCCCCTAGATGTGGAGGGACCCAGGATTGATAAGGGGGCCGAGAAGCCTCTGCTGGGGGGAAAGGTCAGACAGGGCGGTCGTTACGGGGCACGGAGACAAAAGGACTCTGGAGGTTAGAGACACAGCAGAGGTTGAGACTCCCACTGGGGAAGTTGTTCAAGGCTAGAGAGTTGGAGGGTGGAAGGGGATTGAAAGCGGGATCTCAGGCTCCTAGTCTTCTCCAGAATGCGGAGAAGGGCTTTGAAATAGGAGCTGATAAAACTGGAATGCACAGCTTCCTTTGCTTACTCGCTGCCCAAGCCTGTCTGGGCTCTTTCTTAAACGTGCCTTGCCGAGTTGAGAATTTTCACCTTTGTTTGAATTTTGTTATTCGGGGCTTTGCTGACCTTGAATGGGAAATTGGAAGATGAGGGAGTTGTGGGTGCACATACTAGTACTGGAGATGGGGGTGAGAGAGAGAGAGAGGGGGGGGGGGGGAGAGAGAGAGAGAGAGAGAGAGAGAGAGAGAGAGAGAGAGAGAGAGAGAGAGAGAGAAAAGAGGGAAGGGGAGAGAGAGAGAGAAAAGAGCGAGCCTTCGGAAAACTTGGGAGACCTGGTTCTTGGGAGTTTAGATGGACAATTGAGAACCTCGTTTGCAAGTAAGAAAGTCGAGTTTCCCAGGGTTGAAGTGACTTGTTTGAGGCCTTCAGGCAGTGAGGGCAGAGGTCTGTTTTCTCTAAACCCATGGATACACCGTTTTGTTCTTCTAAGATCTAAAATTGGCAGAATAGTGTAGTGATTAGTAACCAAGAAGTTATTATTTGAGGGGAGGAGTGGTGGGATCTTAGAAGTGGAGTGGAGGTGGGTTTGAGAATCAAGAGATTGAGAGTCTTAGGCATGACGATTTTTCAGGTCACTGGAAATTAATTTTCCCCTTTCCACTGAGGACCAGAAGTGGGAAGGTTAGCCATACGATTCAGAGAAATGATCAAGCACCTTGGGGTATTCCAGCTAGGTTTTTGATTACTTAAGCAATTGAAAAGGAAAAGGGATTATGATAAAATAGTGTTGAAGGGGTAAGGAGCTCAGAATTTTGGATAATTGTGATTTTCATGTCAGCCTTTGTAAAAGAGAATGATCTTGCTTCTTCCTTTTTTTCCTGCAATGACTACGCTTCAATTTGGTGGTGGTGTTGGTTGGTTTTCTGGGTTTGTTTGTTTTTTTTTTTTTTGGCTCTGGCCTCTTATTGTCTGACATCCCTTAACTGGTTACATCTGCTCTGGAAAGAAATATCTAATCAAAAGCTCGTTTTTATCCCATGCTAAAGGACACCTCACACAGGTGGTGTGCACACACCCAGAAAGGGTACACCCAGAAGAGCCTGAGGGCATTGGGTGTTGGTTGCTTTTAAAGAGGTTGCGTCTTGGACCACATTGGCTGTGAATTTACTATGGGAGGTGCCACAATTTGGACAGTCTCTCAAAAGAATTGCACACCTGCTGGGAAACCAGAGCCATCTTTGCTGACTCAGTTAACCATGTGAGATGGGATTATATTCTTGCATTCATTATTTTAAATGTAAGTCACTAAAACATTTTAAGCTAGGCCAGCTCATTTTCTGATTCACGCTTTCCTGTCTCTTCACTTTAATATTCATTCATTCAATCAATATTCATCCTTATATATATTATCACACCTGAATTTTAGGTTTGAAGCATTACAGAATCAAAAATCCAGAGATGGAATGGACCTTAGAGATTATTTCTGAGATCTAAGGCAGTTAAAGGATTTGCCCAGTTTCAATTACACTAACTCACAGACACACAGCCAACTATGTTTGATACTGTATGATAACCAGTTTCTTAAAAAAAAAAAAGAGTATTACCACCAAATCCTCCCTCCCTTTTTTAATTTATCAGCCTTGCTGATAAATGTCCTGTATAGCTGCTCTCTTGTTCAAAATGTTTGTATGCAGATTTAAATAAGCTTTTGGTCATCATAATTTAAATAATTATTTTTAAAGGGACAAACTGGCACTCTGGCTAGTTATTCCGGTTTGCCATTGCATTCCATTGCTAATTCGCAAAATGTAAGTGCTATATTTCACAATGTCTAAATTCTGGTGAAGATGTTATTGTAGGTGTATTTTGAAACTTTTGATACTTTTAGAGTTAGGCATTTTCTACATGAATTTCTTACATGCTTACACAAAGCAGTTCATGATTTGCCAGTAATCACTGAGTGGTGATGTTGGATTTGACATTTTTAAGCATAGGATTAGAGCTGGAAGGGACATGAGATGTCCTCTTTGCCACCATATTCATTTTACAGGTAAAACTGAGTTCCAGAGAGAAAGAGAGAGTGACTTGACAAAATTACAAGTAGCAGATCCAGGATGAACCCATTTACCCTATACCCAAATTGAATGCTCTTTATACTTCATCCTTCCTGCTGCTTTTATTTCATTTTATCCTTAACAGTCATCACCCAAATGCATTGTGATCTTATTACGGGGGACGATTCCTCCAATGATACAGATTTCAACCCAAGCATGCCTGCTAATTCTGTGTGACACTCTGTCATGTCCTCCGCTAAGTTCACTCCAGAGAGTCCAGTCATTCTCTCTGGGCTTTCCTCGATTTCCCTCAATACAGAGAGGCTACCAGGAAGCGCATGCAATCTATCCAGTAGAGTCATCATTTTAGCCATGTTGTGCCTTTTCCAATTATCTGTTGCTTTAGTGCCATCTTTACTGCAGTTCTTCAGAGTTCTTTATTTATAGTGGTTTATCCTACGTACATCTACTTCTCCTTTGCTCTATAAAGTCGTACTCATTTTTAATTCTTTAGTTATTGTAGTGTTTGGTGACTTGCTACTGTCCAACAGACATTAAAAAAATAAATCTATGTAAAAATGAGAGAACTAGTTTGTTCTCATTTTTACATTAATATGCAACATATGGTCTCTCATCGTTTTCCTCCTGAATATTTTGGGGGAGGAAACAGTATAAAAGGGGAAATGGAAAGGATTAAGCATTTGTAAAGCCCCTGCTTTGAGTCAGGCTCTGTGATTGGAAATTTCCAAATGTTATTTCATTTGATATTCAGAACAACCCTGGGAGTGAGGCCCTATTATTATTTCCACTTTACAGTTGAGGAAACTGAGGGAAACAGAGGTTCATACAGCTAGTTACTGTCTGAGACTGGATTTGAATGCATGTCTTCCTGACTCCAGGCCCAATGCTCAATCCAACTGTGCAACCAACCAGCTGCCTCTTTTATAGGTAATAACATTAAAATAGCAAGAGTTAGGAGTCCCTTATCTTTAGGCTCTACCTCTTAACCGGCTATGTCACTTAGGAAGATGTTTTATGTCCGTTTCCTCATCCATAAAATCAAGGAGTTGGCTTAGATCATCTCCAGGGTCTTTTCAAGATTTGATATTCTATGATCAATTCTTGTTACAGAGTACTGTAGATATTATTGATGGAGAGCTCTCAAAAGTATAGGCAGTAAGTGAATTACATCTGTATCTCTCATTAAATCAATCTTTTCAGAGTTTGAGTTCTCCACATCAGGATGTGCCACTGGTAAAGTGTAACCATTAGTCATTGGGGAGGTAAGGCAGTTTCAAAAGAGCTAAAGAAAGCGGCATCTTGCAACTTGATGACTTTATAGGATCTTTCAGCATGGGGACATTTGTCTGGGCTATCATTCATATACCAATCATTGGTGACTTTAATTCTTAACAATTTGTCGCTCGATATACTGTGTCTCATCTGACTTATTAAGCAGCTGTTTCCTGATGTTTTGATGGGATTAGTCTTCTCAAGTAAATAGAAAATTCTGGCAGGTCTCTTAGAGAAGAAAAAAATTGTTAGCAGCCAAGCACAACTTGGTAGTGCTTTCCCTCCCACTCTACCGACATACATCTCCTTCCTCTTTATTTTCCGCTCATTTTTTCCTCCCTTTTCCTCAGTGTTCAACAAGAAAACTATGAGACCTTGAGCAAGTCAATGCCAGTTTCCTTGCCACTAAAATGGAGAAGTTCAAGTGAATGATCTCTAAGGTTTTTTCCAGTTCTAAATCTGTAATTTTATGATCTTATGTGCAAGGTACTATGTTAGACATACAAAGAATAAATGAAAAACCTTTCCTGTTATCTAGAAACTTTCATTTCAGTGGAGCAGAACTTGGTGGTTTCTATCATAATGAAATATTACAGAGGGGCAACACATTAAATGATCTATTACAAATTGCACTTACTGTGAGATAACAATTGTTAAGTGCATAGCACAGTGCTCGGCACATAGTAAGCACTATGTGAATATTGACTATTTGTTATGCTTGCGATGATGCTTATTGCCTAGGTACTTCTAAGCAATGGGGACAAATAGAGGAGCAAAACCATTCCTACTTGCAAGGAGTTTAAACTGTAACAGGGAAAGCTGTGTGGATGTATGTAAGCATTTAAAGAATAAGTTTAAAGGGAATAAATACAATGTAGTTAAATACCAAATCATTTGAGAGGTAGGGTGCTATCAGTTAAGGGGATCAACAGTAATGATGGTATCACTATCAATTTAAAAAAAATAACAATGATATTCCCACAAAATAACTTTGCATCCTTTCTCTTCTCTAGTCACAGTGTATAACCATATGGATATGCACAATTTTCTTTATTTTACAGAGGGCAACATTTGAAGCAGAGAGAACTTAAATTGTTGCATGTTGTAAAGTCTGGGATAGTACTGAACTGTGATTTCTGGGATTTAGTACAGCCGTTCCCTTATTCCTTGACAGTGTTTCTGGAAACTGCTATATTTGGTCAGATCTCATTGAAAAGATATCTGCCTTTCCTGATCATGAAAGTGACTTGCCTTGCCACTGAAATGAAAATAAGATCTAGAATGAATAGCAAAAGGAGCAACACATAGAGACATATATGGGTGTTTTGGTGATATTTTCCTGTATCCAAAATTTCACTGATGTGGGTGCCTCTGCCTGGGTAGATTACATTCCTTGCACATCTTTTTAATTCATGCGATTTTTATACATGTCTTGCCATATGCCTTCCATAAAATAAACCTAATGGTCCTGAGTGAATTAACCTAAGGGCCCACTGCTAGCAAGAGGCTGCAAAATTCCTAAGCTCCACTTAGCTAAACTAAGATATAATTGGGAATAGCTTAGCAAAGTATATAAAAAATATAGTCCATCATAGATAATGTTAATTTGTTGTATTCTAAGTCAATATGTGGCCCTCAGGGATCTGTTTCTATCTGAGTTTAGCATTTGGTCTGGAGAACTTTTAATTCCTCTTAAAATCTCAGATACCAAGATACGCGCTCCATCTATCTGTTCACACACAGGTAATCTAGAGAAATATAGAAAAGATAATCCAATCAATGTCATGATCCCAAAGATGATAGTTTCCCCACTTCTTTATTATAACATGTACATGAAAAGGAAAAAAAAAAGTTGACAATAGGCAAATAAAGGGAAACCAAAGAATTGAATCAGTATAAGAAGTGGTTCAGTTCTAGTTTGGGTCATCTATAACTGGATTTTGCCATCTTATTCCATCTCAATGTCCACATATGTTTTCTACCCTGCCCCCTCCACCCAGTTGAGATCTATTCCTCAAGGGGAGTGGGAAATTGGAAGTCCTGGGCCACTACTGTTAATTAACAAAGCTGAGTGTAAGTATGGATGACTTTTGTTAAGTTTTTAAAATATTTTGTTGCTGCTATTTGTCTTTAAGGTATATGTGGCACCTATATCTTTGCATTCAGTCAATAAATATTTAATAAATGTGTGCTATATACACAACCCTACTGAGAATACAAAGGTCATGGCATCTACATCCAAGCCCCTGATTTCAACAAATAAGGAAACAAATTTAGAAATCTGTTGCTTGCCCGAGGAAGTACTGGAAGTGGGATTAGAAGTCAGGTCCTTGGGCTAAAAACAGTGCTATCTCCACTCTGCTGTGTGGGAGTTAGCGTTAGAAAGTATTATTCATATACTAAAAACCCTTTTCAAAGACTTTATAATATATTTGTCCTGCCTCATGATCTGGCATAGTGCCTTACATATACTTGCTAATTTATATTTATTGAATGAATAAAGAAAGAGCTTAATCTAAGCATAGGAGACACGTTAAAAGCAAATGGAAGTTTTAGAAGTAGCAGAAGAAAGCTTATTATCTGTACTTTTTGAGAGAATTGGCTAGTTTGGACTGTTTTCTTTAATTGGGTCTTTTGGCATATCTGTTTCAGATGAGTGCAGTGTTCTTTCATTACTGTTACCTTTCCATTAGGGATAAAGACTTTGTCTTGATTCAAAGTGAATCCTAAGGAAACAAGAAAAAGTAAGATGAAGAGTAGAGGTCGAAATACATATAGAAAATATATAGAAATAACTGCCAATGGCTTGATAAACTAGCATATTAACTTATGTATCACAGGTATAGTTCTTTAAATATTTTAATAAAATATTATCTATGAACATCCATTCAAATGAACTTAAATGCATATTCAAAGACTGTTGCAGAGAGGAACTCTGTTTTGCAAGTGACAAGTTTTGCATGAAAAGAGATCACTATAAACTTTTCTTCCCTGATACCTTTCTCTTTGTTGTTTGGCTCATATCTCTAAGTTCCAATGAAAGTCCGAATACTGCATTTAAAAATTTTTACTTCCTAGATTGGATGAAATGCATTATTCTTATTATTCTTATTTTAGAAGTAGTTTTGAATTTTTTATTAGATAACAACCATGTGTTGTTTGTACTACTGGTACTTATTTTTTTGTAAATATTTGTGTATGCCAAGGATAGCTTTTCATTAATAGCTTCAAAATGGCTGGAAAGAAAACAACAAAAATACACGTGCCCAATGGTGTAACTTTCAACAACTCTATTGCGGCTTGAACTTTCCCCCTTTCATTTGTTTCCTCAAAATGCTCCATATTGTGTTTACATGTAGACACACATACATACACACATACATATGCATACACATGCATGTGCATATACACACATATGTATGTGCATATATGCATATGTGTATGTATACATATATATTTGAATTTTAATATCTGAAGATATTAGCCTTTCCTCCAATATTACTTTTAGACCAATATTGATGAAAACAGGTACCTTACAATAAATAAGTGTTCAGAGGATCATAGATTTTGAGGTAGAAGGAACTCCACAGACCAGATGGTCCAAACTCCTCATTTTGCAACCTCCTTTTATAGATGAGGGAAAACTAAGGCCCAGAAAGGTCCAGTTAGGCATTCATTCAGCATGCATTTATTCAGTACTACGTGCCAGACATTCTACTCTGCTGTATTGGCTTTAGAGAACGGGGCAAAAACGGTTCCTGCATTCAACTCACATTCCAGTGGAGGAGGAAACATGCAGATAACGATGCACCTACCACATAGATATAACAGAAGTTAATCTTAGAAGAAAGGCACTAGAAGTAGGGGCACTGTGGAAGACCTTCTTCCAGAAGGTCAGATTTGAGCTGAGTCTTGACTAAAGCCAGGGAAGTTAGCAGTTAGAAGAAGAGAAGGAAGAACATTTCAGGCAAGAGAGACAAGCAGTTCAAAGGATACAATTGAGAATGGAGCATCCTATTTAAGGAACAGAGAGTAGACCCAGGTGATGATTGTACAGTACATAAACGGGAGCAAATTGTAAGACAAATGGAAAGATAGGAAGGGGTCAGGTGAGGACGGGCTTTAAGTATCAAATAGAGGATGTGATATTAGAAGTAATGGGGAAATACTGGTGTTCATTGAAGAAGGGGTGACAAGTCAGACCAATGTTTTAGGAAGATTACTATGGGTTGTAGTGGGGAGAGATGAGATAGAAGAGACCAATAATAAATCTTATTTCTGAATAATGGCCTGAATTAGGGCAGATGAAAGACCTTATACCATTTCTTGCAAATCGTCATTTTTTTTCATAAGCTGCAGACCTTCATTGACCTTGGGTCATCTGTTTCATTGATTGCTAGAGGGGAGAGAAGGAATGTATATGAAATATGTTGTGGTGGTAAAAAATGAAAATATTTGATAACAGACAACATGTAAGTTAAGTAGTTGAGACTGATGCAAATAATTTAAGCCTGGGTGATGAGGAATGTGGTATTGCCCTTAACAGTGATAGGAATGTTGGGAAGAGGGTATTTGAGGGGAAAGATAGTAAGTGAATTTTGTTTTGGGAATGTTGAACTAGAAATCTCTATAAGATATCTGTACCTAAATAACTTCTACAAAATCACATGGGTAGTAATTAATAGCAGTGGGATTTGAATTTGGGTCCTTTGATTCTAAATCCAATGTTTTCCTTTCCCCCACCCTCGTTGTACTGTATTGATTTTGGTTGGAGGCCATGGCTACCTATCCTTTATGGCAGGAGAGTGAAGGCAGAGCCTGGTTTTAGAGCTGCGTAAGTTTATTCTGTAAATGAAAATGTGGTAGATATTCTTTGGAAGCCCTATTCATAGGTAAAGAATCAATCAAGTCAGTTACCATGAGAACCAAGTTAGCCTGTTGGCAGTTCATATCCTTGTTTACTCCAATTAGACTGGAGTAGAACTGGAAGATTCCTAGATGTCAGCCTGCAAGGAACCTCAGAGACCAGCTATTTTGTTCCCTTTACCAGGGAGCTTAAGTGACTCGTTCCATTTCCATCTTCAGAGATGAAATAAGATGGGGAGCATCCTGGTGCCTCATATTGTATGAATGGAATTACTCCCAACATTTCTTGGGTTTATTTGTGAAATCAACTTATAGTTTATATACCAAGCACAAAAAGACATCTGCTGCTATGATCTTACTCCAATGATTCATCATAGTGTCCTATCATGACCTTCGGTCTAGGAACTTCTATGTATTTTTAAGACAGATTTTCCTGGCTCCAAAGTTTATCGTTCTATCTGTGATGTCATGCTGACTTTCAATCCCAATAACTAATAAATCTAATTTTTCATGATAGGAATATGTTTCAGTTTTTTTTTCCCTTTTCTTTTATCTTGAGGGCTCTTGCTGCTTTCTGACCTTCTTATATCTGCCCAATCTGCCAATAATTTGATAGCTTTGGCATATCAAAGCCTCTCGGTATTCCCTTTCTGCACAGGCAAACTATCAATCATTTAATGAGTAAAACAGAATATGTTCTATCAGAGGACTAAATTGGTATTGAGAGCACATGATTTATTATGAAGGGGAGGCTTGTCAGCTCCCAACCCCTTTTTCTTATTGAGCTTTGTCCATTGTCATTTGGAATATTGTGACATTTGAGAGCAGATTCCATCTCCTCATTCTGTTTGGTTTGAAACACTATCCAAGTAAGGGAAGTCCATTTTCTGTTTTTTGGATGTAGTGAAGGATTAAATATGAGAACAGAATAGATTTTCAACCCTGGACAGCAGAATTTTATCTTTTGCAATAATTGAGAATAATGCCAATATGTGAGTACAAATTGTGTTGATATATAATATTTATGTGTACATGTAAGCATATTCATTTTTGAAGATGTATGATTTCATCTGTGTAGGTACTTTCTTTCCACTAATTAGTATCCCTCTGCTTAACTAATAGGACATCATCAATTACTCTTGTCTCCCAAATTTATCCTCTGGTTTTCAATCTTCTGGTGATAGGACTTTCTGTTCTTAGGTGGGTCAATCCATGGACAACAGATATACATCTTGTTGCTGGGCCTATATTGCTCTCCAGCCTCCTTGATGTCATAGGACTTGCTAGAGTTTTGGCTTCATTTGGGTGTCTTTGAAAAATCAAATTTCTCTTCTATGCGATGATGAAGCATTGCTATGTGGTCTCATATAAATTTCCTAAACTTCCCAGGGGCAGCCTTTAAGTTATATAGTTCTCTCCAACTCCAACTGTAATGATGCATGAATTTCTCATAATCATAATTCACTTTAAGTCTAATGAATCTCTCCTGCTTCAATATCATAACATGACTGTTACTACAAAAATTCTAGAAAAACAGTCATAAGTTATAACTAATTTGTAGCACTGTTTTTTCTTGAGAAGGGGTAAGATTTATAGCTTGATTTCATTAGGATTAATCGAAATGCCTTCATCAAAGTGCTTATGACAATTTCATTTTAGCAGCAATTAAATAGTTCAAAACAGTTTTAATAATGTTTGTTGTGGGAAAAAAAAGTGCTAAGAAAAGCCTCCATATCTAATGAGAGGGTGAATATGTGACAGTTTTACTCTTCTGAGTTTTCGTATGAAAACTTCAAATATTCTGCTAATAATTACATTCTCTGCATTTCTGTCCTTTCCAGAAGAAACTATGAGTTTAATGCACCTTTACCAAGTTTTTTTTTTTTTTTGGGTGGGGGGAGAAGTGTTCACAACTTTCTAAGTAGCATGCAGATATCCTCACGGAACCTCCCGTTGTCTGTGGGGGGTGAACTACTATGCACCAGAGATGCCTTCCTTGTCCCACTCAACCTTTGTGACTATATACGTTGTTCCCTAGCCTTCCTTTTCTAACAAACCAGCATGGGGAAAGGGCTAGATCATATGTTCACCTTGCTATCCTGTACCCATTGTTGAACCACGTTCTGTGCTGTTGCCTTTCCTCAAAACTGTTTGCTCCAGGCGAAAATATCTCCTGATGCTTCTACTAAGTTGTACTCTCAAAGTCTGCAACAGTGTATTCTTCAGACATTGTATTCCCTGCCTAACAGTAAAAGTGTGCATGGGAATATATGCATGTATCTAAGTTTTTTTAAAACTTAGGTAGTATTTAAGTTTCTTGAATGTGGGTTAGCATTAGATCACACACGTTTTAAAATTCTACAATACTTTAACGAACACTTGCCCTACTTGCTGTTAGGAAGGTAATCTATTAACTGGCAACCTATATCAATGACCTAGCCAAAATCCCAGTTAATTTACCCAGTAATATTTATATTTATTCCTTTACTTTGTATTTCTCACAGTTTATGTGTGGTTTCTAAAATATTATTTTTCCCTTTTAAGTGTTTTAAAATTAATATGAAGGTATTTTGACATGTCAACTATAGTTACCTTGTCACTTAGGTTTGGGGGGCACTGGTATCTCAGTACAGGGGAAGAGGTGTGGGCCATCTAAAATGGACAAGAAAAAATAAATCTTTTTTGTTGTTTTGAGAGGTGGACAGAAGGGGACTCATTTTAAATTTGTATCTTTTTGTCTGGTATTTACATTTGAATTTGCATGTGTCTGATCTGGAAATTCATTTCAGACAATAATGAAACCAGGCTGGGGAAGACCTGACTCAGGGAGGAACTAGCAAGCAATCTATTTAGAAACTCTTTCTCTGTTAGACTGAGGTTAAGTTTTGTCCTCTCCACAACCTCCCCCGGGGAAAAGTAGGAAGAGTTCGGGTTTTAAAAAGCTTCTCAATATATAGAACAACTAGAATCTTAAAAATTTGGAGTTGTAAGTAGAGGTTCTTTTAGGTCATTAAGTTGAACCTCTTGTTACCCAGCAGTATCCTTACTGGGGATCATCCAGTTTTTGTCCTAACACCTCCAGGGATAAATAACCCCTTACCTTAACTACTGTAAAATGGAGATAATAATAGCAGCTATGTCCCATGGTTGTTGTGATGATCCAATGAAATATTTGTAAAGTCCTTAGCACAGTGCCTAGAAAATAGTAGGTGCTTAATAAATGCTTTCTGCTTTCCGTCCTTCCCTCCTTCCTCTCTGCCTCCTTCCCTCCATTCATCCCTGCATTCCTTTCTTCCTCCCATCCATCTTACCTTCCATCCATCCTTTCTTCCATCTCACAACACTGTCCATACCCTTTTTAGATTTTTCTGATTATTAGAAAGTTCTTCATTTGACTAAGATGAGGGCTACAAGATTCTAGTGCTTGTAAACCTTATGGAAATGATCTACAACTTACTTCTAAGAAATAGCCCTTACGGTCTTCAAAGGCAACTAGCTAGCTAATCAAAAAATTAACCAATAGCTTCCTGGGACTACATATATCACTTAAACAATGGAATATTTGCATTTTAAAAGTCTATGTCTTCATCTCTTGGACCAGATGCTTTTAAAGACAGCTGTACTCTTCCTTGTGTCTCTTCACAATACTTATTCTGTTGCATTGCTGACAATGGATTCTCACTTAGGTTTTATTGAATTGAGTCAAAAAAAGTAATGTAATTTTCATTACCATTGGGACCAATGTGAAAGTTATATTTAGGTAGACGGGCCTTTCATAGTTTAATTCAATTTGACTCAATAAAACGGCACTGGATTTTGGAGTTTAAGAGCTGTCACTACCTGTATGACCTTGGCAAATCACTGCCTCTGGGGGCTCAGTTTTCTAATCACTAAAATGAGTGGGTTAGGTGGCCTCTCAGATCTTTGTAGCCCAAAGTCTCTGAACCTCTGAGGCTGTTTGACTTTTGTCTTTTTTTTCACCAATGCTTAGGACAATTTACTTTATATAATAGGTACTTAATAGATGGATGGTTAGATAGAACATTTATTAAGTGGTTACTAAATACCAGAGATAACATTAAGTGCTGGGCATACACATACAAAACAAAACAAACACACCCCTTCTCTCAAGGTCATATTCTATAAATATGTATTTAAATACATAAATGTGTAGCTTACATATTTAAATAAAATATAAGTACATGATTTATGTATTATTGTACATATGCATATATACACATGCGCACGCATGCACAAACACACACACACACACATACCCCTTGAGGTTATATTCTAATATGGGGAAATAAAATATAAAAGGCACGTGGAAAGAAGATCTTTCATGGTTCAGCGATGCTTGTTGGAATACTGACTGATTATAGGACCCCACGGGCACAAAGCCTTTACCCTCATGGAATTTGTAAACTCAGAAGAAGGATACAACACAGTTGAAGGTAGCTTTAAAGCATTACATCAGTGCTATGGAGTACTATGGAAGAAAGGTTATTACTGAATGGGAGAACCAAGGAAGACTTTCAAGCAGAACTGGTATTTGAATTTGGTTTTAAAAGCAGGGGAGGATATCTCATAATGGTTAAAACAGACAATGTCATCATAGCCTAGACTGTGAGATATTTTCCCAAAGCCAAACAATGAGGAACATGGTTTTAACAGGCTTGAGGCCACTTGCTGAATCTAGACAGATCAGGGAGAGTTGGGAACACTTTGACTTCTAAAAACAAATCAAAGAATTAAAGTGAAGGAGTATCATAAAAATTCAAAATTCAGCAATGAAGTTCACTGTAAAGAGGCCAAGTTTTGGAAATGCTTTTTAAAGATGCCAGCATCATTTTTTTTTAAACTTTGCTTTATATATTAGGTAATTTGTATTTTGAATGTCATGGAAATATGACAAGCATTGCCATGGATGAAAAATCCATGTATCACACACAAGTTATGTCTAACAGTTCACTGTCATCTATTAACTTCCCATTTTCATAAAATTAAAGGGGAAGAAACTTCAGAAGACATCTAGTCTAGCCCACACCTGGGTAAGAACTTTTCTTTCTGTAACATCCCTTGTGCATGATGATATACCCTCTGCTTGGAGATTATCCGTCTCACCCCAGTCATAGAGAACTCTTTCTTTAAAAAATAGTTTTATTTCACAATTGGATTTTATTTTTAGTTATTTTTAAAATTTATTTTGTTAAATATTTACCAATTACATTAAAAATTAACATTTTTTAATGTGAGTTCTGAATTGTCTCCCTTCCCCCCACCCCTTGAGAAGGCAAGCAAAATGATATCAATTGTAAATGTGAAGTTTTAAAAAATATATTGCCCATGTTACAAAAGGAAACACACACATGAAGAAAAATAAAGTAAAAAAAAAAAACTATGCTTCAATCTGCCTCAGAATTCAGTAGATCTCTCTCTGGAGGTGGGTAGCATTTTTCATCATTAGTCCTACAGAATCATCTTGGATTATTGAATTAATTAGAGTAGCCAAGTCTTTCACAATTGATAATAATTACAATATTATTGTCTCTGTGTACAATAATTTCCTGGTTCTTATCACTTTACTTTGCATTGGTTCATTTAAGTCTTCCCAGGCTTTTCTGCAGCCATCCTGTTCATTATTTCTTATAGCACAATAGTATTCCTTGCAATCCTATACCATGTATTCAGCCATTTCCCAATTAATGACGATCCCATGGTTAACTCTATACTGAGCATGATTTCTCATTTCACTTATGGATAGTTTTAAATGTTTTCAAGTTATATGTGTGTATGGAAACACACATCTATGTATTGCTATACATAAATATGTGTCTATGCATATATGTGTATGTGTATATGTACATATGGGTACATGTATATCTACCAATTCTTTTAAATTAAGGAGCACTTTTTAAAAAATAAGACCACCTTTTAATTATATGAAAATGACTATCGACCATATTCTTCCCTTCTCCCTCCATCTCAAGTCTTATCTTCAAGCTAAATATTTCTCATTCCTTCAGTTTTCCTATGTAGGGCACACTCACAGTTTGGAGAGCGCATGTGCTGAGTTATCAGCCCAAGGGCAAGAACAGGCTTCAGGGAAAATCTGGCCTGTAAATTATCTCAGAATGGACTTTCTCAGAGCTGGCCCTCTACAAAACTTCTCTTTATTTTCACTAATAGTCCTGACTAATCTTCCTACCTCTACTATCTCTCCATTCCAATTCCGTCTAAATACTGATAGACTAATCTTCTGAACACATTGCTTTCCTTGCCTCATCCTATAGGTAGAAAGCTTTGTTTAGCCAGCTGTGAATATGCTAAACTTTTTCTTGCCTCTCTGCCTTAGGTAATATTTCCCTTTCTTAAAATTGTACATGCTTTCCTTCTGTCTATATAGGAAGGCCAAATATATCTCAAGGACTTTTACTTTTTATGTGCCAGGTCCTATGCTAGATGCTGGGGATGAGGAAAAAAAAATCCTTACTGTCAGGAGCTTCACATTCTGGTTGGGGAGATGACATACATGCATATATACATTGGAGCCATATATGCATATGGACATATACACATACATATTTGGAGCCATGAATATGTATATAGGCACACATAAATGTGTGTATGTTTATATGAAGTTTAGTTATATCTGTGTATGTATATGTCATCTATATAGATATACATATGTATGTGTATATATATATATATGTGTGTGTGTGTATGTATGTATAGAATAAATACAAAGTAAATATAAGGTAATTACATAAAGGAAGAAGGGGGCCTGAGGTCCTATCATCTCCATAATGACAATTGCCTCATCTCTCTATTCTCTTATCTTTCTGATTCATATTCCACATAGCTGTCAAATTGATATTTTTAACATATCTGATTATGTCACTACCTTACTAAAAAAAAATCACTGGCTTCCTGTTATTTCTGGATCAAAATATAAGATCCTCGATCTGGCATTTACAACCACTGCACAATCTAGCTCCCACCTCCTTCTATGGTTATTTCTTAGTATTGTCCTTCACACATGCTGCATTCTAATCAAATTGATTTTCTAGCTGTTCCTCATATGTGACTTTCCATCACTTCCTTGTCTCTGGACAAGTGGTAAACATTGTCTGGGACACATTCCCTCCTTGGCTTCATCTTCTAGAATCTATAGCTTTCTTCAAAGCTCAATTCACTTGATCAACTGTGATCCCAGAGAACTGATGATGCAGAATTATAGCCACCTCTTTGCAAAGAAGTGATGGACTGGATATGCAGAATGAGCCTCATGTTTTTGGACATGGCTAACATGGAAATTTCTTTTGCTTGAGTACACATATTTGTTGTAAGACTTTTATTAATCTTTTTTTTTTCTTCAGGGTAGGGTAAAGTGGTAGAGAGGAAAAAATGTTCCATAATTAAAAGAAAAAAATATTCAACCCTACATGATTTTTTCTGATTACCTCCGCTATTGGTTCATTGTCCCTCTTGGATTTGCTTTGTGTTACTTTGCATTACCTGGTGCAGACACAAGGCAGCTTGGCTTAGTCACTAGAAAACTGACCACAGAACCAAGGAGACCCTGATTTAAGTCTTATCTCTGACAATACTGGCTATGTGGCTCTGGATGAGTCACTTAATCTTTCTGGGCCATCAGTAAACTCTTAAGACTCTAAGTAGCAGAGAAGGTACCATCTGTCATTGGAAGAAAAGTTACTCATCAAGAGCTTCCTGGAGTAATAAAATCACAGGTGCAGAACCTCTCCCTTATTTATGTATGTGTTGTATGCTCTCAGTAGAAAGTGAACTCTTTGACATCAGGGATTGTTTTGGTTTTGTCAATCTTTAGTGTTTTGCACTGAGGGGCTTAATAAATGTTTAAAGAATTGTTTTAACTAATTCATCTCAAACAAATTTTTCCTTTTTCTGAAGTTCTGTAGCAATTTTGTCACACTCTAATTTTGGCATTCTCATTACTTCCTCATTGGTATGGTTTCATGTGAGCACCTTGAGAGTAGGGACTGTCTGATGTTGTCATTCTTGTTTTCTTCTTTCTAACTCACAATGCTTAGAATACACTAGGCACATAAATGCAAAATGACTAACTGATGATAGACCTTCTCTCCCTAACTAGAGAGTAAACCCCAGGAAACCAGAGTTTATGTTTTGTATTTCATTTTTTATTAGTGTCTAGTATACACTAGGCACTCAGGAAATACTTGTTATGTATGCATAAAGGACATCTTAACCATATATCCTTTTAAAATTGCAAATTAAATCTTAGCAAGAACAAATTGAAAATAGTTTATCTGCTTACTCTAAGAGAGAAATATAGAATGGTCTGTTATTTGTGACTTTTAGAGAAGATAGGTTTTTTTTTTGGTATTGGTGAAGAAAGGAAGGATGTCATAATAAAAGGTGACCAAGAGATAGATCATAAAAGAAAACCTATACATCAAGTTGTTGAATGAGATGTAATAGCATGTGGGAAAGCTATTGCAAAGCTGAGGACTGAAACATATCTCTAACATATTTCTAAGAGGACTTGAGAAAGTTAAGTGTCACATAAATGTTGTATCATAAATAATTTGAAGTGCAGAAAGTCAAACAAATTTTGATTTTTCTTTCTCTTTCCCTGCAGGACCATCTTTCTGTCGCACTAATGGATGTTTGAAAGTGCTTTTTGCCAAACATCTGCAAAAATGGAAACATCATCTCTGCTTTCATCACTGAATGATGAATGTAAATCAGACAACTACATTGAACCTCATTATAAGGAATGGTATCGGGTAGCTGTTGATACTTTAATACAGAATGGAGTAGAAGCATACCAAGAATTTCTTGCCAAAGAACGATGCTCAGAGTTTCTGGCCGAGGAGGAAATTAACTATATTTTGAAAAATGTTCAGAAATTTGCACAAAGCACAGCCCATGGCTCTGACAATTCTTGTGATGACACCTCTTCTTCAGGAACATACTGGCCCGTTGAGTCTGATGTGGAAGCACCAAACTTGGATTTGGGATGGCCATATGTGATGCCTGGACTCCTGGGAGGTACCCATATAGATCTGCTTTTCCATCCACCACGAGCACATTTTCTTACCATAAAGGAAACCATTCGCAAGATGATCAGAGAAGCAAGAAAGGTAAAAATGAAGGGGTGTGTGTGTGTGCATTTGTATAAGATTTTATTTCTTGCCTCAATAGAATTGAATTATGTTTAAGGCAGGGGATGTATTAATGTACAACAACCATGCTTCTGCATCACATTAAGTAACTATCTTTGGAATATAACAATAATTTTAGAGCTCAGTTATAAGACAGTGACATATTTGTAAGATTTTATATGACATAATAGGTACTTAGAAATAGGTACTTGAATGTCCTGTGATTCTCTTCTCTGTCAATCAGACATTGAAGTACTTGAAAATAATGTTTTTTCTACATATTTTACATTCATCCCTTTTCTTTCTTCAAGAGGGCATCACACTGGTTCAAGCCCATAACTTCAGAGAGGTATTATGGTATAGTAAAAAGAAGTTGAATCTAGATTCAAAACTGCTTTTGTCATTAATTTCCTATCTGCCTTTGGACAATTCAACTAACATCTCATCTTTAGTTCTCTTGCCTGTAAAATAGGGAGAAGTGATTAGATAGCTTTATGAACACGTCTGTCTTTATTTTTTTTTTGAATTCCATATTTTATTATTTAATATTTTTTAGTTTTCAGCATTGATTTCCACAAGATTTTGAGCTACAGATTTTCTCCCCATTCCTACCCTCCCCCCACTCCAAGATGGCATATGTTCTGATTGCCCCATTCCGCAAACATCCCTCCCTTCTGTCACCCCACTGCCCCCCCATTCCCTTCCCCTTACTTTCTTGTAGGGCAAGATAGAATTCTATGCCCCATTGCCTATATGTCTTTTTTTCCCGGTTGCATGCAAAAACAACTTTTTTTTGAGCATCTGCTGTTAAAACTTTAGAGTTCCAAATTCTCTCCCTGTCTTTAAATATTTGATCTTATGATCTGAAGAACAAAAATTGAAGACCCTAAAACTTTGAATTCTCTGCCAACTTGTATGACAGGAAAAAAAAGCTTACCAGGAATAATTGAGAGCTGTGGTTGTGTAGAGATTTATAGGGCATTGTAAAAGCTAGTAGGTATGTATTTTTTTTTTCCTTTAACACTGATGATAATCTGGAAGGGATCCTGGATGACAAAAAAAATTCTTAAATTGCTATGCCATTGGTTTGAGTGTTACAATGTGAAATTCAATAAATTTGGCTTCCAAAAGCAAAATAAAACAAAACCAACCAACTTGATAAGTCTTAAGAGGGGAAAGTTAGATATGATTAGATAGCTATTAGTCTGGGGGGAAAAATACATAAGAATCAGTACTGTGAAGCTGTAGTGAAAAAGTTGAATTCAATTTTTAGCTCCATTAAGAAATAGCTCACAGGAATAAGGAGGTGATATTACTTCTGCACTTTGCCTTTGTTAGGCCTTATTTGGATAGTATTATTCTGTCCTCTGAATCTTTGTCTAAGCGGAGTATTGATAGATTTGAGAATGTGCAGAGGAGGTCACCCAGAATGGTGAAATCTTGAGCCCATGTCATATGAGGATTAGTTGCAAGAAATATCCATCTTTGGAGAAGAAAAGGCTCTTGGAGTGGGGGTTGCAGAATTATAACTGCATGTAATTTATGTGAAGAATTATCATGTGGATGGAGAAGACTTGTGTAGTTTGGTCTCAGAAGGTGGAGCCAAGAGAAATTTAATAGAAGTCACAAAAACACAGATTTAGGACTTGATGTCAAGAAAAAAAAAACTTTGTGGATATCTGGTAGTGAAATTGGTTACCTTAAAAAGTAAATGTTCCCTCCTCCTTGGTGGCCTTCAAGTGGAGACTGGATAATAACTCAGGTATTTTATAGCTCAAATTCTTTTCAGGTATTTTTTTTGGCCCAAACTACAGTTAAGGTTCTTTAAAAAAAATCAAAGTCTGTTGTTCTGTGAAATAATATTTTTTGCATCTATAACTTGTTTAGCTTTAAGTTTTAGTTTGTTCTAATTTTTCTTTAATAAATGTAGCCAGTCTCATTTTTCAAACTGAATTATGATATTTCTGTAATTTGGTCTGCAAAAGTTATTTCAAAACTATGACTGAGTCACTGGAAGTAGTAGATTAATAAATATGACTTTAGTTAACACTTGAATCACTAGTTACTTTGTTTTGAGACACTGTTTTTAAGCTATAATGTTTACTGATAAATGAGAAGTATAGTACTAATGGTTAGAGGTCGCTAGTAAGGCAAACATTGTAATTATGGGTTTATTAGTCAACAATAAGGTAACAGGTCTTTTGGAACAGTGTATTCTTTTAAGGAGAAAAACCTTGAGTCTTATAAGTTTGGACTAAGCATAGTTTGAAACAGAAATATGGTGGCTGTCTAAGTAGATGTTTATATGGCTTCAGGAACTCTTTTTGGTATAGCAGATCTTGAGGTATTTAAGAAAAACTTATTAGGTGTTTTTTATGTCTTATATATACCCATTTATATTATCACAGGAAGAATTTGAGGTCAGTGAGATTTCAGGTATGGTAGCCAACTAGGGAAGGTACACTGGGAAAACTGATATTGCAAAGAAACTGTTCAACTCAAGTATTAATTAAATGCCTACCATCTATAAGATTCTGTGATATATGATAAAGATCCAAAGATTACTTTCTCTTGTCCCCCTCCCCCTCAAAAAAATCTATCCCTCAGGGATATTCTGCTAGAGCAGAAATGCCAAGTTCCTAAATTTGACTTGCTAGAGAGAGGCTCAAACCAGATTACAATGCTGTTGGGAGAGGTTTAACAAAATAACAAAACAATACAATAGATTTTCTAAGTCAATATGAAACACAGGCATCCATATCTATTTGAATTTGACATCTCTGTACTAGATACAATATGTATGCAGAGAACTTATTATAAGATCATTTGATGAAAGAGAAATATAACGTCTGTGTTCATCTAGCACATCATCTTAAACTGGGGGTGATCTATTGGTAACTTTAAGAGAAAACTTTACCTTCTTCTGAAAGGACTTGACACATTCTTTGAGCCTGTTTTATTCAAGTATTTGTACCATATTGAAGATGTGGTATAATTTAGTTCTTAAATCCTTCGGATATTCAAGACTAAATATAAACAGTTGCCATGGGATCAAAGGGTCTTTCTGTGGTTGTAATGGAAAATGGAATCATTTGCAAAAAGAAGGCATAATCAATTTCCAATATTCAGTTAACTCTTTGGAAGTCACATAACCTTATTGAATCATTGTTCTAGAGCTGGAGGTACCTCCAAGGCTATCTACTCCCACCCCTTCATTTCATAAATCAGGAAATTAGGATTTAGAGAATTTAGTGCATAGAGGTGCAAAGAATGAGAGGTAGTATTTGAATATAGATAATCTCACTCCTGAGTTACTGTTCTTAACTAAAACTGGATGACAAAATGGTAGCATGTACAATATTAGACAAGCCTCTATTAATGATGTCTATATATTTTGCATCTTGTTTCCTTTCCAAGTTATTTCTTCATCTGTTATCTGGAAACTGGATTGATTATTGCAATTTATTAATTGCAATTAACATTATTATGTTTTCATTTACGTTATTGTCATTAAACATGATCGTTTCTCGTGTTTTCATCAATATTTTGTCCTTATTCCAAAAAAAAAAAAAACAGTAGATATGAAGCAACTATGATTCTTGTGTTTGTTTGGTGTTTTTGGCGGGGAGAGAGGAGGCGCATGTTATGACTTACCATGTGAGCAAAAGAGAATGATGGCCTTATTTTGAATTGAGTTTAAGGAGTTTGGAAGGAGTATGCAACTGTTGAACAAAGCATAAAATACATCATTTGTCAGTGAAAAGATCTAGAGTCAGAAGACATAGGTTTGAATGTTGGCTCTACTTCATACTACGTAGGTGACTCATCTGTCTGGAGTTCATTTTTCTCATTTACAAAATGAAGGGGTTGGAGTAGATAACTCCAGATCACTCCTGATTATAAATCTATTTCTTCTTCTATGATCTTCTGTTATCTAAAAGTCTAATTTTCATGATAACATATGGAGAGTAGTGGAATAGTGAAAATAATGCCATCCAGACTTTAAATCGGAAGTGGAGATTTATTTTTGGCTCTGTCACAATAGATGTCTGATTTGGGACAAATCACCTTACCTCTAGGAATCTCATCTCTCTCATCTGCAAAATTTGAATAATCTTACTTTCATTAAACTATCATACAAGATTATTGTGACCCTTTACAAGTACTCTAAAATTATGCACTATTATGATTGAACATATGTCTTTGTGAAAAAAGGTTGCCCCCAAAAGATTAAATCATATTAATGACAACTTGTCAATACTAAGAATTTTTAAAACATTGGGTGTGTCAAGCAATTCAGTCCCTGAGCTGGTGTAGTTTACATAAATAACATTTATTCAGGTAATTCAGATTTTAATATACTTGAGAATTTGTCAGAGTTAGTTTTTCATAACAAACTTTCTTTTCTTTAATTTCTATTCAAAAGTATAATTTCTCATAAATCAACCTCTCAACAAGCATTTAATGAACACTGTGCTAGCCACAAAGGACACAATGACAAAAAAAATGAAATAATTGGTCCATTCAAGATATTTATATTCTACTGTTTGGGGATAGGGCTTGGACCTCTGATTATACTGGAATAAAGAACTCTCAGTAAGGAAACTCCCTCTGCCAGTGTAGATCAATACAGTAATCTCTTCCACATAGTGAATTTCCCTATCATAGTTTCAATATGTTGTAGATCAGCGTAAGAAATTAAATGAGAATTTTGGGGGAGTTTTGCAGAAGCTTCTGATGACATGTGAAAGCTAGCAGAAGACACAGGAAAAGTTCAGAAACTCAGACATGCATAACATATATATATATATGTATATATATATATATATACATATACACACATACATATAATATTAACATTTTATCTTTTAATACAATAAACATTCTGACTTCTATAGTGCAAAGCTAGGGCCAAAATATTTAATGCAAATTTTAAAAATGGAGGCCCTAACCCCTGCCATGTGTAAGGGATAACTGTAGTTTTAATGAGTTGCTCAGATCACGTAGCTGTTGAGGGACTTGCCCAGCATCAGATAACCTGTATATATCTGAGACAGGACTTGAACCCCAATCTTTCTGTCTTTTAGGTTAACTTCCTTTTACTCTACTGCCTCTCTAAATGCAAAGTAAGTTTTAGGGGGAAGGCATTAACAGTATGTGTGGTGTGGTATCAAGAAAGACTTTTTGTGGGAGGTAACACTTGACTTCAGCTTTTAAGGAACCTGGACATTCAAAGAGGTTGTGGTTAGACGTGAGTGCATTCCAAGTAAGGGGAACAGTTCAAATGAGGGGATGGGTCATAGAGCTTTGTATGTGAGGAATAACAGGACCAGTTTAGTTGAATCAAAGACTGCATGAAGGGTAGTCACATATGATGTCTGTAATTTTTGTGGCATTACGAATGTGAATATGTGATTATTCTTTAAAAAACATAATTAAGTTTTACATCTTCAATTCTTTCATTTGGACAGTTGTGCTGTAAAATTTTCTGGAGACCCAAAATTAAATTCAAAATGGTACTAGGAAATAGGACAATATCTGGGAAGGGATTTATGAACATCATTTAAATTCATTTTTTTATTATTTACAAATGAGATGAGGTATAGTTTTGAAAAGTAAATAGCATATTATAGAAGATTCATAAGTGAATAAATACTTATAAGAAACTGTAGAATCTCTAAAGCTTGAAAGTTCAGTAGGTTCACCTAATTAAACTCCCTTGACAAAAGAATTAATAAGAAAGGGAAGCATATGTAATCTATCTCAGCAACAGGTGTATTATTTAAATCTTATTTATTTTGAGTCATTATTTATATACCTGAAGTTCTTATATACCTCTCAATAATAACATTGTGGAACCATTCAACTTCTATTCAGAATGATACCTGTGATTGTTCTGATGCTTCAGAAACCTTTAAATCTTGTTATTACTTTTGTGACAGCAAAGTAGAAATTGTTGAGAGTTTCTTTAATAGGTAGTCTTTCAGGAAAAAAAAAAAAAGAATCCAAATAGACACATCTCATTTGTGATTAAAAAGGAAATCACTTTCAAGTCTTGTCTTCATACATTTGTGGATCTAACATTTTTTGTGAGGTTCTTTGTGTCCAAGGCAATGTGTGGGGTTCAGAGATGAAGAAGAAACCATCCCATCCCTTAAGGATATTTCCTTCAGATTTTAAATTTCACTGGGAAGTTGACTCATTGTCATTGGATCAGTTGTGTGATGACTGATAGTATCTATGAAAAATTTTCCCAGGTAATTATTTGTCTGTCAAGAAGAGTTCCCAAGATGATATATGCCTCTTTCTTCAATTGCTGTGAACTGTTGTTAGCATTCTTTGATTTCTTAACCAAAGTCATCTTTCATTAAGGTAATTTGTTTTCTTAGTCCCTTTCTCACTAGTGGAATACTACAGTTAAGATATCTTGAAAGACTTACCCATGGAGATGTTTAACTTTGATGATACATGCTTCTTTATTTCCTAATTTTAGGATAGATTCTTAAATATAAACTGTGTTCCTGTGAAGTATAGAATGGAAAATTCATAAGCAGAAGTCTTCTGGGAATTAGGACAGAAAATCTCCTAAGATGTTTTGTAATATATTGCAAAATTTTGGTATTCTTGCCACTCTTCATTGCTGTAACTAAGTATGTCATTAAAGCCCAAGGCTTTATATATATATATATGTATGTGTATGTACGTATGTGTGTGTACATATGCGTTTATATATATGTATGTATGTATGTACGTATACATATATATGTGCATGTATCTTTGAATTAGCCATTACAAAAGCCAAGGTAAGCTGGTACCTAGTCTACTCAAAAATACTCTTTATGAGTGTCCTGCCTACTGAATTCTTTCAAATATTTCCTTCCAACCTGTGTCACCTAAGCAGTTCATAAACTGAATTATTTTGTTATGAATTATTCTTCCTTGATCCATTTACTACCCCCTCACAATCCAACTGATAAAATCAAAACTATCTCATGTCACTTTCCCACTCTGTGTCACCAAGCTAAACTATAGTACTCTTGCAAAACACATCTTAAGCTCAATATAACCTTTGTAATTAGGGTTATAAGAACATCTTTGTTTTTAAACTTCTAATTCTTCACTTGAGTTTTCTTTGTCCTGACTCCATCTCACAATCATTATGGCACTAGTCTTCACAATTCGACTCAAAATTTGTTTCTTCCTGGAAATACTACCTGATTAGTCAATCCTTGAGCCACTGCAATTCAAAGATATGAATGAACTCTGATTTCCATGCTTAGCATGTATTATATATTTTAAAATTTAATTTTGTTGATATCTTTTCCTTTTTACATCACACTCATTTCCGAATATATCCCCCCTTTGCCCATCCTAGCAAACCATCTGTTGTAACAAAAAATAAAAGGAGAAAAAAAAGTCATTTAGTAAAAGTAGACAATATAAAATATGAAAGTTTATTTGCACTGTTTTAAAAATAATTTTGATATATTTGTTTTTTATGTCACAACATTTTTGAATATTTCCCTCCCAGTAAAGCAGTTCCTTGTAACAAGTTAATTTTTAAAATGGGATGGGAGAAGGAAGAGCTGCACACCTAACCAATACATTAACAAAGCTTGACCATATACATTGGTGGTAAAATGGATAAAGTACTGGACCTGTAGTCAGGAAGGCTTGAATTCAAATTCTGCCTTAGATACTTACTTAGTCACTTAACTTGTTTGCCTCAGTTTCCTTATCTATGAAATGAGAATAATAGCACCCACCTGCCAAGGTGATTTCAAGAATAAAATAAGATATTTGTAAAAGTGCTTTGCAAACCTTAAAGTGTTCTATAAAGGATATCATCATAATCAAAATCATCATTATTTTTATATTTTAATATTCTTTATGTTACTTAAACATTATTTATGGTAGTTTTATGTATTATATATCAACTAGACTATATTAGAATTTCTCTTTGAGGAATAATCTTTTTTTTGTTTTGGTGTGTCTTCCTGAAATTGTGTAACTATAGAACAAATTACCTCATAGTCATGTGGGGAGAAAGGTAACTACTGGTAGAAATAAGTAAGGCAAAATAGAGTTGGAGGACCTGGTTTCAGAATGCAGTTTGCTACTTTGTGAAAGTCATTTAACCTTTTATGCCCTTTTTTATCATCTATAAAATGAAGGCTTATATTAGATGATTTCCGGTTGAAGAAATCTATGTGTGTGACAAAGTTTCGGGAGATAGAGGGGAATTCAGCTGATCATTTCCCTCAATATTTATATCATTTTGGTCTCTCTAGATGTGATGATCTGCCTGGTCAAATCATCTGTCCTCTTATTTTTACTTATGAGTTTCAGATTCTTTATTGTCTTGCTAGTCTACCCTGGGACTTCCTCCTATGTCTTTCAGTTTCTGTTGGTTAGACTGTTTCAATGACCTTTTAATTACTCTCCTTGCTTCAGTTCTCTACCCATTCCAATCTATCATCCACATAGATTCTAAACTGATTTTCCTAACATTTAGGTCTGACCATTTCTCCCCCATCTCTGTGCCTAGTCATTGAACTCCATCACACTTAACCTATTACATCTTAGGTTAAAAAAAAATCTGTGTTTTAACATTTAAAACTCATCATAACCTGGCTCCTTCTTATCTTTGCAATCTTCTTAAATACTATACCATCTCCACATGTTCTACAACCCTTTCACATTAACCTACTTGGTATTCCTCACATAAGACATTCTTTCTTTCTCTGTACCCCTGTATGGGCTCTTTCTCTACCCCATCACTCCCCTCCTACCCCCATACCATACATTGAAAGCGTTCCTTTTTCACCTCCACCTCTTGGAATCATTGGTTTCCTTCAAAGCTAAGGTTAAACTACACCTACCTTTGCAGGAGGACTTTCCAGTTCTACCCAGCAGCTAGTGCCTTCTTGTTAATGGTACCTTTTATATTCTTCCATGTGTTTGTAGGTTTTTTTTTCTCCCATTAACCAGGGCTACTTAACCTGGAGTCCATGAATGTAAACAAAAATATTTTGATGACCATAATATTAGTTTCTTTTGTAATAATGTGTATTTTATTTTATGCATTTAAAAACATTATTTGAAGAAAGTATCTACACACTTCTTCAGACTGCCAGAGGGCTCCATCACACATATCCACAGATACACACACATTCCTTTGTTAGGGTAAGAAACCCTGCACTCTTAGAATGTGTGTTTCTTGATGACAAGGACCATTTTGCTTTTTTCTTTGCACCCCTGACATTAGAATAGCACTGACACATAGTAGGCACTTATTAAATGTTTGTTGATACTGTGGTTTTTGTTTAATCCTTACAGCAAAGACTCAGTAGGATACTCTTTAATTTCCTTCTCAGCTCTTCTCCCCTTTGGAGTGAGATCATTCACTCTTTCAGGGCCAAACAGGTTTAGTTATACAGAATCACCGTTGTCCTTAGCTGGTTACAGAATTTCAAAAGATTTACTCCTGGCAAGACTCATGGATTTCTGAAAAATCATTAAGATCTTTTATATTATTATCAGCTTGCTTGCGAAGCATCAGAAAGGATCCCAAAGTTGATTATTTAGTGGGGAAGGCATTTGGACTCAAGAGTAAATAAATAATGACAAATATACCTTCCTATTTGAAAATAAAAAGAAGCTGCTGTGGACATAGATTGGCTTTTCCAAGCTTTATCTGCTGCAAAGATGTACAAACAGGCATGTTCTCCATTAGGAAGTAAATTACTTCAATAAGGAAAGGTCAGTATTAATCCACACTTAGTTAAGCCAAACAAATGCCTCATCTTTGGAATTTTCTAAAAGATAAAAGAGATAAGCTAAAGATTTAACTGCTTGTGCTGGCTTCTAGCATGTAAAATGCTTCATAAAATTCCAGAAGATGTTTTTCTTTAAAAACACATGATGAAGATTTGGTAACACTGATCTCTTTACTGAATTCTCTGTAGCTTACTAGTGTTTAAATGAGACAGTACAACATGTGTGCCTTTCTCCCCCAAAGGTAGGTATAATACAAACCATTAAATTCATGAATTTTAAATATTTAAATTCATTCTTAATCCATCAACTGAGCAGGGAGCACTGGTTTGAGTAACTCTCTTATTTATATGGCAGTATTACTTAGTACATATTTAGAGTATGATTCAGAGAGTGATAACACTTCCTACCTAAACCAGTTGTATCCTTTCAGTTAAAGTCCACTTAAATGACAGAGACATTCTCTCTGTCTCTCTCTGCTTCTGTCTCTCTCTTTCTGTCTCTCTCTTTGTCTCTGTTTCTCTCTGTCTCTGTCTCTCTGTCTCTCTCAGTCTCTCTCTGTGTCTCTCTCATTCTCTCTGTCTCCTCCTTCTCTCTCCTCCTCCTCCTCCTCTTCCTCCTCTGTTCCTTCCTCCCTCCCTCCTTTCCTCCCTCCCTCTCTCCCTTTCTGTGTGTCTCTCTGTCTCCCTCTCTGCTCTCCATCCCTTTTACTAGTATATTAAAAACCAGCAAATGTACAATGTGAAAAAGGGAGGGAATTAAGTGGCTACACATAACTTAAAATTCTCCACTTGTGTTGCCCTTATTAAGTACCTGGTTTTTTCGCAGTAGAAAGTGTTCTCTCAGTCTATTATGAATATATTGGCAGTAAGTTAATGAAGTCAGTAGTTTGCCTATGTTTAAAGCTACTGTCATTACCTGTGACACTTTTCCTCATACAGTGTTACTTCATTTGTTCAATGAAAATGGATATTGAGGTACAATTTATTCTAAAGGAAAAGGGCAAGAAATGAAAGATTAGCTATATTTTCAGGAATAATAGTAATAATAATTACTAGTACTTATATAATGCTCCAAGTTTTGCAAAGATTTTCTTAACATTATCTCTTTTGATACTTAAAATAACCCTATGAGATAAATGTTACTGTTAACCAATTTTTAACTGAGAAAACTGACTGATCAAAAAGTAACTTGTCCAAGGTTCCAGACTGTTCTCTTCCTGACTGCCAAGTTCAGCACACTATCCATTTCTCCACCTCTTTGTTCAGTCAGTAGTGTTACCATATAATGTAACAATTATCATCGGGAGTTTGGTAAGAAATGTCAGTTCAGTAAATAAAACTTATTTCCATTGGTCTGTAACCAGTTATCATTTTTAATGAAATGTTAACTTTGAATAGTGTAAATTCTAATACATAAAAACACTTCAAATGATTCTTTTTTTACTAATATGTATATACATATACATACTACATATATATATATATATATATATATATATGTATGTATATGTGTGTGTGTGTCCTTGTCCTCAAAAAGATTATATTTTCCTGGGGATGTTGTATATCTAAAAATAAATGAGTGCAATGTACAGTCAAATCTCCATTTGTGTGAATAATGAGAGCCATGAAAACTTCACAATATTTAAATTAACATTGCACATTTCTATTTGTCTTTAATCAGTTACTATATTTAACAAAATGTTAATTGTGAATAGTTCAATTTCTAACACATAAAACCATTTCAAATTGTCCTTCCTTCCTCCCTCCCTCCCTCCCTCCCTCCCTTCCTCCCTTCCTTTCTTCTTTCCTTCCTTCCTTCCTTCCTTCCTTCCTTCCTTCCTTCCTTCCTTCCTTCCTTCCTTCCTTCCTTCCTTCCTTCCTTCCTTCCTTCCTTCTTTCCTTCCCTTGTTTATTTGTTACTAAATCAGACCTAGCTGTATATACAAAGTAATTCAAATTATTTTAAGAGGGAGAGAGGTTTAACAACTCAATGGAGGAAGGGGGCATCAGCAAAGGACTCTTTTAGAAAAGATAGCCCCTGACATATTCAAGATGCTAAGGATTTTAGGAGGCAAGGAAAAAATATCTTTCACATCTGAGGTAATTTGTGTATTGTACTACCTGTATGATCCTGAGCAAGTCATTTAACTTTGTTTGCCTCAGTTTCCACATCTGTAAAATGAGCTGGAGAAGGAAATGGCAAACCAATCTAGTAGCTTTGCCAAGAAAACCCAAA
>CM053627.1:181898880-181910398 GCA_028646595.1 Phalanger gymnotis | reverse complement strand
CATCAGCAAAGGACTCTTTTAGAAAAGATAGCGCCTGACATATTCAAGATGCTAAGGATTTTAGGAGGCAAGGAAAAAATATCTTTCACATCTGAGGTAATTTGTGTATTGTACTACCTGTATGATCCTGAGCAAGTCATTTAACTTTGTTTGCCTCAGTTTCCACATCTGTAAAATGAGCTGGAGAAGGAAATGGCAAACCAATCTAGTAGCTTTGCCAAGAAAACCCAAAATAGGGTCACAGAGTCAGACACAACTGACACAACTTAACAAAAACAACTACATTCCTTCATTTGTCTTCCTTTCGGGAGCTTTTAAGAAGCAGCTAGGTAGCTTGGTGGGTACAGCACTGAGACTGGAATTAAGACCAGAGTTCAAATCTTAACCCTACCTCTTTTCTGCCTTATTTTCCTCTACTGTAATCATGGGATAATAATACTGCCTATCTGTGAGGATTGTTGTGAAAATCAAATGAAATAATACTTACAAAGCTCTTAGCACAGTGTCTGGCACATTGTAGGCACTTAATACATTCTTATTCCCTTCTCTTTTAGATTGTTTCATTCACTTCTTTTTGGCAATCTCTCTGTTTCTTGTCAAACCATACAGAGGTGTCTTCCAAGCAGAATATTGTAATCACAAGGAATACTTGTTTGCATCCTAGATAATCATCATGATGCAGTAATGAACAACAAACTATATACTACGGTACCTAAATAGTATGTTATCTGGAGAAAGGAAAGTTACCACAGTGCTTATCTTGCTTCACAATTATTTTTGCATTTGTGACAAGGCAGAGGACTCTCATTCCCTTTTCTTGCCTTCTACCCTAAGATGGTATAATACAAAAGGAAATAGGCAATGCTTGTATGTTCCCCATATAGAAATTGAGGCCACAGGGCTATGTATGGCCAACATATGTAATATCTATTAGAAGATCTCTCAATTATCTGAGAGTGGATTAGCTTGATCAGCTTGGGAAAAATTGATCAAATTTGGGTCAAATTTGCCTTTTAAAATAATGGCTTAGTTTTCAGTTAAATTGATTTTTAGCATTTCAAAGGGGTAGAGAAGAAATAGAAATTAAAGTAATATCAGCCTCTTGGAATTTTTCTTCAGTGTATATCATTCAAACTTAAATGCTCTTTGATCAGGTAAAAAAGTTCTTCTTTTTCCAATGCGATCGTGTTTATAAAACAGAAGTCTGCTGCCTGGGCAATCTTATTCTAGGGATAACTTGTAAAATTTTACAATTTGCATCTTTTAAGGATCAAAATAGTCAATGATATGCTTAATTTGAGATATAGATTATCTCTTGGTCTCCATACCAGTGGACATACTTACTGTTTCTTTTAAATGAAACAAGATTCCATTAAAGTAAATGGATAAATATTATCTTGGGGAATGTTGATAGCGAGACATTTTTTAATTTCTATGCTTACTACAATATACTTTTAAAGTATTACATTTAGTGCTGTGAAATTCTTCTGCCTGATTTTTAATTTGAACATGGGATTTTCTGATGTTACCTTAACATTTTTTTTTAATTTTTGAGGAGACTATGGGATTATATAATCCTTTGATTGATAATTGATTGTATGGAAGCAGTTTAGAGATCTTGTTGTTGTTTTTCAGTAGCATCCAACTCTTTGTGGCCCCTTCTGGGGTTTTCTTGGTAAAGATACTAGAGTGGTTTGCCATTTCCTTCCCCAGTTCATTTTACAGATGAGGAAATTGAGGGAAAAAGGGTTAGGTAACTTGCCCAGGGTCACATAGCTAATAAGTGTCTGAGGCCATAACTGGACTCAGGAAGATGAGTCTTCTTCACTTTGTTTCTGGCACTTTATCCGTTGTACTACTTAGCTGCCCAGAAATTTTGTAGGATATGTATTTTATGTCTTACCATTATATATAGTAAATTGTAGAGTGTTATTAATTTTTTTTTAAATAAGCAGGTTTTCTTATATTGTTCTGTAACAGTTCTGATATCTTATAAGTTCTCTTGCAGTTGGATTTTGGCAAATGATTATCAAGGCAATTGCAGAGGAAAAAAAATTCATGAATCCTTTTTAACAAATGAAGAAACTTTGAATTCGAATCTTTGTTCACATTTGTCGATAATATCAAGTGTAAAAAATAGTAACTCCTAAAAAAGTAATATTTAAATATAAGACCTCATCTTTTATTCCTTAAGAATGATAAACATATGCTGGAATTGTGGTCTGAATAATTAGGTGTAGGACATATATGTAATGCAAGGAAGAGTTACAGGGAAAAGATATGTTTTAGAAAAGAGAATTATAATTTATGATAATTTTCTTCCCTTAGAATTTTGGACATGCCTCAGGTAAGAAAAGAACAAAAAATACCTGTAACCTGACTCACTGAATGAGCAACATATTTATTTTGGTACCAGAATAAAAAAATAAATTTAAATTATTTTACCTATTTTAACATAGTATTGGACTGACATTTAATTTTCTTTCACCTTCCTAAGGCAGTGTTGTGGTTTATTTGCATTACATACAATGCATTTACTTTGCTAATTTAACTTAATGAAGTAAGACAAACTTAGTCTGTAAGCATCCTAACAATTATTTCAATGAATTTCTGATCAAAAGTTAAATGAAATTATGCATGTATGTGTATATATGTATATACAAGTATGCATTATATATATATTTATTTATATATACATGTATAAATTCCTGTTAGTTAAGAATTACAATACTGAATCTGAAATATGTCACATACACATATATACACATATATGTATTATATATATGCATATATATACATGTACACCTAGATATACTTTGGTGGTCAGAAGGCTAGAGTATAGGAAATATATCCCTTTAGAGGTACAAAAATTTCCTCCTTCTAGGTTCTGACTCCCTACTTTTCCCCTATTGTCTGTCTGTTGACCTAGCCTGTACTTCCTGCCAAGGATTCTGTGTTCTGAATCTTTTTACCTTTTTCTGTAACCCATGATTGAAACTTTATTTGCCTATAGTCTATGTTAATGGTGTGGTGTTTTTTGAAAATGTATGTATGTGGCAGGGGGAGGGAGGAGAGGGGGGAACAGAGAAAGGGGATGAGAAATCTGAAAAAAAGTTTGTAGGAGAAATTCCCCTTTTTCTACCTGCTAGGATGTTTTCCTTTTGTTTCTTCTCCCCCAAGAGTATATATGGAGGATGTGGGAGTGGTATTTCTAAATTGTTGATATATTTTCTTTTCCAGGCCTTCGTATCTCCAAATATATCTACATAATCATGTAGTGAGCAAACCAAAGTTAATTCATAATACATTTGTATTTTCTAAAGATAAGGAATCTTCAGCATTGCAGAAGCCATTAAAAATAAGTAGAGACTATTTCTTTTCCCTCATATTTTCATTTTTTCCCCTCTCAGAAAAAGAACAAGAACAACAGAGTTTTCTTACCATGGCTTCAATATTTCCAGGAATTTCACAGCTCTATCCTCCTATATAGTCTGATACTTTAATTTGTATTGAAGTACTAATGGATGAGAGGCAACATGTAATAATGAATACAAAGCTGGCATTGTAGTAAAGAAGACCTGAGTTCAAAGTCTGCCTCTGACATTTAAGACCATATGACTTCGGTCAAGTCATTTGATCTCTCTAAGTATCAGATAATTCTGTATGACTTTTTTACTAAGTCAGTGGTCTCCAAAGGCAAGGCCTCATCCCTCTGGGGAGTGGTCAGCCTGTTGGAAGCTTACAAGACTAGTCATATCCAACCTTCCCCAAAATTGTCAATAATGGGGCTTGTCTACCTAACCTTGACAAATCATCACCCGCCAGTCCTAAGTTATGCCCCTGCCCACTGTGATGCAAACTCATGCGGACATGCACTTTTCATTTTGGATGGATCTGAGTGAGTTTCATAAGATGGACAGGCGTGAATAAGTTTTCACAATCTTGTCCTCCCAAACTCACCCCTCTTCATATCTTTAACTATATCTTTGAAAATGTCACTGTTGCTACACCATCATCATTCTTGTCCCCAAGATGATAAACTCTGTGATAGCTTAAGCTCCTCACTATACTTCATTCCACATAGAATTCTCAAGGTTTTTGGTCTCAGGACCCTTTTACACATAAAAGTTAGGAAAAGGAAGGAAGGGAAAGGAATAAACATTATTAAGTACTTACTATGAGTCAGGTACCATACTAAGTGCTTTATAAATGTTACTTCATTTGATTAGCACAACAACCTTGTGAGGTAGATGGTGTCATGATCCCTATTTTATATGAGAAAACTGAGGCAGACAGAGGTCAAGCGGCTTGACCAGGACCACACGGCCAATTAAGTGACAGAGCCTGAATTAGAAATCAGGTCTTCCTATTTCCAGGAACCTTCAAAGGCCTTTAGTTTATGTGGATTATGTCAACAAATATTTACCATATTGTACATTAAAATATATTAGTAGTATTATGAAAATCAGTTTGACCTTGTAGACCCCTAAAAGGGACTTCCAGGTTGCCAGACCATTTTTGAGACCCACTGAATTAAATTATTGTTACAACCTGTTGATTGGTCTCTCTGCCCCAGGTCCTTTCTCCCTCTTATCGATCTTCCACACAACTGCCAATGGGATCTTGCTAAAGTACAGTTCTGACTATGCCACTCCTTTCTCGTGAAAGGCCCCAGGCCCCCTAGTATTGACTCTAGCATCAACTATAAACTCCTCTCTTTTATATTAAAAGACTTTCACAACCTGATATCAACCTATCTTTGAATAAACATTAGGTATGTATTTCACTACGTTGCATAGGTATGTATACATGTATAATATACACATGTACATATACATGCATGTGTATGTACATTTGTACATGTGCAACTGACACAAATATGTGATAAAATATTTAGATATGTTGTATACATATGCATAGATAGATGTATACATTGCATGATATGCATATATTCACCTACATTCACATATGCATTGTGTATATATTATATACATGTATATGTACATCTATAACTATGCACAGACACACATGATACTATATAAAGAAAGTAGAAAAGTAGAATCATGTACAGAAAGAAGAATGGATTTATACTGAAATTTTTCTGTTGAATTGAAATGGACAGGTATCTTTTTCCTTTTTGCTCTTGCATTCTCTTTGGTGAATATTTGTATATGTATATGAATATTTGTATATGAATATACGTATATGACTCCTGCTGAAAATCAGTAATGACCTATTGAGTGTTTTTCTATAAGTAAAAATTTCTAAAAAAAATTTAACCTGCTTATCTAGTTAGATTGATCAAATTAACTATATCATTAATTCCCTAGTTATTATTGTTTATTTCTGCCTTAGTGCATAGAGCTTTAAAAAATAATGAAGCATATTATATCTTTATTGCTTTCACTGAAATGTTAATTCTTACTAAAATATCTTATTCAGCAAAAGCATTTAACTGTTATTAAAACATTTTAAATATATTTTCATCCTTTCCTAATCTTCAATTTCCATTTTATGTGTTTTATAATATGTATAGTATGTTATACCAGTACATTACATGTTTTAAACAAAAATGCAAATTTGGGAGTTTTGTCTATCAGACAGATTTACTGACAGGGATATACAATTTTAAAAAATAGCTATTCTACCGAATTATAGATGGATTGCTCCACAGCTAAAATCACATACCCTTGATTTTAGGATTGTTGATTTAGAGGGATCTTAGATACTAGTCCAATCTCTTCATTTTACATTTGAATGTACTGAGGCTCAGAAAGAGCAAGCGATTCTGCCAAGATCACACAGGCAGCACATGATAGAAGTGGTATTTGTACTCAGGTCCTCTGAGGCCGTATTAGTACTATTCTACCTCTCACATAATTGTTAATGGCAGTTTAATAATTCTTGAGTTACAGAGTGACATTTAAGAAGATTCTTCAGTGTGATAAGTAAAAAAGCTGATTAATGTTAGGAAATTGTATGTTAGGCTTGTAGAAGATTTGTGGGAAAATATTTGGGGGTGAAGAGTTTCAATCTTCCAACAGTACATTGCTTTTGTTCTTGTTGTCAGTAGTTAAAACAACTTGGTTCTTTTCTTTAAAATGGGCAGAGATAGACTCATGAGCCTGGAAAAATTAGAACTAAAAAATAGTTCTTCAAAAAGATTACTAGAATATTATCCAATCTGTACATTAAATATCCTATTCTTCTGTTATTATGAAAGCATTAAAGGTTAGGTACATGAAACTTTTTTAGGGTCAAGGATGTCAGAGACCAGATTTACTGTTTGAATATATTGACAACACTTGAGGCCTAAGGGAGTCTTCAAAACAAAACACAAAAAACATTTTATTGGCTTTTTTATAGTCACTTCTCACTACACTTCATATTGATCCTTTTCACAATGACTGTGTGCGACAGTGTATATAATATTCTGTTCTGGTAGTCTCCCAAGCTCTCTACCATGAGGGAGGATATAAGTTTCATCAGCTCCATCTCACACAGTCTTACAGGTGAACAAAGGTTTTTCCTTCTAAGCATGAAACATTTGAGGACTTTGTTCTCAAGATTCAGATTACCCGACTTCATAATACAAGACATAAATATGATTTTAGGTTGCTCATGATCAATGTCAAGTAATTATTAAGCACTTGCTATATCACAAACGTTCTACAATGGTCAAACTCCAACTGCCCGTGTCCACCAACCTTAGAGAATCAGGAAGGGTTGAAAAGATGTTGAATAGAATTCAATACTAGAGTATATTGATTGACTAGAATACAATACTAGAATACATTCAGTCCATTGGTATATTCTGCCCAAGACCTCAAGCAAGTTACAGCACAGTCTACAGGTGTGAGGAACCTGAAGCCTAAGAGGCCACATGTGTCTTTGAGGCTGAAGGTTCCCTACCCCTGGAAGACATAAGACATAAACCTTTTCTAGGAGATAGTCTCTCTCTCTCTCTCTCTCTCTCTCTCTCTCTCTCTCTCTCTCTCTCTCTCTCTTTCTCTCTTTCTCTCTCTCTCCCTCTCACTCACACACACCCCACAGAGAAACACAAACGTAGGCACATAAAATGCCTGCTGGGTAAACAATCTTTAGAGCTATATAACACTGCTAATTTGACTTTCTTGCCCCTTCTTTTAACTAGAAGATCAGGTTTATGCCTTTAGAATGCTTTAAATGGCTTAGAAGCGACATTTGGAAATGCTAACTTTGTGGTTCTAAATTTACCTATTGTTTTCAGGCAGCTTCTGGCTGGGGGCGATCCTTAAACTTTATTTAAGGCTGTTGGCATAAACTCCTGTCTTCTTGTTCCACATAGGGTTGCCTCTCTAAGTACAGTAATGTCTAAACTAACAAGTCCTGGGACCTAGGGTTGGCTTTTACTTCTAAATCTAAGTTTATGTTCAAGATCACTGAATATAAATTAATTCAATGCAGTTATGTCACTGAGAATTCATTAACAAAAAATTTCAGGTATGTATATATTAACCTGAAATTTAAATTTTAAGACAATTAAAACATGTTGAAGTTAAAACTGTGAATGCTGTGATAAGAGTATTGTGTTGCCCACTTTATGGTAATTTTATTAAAAAGTGTATTTTCTCAACTTATGTGTTCTGTGCTATGTTTAAGTCCATGCTTAAATTTCGCTCTCAAATTATGAAAGTCATCAATTCCCAACTATCAGCTGTGCTACTTTTCAGTAATAGTTGCATATTCTTAGTAGGCTAGAATATATGACTACTATCACTCATATACTGATTTATTTGTGTAATTATAGATTCTCTGACCATGAGCATTAGATTGATATTGAGCCAAATGGTAATTTCTTTTGACATTTACATTTATTTTATGCATTAAAATATTTCCTGTCTTTGGATTATTGGAAAAATTTTGAAAAAGCAAAATAGAGATGATTAACATGAGATTAACATAGTCACTTGAATAATAGTATGTTTTGTTGGTAAAATAAATAACCTACCTAATGGATTTGTCCAACATTTAAAGCTTCTTGAGTCAAATAACTAAGGCTCACTAGAAAATCCATCCTGCTATTCTCTTCATTTGTAAGTGATTTTTCCACAGGAAGTGCTTATCATGTCTCTGCACAAACAATACCAGACTTCTTAGAGTAGAAATCATATAATTTTGCTCAAATTCTCATACAGAAATTTAAATGTCATAACTAGGAACTTGAGGCTTAAAGACAAATTTGGAGAAAGCACCACCTTACTTTCAGAGGTTTGACTAGATCACCTCTATGATCTCATAAAAATCTTAAGTTTCTATGATTCTGACATCCTTTGAAGAGAAGCAGTGTTTTATAATGCAAGCAGTACTGGAATTTTATATTTATAGATATTTATGACTTTAGTAAAGTCATTTAAGTTATTTGAGTCTCAGTTTCCTCATCTGTAAAATTAACCTAAATTATATTTGGAACTACGAACTTCATAGGATTGCTGAGAAAATGAAAATGAAATTATGTATCTAGTAAATATGCATATGTATGTATGTATATAGTGATTTTTTAACCATAAAGCAGTATACGTTTGAGCTGTTATTATTTATTAATTAGAAAACAAATGAGCTAATTTAGTTGAGTCAAATAGGATAATAATAGTTCACATTTATATATTCTTTTTTAAGCTTTGCCAAATACTTTCCTTGCAACTATCCTGTGAGTTATGGGGTATAATTATTTTTATCTCCATTTCACAGATGTAGAAACTGAGTTTCTTAGAGGCTAAACAACTAACTCATGATCACATAATTCACAAGTATTAGCCTGTAAGTTCCATGAAAACAGAGATTGTTTTCTTCTCTGTTTTTATATGTGCTTTGCACATAGTAGGTGCTTATTAAATATTTTTTGGTTTATTGAATGAAGTATTTAAGGCAGGATTCCATCCCATGTTTCCCAACTCCAAAACCAATGTACCATCTGTTATACCACACTGTCTTTTGAGGATGTAAATGTGTAGAAAGATTGTGGTCTCTGTCCAGGTGAAGAAAATAACCATAATGATAGCATTCTGTTTTAAAAGGTAATATAAAATAAAACAGTCTCAAGTCTTTTTGCTATACAGGAGCTATTTCAATATCTCTTCCTATGTTGAGAGAGAAAGGCAGATTTTTGAACTTCCCCCATGTTGACTAGAGCTACATGAGTAATTAACCTTCAACAACAATTTCTCTGCAACATTCCACCCTTTGAAACCACTTATATCTAGAGAATTATTCAAAAGCCCTAGCCAACCATTTCATTTTTATCTTTATGCTCAGTAATCTGTCTTTTATATTAACATTTCTCTAGCTATAATTTATTTTTCCTCATATAAATTTAAAAAAATATGTTTGACATTCAGCTTGCCTCAAGTATAGTAAGTATAGAAAGATCACTTGTTCTTTTCATTGTATTATAATCTATGTAAATATTTTGTGTTATTATTTAATCTCAGATGAATACCATTTAGACATGCCACCAAGGGAATTATCTTCCTTTCCATTATGGATGTGAGTAGAATTTTTACTGGTCTCTATAGATTTCACTTACGGGGAAAACAGGATGAATGCAGGTCTCATTTTTAGTAATGTGCCTTTCGTAGTTAAATTAGGATAGTACTGAAGCATAGGCAATGACTCTCAGTGCCTGGGATGAGCAATGCTGCCAGAAGCCTCTCCTCTCTGCTGAGTACTGGAAGATAGGAACCTCCCATGATTTTGCCAAGACCAAGTCCTTGAAATTAATATCGTTCCGATACAATGGTGGACCAAAGAAACTGAGGGAAGAAATAGATGTGATCTGGTTTTGATCTGGCATTTTTTTCTTATAAACGTGTTCTCACTAGCAAATTAGGAAAAACATGCATTGAACTACATCAGTCTAGTAGCTATATACTATTTGAAGGAATTTGCTTGAAAAGTTTTTAATCTTTGTATGTTTTTGTGTTATTTTTAGGGAGTATAAGAAACACTCTTTCTATAGTGATTCATTCTGAACCAGCTGGTATTTAATTGGACATTTTTATCCAGGTGCCAACAACTGCCTCTGCTTACTTCACTCTTCTCCACCCACCCACCCATCCATCCATCCATCTATCCATCCATCCATCCATCTATCCATCCATCCATTCATCCATCCATACATCTATCTATCTATCTATCTATCCATCTATATATCCATCTATCTATCCTGTTTCCATGTTTCTCTGTATTCGTTACAGGCATCATTAGTTTAAGGGTAACATCAAGAAGATTGGTCAAGGGGGCCACTAGCGCTATAGACAATAGAATTTAGGATAGAAAGGTGGTTTATACTAATTGAAATAATATTCCTTTTTATTATTTATATATAGAAATGCTGTTTATTTTTGAGGATTTCTTCTGTGGCCTGCAAATTAGCCGAAGCTCTTAATTATTTCAATTAGTATTTTTGTTAATTATCTGGGGGTTTTCTAAGTAAATCATCATATTATTAGCACACAGGGTTACTTCAGTCTCCCTCTAATCTATCATTATTATTTAAACCCCTTTCTCTTTTCTTACTGCTATCACTAACTTTTCCAGAACTGTGTCAAATAATAGTGGGGGGAATGGGCATCTGTATGTCATTCCTGTACTTATTAGAAAAGATTCTAGAGTATCCCTGTGGCATATGATGCTTGCTTCTGGTTTTTATATATAGATACTTATAATTTGTTTTTAAAACATCCCAATATGTCTATGCTTTGCAGGGCTTTGGGCATAAAAGAGTGTTGTACTTTGTCAACATTTTCTGCATGTATTTAGATGATCATGTGGCTTTAAAGTTTTGTGTTTTAATATAATTAATTATGTTGATGGTTTTTCTAATATTGACCATCTTTGTATCTCAGATATAAATTCAACTTGGTCATAATAAATAGTTTCTGGAATGGGGTTTTGTTTAAATTTTTTCAATCAATGTTTGTTAATAATGGTGTGCAGTTTCCTTTCTGTGTTTTATCTTTCCCTGGTTTAAGTATTAGGACTATATTTGTCATATAAAATAATTCTGATAGAGTTCTTCCTTTCTCAGTTTTTGAGAATAATTTGTGAAGTTTAGTTAGTTACTTCTTTGAAAGTTTGAAAGAATTGTCAATGTGAATCCATCAGCTCCAGGAGTTTTGTTTTATTTTGGTAGTTCCTTTATACTTAGATCTATTGCCTTTTCTGTTATTGAATTATTGAAACTGATTTTCTGGGTGTTTTATATTTTTGAAAGTATTCCTGTTTTTATTTTGTATTATCTGCATTTTAGAGATATAACTTTGCAAAGTGTGTACTGATTAATTTTATTTCTTCTGGTTTTACTGAGATTTCACATTGCTCATTTGCTATTTTATTAGTTTGATTTTCTGCCTGTTCTTTTTTTAATTAGATTAGTCAACAGTTTATCAGTTTTTTTAGTCTTTTCAAAAACAAGATTTTAGTTATATTTAAAATTTATAATTTTGTTTCAAAATATATATTTTCCCTCTTATTTTAA
>CM053627.1:181881226-181898380 GCA_028646595.1 Phalanger gymnotis | reverse complement strand
TTTATTTTCCCCCTCTTCTGTTGAAAACACAGTGTTATGTTCCTTCGGTTATTTTTTTCCTTTTCTTTTTTAGAGGGGGGAAGGCAGGGGTTAAGTGACTTGGCCAAAGACACAAAGCTAGTGTATCAAGTTTCTGAGGCTGGATTTGAACTCAGGTCCTCCTGACTCCAGGGCCAGTGCACTATCCATCAGTTATTTTAATCTTTTTTTTTTTTTTAACTAGTCTTGTTCCTACTGCCTCTTTTCTCTTCCCTCCAATCTCTTCTTCTTTGTTGCTACTTTTCTGCTTTTATCTGGTTATAAATTTCTTCCTCCTCTTTTTTCTTCTCAATTAACAATGTCCCCCTGCCTCTCTTCCTTTTCACATAGTCCAGTGGGTTAGGTTTTTTTAATTTCATTTTTGTGCCCTTTTTCAAAAAGGATTTCTCTCATGCTCTTCATTATCCATTTTCTCTTTCTGTTTACTATAGACTCATTTTCTGATTCATAACCGTTAAAATCATATCGTCTCTCTTTTTGCTCTATATTTTTTATTTAATCAAAATTTTAGGCTCTGCCCTTTAAGGGTTTTCTGCCACTGCCTTGTAGGCCTTACCCCATGAACTCCTTTTCTATTGTGCCTCACTCTCAAACAATGCCAATTATTTCAGGTGTCTGAGAGGACACTGTGCCATGGTAGCCATCTCCTCCACCCTCAGGGATCTATACCCTTTCTTGTTTACCTTTCCCCCCCTACATTTGCTTGGAAATTTCCACCCTACGTTCATGCTCTCTCACTCTTCCACATGCCAGTTGCGCCCAAGGGTTCTATTTTACCCATTCCCAGGACAAGTAGACATTTCAGGTGCCAAATCCACCAGCCTCACTGAGTGTAAGGTTCTCTCTCCCTTCACCCATACTATCCTTCATCAGTGAAGCCCACTCTCACCTCCAAATTACAGGGTCTTTCCTTTCCCCTGTTTTTCAGTCTTTACCCCCTCCTCATCCATTCCTGGTAGGCACTTTTCTTTCTGAGACCACAGGGGTCCCCATCACCCCTTTGTTAGCCCTTATTTGGCCCTGGCACATATTTCTCTCCTTTCTGTATTCCTCCTCTTGCCCTGCTGTGTACGCTCCCATGTTATAATGCCCTACAAAAGAAGCATTCACAATTAGTCAGGGTGTGGCCAGGTTCTGGCCAAAATGCCCCCATCTGACTCTTCATTGTTGCCTTCACCAGATTTCTACCTCCAGCCGATCTCCTTGTTTGACATTTAGAAAGAAGTCTCTTATTGTGTCTGTTGTCACAGTTGCTGTTGCTGTTCGCATTTATTCACTCCAGCAATTTTGTTGTTTGAGGTGTTCAAGAAGCAAGTTATGCCTTCATTTCTGAGTTTCTCTCTAAAAATGTTTCAAACTCTTCTGTCTTATTGAACATTCATCTTTTGACTTGTATGGTTAAGATTTGCAAGATAGGCTCCCCTAGGCTGCGTCATTTTGCAGTACTCATTCAGAGATGCTTGCACTTTTATACTAGATCTGGAAGCCCTATGCTTCCTTCTTTTATTTTTTTCCTGTTGATTTATCTATTTATACTCCAGATCTTCTTTGAGATTTCTATTTATTGAAATCTTTGGTACTTTTGGTCTCCCTTTACCTTTATTTTCCTTATCACTTATTTCCTGACTCTGTCCTCTGATTGTGGTTTCCTTGGGGGCCGGATCTCAAAGCATCTCAGCTTCCTACTATAGCTGACAATTCAGAGTTCACCCACCTAGGTCTCTGTCCCAATTGATGTTTCAGTGGTCAGAAATGGCACCAGCTGCATTCTCTTTCCCTCAGACTTGGTGGAATGTTACCGCCTACCACGAATGGTGTCTTGTCCTGGTGACCTGTCCCACCCCTTCTGTTCCTTAATTCTCCAGCCTGCTGACTCTGGCTTTTGAGAGTCTACTTTCCCTAACATCAGCAGTTCGGAGATTTGTAGCACTAGTGTTCCCAGGTTGCATCCCTTGGCAAGCTTTTGATCCTGGAGGGTTATGGCTGAGCTGGCTATCAAGACCCAAGAAAAATTTTCCAGCCTGGAGACAGGGTGTCTATGGCTAGCTTTGGGTTTTATGTAAACCTGTGTTGTGTCCTGGGGTCTGCTAGTGCAGTTGAGCTGCCAGTAACATGGTAGGTGGACAAAGGTTACTGAGTAAGTTCAGGGTCAATGAGCATCAGTTCCTGGGTTTAGGCTTTAAAAAACATCTTCTTTTGGATTCTGGGTGTTCTATACCATGCCAATAGCTAGCTTTATATGGCATAATTTCTGTCTTGGAGAGATTTGAGAGATTGTGGTGATTGGAGAAATATTTTCCTGTTCCTGTGACTTGGAATAGAAGTTTACCAGACCACTAGCTCTACTAAGGGCAGAGTAATACAAAAAAGAATATGTTAAAAGAAAGAACAGATAGGAAGTTAGGAAGAATTTAATATATTTTTTGAAAATTATAATATCATGGTAACTATCTTTCTGGAATTGTTTGAAAAAATCATAAAAATCATAAAAAAAGTTTTACGCACCTGCATGGTCTGGGCAGATCAAAGATGCTTTAGAAGGCAGAGAAAAATTGATTGACCTTTTAAGGTTTCATTTGCTTCCTTTGCTTTCATTCATTTGCTTCATTTGCTTTGATTGTAGCCCTGCCTAAAGTTGTTCTCTTTCTTTATATGTGAAACTAGTGATATATGACCTACAGTACTTTCCACCTATTGTTTATCTTGTGATTAGCCATACAAATAGGTGGTTCCCTCACTTTTTATCTAACAAGCCATATGCTACTACAGTTAATAATAGTTAAGGGAGAATGACTGAAGATGTTGTTGTAAGCAAATGTAATGAAATGTTATTGTGCTTTAAGAAATCTTTAATGTGATGAGTATAGAGAAGCAAGAGAAAACTAAAATAAACTGATAGAGACTTAATGCAGCAGAACCAGGAAAATATATACACAATCATTTTATAGAATGTAAATAAAAAGAACAAAATCACTGAATGCTGTAAGGCTGATGACCAAGCTTTTCCCTAAAGAAGAAATATGAGAAGGCACCATCACCAATTTTTTTAAAAGAACAAAGAACTATAGATGAGGAACACTGCATATAATGTCAGATTTTTTTCTATCTTTTAGTTGGTGTTTTTCTGAACCATTCTCTCTGTTTTCTTTTTATTTTTTTCTTGTAAGGCCTGGCTTTCTTAGCAAGGATGGATGGCAGGATACCTTAGAAAATTTAGAAGATGTAAACAACAAAGAATATCAACAAACATTTATTTTTAATCGGGAAGGACATTTCATTTTTTTCTTTTTAATTCTTGAGTATGGTGGAAAGATCCCAGGGCACAGGAAACGACAAAGATCTGATTTCTAACTCTGGCACTTAAGTCCAGAACTGTGGTTGCTGTTTTGGACAAAGCCTATTATTTCATTATCGTATAGATGTCCTGGTGAAAAACTTCCCTTGTCAATGCAATGAAGCAGTGTAACTTGGTCATAGAAAGTTGCCAAAGGCAATAAAAGGTTACGTGACTTTTCTGGGGTCACAAAGGCAGCATATGTTAGAGGCCGTACTGAAACTGAGGTCTTTCTGACTCTAAGGCCATTTGTATTAACTGGGAGTAATCACATAATTTTTTTCTCAGTTTTAGTTTCCTCATCTATATATCACTATCTTTTTTTTTAGATTATGTAGAGGAAGTGGTTGGTAAACTCTTCAATGCTATATAAATATTAGTTATCCATGATACATTCTACATTTAAGAATATAAACATGTAGATTTTATGGTAGATGGTTTCTGTGGGAGCTTGTGTTTACTGTTATGGTTGTTTCATCATTCATTTTATCTGAATCATCAAAAGAGATAAAACAAAGTTCATGCACTAAAATGCTCATGCCATTTACTCAATGAAGGGCCTCATTAAAAATCTATTTAAACTTATTGTATACCTATTGTCTAAGTAGCACAAGCTATTGGACCGTAAGGACGCAGAATAGGAACAACTTGCACCATGGAAAAGGCAGTAGATTTGGATTCAAAGGCTCCATCTTAAAGGATGGTTGCTGATTACTGACTGTGGTGTCTCTCACACACACACACACACACACACACACACACACACACACACAAAGAGGCAGACACTTTTGCTCCTTAACTACATTTATGACAGTTTCCTCATCAGTAGAATAAGGACATTGGACTATGTGGTTTCTGGAGTCTCGTCCAACTCTTTATCCTTATATCTGTGATATATGAATAGAAGAAGAAAGAAGAGCTGCTATAGGTAGGTGCACTGTCAGTAGTAAGTAGTGAGTAGCAAGAGAGCCAGCAAAAGAAAGGAAGGAAGGAAAGAAGGAATGAAGAGAAGAAGGAAGGGAAAGATTTTATTAGAAAGATGTATATAAAGCAAAGTAGGCAAGAGAGATTTTTTGCAATGTCAAACTATCCTACATACTTTTAATACAGCACAAAATAATAATGGATGATCATGATCTTGACACATTTGGATAGCACTTTAAGATTTACAATTCACCTTCTGGAGAAATCATGAAATAATTAAATTTTATTCATTATCCCTTTTGGGGGGGATTCAGGAGAGTATACGGTACATTGTAGAAAACAATGTCCAAAGGCCATACCAAATGACTAAAATTACAGAAATATGTTAAGAACATATAATTTGGTCCTTGTCTCCTTCCAATCCATTGATGATTTATAGTCTTAGACAACTGCCCAAGGCTCTGAGAGGTTAAATAATTTGCCATGGTCCCACAGCTACTAATTGTTAGAATGGTATTCGAAATGGGGTCTCTCACTCTTAAATCCATTGCTCTTTCCATTTTACCATTTGTTGTTCCTCTTCTTCTGTGTCATTACAATGCAAGCATTTCATTCTTTATACCATGCTACTTTTCTTTAAAAAAAATAACGATTTTAGGTTATTTCAACACTTGAAGGAAGGCTGGGTCTTAAATTATCCAGAAAAATTTAAGAAAAAAAATAATCTTCAAAGATTATTATTTACTATGCGTTCTGATAAAGTCTTGGGAGAGTCATGTTTAACTACATCAATTTTACTGCATCAAGTAAACTTTAAAACTCCTCTCAACTTTTGGTTGCTAGAGGAAATGGCATAAATCATTAGCCCGGATAATACCAAAGACACTTTGTATCTGTTATCTGTATCTGTATCTGTTTGTATCTTTGTATCTGTTGATATCCCTTCATATTCCCTTGGTTCAGATTTGTATTGCTTCCATTTTTAATTGTTGTATTTCTTAGGTCTTTCTAACGCTCCCTGCATGCTGCTGATCTCTTCTCATACATAATCTGGGGGACTAGTTGACCTGTTGAAGTCTAGGGGCAGCTTTAGCTCTCTTCCAGCCTAACATAGTGGCAGTTTAGGAAGCATTCTAATAGTGCCTTGGATCCCACTTGAAAGATGGGAAAACTACAGGTGGCAGCCCCTCAGTTCCATTTAATTTACAGTGAATCTTTGTAGCTATGCAATGGATTGACTCCATTGTTATTTACTTTCAATGGTCTGTGATTTCATCAGGGTACTACTCCATCAACAACTTAGCAGACAGCATTTCTGAGTTGGTGTTGCAAAAAATAATAATCACTTACTTGATGGCCAACCCACTGGTGGCCAGCCTCTCCCAATATATCTAGACTGGTCTTGGATGTAGTTTGCCCCCAGGCCTGTTCTTGAAGCCTTTTCAAGTCTGACAGGTTTTGCTAGAGTTTGTGGTCTTACTAGCACAGACTGTCAGAGTCCATGGTCCTCTCAAAGAAATGATGAGGCATCACAATAGGATCCTTCAGGTTAGACAGTTGATTGCTTTTGTGCCATAAATAGTGTAAACTCCACTTTACCCATGGGAAACTCCTTGAATTTCATGTACTGTTCCTTATGATTATTCATTCAGTCATTGTAAGGTCCAGAATTCCCCTGGATGGGGAAACTTGTACCTCCCCCATAAACGTGGGGTATTTTCGATACCAAAGGAAGAGGCCAAGTGTCTCCAGATTGATTATAGGTAGTAGTTTAATCAATAATTATGAATACTTACAAAATGGGCAATCTTTGATCTGGATGTGGCAACCAGACACCTCACTGGATACCCCACCCAGAATCCCCAAAATCCTCATGGAAAATTACAGAAAACAGACAAAGGCAGTAGGACCTAGAGAGAGTGCATCACTTCTACTGGTTTTCTGCTTAGTAATGAACTTGGGAGTTAAGCCAGTGTTATGACCAAATATAAGTTTGTGTGTTGTTCATGTACCAGTCACATAAGGAGTCATAATATTCTTGTTATGGCTTCCATAGGTTATAGTACCTAAGTTTTGACTCAGTCTCTAAATTATGATTCACTATCAAAGTTATGACTTGTTAACGAGACACCATGTTCAGGCTTCCACCTTTCAAAGAGTTTAAGTTTTTTTATGGCTTTTCACTTAGTAATCTCTTTTGTGGCTTTTTCCTAATGGGAGCCATGTAGTCATTAATGTATTTGTTTGTTTATTTGGCACCATTTTTTTCACTTTAGAGAGACTACAGAGAAAGAAGAATATAAAACTATTTGTAGAAGTTTCAAAAGAAATCCTCTAATATGATTATCTACTACCTGGAAAAAAATAAACAAACAGAAACTCAAGAATAAGCATATAAGACAAACCAACAAAAATAATTTGCTGTCAGGTGTTATTGCTGTTTTTCAGTCATTTCTGATTCTTTGTGACTTCATTTTGGGGTTTTCTTAGCAAAGATACAGGAGGGATTTGCCATTTCCTTCTATAGCTCATCTTCCAGGTGAGAAACTGAGACAAATAGTGTTAAGTGACTTGCCCAGGGTCACGCAGCTACTACAAAGTGTCTGAGAACAGATTTGAACTCATGAAGATGAGTGTTCCTGATTCCAAGCCCAGTACTTTATTCACTGTGCCACCTAGCTGCTGTTAAATTAGCTGGCTTAATTATGTTGAAGGTCCTACTTTGATAGACAGCATGAAAAAAATTTGACGTTCCAGACTTCTGCCATCAAGATTTCTAATAAAAGGCAACAAGGTGCAATGATTAGAGCAGCAGATCTCTTGTTTGGAAGTCTAGCTTTAAATGCTGCCTTTACAATTTACTAGTTCATTGTGTAAGTCTCAACCTCTGTGAACCTGTTTCATCTTCTATAAAGTGAGAGGATACTGTTACTTGTGCTGTGAGCTACAAAGAGTTATTGCATCCTGAGACATTTTCTCATTCCTATCATATACTTTTTTGCTCTCTGGAAAAGTAGAGTAACAAAAAATGAAGAAAATATTTCAAGATTTATGGCAAAAAAAAACCCTAAACAGATTGCATGGTTAGTTACACATCTAACATGTTGTGGCCAAACATAGTTACAGGTTAAAGTGTGAAATTAAAAATGTTTCATGTTTTCTTTTTCCCATTCGGTAATTCTGTAAGACATAGAGAGATTTAGAAATTTAACCACAATGTAGTAAAATCAAATATCACTGATTTTACTGATTTAGAAGTGGGAAAGTAGGGAGGAGGGTGAAAATGAATAAAAGACCTGGGTGAATGAGTAAAATTTATGAATCAGAAGTTTACAAGAAACATGCACTTTTGAAATTCACCATTCTTTCCTCCCTCTTACCAATTTCTACATTTCTTATTTCCTTCCCTCTTTTAGCCATTTGCCTATGCCTTTAAAAGTTAGTATGATTCCCTCCCATCTCTTCTTGGCATTTGACTAAAATTTCTAAACAAAATTTGCAATGTCTGTCAGGATCCAGGGTAGCTTCCTCTACAGCCCTTTCAAAGTCGATGATGACTGAGTTGTGCGAAAACTACTGAATTTCTTGGTAAGGGAGGGGTGGGGAGAGAGAGAGAGACAGACAGAGTGACAAAGAGAGACAGAGACAGGCAGACAGAGAGAATGAGAGACAGACAGAGACAGAGAGATTGAACTCTTAGGATGTGCTAAGCAACATTTTCAGTACTGAGGTACAAATTCAAAAACAAGACAGCCCTTGGCTTTAAGGAGCTTATATTCCTGGGTAGCTAAAATAATACCTAGCATGTATATAACATTTTAAAATTCGCCAAATGATTTACAAATATCTCATTTTATCCTCACAACAACCCTGGCAAAGGGGGGCAGGATTTTCTCCTTTGCACAGATGAGTAAACTGAGCTTGCTCAGGGTCACATGTGTACGATTTGAACACAAGTCTTCCTCAGTCTAGGTCTAATGCTCTATCAAGGGAAGGATATAATTGCCTCTATTTAAGATAAAGGAAAATGTGTTTTGTTTCATAAACTTTATGTGGTTACGAGCAACAGCTACTTGTTGGTTCCTGACATTTTTCCTTCTGCAGTCCAGACTGAGATCTTGTCTCTTTACCTCTCTTGCCAGAAGATTCAATGTGCCTGTTTTATAGACTAGTGAGAGGCAAGTAAGTGGCCAGCTCCTTCAGTAATAACTCAGCTTAAGAAACAGTGTCTAGAAGTATTATGATCATAGATGTAGGTTAGTAGTTTTCTTAAATGTCATCCAGTCCAGTTTGATTTTATAGATAAGGACTGTGGACATGGAGACGTCATATGAATTGATCAGTGTCACAGTAGTAAATGAAAGGCCCAGGAATTGAACCCAGGTGTCTCTGACTGTACATTAAGTATGCTTTTCACCATTCCACTCAGGATCCCATAGCACCAGTTCTTAAAGCAATCCCTGAACACCAGTTCTATAAGAAGATACAGAGATGAGATAAGTGATAGATATGGCTAGTGAGCTCCTCCTACTCCTTCCCTTTCCTTATTCTTCTCCTTTTTCCAGTTCCTTCTACTTCACTACCTCCACACCCTTTCAATTTAGCAAGCATTTCTTAGCTCTGTGCTTGGAGGTAGGGAAGTAGAGAATAGGAATGTTCTTGTCCTTGAGGTGCTGAAAATCCAGTCATGGAGTGGATTTTTACACATATATGGACTGACTCATTAGAATAAAATGAGGAGAGTGGATAAGGAAGAGCTTTTCTTTTTCTTTTTTAACTTCGGGGTTAGAAGAGATAAAAGATTAGAGAGGCTCCATGAAAGATTTGACACATGTCCAAAAAACTGAAGAAAGGAAGAGATTTAAACAAGTCAGAAACTGATTCAATAAACTCGTATTAGGCAACTACACATTTCAGGCACTGAACAAAGCCTTGGAAGTTTTTTTTTGTCCAATCTCCCCAGTAGCATACTTTTTATTTCCATTTTCTCTAGTGCTTCAAGCCTGATTTTGGTGTCACTGCTCTTATCTGAAAAAGAGAGCTTCTGTCAGGAAATGGGGAAAATACTATTAGTAACCCTGATATACATGTCAGCAAGCTGTCTTCTTCAGCTAAGGAGAGTCCTTCAGCAGACAAATGTACAAAGTTTGAAAAGCAGAAAGCAGAAAAAATGCCTTAGAGTTTTGCTTTCCTTTCATTTTGGTGACATGCAAGCCCATTCAGTGCCTCACACTAGGCCTTAGCTAGTGGTCTTCTGAAACCATTAGTTTCATCTTGAGTATTGGAGTAGTGGTGAAATATTAAATTAAATATTAAATTCATGAGAGACTGGAGATTAGAGGGAAAGAAAGAAGATTTAATTCACTGGGAAACCTAAATTAATGAAATCAATTATGGGATAGAGAAACCTGATTGAATCTCTTAGAATTAATATTAGGTGTATGGGGCCCAAAGTTTTTGAATGAGATTCTAGAATAGATTTCCTTCAAATATTGGTCTATTTACATATCAACCTAAGCGTACCTAATACTTAGCAAGCAAGTAATTTGCATCACGATGGTTGTATTCATTCAATAATTTCTGAATCTTCTACTTCTGGTTCAAAATGTATAGTTTGCCATCCTTGACTTAACTTTTTGTCTGCCTAACACAGTCTAGGTGACAGTTTTTTTTTTAAATGATTGAACAGGAAACTTATTTAAATGTAAAGTCATTCTTATTTAAATATTCTAGTTAATAGAAAATCAAATTTAGCCTCAGTGATCAAGTAAAATATGACCTATTTGTTTAATCACAAGATCCATCATATTGTACAAAACCTCATACATGAGATGAATGGGTTAGCACGAGGTTACATTAAGTAAGCTATATTAAAAGATAGTAAAACATAAGTTAAAATATAGAACTTTAAATGTTCTAAATAAAATTATTTACTCAAGGGTAATTGTTACTATTGTATATTTCATTTTAATGATGTAATTTTACATATTTTAAAAGGAAGAGGAGCTACAATATGTTAGGAGGCAGGACAGAAAAGAGTAGAAATTTCTTTGGACTCCTCTTCAGCATTGAACTTTCGTTGAAATCTTTGTTTCGCCACTTCCTCACCATGTGATTTTGGCCAAGTTTCTTAATCTTGCTGAGTTCTAGCTTCCTCATCTGTGAATCTGTTTCATAAGATTGTGAGGAACAAAGAAGATCAGGGATATGAAAGTACTTTTTTGAATTGATAGAGTGCTGGTCCTTGAGTCAGGAAGACACTTCTTAGCTGTGTGACCTTGGGCAAGTCACTTTACCATGTTTGCCTCAGTTTCTTCATCTCTAAAATGAGCTGGAGAAGGAAATAGCAAACCACTTCTGTAACTTTGCTGAGAAAATCTTAAATGTGGTCACAGAAACATCAAACTTGACTGAAAATGACTGAACAAAAATAGTATCGTACAAATGTAGTTTATTCTTACATAGCGGCTAATGCTATTGAATGATCAGGCTTTTATAAAAGTAGTCAAGTAATAGATACCTCCTTCTCATAACTTTTTTGTTATGGAAACAAGGTCTTTTTCAAACACTACCATGTCTAGTCCAAAGCAGATGCTTTTTGACATAATAAAAATTTCTAGTTTTAGGCACTGATTGACTTAATAAGTTTTTCACATACAGACACAGACACCCATAGATAGACACATAGGCACACACAGACACAGACACACACACACACACAGACACACAAACACATACACACACACACACACACTGTTGTTATACGTAGAAAACTTCAGTGTACTTTTTTAATGAAACTGATACTCTTATTTGTACCCAAGCAACAGAAAAGAGGCAGCTGGGTGATACAGTGGATAGAGTGCTGGGCCTGGAGTCTTTCTGAGTTCAAATCTGGTCTCAGATACTTACTAGTTGTTTGACCCTGGGCAAGTCACTTAAGCCTGTTTACCTCAGTTTCCTCATCTGTCAAATGAGCTGGAGAAGGAAATGGCAAACCACTCCAGTATCTTTGCAAAGAAACGGTGTCATGAAGAGTTAGTTGGATGTGACTGAAACAACAAAAAGAAAAGGTTGGTGTTGTGCACCCTATTGGGCCCTTGTAAATAAAGAAGAAACTAATACTCTTTTTCTAGGCTAAATTGAATTTATCTTTAGGTGCTTTAGCTCTCCACTGTAAGTGGAGGAGAGCAAGCCAAGTCTCCCCTTAGCATTGGGCTTTGAACCAGAACACCAGAGAATACAAATCAATCCTTAATTCACTGGCATGTTCCAGCAGTTTTCCCCACAAAAGTGAATTTTCATTTGACACTAGCAATTAGGGGACTTCCCAGGAAGCAAGAACAATAATTCTGTTAAAAAAATAATGATTTTGATAAACTGACCACCTCATTCACTTTCTAGAAATTACTGTGGAGATTGGAAAGGAATGAATAGTTTTGAGTAGCACAGCTGAACTAACCAACTTGAAGACATGGAATGGGGTCACGTCACCACAGTACAATGACCTTGAAAGTTGGACTGGTGAATCTTAATCTTGGTCCCCTTAACTTTATCTTTGAAGGAATTATTTACTATCTCAATCCTTTAATTTCCAGAATTGATAGATCTCTTTGTCTATCAATTTATCAGTTTACAGTTCTACATCCCAACCTCACAAGTCTGTCTTACTGAAAAAAATAACAAAAAAGAGTGTGGCACAGTACAGAGATCTGTAGTCAAAGGACCTGGTTTCAAGTTGCAGTCCTGATTCTTACTACCTGTCTGACCATGGACAAATCACATCTTTTCACCTGGAAAGTGACCTGATGATCTCCAAGTGTCCTTCCTGCTCTGAAACTATGAACTTATGACCCAAAATGCAAAATATAAAGGGTAAAACAATGTCTTTTCCTTAAAAGGAGTTGACTAGTGTTTATCTGTTAAATAGATTCTGTTATCTAAACCTTACATATATTGTATCTTTAAAAGACAATTAATATAGAAGCATATGGGGCAGAGCTATTTCATACATGACCAGTTTAGTGCAGTCAATAAGTACAATATAGTGTTGGCATCATGTGACTCTGGAGAGGTGGCATATTGGTTGGAGTGCTGCAGTTGGAAGCAAGGATAGCTAGGTTAGAATCCTGCCTGTGACTCTTACTAGCTTTAATATTTACGCATGTTACAACTTTTCTAATGCTGAGTTTTCTCATCCACAAATTAGGGATGATAATAACACCTACTACACAGGGCTATTATAAAAATCAAATGAGATATTGTATATAAAATGCTATATAAATCCCAGCTCTTTTTTCATATTTTTTAAAAATCATGTTCTGAGACATTACTACTTATAATCAACATCAGATCAGTCAACTAACAATTATCAAATGCTTACTCTGTACCAAGCACTGTCCTAAATCCTGGAGATTCAAAGAAAGGAATTTAAATACACACACACAAACACAAACACCATTGTGTAGTAGATTTTTTGATAGAGGAAACGACATGTAAACAATTATGGACATATAAGGTGTATATATATATGTATATATATATATATATATATATATAGAGAGAGAGAGAGAGAGAGAGAGAGAGAGAGAGAGAGAGTAAATGGTAGATATCTTCAGAAGGAAGAGACTAACAGTGGGAGTAGGGGGTGTGGGACCAGGGGAAACTTCTTATATAAGGTTAACTGAATCCAGAAGATATAGCAAGGGTCAAAGGTCTAGTCCTGCTCCTCTTTACCAAATTCTCCATGTGTTAAAGGGGTTTTGTTCTACTAAGCAAAAAATACTACCTAATACTTTAGAGAATAACATTTCAAATATGATTATAAAAAAGTAGTGCTACCCTGGAGTAATTTAATAAAAAATACCTTGTATAGATGTTCAATAAAAACATTATAGTTCTTATTCATTTCTTTAAACATGAAATACATAGAAATAATAATTTTCACCTGAAATAATGCTTATGTCTCACCAAGACACCACCTTAGATAGGCATGACCTTGAACAGACTCTAGAATTTTGTATTCAGATCATTTCTATTAACAGGGGTTGTATTGAAGCAATTTAAAGTAATTAAATACTTTAGCAGTGACAGGTTGATGTTATTTAATGACAGGTGTGTCATTTGTATGACAAGTCAACTAATTTGACAGAATATATTTTTCTCCTGTAGAGTCCTCTACCTCATTTTTAATCCTCTAGAGATCAATCATTTGCCTATCCCTGGATGTTTCAAGTTCTATCAGTCTCTTTGATTGGAGAGACTAATATATTTTAATTCAGAACACATGGATTTTCTGCCATTAGCCTGGATCATTTTGGTTAATCATGTTTATTTCACCGGAGATAAAGCAGAAGAATTGGCACACTAGGACTGACTTTATAATTCTATAGCCAAGGGTTCTTTCTGAGAGAGATACAGAAGACTCCACTGTCTTTATTATTGTAGCTATCCTCTCTGTACATTTTTCAAGTACCTTCATATCTTTGTTGAGATGAAGAAATCAGAATTTAATGTAGCATTATACACCCACTGTACTTTTATGTAAGGGTGGGGTGAGTTTTCCAATTTAAATTTCAGTACCTCCTAGTGATGCATGACACTTTGCAGTTGTAGTAGCACACTTGGATGCCTTCTATAAATGAAACCTTTTGGTGCCTTATAGCTAGTAGCTTAGAGCACTGTCCAGATTGGTTATACTCTTCTTGATCTGATTCCCATGTTATGAGATGATGGCTTCAATTAAGATTGGTATCACAGGAGGAGAGTATAGTTGATATTCTCCTCATAATGCCTTCTCCCCCAAAATTATATTGAATATATTTTATATACACTACATATCTAGGGAGATTAAATGACATTCTCAATCTCTGTGGGCCTCAATTTCTTTTTCATAAAATTATATATCAGTTGGACTATTTAAACTAATGTATGTTCCACCTCTAATCATCTGTTATTCTAGAATTTAATACTTTTCAAGATTGGCTTAGTAGAAAGTAAAAAGAAATATAGCCAGGGGAGGGGGGCAAGATAATGAATTAGAGGCAACCCAGCTGAACACTCTCAACATTACCCTCCAAACAACTTTAAAATAATGCCTCAAATTAAATTTTGTAGCCACAGAGCTTTAACAGTGCAGGGACAAGTATGTGTGTATGTGTGTGTGTGTGTGTGTGTGTGTGTGTGTGTGTGTGGCTGTACACACACACGTGCACAGTGCTTAAGCCTCATTCTCATTGGAATTGGTAGAAAGAGGGAAGAATAAATACCCTGTTGTGTACAGAAATATAACTTACCCAATAGAGAAAAGGGATGGAAGAGGATAAGAGAAAGGGGGAGGATGATAAAAAAGGATGACAGATCAAGGGAAACAATAGTTAGAGACAAATTAGGCTTGAGATACAAGACAAAGAGAGAGAAGAAGAAAGAAAAAAAGTGATGAAGGGAAAACACAAGTATTAATGATACTAAATGTGAATGGGATGAACTCACCCACGAAACAGAAATAGATAGCAAAATGGACTAGAAACTAGCATCTAATAATATGTTGTTTACAAGAGGCACACTTGAAACAGAAACTCATGCACACAATTAAAAGAAAGGGCTGAAGCATAATCTAATATGCTTCAGCTGAAGTAAAAAAAGGCAGGGGTAGCAACTGTCATCTTAGACAACAAAAAAGCAAAATTAGACTTAATTAAAAGAGAGAATCCAAGAAACTACATTATGCTGAAAGTTATCTTAGACAAATAATATCTAAAAATTTTACATCAAGTTTCTCTGATAAAAGTCTCTTTTTCAAATATATACTGAGTATAGAACTGAGTCAAATTTATAAAAATAGCCATTCTCTAATTGATGTCATTAAAGTATATAAACAAGCAATTTTCAGTAGAAGAATTCAAGACCATCTGTAGTCATAAAATGCTCTAAATCACCATTGATTAGAAAAAATGCAAAGTAATACAATTCTGAGGTACCCCTTCACATCTGTCAGAAATGACAAATGCTGGAAAGGATGAGGGGAAATTAGATACTCTAAGGAACTATTGGTGGAGTTGTGAACTGGTCCAGCCACTCTTGAGAACAGTTTGGAACTAGGCCCAAAGGGTTAGAAAAACCATGCACACCCTTTCACTCAGCAATACTACTGCTAGGTCTATATTGAAAAGTGATCAAAGGACCATATATGCAAAAATATTCACAGAAGCTCTTTTTGTAATTGGGGAATGGCTGAACAAATTGTAATATGTGATTTTGATGTTGTATCATTGTGCTATAAGAAATGATAAGCAGGACGACTTCAGAAAAACCTGCAGAGACTAATGTGAGCTGAAACAAAGTGGAGTGAGAAGAATCATAGGTCATTGTGCATAGTAATAGCAATGCTGTAATGATGACCGACTGTGAAAGACGTGGCTACTCTGATCAATACAATGATCCAAGACAACTTCAAAGGACTCATTATGAAAAATTGCTATCCACCTCTAGAGAGAGAACTGATGACCTTTGAGGGCAAATTGAATTATAAAATATTACTTCATTTTTCTTGCCTTTTTTTGAAGTATGGCTAATATAGAAATATATTTTGCATGATTTCACATGCATAATTAATATCATGTTTTTTGTCTTCGGGGGGGTGTGGGAAAGAAAAAATCTGGAACTAAAAATTTAAAAGAAAAGACTGCAAAAAAATCAGTAATTAAATAGGAAAAATGTGGTTGAAAAGAGCTGAATGTTGGACAGTATTCTTCCCTTATCTTTGTTCATTTCCCTCCAGTCACTTTCTCTTGATTCTTTCTGCCCAATATCTCTCACATCCCTCTTCTTTCTTAAAAAAAAAAAATCACCTTAAATATCTCACTAATCAGGACTCTCCTTTTGTCTTAAGTAGATATTGCAATAAATACCTCCTAACTGGTCTCCTGGTCTCTGGTCTCCATTTCCAATTTGTTCCAGGTATAGTGTCCAGATTATGTCCGAAAGCACACATGTTGTCATAGCATTCCACTACTGCTCATGAACCTTCTCATCATCCTATTTCCCCTCATCTGCACTCAGCATAGTGCCTTCCTAAGTCAGTGTTTAATAAATAATTGTTGACTAAATAAGTTAGCAAATTTACCATTTCAGTTAAATTCAATAAGAGGATCCTAGTAGTCTGAGAAAATTATTTTGTCCATTATGTTCCTAACTTACTACCAGAGAATGTTTTAGATACTTATACTCAGTTTTGTATTAAGAAATATACCATAGCAAGATTTCCCTCATTCATTGAAATCATGAATTCTAGTTTTGGGGAATTTCAAAAGCTCTCCTTTTGAAAGTTACTCAAATTGTGTCATTTTGATGTGTTGACAATTCCAATTGCTTTTCTGAAATCTAATGGAGGGTATAAAGCTAGAATCTATATAGAACACCAGGTTGATGAATAAAACATCACATTTTTATTTATACTCCAACTTAAAAAAATACTCGATGAACAGGTCTGCTAATTGAAACCATTAATCCTCATTGAGGGCTAAAAGCTCTTGAAAAATTGAACACACTATGCAGAGTAACACAAAATCTCAATATTTATTTAAGTTGCATTTAGAGAGATGTTGCAAAAGCAAAGACAAAATACTTGACTTTTCATGCAATTGCTGACTTAGAGATCTTCACTTGTGCTTCAAATCCTGGCTGTAAAACCATATTTTTTTTTGAGGGGGAGGATGTATCCTAGAACAAGGGGTGGAGTGTGTTGTTAAGCAAAATTGTCTCATTAGCATGGCTTTTGTTTCTTTTGAGTGGAAGTACTTTCAGCTGTTAAGTGCTAAGCCCCAGGCCCAGGGCCCTGTCAGGTGTGAAACCTGTGTGGG
>CM053627.1:181830460-181880726 GCA_028646595.1 Phalanger gymnotis | reverse complement strand
CTTTGAGTCAAGAAGACCTAGATTCACATTCTATCTCTAACAATTATTGTGTCACCATGGGTGGGTTGCTTAATCTCTCTGAGCCTCAGTTTCCTCAGAGGACAATAATGTCATTAGTGACGACTCAGAGTGTAAGACTCAGATGAGATGTCAGCTTTACGAACCTTGCAGTGCTGCACAAGTAATAGTTGTTTTTGTTATTGTTATCAATTGCATTCTTAGGTCAGCAAGAACTCTGGGTCTTGCATATAGTAGGAGCTTAATAAACATTTAATTGTCTTTAACAATTATTATTCATAATAACTTATTTTTCCATATTAATCTGGTTGTAAATTTAAGACTAAACATTTAAACTATTTTCTAACAGAACTACTCTAGAACCCTAATATCAAAACATTAAAGTTATGTCTATATAAGTGTAACATTCCCTCTGGGCTCACCCTCCCAATATCTACTAGCAGGCTGGGTCATCAGAAGACAGCTGACCATTTACTGCCTTAGTATTCTAGAGGTAGCTCTGAAAGGTAGTGGCTCTCAATATTATTGCCCAAGAGCTACCATCTCATGTATACTACCCTTCCCCTCCCCATATTGATGAACCAGCTGAAATCCATTGACGTTTACAAAGAGATGTTTGCTGAAGAGATATCACAAGAGCTCTGTTTACAAAATAATATCCCAAGCTGGAGGCACAAACACATTTTTCCTTTGCAAACCCATGGTTCCTGCAGAGATAGACCTCAATCATAAAATACAAAGTGCCAAGGCACATATGTAGTGAACAGATGGTGCAGACTTGCCAGATGGGGCTGATTCTTGGTCCTAGAAGACTTTTCTTCCTTTTGTGGAATCCCTATCAAGTGTACTTCTGGGCTGGGCATTGGTGTTGGATGAGTAGTTCTTGCTCCTCACTAGACTCAGCTACTGTTGCTACCAGATCCAGTCTTATACTGGTTCTTGTTGCCCAGGGGGATCTTGGATGGCTCTTCTGGCATTTCAGAAAGCACAAGGTTTTAACCTAGTCTATTCCATTTTGGGATACTCATTTATTGAAGATTCAGGAAAAAAAAATAGGTGCAAAAGATTTAAGCAGCTGGTGCCCAGGGACACATGGGGGAGTTGGTTGGGGAGATAAGGCAGCAACTATCCCTTCAGCCATCTGAGTTTCAGGGCAGTCCTTATTACTGGAAAGCCTTCACTGAAAAGAATAAGTCAGCATCTTAAACTTTTTATGCACATCAGTTCTGGCTTACCTTCTACTAAATATTCAGTCCTTTTAGCTCCTTAACCAACTTTTTATCTGAGTCGTCATGGCCAAAATAGATTACTGATGTTCCATGTGTCTCGTGTGGTCACAGAATCTTAAGCTCATTCTATATTACTCGAAAGGAAGGGCCAATCTGAGGTTCTAATAACTGGGCCTTCATTGGCCAGTCATCCTGTTGTATAATACATCGCTGTGACTATCTGAATTCACAACTTAAAACTCATCTTTTATAACTTATGAATTTAGAAATGATGTGCCTTCAATTTACTGAATGCACTTAAAATATACTGATTTCCTCACTAGACTGTCTCTTGTAATTTATGGATCTGAAGTTCCTTCAGGAAGTCCAAATATTTGAACAAGAACCAGAAAGAATTCCTAACTTGAGTATTTTGTTTAATAACTAGACATATATCCTTGGGAGTCTATTCTTAGACATGTTTAGGGAATCTGGGGACCTTTTCTTGCTCTATCTTTATACATCAACCTATGGACCGTTGACCAGAACCAGCCAATTTCATTAAGCCCATGGTAGGGAGGAGGGAAATATCTTATTTCCCTTCCCCATTACCCTTAGTCCCCTTGCTTTGCTGTTCTATTGGCTCTAATATAGGAAAGTGGTTCTTGACTCCTAAGAAAGAACGGACTTTTCTCTATCTGAGATTCAAAGCTACCATGTAAGTCATGGGGATATACTATCTGGACAGGTACTTCCTGCCTTTTTTTCACCCTACTTTAGATCTTCCATTTACTGACTCAGGCTAGTCAGTTTTTTTAAAGCAAATTTTGCTAGGAAAGTTATTTTTGTTTTTCTGCTCTTATACCTCTGCACGTTTCTACAACCCCTTCTTTGGTGATTTCATTTATTCCAATGGCTTCAACTATTATGACTCTGTGGATGACTCCTAAATAGTTCTATATATTCAGTTTTCAATTTCTGCCTTCCCCATCAGCTTCATTCCTACATTTCTGACTGACTTTTAGATATCACCTATACCTGAATGTCCTGCTTGCATTTTGAAGTCAATATATTCAAAACTAAATACATCATTATTCACCTAAACTGATGGCTCCATTATCCTTCCAGTCATTCAGGCCAAGAATGTTAGATTCATCTTTTGCGCTTCAATTTTTTTTTCATTCTCCAAATCTAATAAAATGTCAAGTCTCATCTTTCTATCTCCACAGTGTCTTTCACATCCACTTCTGCCCCCTTTTTATTCAGACTGTTTAGGCACCAAATATTTCCCACAGGAGCATTTATAGTGGCCTCCTAAATGGGTTCCATTTTAACTATCTATTCTCCAATCAACCCTTTACGTAGCTACAACGCACAGATCTGAATATAACACTATCAAAACAACAACAACAAAACTGTTGGTAGGTAGGTCCTCATTTCCTGTGAGATAAAATACAAACTTTTTTGTTTGGAGCTCAATGTCTTTTGCAGACTTGTTTCAGTATACATTTCTTATTTCTCATAACTCCCCTTAATATGTTCTGTATTCCAGTCGTATTTGACTATTAGCTGTTCTTCAGTCTTGCCCTGATTTGTTCCACCTCCATGTTTGTACAACACCCTGCCCTCCTGCATGAAATATACTTCATCTGCATCTTCTTTTGATTACTTGCCTTTTTTGAGGCTCAGCTCAGAAGCTGTCTCATTTATAAATCCTTTTGCAATAAAACCTTTGCATAAAGGGAAACATTTTGCAAACCTTAAAACACCTTAAAAATGTGAATGATTACTATGAAATTGCCCCATCTTCCAGCTGAAAATACTTTCTCACCTGCCTGAAATTTCCTTTGCACTTTGCCTATATCTTCACCTTCCTGTATCACATTTTACCATTTTACACATTTCTTCCCCAAGCACTAAAAAGTCAAAGAGATATTATCACAATTTATTTATGCCCATGGGGATCATGTTAATATCCTTCCCCAAGCTGGCCATGGGGGTCCACCTAAGTTTATAGGCCCTTTCTCCATGTTTATGATTTCATGAGGAGACCAACAGAACATTCTGGCTCTCCACCCATCAAGCCCCATCTTTGCCACATGAGCAACCCAGTTTCTCTTCCTTTCATATATTTCACTGATGACAACTTTTATTCTTGTTTTTTGAATTTCCCTATTGGTTGTAACTTGCTTATACTCACCATGTGTCTCTCTCTTACCTTTATCTACTAGAGGATCTACCGAGGATTATAGATATAGAACTAGAAGAGACTTCAGAGACCAAGCACTCTAATATCTTCTTTTTACAAGTGAGGAAACTTGGGTCAAGGGTATTAAGTGGCTTGCCTAAAGTATCACAGCTAATACTCTTTAGAGGCAGGATTTGAACTCAGGGCTTATGACTCTAGACTTGGTGTTCTTTCTATTGTAATATGTTTCTAAGGTATGTACAATTAAGAAGTTTTATGCCTTACTCCACTTATTAGATTGTGAGCTCTCTTTTGATAGTGAATACAATGTTATTTCTTTCTTTGTATCCTCAGCGCATTGCATAGATTTTTGGAAAGAAGAATTTGACATATTAAATCAACCACAGGAAAATATGTTTGAGCTCATGTCTACGTACAGCCACTGTTGAGCAGGACATTAGCATGCACATTTGGAGATTCAGTAGATAGTATGGAATCATTTCTACCTACTCTTACTACGTACTTTTTTTTTCTTTTCTTTGAATGTTTTACCAAATATATGAAAGCTCATGCTGCGTTTCAAAAATGCTTATGTCAAATTTGTGGTGCCATGGGCTTGGACTGAACAGGCACATCTGAGGGAAACTCATTAAAACCACATGGATGAATGCTTGCAATTTAAAATGATACATACTGTGTCACAAAGAGGTTTTTTTTTCATTCCAAACATGTCCTTGAGTTATGGATAACAATCACTGTAACAAAATTATGTGTAGAAAATAATTCCTGTCACATTAGTGGACTTAAGCCATTATATAGGTATTACCAAATTCAAGGAGATTATTGTGTTTATAATTGCTTTTCTTTTGAATGGAATTTTGAACTAATTGTTTCACTCTAGATAGAAAAGGTTTTATTAACTCATCTCAGTCAGTGGTTTAGATAATTCACAGAAACAAACTAAGAGCACATGTACTATTAAAAGTCAATGTAATATTAATATTTAGTGTCTTTTAACAGCTATAGTCTTAGTTTGTGACTTAGAAGCTTTCTGAGAACATGGAACTGAGGAAGTAAGAAAGATCTTACTGTCTTTGCAAGAAATGTTATATTAATTTTTAAGTTATATAGGCTTCCCCATTAATTTAGCACTTTGCACCACTGGAATAATTTCATAGTACTTTTTAATATCCTAAAAATTGCTTCAAGCATTGATAGTAGGTCTTAAACTATAAAGTTAATGACAATATATGCAATTGGAATTATGATGTCCTGTGCTTTACAAATAAAGGAGATATAAAATAGATATTACATGGAATAGTGCTTTAAAATGTATTTAAGGAATATAATTTTACATAATTTATTTAGGATCGTTCTTAGCCATGACTTAAGGGAGAAGAAGAAAAGAAAATGCTATTGACACTTGTCGTTATCATGTACAGACTAACATCATTGCCTTGTCTGTGACTTAGTAGAGGTTTTTTTTTTAACATCTCAGATATTTCATAAGATAAAAAACCCGGGCAAGTAGTGGCAAATATATTAATTAAGGTGAATTCTTTGGTGAGGGTGAAGGACTCTACTAAAAAAATACCTTTCATTTCCGTAATGGAGGAGGGAGAGTTTAACCTGTTTAGTGTGTGTGTTATAGATTCCTTTTGTAATCTGGTAAAGCCTATAGACCCACTTTGAATGATGTTTCTAAACATAATGAATAAAACACAGGATTAAAAAGGAAACAAATTATGGTAAAATTCAGTTATCAAACTATATATTTTTAAAAGTTCATGGAATTCAAGTTAAGAACCATTTTCATAGTGTTTAACAGTTTTACAAAGCATTTTTCTCATACAGAAGACACAGACAGGAAATTTGTTTATATTTCAATTTTGCCTCTTATTACTTACCTGTGTTTCCTTAGGCAAATCCCCTAACCTTTCTGGGTTTCAACTTTCTTATTGGTGTAATGAGTTGGGAAGTTGTATTGCAACACTGAATGTCTGTGGAGTCCATAATCAAATAATAAGGTTATGTCACCCATATGTAGCTTACTTGGAAATACAACTAGTCAGTGTAATATAAGAAAAACCACTTGAGGAAAATACATTGATTAGACTGGTTAATTTCGATTGCTGGACTACACTTAATGGGATTTTAAAAAATCTTCTATAATTATCTACAGCATTGATAATCTGTCAGCATTATTTATTAAATGCTCATTGTTTGGGTGGTATTAATTGTTGGGCTATATAAATGGTACAGTTCTAATGGGGATCTCAGTCCTTGGCTGTTTGTCTTCAAGGTGGTTAGATAGATACTATTGCTTCTGCCAGGATTTCTCTGTTCCATAAGAAAAAATAGTCTTTCCTGGTGGGCTGCTGTGATTATGTTATTCTGGGTGTTACCTTTGATGATTTAAGGACAAAGCTGGGGTCAGCTGGGCACAGCAGGCTAACAGCTAATAAGCATTTCAAAAGGAGTGATAAATGTTTGTGGAACTGTGAGAAGCCCATAGCCCAAGTGAATTGGTAGGAGGTTTAATTCACCTTCAGTAATATTTCAGCATTTAATCATTTGTTCCCTCTTTCTCTTACAAGTCTCTCACAGTACTGACTTTTCTATGTTTTTTTTTTTCTCCCTGTCAGTGGCTATCTCTATTTTGTTTCTAATTTCTTTCCTCTCACTTTATTTTCTTTCCCCTTGCCCCCAGTCTCTTTCTCCTCCATTCCTCATCTTTTACTCCCCTTATTCTTAGACAAGTAATTTCATCACTTTGTGCTACAAATTCCTAATTTCTAAAAGAGTGGTAGATGACCACTCCTGGACTGGATTCCAGAAGAGCACTCTTTGTTCTTTGTCATATCAATATTGAATTGTCTGCAAAACCAGACTTGGGCTCTAACTCTTGGATTACTATAGATTGTTCTTCCTGACCTCTAGATTAAATTCCTTCATCAAAAACAGAAAGGAACAAATGCAAAGCCCAAGGCCTGGGGCTTTTTCACAAGGCCATTTATCCTCAGGGAACCAAATACTTCTTATGTAGCTTAGGTAGGACTTGAACCCAGGGTTGGCACTCTATACTATTATGCCATTCTAACTTAAGAAAGAGAATATGGTAAAATGCTTTGTTGCATGACCTTTTTTTCCTCTGGCAAAGGGAGAAGGAAGGATCCAAGGGGAAAGTTAGAAAATCTAAAAATATGTTATATTTTCTTTAGTCATTTTTTCAGTCATGTCCGACTCTCTGTGACCTCTTTTTGGGTTTTCTTGGCAAAGATACCGTAGTGGTTTGCCATTTCCTTTTCCAGCTCATTTTATAGATGAGGAAACTAAGGCAGAGTTAAATGACTTGCCTAGGGTGACATTGCTAGTAAGTGTCAGAAGATTTGAACTCATCTTCCTGACTCCAGGCTCTACTCTGACACCTAGCTACCTGCATTATACTATATATGTAGGCATATGTATATACATATATATGTATCTGTGCAGCTATTGTACACAAGTTCCAAATTCTTTTGTAATTTATAAGATAATAAAATTGAATTTCAAAAGTCTTGGCTTTTTATTTGTTTGTTTGGTTTTGTTTCTTAAAGTCATAATGGATAGAGAGCTACTCTTCCAAGCCAGGACAATATGGGTTTAAAATCTATCTTTAGGTGGGCCATTTAACCTCCCAGATGCTCTAGGCACCTCAGAGACCCTAAGTTGCAGAAAAAGTGCTGACCTATACAGGGAGAAAGTGTTTCCTCACTAGGGATTATACATTGTATATATCTATTTCCAACCTAAAACAACTCTCCATTCTAGGTTTGATTTTATCTCTATTCCCTCCCATAGATTTCCCAAAAAGATTGTGTTAGAACTTTGCTTTCATGCTGCTAATTACAGACGGACCTTTAAAAGTAAATGGGTGACACTCCGGCATTCTGATGTAATTCAAGATAAAATTAATTAAAAATGATGGCAGATGACTGTTTTGGTATCAGCAAACAACTTTAGCTTTTTGTAAAAACTATAATGTTGTAAAATATTTTCTTAATAACAAAGGAGCAATAAACAGAATCATAGATAACCCCCACACGCTTACATGTACACCTTACATGCAAGTAAGTTCCCAAAAGAAATTTGAAGAACAGTGCTTTATTTAGGAAAAAAATGTAGATTTGCTCATCTCACATTAGTTATAAAAATCAGCTAGAAAAGGGAACAGGGAAAACTCACTGTCAGTCAACAAATATTTGTTGAGCTTGAGCACTCTTTATATATACAAAGCATTGTGCTGAGTAACATAGGTCATACAGAGGCCAGTCAGATATTGTCCCAGCCAACCTGGAGCTTGTATTCTAGCAGGAGAGATAAGGAATATATATATATACACACAAATAATTATGTTAATCAGAATGGCATTTTGTACCTCTGCTTAGAAAATGGCTTTATGACCAGCTGTGGAAATCCTTCTTTTCCTCATAGATCCAACTCATAGGATCAATGACTTAAACTAGGTTTAGGGGACCTTTTAAATCCTCTAGTTCAACTCCTGGATTTTATAAATGAGGAAAATGAGGGCTAGAGACCTTAAGTAACTAGCCTTGGAGCAAAGAGTACTACCTCCATTTATCAAGATATATTATGTAAATATACAATATTTTAAATATTTGACATGTAAATGAAAGTTATTTAAAAAATTAGTGGAAGAATCTGAAATCTCTGAACTTTATTTCATAGAATATAACAATTGATATAGCTAGCTAGCTAGCTATACATATATAGATAGTGTTGTATTCGATAAAGACATATAAATATAACTCTTACACCATCATATATGTATATAATATATAATTTTGTCTCTATGTGTAATATATATCATTTCCATATTGTCTAGTACACTTTTAGACTCACAGTGATTATGTAATATTTTCCTCTCCATATAGTAGTGCTTCTTAATATACTCCTTTTGTTGGCATGTGTAAATTTCTAAATTTGCCTTGACATTGGTGTAGTATTCAGACTATCTACCTGTTATCCCTAATTCTTGATTATATCTTTTCTCAGGGTTATAATTTTTCATATCTTCAATAAAACATCTTGTGAAAATTGATAGTTGATGTTATGCTCTTGTGTGCTTACTCCCAGTAAGTCATCTCCCTATTGCCCGTTGAGTCAAATACAATTTTACTTCTTCAGAAACTGTGTTGTTTCATGATTCATAATCACATCACATCCTTGGGAACAGAGATGTGTTAGAAAGCTGAGCTTGAAATGATTAAAAATTATGCAGTTTCCCAAATGCGAAATAATCCATTCTCTTCCTGCTTTTCAGCTCTGACCTCATGTTTTTGTCCATTTGAAGTGACTAGTCTAAGATTTATGTAGTGATGTATCTATTTTTATGGTAGAACCCGGGTCATAGGTACTCTTTGTTCATTAAACAGGTGGTAGAGTAACAATGAATATGAAAAACAACTCACAGAATCTTAGCAGAGCCAGAGGAAGACATCCAATGAATTGGAGATTACTTTCACTCAGTATTTACAGGAATACAAGGAAAAGAATTACACGAAATGAAAAAGTAGTGGTGGGCTGTAATCTGTACTAGTTGAGGGCCTAACCACATTTAAGAGAGATGAATCTATTAAAGTAATAAATATTATTGTCTTGCTTTGCCCATTTGTACATACTTTGCATAGATAGCAGAGGCTGTTATTGTTGCCCTTCTTGTTGATTATAATTTGAACAATTCCACTACCATTTTCTTAATATGCTATATATGTTCATCTCTGTGCTGTCTAGTTTGCTACTTATATCTGAAAAATTTTCTACATTTTCAATTAAAAATTCCTCCTGATCAGTTACGTAAATCTCCAAGTTAATGTATTCTTCTTCCTATTGGAGCTAAATTCTTTACTCAAAGTCCGTAATTCATATACCCTAAGAACTGAAATGGGCCTCTGAAAAGGATTTATGTGATTGCGACAGTGGAGGGAAAAGGAAGGAAGAGATGCAGGAGGGCAGAGATTGTATTGATATCTTTGAGTCTATATTGCATTGATCCATACTGAAGGCAAACTTGAATGAGTTTCTAGTTTAATAGAATAGAGAGAGAGAGACATATGTGGAAAAGAGCAAAGAATTTATATATTTATAGCCTTGTGGGTAAGAGGATTTTCAGAATTGAGTAGAGAAATTGGAGAAATACCTAATTTATTAGGACACAGTGGGGGAAAACAAAGCAACTAATTACCATATTATCTGGCTGTTGACTTTTATTGACAACATTCAATTTAATACAATAGACAGTCCCACTATTTGCAAATAATTTCAAGGCTCCGGAAATTCTTGGATTAAATAAGGTAGATCTCTACCCTCCTGTAACTTGAAATCTAAAAGAGCAATGGGAATAATATATTGCATAAGTAGTGATAGTACAAAGTAGAATGTGATGAATGCATAGGGACAAAGTTGCTATGAGTATTTTGAGGAAGAAGGTTCCATTTTATAGTACCTGGAGTAATCAAAAAAGGCTTCATGGAGGAGCTGGTACTCAAGTTGTATATTGATAAATGGGGAAAATTCCAAAAAGTTGCAATGGAGGTGAGAGGAAGAAGATTAAGAAGAACAAATGGAGATAAAGAAGGAAATTTCAGAGAGATAGGAGAAGAATGAGTATATGATAGTGTAACAGTAGTCACAGGAGGGGAGACTATCCATAGTATCAAGTACCACACAGAAGTCAGCAAGCATCAGAACTGAAAAAAAAAAGATGATTGTATTTGGTACTTAGAAGGAGTCATTAGCAAACTTGTACAATGCTTCATACCCAGTAGTTAGTAAAGAAGGGGAACCATTAAGTACTGGCTATTCTTTCTAGGAGTTTGACAGCAGAGAAGGAGAGATCAAAGATCCATGAGAGAGCGGGGATATTTAATGGAGTAATGCTTCAGAGGAGGCAGAAAAATAATCGAGAGCATAGGTGGAGGGATTCATCAATGTAAAGAGGAGAATCGTTTTATCCTCAAAGCCTGGAAAAAGAGAAAATGTTGTGTGTTTCTCTAAGTTTGTCTTCCCGCTTCCATTATCATTATTATCATATTTTTGGCTTGCCCTGGCAATACTGAATGACCTGAAAAAAAGAAAAAGTATATGAATACTATTAATATGGAAATAACAAAAGCATGTGTACACACACACATATGCATGTTTGTATACATATATATGTGTGTACACATGTGTATAGTGAAGAGCCTAATAAATAGAAACTCTCATAGTACTGATAAAATGAAAAATAATAATTGTCGTTGTTTGTCTTTAGTTATCAAAGAGGACCATGGTATCTGGAAGATGATGCCGTGGCATTCAAGTGAATTGGATTTAAGTGAGGGAGGCCTGTGGAAAGTCACCAGCCTCACTCTCTCCTCCAGAGCCATCTGGGCCCAGTGGCAAAAATATCTATCAGGATGACTATAGATGGCCCCAAATACAGTTAATATCCAGCATTTATAGCACTAAAGTGCTATAAAGTTTTGGGAAGTGCTTCGCAATTGTTATTTTATATTCTAATATATAGGAGGAGGTAGGCAATATTGTTATTATCCCTTTTTTTTAACAGATGAAGAAACTGAAGCAAATAGATTTTCATGACTTAACCAGGTTTAAACAATTTGTCTCGGGCCAAATTTGAACTTAGGTCTTCATAACTTCAGGTCTAACACACTGAACTTGTACTGTACCACCAAACTGCTTAAGTTTTGTGGAAGACAGTCAAAAGGGCTTCACAAATCAGTTGGGTTGTACAGATCAATTGCAGATGACTTTAAAAACATGAACAGATCTTTGAAATTGAATATATATGTTATATCTTTGTGGCAGGGGTGTTTTCTTTGAAAGGATAAAATGAAATTTTCAAGTGCTGTCAGAATAACTGGTGAAATTCAATAGGGAGAATTTTCACAGAAAAATCAATACCTAAGGTAATAAAAAAAACTTACAGACTTGTGAAGAAGAAGAAAGTATTTCCATATATGTTGTTAGGGTACAGAATAAGGGAACAAAGAAAATGGGTGCAGGAGTGATATGTAGAAATAGGTAATTGAAACAAAGATAATTATATTGAAATACTGTTATCAAAAAGATACAATAAAAGTTTATAGATCTCAGTTTTTTTAAACACTTATGCTAGAATAGAGTGGGCTTTGAATGAATATTTAAATAAATACTTTGTCTTTATTTAGAGTTGCAGCAAGACATCTATCTAGTCAGAGATGTTTTATGGTGTGAGTACTATGTCTGATTGGACATACTGTAGGTAGTTGAATGTGGGGGCAATGAGGTGGCCCAGTAGATGGAGTTCTGAGCCTAGAATCAGAAAAACTCATCTTTGTGAGTTCAAATCTAGCCTCGGACTCTTTCTACCTGTGTGACAATGGGCAAGTCATTTAACCCAGTTTGTCTCTGTTTCCTCATCTGTAAAAAAGAGCTGGAGAAGTAAATGGCAAACCATTTCAGTATCTTTGCCAAGAAACCTTCAAATAGGGTCAGACACAACTGACACGACTGAACAACAAGTTGAATGTCAGTCTGAAGTGAAGTGCTGTTATTTAAAACAAGCTTATAACTCATCTAGTTGTATAGTGACATAAGAGTGTAAGAGGTAACACCAAGAAAAAAAAATAATTCTTTCTCTCAATTTGGTATTGGTCAGAACCCTATTAATTTGGAATTTCTAGGCTCCAACTCCATAAAAAGAAAAATTGGAGATCTTATAGAAAATGAGTAGAAAGCAGAACTTGAATGGGAAAAAAGTTAATGGGGATAGGGTTGTTCAGGAGAGGGGTGTCCAAAGTGGGGTGTCTGGATATGACCCCGAAGGAGCCCTGATATGACCTAAAGTGTGATCAGAAAATCAGAGAGGAAAATGGGTTCTGTTTGACCTTCTGCACGATAGGCAGTCATGAGATTCCCAATATAACTACACTAATGTTCAATCATTACAGCCTGGTACTTACTCTCAGAACTATTCATGTGAGCAGCTTCCATTCACATGTTCCTAATTGTCTTCTCAGGGTAATTCTCATCTTAGCCTTCCCTAGACACTGACAATGGTGCTGCAGCATCTTCCTCCAAACCCTCAGCAAACCTTTAGGGGAAAAAACGAATAATAAGACTACTTAATCTAAAAAGTTTGAGGACTGCTTGGCTAGATAGAGGAAGCTTTATGAAAGTCTTAACAACTGACTTCCAATTAAATGAGTACTTCAAGAGCAGTTGGCCGTGGAGTGAGACCCCCACTAACATTTTCTGCCGCTATGAGAAGGATATTTTGTTCAGCACCACAGAAGGCAGAATTTAGAAGTGCTCTTAAATTTTACTTCGAGATATTTAAGTTAAACGTAAGGAAAAACTGTTTGACATTAAGGCTAAAAAAAAAATGCAAATCAGTGAAATGGTCTACCGAGAGAGATTCTGACATCTGCAATCCCTGGGGATACTTACGTAGGTTCTCAAAGTGAGCGATAATACCCTCCTGAGGGGTGCTAAAATGATGGGGGTGTGGCGAGGAAGGGGTCCATAGCAAGGAAGGGTGTGGTAGTACCCTTGGGCGCAATTGGGGGTTGTTGAATAAAAACATGGGTTAACTACTTAATCCCAGCGGGGCACTGGATAATTTTTTTTGAAAAAGTCAGTAGGTCAAATAAGTTGGAGAACCTCTACTAGAATAATACCAAGTCTTAGACTTCAGTCACCCAAAGGAGGAGAACCATGAGGTAGGAGAAACTTGGGATTCTTGCCTTTAGTTGCTGATGAATTGTAGTTCAGTTGAGCAGTACAGTTTTGTTACTGGAATGTTACATTATTTGAGGAATTTGAATTCCAGGAAGTTATTTTACATTATGCTTTTTCTTATACATCCCAGAGGATAAACTATTTGAACTTCTTATCAATTGTGATACTGCAGCATCAGATCAGCTCATTAAAAGCTTAAGGTGAGACTTCTTTTGGAATTCTTGCACAATTTGTTAGTCAGACTTATTTTTCCTTCTCGTAAGAATCCTCTGTTTCTCTTAAGCCAAGGCCTGGGTTCATTTGCTTCAGACATTTGATGTTTTTCTCCTCTCTTTCTACAAATATTCAAGTCTCAGCAAACCTGACAATGTAACTTAAGTTCTGTTTTCAAAAATGTCACTTATAAAATGAAAATACAAGTTAAATTAAAATTGTTTAGCATATGAGTTTTGTGTCCTGCTTGCCTTTACTGTCTAAAAAAAAATCTCCCCCAAAAAAGAAAGATGTCATTCTCTGCCCCTCCATTGAGGCAATCCCTCAATGAAAATGGCATTTTTAAAAATTTTCTTTTCTTTTAGCAATTCATTAGCTTCCATTTTCTCTCCACTTACATCTCAATAGGAGTGCTTAGGCAATGCTTAAATCCCTGTAGTGTGCTTATATTTATGATTTTAAAATAACATCTACTTTTAAGTAGAATGAAGGGGACTACATAAGGACATATAGAGCCTCTTAGCCCTTCTAGAGTTTAATCATTTCAGTGCATATAAATGAGATCTTACTCAACCCAATCAGGGTGCCTAGAATACATCACTACTGGGTGAAGGCCAGAAGACTTAATTTTTCAGAAGCTCAATGGGTAAGAACTTACTGTTACTATTTTAACACTCAGTACCATGCCAAATAACTTTCTGGTGTGGATCACATACCTTCTCTCTGGCCAAGGGATACCAAGCTGAATCTTACAAATTAAAATTCATGGGAGGAAGAAAAACATAAAATATATATATATATATATATATACACTGGAAAGAATATCTTAATTAAATTATTGCATACTTCACACTTCAGTGGTCATTGACAAAATACTTGACCTAGTTGTTACCACTATAGATTCTCTGTAAAAATCCGATATATAGTCATCCTTTGACATTTGTGGGTTTCACATTCATGGTTTTAGTTACTTATGGGTTGGCCATTGATAATTAAAATGGGAATTTTTTGGAGATTTGTGGTGTACTGTGGAAAACTATGAATGACCTGTGTATGTAAAGAAAAAAAATTAATGTCATAAATTGTAGATACTGTATGTTAATTTATTTTGACTTTTACTACCATAAGTATACATATATTAATTTATTAAACTAAATATATTTTGTTAATTTTTGTTAAATTTTGTTTAAAGTTAAACATTTCTGTGCCCCAGAGAACTACCAGTTACACACTTTTTGGGAACACTTCCTCTTTGTCACTGTACTAGCCAGATTCAATCACATAATTTTCTCCCATAGTGATCATTGTACCCTGCAATTTGCTTAGGAGGGAATCCTGAAGCTGCAGCTACTCCAATGAATGCAAAGATTTTGCGTGAAATGTGAAACACTAATCTCTCACTTGTTATGACTACAGTATGTTGTTTTACTTGTTTTTTTTTTTGTTTTAAATAACTATGATCAAGATTATTAAAAACAAAGGTTTGGGTGGAGCGTAGAGTTCTTTGAGATTTTTCAAAATTGTGGGGGTTCTGCACCCCTAACACCTGTGAATGTTGTAATTGTTGAGGCACAAGTATATTTCCTGTATGTTTCTTATGCTGATATAATTGTCCTTTATGTAGCTGCTGTAATTGTCCTATACATACAGGTCTTAGATTCAAGTTATCCACAGTACTAAGAGAGGAAACATGAAATGGTAGATAAATAACTTTTTTCCAAGGATTCTCTTAAATGAGAATCTTAAATGTGAGAGACTAGAAAAAAATGAAAAAATCTCCCAAGCCCCTTAGCTTTCAGAACTATAGTCTCCCTTATATAAGCTGAGCTGTCTTTCAGATTTCTGGCTGTAATATGTACTTATGGTACTGTCTCAAAAAATTAGCTGTCAGAAGCTAAAGAAGTAGCCCCATGACATTATAGTTATTACACTGAACCAAACGAGATTTAGTAGAGATAATGTGGTAAATGACCTGTATACAGACACCATTAGTTTTAAATCCTGTCTTTAAATTCCAATATGCACTTAAATGATTGCAAACTTTCTATGAAGAAAATTGAAAATGATAGTTTCAAAATTGTCTTTCTAGCGCAGCATGCTTTGATTTTTTGAAATCTACATTTTACCATAGTAATATAAATTAAACATGCTGTGCTATGGATAGATAAATATAATAGGATTAATAGAAAATAAACCATGCTTGGGGCTAGAATTCAAATGGAGGTATTATTGCCTAGATAAAGGGTAGTATACTTCAAAATGAGGATGATATGTTTTCTTTTCTGTTAGTATATGCCAACCTGCATGGAGGGAAAAATCAGGCCAAGACCATATATGACTAAAAAGGCAGAATTAATATATGCCTTTTACTTAAGATAAAAATGTAAAATAGTCACTTTGAAATTTTAATTTACTGTCCAGTTGTATAGATTACACATGGTCACTGCTTTCACACAAAAAATAATCTGGAAAAGGGATATGCTAACATACAAATATTATACTTCAATGATCCCTTTATTTCATTGGTGTAGGTAGTAGCTTTATTTGGCATGGCCCATCCATTCATTTTTAACTAGTGCAGTTCTTGAGAATACCTTTCCAGGAGGTCTCTATAGAGGCCCTTGCCCAAAAGCACTGGAGTCCTTCAGTATGTCACAATATTATTCTTTAGGCGAAGATCCCATAATTTGAATGCCAGTAGTTAGTCATTGGGCAAGCTTTTATTAAGTACTTATTATGTGCTGGGCACTGTGCTAAGGAGGTGGAGATACAAAGAATAGCAAAAAAAAAAAAAAAGTCACTGACCTCAAGTTCACATTCTTGTGGGGGGAAACAACACACAAAAACAAAACAAAACTACATATATGTAGGAGAAGGGATGGGGGACCAGGAAATGCCTCCTGCAGAAAGCTCAGATGCTGGAATTTGAGCTGAGCCTTCAAGAAACTAGGAAATGAAGGTGAGCAGGAAGAACGTTCTAGATATGTGACACAGTCAGTAAAAAGGCACTTCTTAAAGAGGCCTGTTTACTGAATGGGCTTACCTCACTCTAAGTGAGTATGTGAAAAGGCCTTAGGCTGAAAGGACCAGGGTCTCCCTTTGCATCCTGGGCCATCTCCAGTCATCCTGGTGAATATCAGGCCACTGGACCCAGATGGCTCTGGAGGAGAAAGCGAGGCCGATGACCTTGCACAGCCCTCCCTCACTCAAATCAAAGTCAACTGCAAGTTATGTCATCATTTCCCTGATATCATGGTCCTCTTCAAAAACGAAGGACAAACACAACCTGTGAGTAGATCGAGCTGCCCAAAAGGGGACCCAGCTAGCTTGGTAACTCAGCTCATCCTCTCCCTCTCCCTCTGCTTCTCCGTCTCCACTCCAAAGGAAGGTAAATTTTGATAGCCAAAAGCTGCCCACTTAACTTGGGGTTTTCTGGTTAGATTCCTTCCTTCCATACAATACCTAATTTGTAGATGGTTGTGTATTTACTTTATATCACCTACTTTAAGTTGCATGAGAACCATGATAATATTTTATTCTTCTTTGTATCTCCCATAGTACTTTAGACCTAGTAAGTACTCAAAAAATATTTGTTGACCAACTAAATGAGCTTTTTTTGTGCAAGAGTATAAAGTAATAGGTAGTACTTTTTTCTGTGCAGGAAAATGGAAATAAGCATTTGTGTCCATCGGCTAATAAACATTGAGAGGGTATAAAAGGTCCCTGAGTATAAGGTCTTTTTATTTTTATTTTTGGGTAATTATATCCCCAGAATCTAGAACAGTGCTTGACATAGAGCAGGTGGTTAATAAATGCTTACTTATTGGTTAGAGCAACTTAAAGCATCTTGATAGATAAACTTAGATACCATGTCACGGAGTAGTAGAGACAGTATTGGGCTTGGAGTTAGGAACATGTGGATTCAAATATGTCAGATACTCACTACCTGTGTTGCTCTGTGTTGTCATCATCATCATCATTGTTAACATTTCCTACTTTGTGTGATAAGATATAAGAATATAAAAGGAAGAATCATTTTAAATATGAAAAATTTCCATATCCAAAGCAATAAATATTCTTTCTTTCCTACATAGTAGTCATAGAATCAAAATAGAAAACAAAGGACATTTATCAATGAAATAAATTGCTTAATAGTACAAAATTGGCAATTTTAAAATTATAAATATTTTTGCAAGGATGGTACTGATGTTTATTTTCAAGAATCATTAAATGTTTACATTTTAATTTGTTTTCATTGTGTAGTCTATAAACATTAATGGATTTCCAAAATATTTAACTTTAAAAAAAAATTAAAATCCAGATAGGTAAAAAGATTTGCTGTTCTACCATAGTTCTTTCTTTTTGTTAGTATAACACTGAATTATTCTCAAAAACCTATATTCTTAAAAAAAGTGAAGTTTACTTTTTACTTAAAGGTTTCTCTAAAGTTCTAAATTCCAGTTGTATTTTCCATTTCTGTCCATGTCTTTTCCTTCTCACAAAATTTCCCTAATTTTAAATCAATCTAAAAGCATAAAGGACTTGTATCATGTCTAAATTTAGACACATTCCCATTCTCGCAGTCAGTGGTGACAAATATTTTCCCTAAAATGCTATCTTATCCCCCTTTGCAAGTCTTTAACTTTGATGAAAAAGATGCAGTTCAATCCTACTTAATGATTTAAAATAATAATTATTATAATAAAATCCTTTACCCAGTAATCAATTTCTTTTTAAATGGCATTGATGAAAATAAACAATTGTGTATGAGATTTTTAATTCAAAATCTGAAAGGTTAATAGCAAGTTGTTGAGAAATGTCTACTAATTTTAACTAATGTCTTTTCCCCCTGAGAGTTTTAATTTAAAAAAAAATCAATGTTTCTATTTTAGCTAAAAAGTTGGATAGATGCTACCCCTCTGAGTAGTAATCGTTCAGGCTTCCCTGAGCATGAAGGAGGGTGGGAAGGGAAGGAGGTTGGTAGCAGGTGGATTACTCTCCCATTTCTTTCCTTCCTTTAAAACTAGAGTCATTACTAGCACCTTCTGACACAACTGAGATTAGTTTCAAAAGTGTAGCTTTCACTGACCAGAGAAAGTTCCCGGCAAGAATTGCAGACAAGGGGTTCTTTCTGTTCAGAAACCCAAGCTGTTCAACCCACAGTGATAAGGATGCACACTGGGCTTAACTGTAGGGGAAAAGAACTATGTAGGACATGCCTTTCTGGACCTTTCTACAAAATAGTGAAGGTCTGAGTTCAAATCAGTTATCAGATGCTTACTAATTGTGTGACTTTGGGCAAGTCACTTCATCTCTGTTTGCCTCAGTTTCCTCAATTATAAATGGGGGTTATAATAACACTTACCTATCAGGGTAATTCTGAAAATCAAATGATATAATAATTGTAAAGAATTTACCATATTGCCTGACACATAGTAAACATTATACAAATGCTAGCTATTATTAATATCGTCATTATTATTATTTATATCAATTTGATGTACTGATCAGGATATCAGAGTTTACTATTTAAGTACATCATGTTATCAAAATCATATAGATGTTTATATAATAAGTTATCAGTCAACACTAGTTTGTCAATGCAGATGTCATTTCTTAATTAAAACGTGCTCCTGAAAACCTGAGAAAACTTGCATGAACTGATGCAAAATGAAATAAGCAGAACCAGGAGATCATTGTACATGATAAAAACATATTCCATGATGATCAACTGTGAAGGATTTATTTATTCTCGGAAATATGATACAAGACAAAAGACTCATGATGAAAAATGATATCCACCTCCAGAAAAACAACTGAAGGAGTTTGAATGGACATCTAAGGTTTTTTTTTTTTAATTTCATTTTTTTTCAGTCTGCATTCTCTTTTGCCACATGCATAATAAGGAAATCTGTTTTCTGTGACATCACATATATAATCTATTTCAAAGTGCTTGCCACCTCAGGGGAGTGGGGAAGGAAGAAAGAGGATTTGAAATTCAAAAATTATTAAAAATATATTAAAATTCTTTTTACATGTAACTGAGAAAAAATAAAATAAGAACATTCTTTAAAAATTCACTTCAGTATTTCTATAGAATTTTACTCATCTATATGTGTTTTCCTTTCAAAGACATGTCTCCTTAACTTTAATGACCTATATCTCCATCTTGCCTTAAGACTGCCATGTGGATTTTACTGAACATAAAGGGCTTCTTACACTTCTCCGGCACTGTGTTGATGTAATGGGACATTTAGGCTCTTCATCATTTATCCCTCACTATAAACACTTGACAAGTCTATCTTCCATTCATTTATGTATTTGAAAGCATCCTTTATGGCTCCTTTATGCACAAGCCTGGCTTAGTCATGTGACTGCAACTCCACGTGACCATCTCTCCATGCATACATAAATGCATTTGGCATGTTAAAAAAATACTAAGATATGATAATCAAAGCCATTTTGCTATATTGCATGGAATTTGAGGTTTCACATGAAAGAAGTTTCTTACTGGGAAAGAAAAATGGAGAAATGCAATGGCATTCATTATACATGGGCATGCACACACACGCACACACACAAACACACTCACACACACTCTTTTGATAAGATTTACAGACTGAGAATTCCACCTTCTAAATAATTCTTTGCCTTTGTTACATCATTTTGGAGACATTCCTAATTTTTTTTTACAATTCTGTAGAATTTTGTTATAAATAGTGATGTTATATCCATATATTCATTGTTTTATCCAGGTTACTGTTAAATTCTCTCTTTTTTAAAAAAAGAAAAAGTTATCTTTTTCTTTAGGCAGTTTCCAGTAGAGTCAGAAGCCCTGCTGAATTGTATTTTGAAGGGTAGCTTTCTAACTGTAACTACATAAAAACATGGATTTTTAATTTTGAGAGTAATAATGGCAGTTCTTTGACTACAGCATGTTAACCCAGGCACACTTATGTTTCATTAAATATCTAGGTCATACACAAAGCAAATTACTAATATCTTTATATGCTAAAAGAGAAAAAAATACACTACAAGGTACAAAAAGGAATTAATAAAAAGACTGAAATCTATTCCTAGTTTTTGATTTTGCTTCCTTCATCTGCCCTCCATGTTTTCATTTTCATTTTCATTTCATTTTCATTCATTATCTTTACTCCTTTTTTATTCTCACCAATCTATAAATGGAAGAAGAGTAGTAAACTGTGGATGAGAATGTAGATGCAATATTTTTTCAGTCGGTATGGCTTAGTGGCTATTCAGTTTCTCTCTTTAATTTTGTCTTGCATATTATTGCCAGTCCTTTTTCTAAAGCACTGTTTTCATTATCAACTGAAAACCCTGCAGAGACACCACTTACTGCTTACCTAATAAAGTTTCAATTTCATGTAGTTTCAGGGCCCTGCATATTCTGTTTTTCTCTGCAGATTTTAGTTTATTTCGATTGAAAAAAATTTAAATTTAAAAAATTTTAAATTTGAAAAACGTCACCTATTCTCTATCATATCTAAGGCACTGTGCTATTTATTGAGGAAAATAAGACAATCATGTAAACAAAACAAAAATGCCAAAATCATACAAACAAAAAAAAAACCAGTCTTAGCTTTAAAGAATCTTGCATTTGGCATTATATACATAGATATGAGTGTCAGAAAGGCATCAGTGAGAAGGAAGATGAAGTTTAGGATGCATGAGAGAAATACAAGTATGAAAGGTTGTGAATGGAGAGCTTCACATGATTTTAGATGTTAAACATTATAGAATGAGGTTGAGATATAAGATCCTTCATGTTCTATCACTTCTTTGAACTTTTTTGGTTCTTAGAATCTATACCATTTCACTTAATATTTGATCAAGCCTTGACATGTATTATTGTCTTCCTCCATATGTATGTATAGTTCCTTTTTCCTTAACTAGATTACCATTTCTTTGAAAAATTTTGTTATATTTCTCATTATCATATATATTTGGCTGGAATAGAGTCAGGTTATAGGCACAAGAATTTGAGAAAGCTGATGAATTGGAAGGCCAGAGTGGTTGAGGAGATATCAGTGTTTGTACTGAAGTCAACAAGTAATGAGGACAAGGGATAGGGTAGAAAGAATAAAGTATTACACAAGAAAAAGTAGGGTAGGTGCCAGGAAGCAAATAGATTACAGCAACAAGGATCTAGACTGGGTGAAATAGATGGATCAGTTGAAACTCAGTGAAGAGACTTCAGGGTGATTACGGCAGGGTAAAGGGCAGGTTTCAGTATGACTAATAAAGGAGGAAGTAGAAGGGAACTGCACTTGCAAAACTGTATGGCACTTTCAGTGACTCCAGTGTTCGTGTCAATAAAACCTCATTATAAACATCAACATCCCCCTCTCCCCAAAAAGATGTTAGATGGCTATAAATTATGGAACATTACAATCTTAAGAGTCTCGAAACTTCAACTGATCTAGATAATAATAAACATATTACATGTGTAAGTAAACTGTTGTGTGCTTTGAAACATGAAATTTTCATAGAAAAAAGTCTCCAAAGACATGTATGCCTAGAAAAGAAGGTGGAGCTAGTTTTCCAGTGAGAGTTAAGCATAAGAGATGATGGGCTTAAGTGTTGCCATCCAGTCTGTAAGATCAAATATCCACTGCTTTGGGTAGATCATTTATGGGGGAGATTGTGACTTTTGGTTAAGATGAAAAAAACTTAAAATTTTTTTGAATATGAATGAAAACCGAGTTTTGTCTGCCTTTCAATTTGTCTATCAATCAAGACAAAACTGATGATGGTTTGAAATTGTGAAAATTACAAGTTGGGAAAGAAACAAAGGATGAAGAATTTAGGTATAAATAAAGCTTTTTAATTTAATATAATCAAAATTATCTATTTTACATTTTGTAATGCTATCTTTTGTTTGATTATGGACCTGTAACTCACTTAACTTCTCCTTTAAGAATTTGGATGCTATACCATTTGGTACATGTATGTTTAGTATTGATAATACTTCATTGTCTATAGTACCTTTTAGCAAGATGTAGTTTCCTTCCTTATCTCTTTTAATTAGATCTGTTTTTGCCTTTGCTTTGTCTGAGATCAGAATTCCCACCCCTACTTTTTTTTCTTCTTCAGATGAAGCATAGTAGATTCTGCTCCATAGTAGATTCTACTCTGTGCGTGTCTCTCTGCTTCAAGGGTTTCTTATAAACAACATATTATAGTATTTTCATTTTTGATCCACTCTGCTATCTGCTTCCATTTTATGGAAATTCATCCCATTCACAGTTATGATTCCTATGTATTTCCCTCCATCCTGTTTATCCTCCTGTTTCTCCTCTCTCCTTTCACCCTATCCCTCCTCAACAATGCTTTGCTTCCGTCTACTTCCTCCCATTGTCTGCCATCTGTTCTGTCACTTCAGTCTCCACCCCTGCCACGTCTTACTTGATCTCCATCCCTGCTACTTACTTGTCAGGTAAGATATATTTCTATGTTCAACTGATTGTGTATATTATTTCCACTTTGAACCAATACTGATGAGAGTAAGGTTCAAGTGATGCCCATTGCCCACCCTCCTATCTTTCCCTTCACTATAATAGGTTTTTTGAGCCTCTTCATGTGAAATAATTTACCCCATTTTACTTCTCCTTTCCTTCGGTTCCAAGTGTACTCCTCTTTCTCATCCCTTATTTTTTTATATCATTCCCTCAAATTCACCTTATGCCCATACCCTCTCTCTATGTATATTCCTTCTAGTTATACTGTTAGTGGTATAATTTTCAAGAATTACAAGCATCATTTTCCCATGAAGGGATGTAAATAGTTCAGCTCCATTGAATCCCTTTTATCTCTCTTTTTACCTGTCTAGATTTTTCTTATGTCTTGATATTGGAGAACATTTTTTTTGTTCAATTCTGTTCTTCTCCTTATGAAAGCCTGAAATCCTTCTATTTCATTGAATGACCATTTTTTTCCCTTGAAGAATTATGCTTAATTTTTCCAGGTAGGTGATTCTTGGTTGTAGTCCTACCTTTGTCTTAAAGAATATCACATTGCGTGACTTCCAATCTTTTAATGTTGCTGCTAAGCCCTATGTAATCCTGATTGTGGTCCCCAATATTTGAATTGTTTCCCTCTGGCCACTTGGAGAATTTTTTCCTTGACCTGATGATTCTGTAATTTGGCTACAATTTTTTGTGGAGTTTTTATTTTGAGATCTCTTTCCTGAGATGACCAGTGGATTCTTTAAATGTCTATTTTGCTTCTGGTTTCAGGATATTAGGGCAGTTTTCCTTGATAATTTATTGAAATATGCTGTCCAGGTCCTCCCTTTGATTGTGGCTTTCAGGTCATTCAATGATTCTGATATTGTCTCTCCAAGATCTATTTTCTAGGTTAGTTGTTTTTTTCTCATGAGGTATTTAACATTTTCTTCTATTTTTTCATTCTTTTGAATTGGTTTGATTAAATCTTGGTATCTCGTGGAGTCATTATTTCCCACGTGCACTATTCTAACTTTTGAGGAATTGTTTTGCTCAGTTAGCTTTTGTACTTCCTTTTCTCTATTTGGCCAATTGTAATTTTTAAGGAGTTGTTTTCTTCATTAGATTTTTGTTTCTCTTTTTCCATTGGGCCAGTACTACTTTTTAAGCATGTTTCCTTTTTCATAATTCTCCTGTGTCACTCTCATTTCTTTTCCCAATTTTTCTTCTACCTTTCTCACATGATTTTTAAGCTATTTTTTTTTGTTTTTCCATGAGTTCTTTCTGTGCTTGAGACCACTTCACATTTTTCTTTGGAGTTTTGCCCATAGGTGTTTTGACATTGCTGCCCTCTTCTGGTTTTGTGTCTTGATCTTCCCTTTCACAATAATAACTTTCTATGGTCAGATTCTTTTGCTGTTGGTGCTGCTGTCTTTTATTCATCTTTTTGTTTGTTTGGTTTTTTTTCCTTTCTTTTAAATTCAAGCTCTGTTCCCAGAGTGGAAGGGGCACTGTCTCAAGCTTCTTGTGCCAGGGGCAGCAGGACCAAGCTGTTTACCTGGTGCTGCTCTGCTGTTGTTCTGAGGCCCTGGGAAACTCTTGTGTCTGGTGCTGTACTGCTGAAGGGGTAGAGTGGAACATGGCTGGAACTGCTGAAGGCCGTAGGGGTCTGGCAGCTCACCTGGTGCTGAGCCAGGGTCCTAATGCTGGTGTGTGGCATGTGCTGAGGCTTTTGGGATGTTTCTGCATTTCCCCAGGGACTTCACTGAAAGTCTGGTTCCTGGGAGCTGCCTGTCTATCTGGAGCAATAGAGAAGTATGTGGGGGTCTGTCCCCTGGAGGTTACCTCTTTGACCAAGGCTATACAGAAGCACACAGTGGTTCTCAGAGCTGTAGACTGGTCATTTCATTGGCTATGCTGAGGCGTGGGGGTGGGGGCGGGGCTGGTGTTGTCATTTGCCTGCTTCACCACACTGGGCCTCAGGATCTCCCACCGATTTGCTGAGGGGGCCCTGTTGCTGGCTTGCTAGGATGCTTCCTGTCCTGGATTGTGTTCCTCTTTTACCTGAGTGAGACAAACATCTCTTGCCAATCTTACAAGTTTCTTGGGCTAAAAGATTCTTTCACTCTGTCTTTTTGCTGGTTCTGCTATTACAGGATTTATTTGGGAGTGCTAATCTGTATGGATGTTTGGAGTTGAATATGGAAGAGTTATGGCAATTTGCTGCTTCTCCATCTTGGCTAATGCCTTGAGCTTCCCCATAAGTCTCTTTGAAGATACCTTCAAAAATCTTCCATTCTGAAAAAAAAAAAAAACCTTCTGAATTCCATGTTCCTTGTGAACTATTGCCTTACCTTCTGTCTTACTGCAGTACTAACATTTCAACATTTCAAAGAAACTTGTAAGGACTATGTATTTCACAGGATTGTTGTAAGGACCAAGTGAGTCAATATTATGTATTTTGCAAAACTTAGAGCAAATTTTATTATCTTCATCTTACAGATGAGAAAACAGACTAAAGGAAGGGGATTTGCCAACTCGCAATGCTAACATATGGTAGAACCAATATTTGACCCCAGATCTTTGCATTATAATTCCAGAGCTCTTTGCAATATAAGCTACTACATTAGTAAAATAAGGCAAGAATTATGAAGTATCTTGTTCTGATAGTATAATAGCAAATAAAATGTGATTGCTTGTAGTGCTATCTTGCTTGATTTATGTACATTTTAGAGATCTTGGTACTTTATGGGTATGTAATTTGTATGATTATAATATCTTACATGCATATTACCCTTGCTTTTAAATAACTTAATCATGATTTAGGCAGGACAGTTATTATTATGCCATTTTACAGACTGAGATAAAAGAACTTTAAATACCTTCCCTAAAGTCACAAAGCTAGTAGGTTCCAAATACTGGGGATAGAATCTAGGTTCTCTGACAGCTAGTCCACTTGCCATTGTGCCAAGCTATCTTTGCCCTTCATTTGATTCAACTTAGTGTTTGTGGAGATTTCTATAAATCATGAGGCATCAGGCCCTTAATCAGGCCTCTTACTATACCATAAAATCAGATTTGACTTAGAGTACCTGGCCTGTTGTAGGTACCTGTATATTTGACCTCTCCATTCATGGCCCAGAGTGCTTTACAGAAGTGGTACAATTCTTCACAACATCCTGAGGAGTATTTAGAAAGCTTTATTTTATAGCAGGGGAAATAGAGACTGCAATAAATTGCATGACTGAGTTGACATCAGATAAGCATGTCAGTTGTACCTAGGCTAGGCTCCTGGATCCTACTCTAATGCATTATCTGTAGGGCTGAAAAGACTGTCATGTCAATAGGCTGGCTCCTTCAGTGCTGGTGATTTATCTAGTGGCTCAGTACTCAAAATACTTTTCCTAAATAATAACATTTCTTCTTCTGATTATTTTTCTATTTACAAGAATTTAAGTGTTTTCTTACTTCAAATATCCTGATATATTAGAAAGTATATTCCCCAGGTGCTAATTGAATTTTTTTTTTAAAACCAAGAATGACCTGTAATGGATGATGTTTGTTGTGGTGCTTCAGTAGTTTTCAGTCATGTTTTGCTCTTTGTGACCCCATTTGGGGTTTTCTTGGCAGAGACTCTGGAGTGGAGGAAACCAAACAAAACAAGATTAAGTGGCTTGCCCAGGGTCACATGACTAGTGAGAGTTTGAGGCTGGATTTGAACTCAGGTCTTTATGACTCCTAGCCCAGTGCTCTGTCCTCTGTGCCACTTAGCTGCCTGGATGTTGTTTAATTGAATGCAAATATTATTTCCCACTTATAGAATAGGATTTTTTTATTTGTTTAGCTGATGCATTCCCTGTCATTTTTAGTTCATGTGATCGATTAACCAGTTGGTTTTGTATCCTATAGACTGAATTTAAAAGTACCTAATTCAAAAGCATTCTTGGTGATTTAAGAAGCCATCTTTGCTTGCTATGAAAGAAAATTATCCTTCCTAGGAAGGCTAATTTTTAAAGAAAATATCTAGTATAGGAGTATGGTACTTGTCATGATTTTCCAACCATTATTTAAGGTTTTATTGATAACTTTTATTTTTACATCACTCATTTCCTCCCTGCTAGTTACCTTCCATTGTAACAGAAAACAAAACAAAACAAACAAAAAACACAAAGGAGCATCCCGCCCCCCATCACAACTGCCACATCTGACAATATGTGTAATATTCCATACTACTAGCCTAATTCTTCTCTAACTGGTGTGGTTTTGCCATATCTGTACTTTGGTGTCAAAATTAGCTATTAGAATTTATCAGAATTTTATGAGATTTCTCTTATGTTTTTATCTGTGTTATTTCAAATGTGTGTATTGATCTCATGGTTCTTGTTATTTCATTCTCTGTCAGTCCATAGAGGTGTTCCATGCTCTTCTGACTTTCTATACTTTGTTACTAAACATAAATTTTGTTTTCAGTCTTCTCAACTTGTTTTGAAAGAAGCAACAAGAAGTCAACAAAGGAATATAAATATTTCACCTTAAATTTAGTAATTTCCTTGTTTTGTAGTGCTCCTTCACGTGTTTCTAGGCTGTATTCTGCCTGATACGAATAGTTCTAAAGTGTTTTGTTGACTCAGCAAAGTCTTAATAATAAACATATGTATTATTTGAGTGGCCCTCATGTAATAGTATATGCAAGCATATCCTGAAAAATGAGGGAAGGGGTTATTGATTGTACCTTATTTTAGATAGCAGCATATTGGTACTAATTGGTTTTCTTAAAACAGGTGAAATTTTCATATGGATTATAAAAATAAAGAATTTTTTTAAGCTAGCATATTTGACCGTAGCATAATATTTGATTTTGAATAGTTTTGCCTGACATAGCTCAGAAATTGCTATGAGCCATATTGGTCTGAAAATAGGAAACACATTTTCCTTCCAAACTTGTTTTTCTAAAACTTGATTATAACATCTTTTTGTTTCAGAGAAATGTCATTTTGGAATTTCAGTCTATATTCAGAGGTGCCGTATAGTCATACCAACGTGGTAGATTTGATGTGGTCACAGTTCTGCCAATAACTCCCTGTGTGAATTTCATAGTCACTTTAACCTTTTAGGTTCTATTTTCTCTTCTGTAAAATGAGGAGGCTCACATTAGATAACCTCAAAAGTCCCTTCAAAATGTAAAGTTCTCTGCTTCTATCTTTTGCCATCATTACTACTTCCACCACTCCAGAAACCCTACTTATGAAATTATTTCATTCACTCTAATCCTCTAACTTGCCAAAATAGTCTCCTGTATTCATTGATTTTCCCTGTTCTCTTGTCCTTTGAGCCTTGTCATGGTATAATCATATCATGCAAAATATCTTCAGTTATTTTAGTGCCTTTAACTAGATGACCTCCCTTCTCGTTTCCTGCTCTTCCATTTCAAGAATTCCAAAAATTCCATATACTTGAAGGAATATTTCTTTGCTAATATTAATTCCCTCTAAAATAAAATCTGTAACTCATTACTACATAACTACACTTAGCCTTTGTATTATACTTGTCATACAATTTATTTTGCCAATATATTTAATTAATTTATGTGCTCATATTTGTTCCTGCTATTGCTTTTTTTTTTCTATTGCTCGGTGGTGTAGAAAAATAACCCATTTATTTTGTACAATGCAAATGCTTCATAAAATAATAAATCATGTGATAGGATCAAAACTTTAAAGAAAGAAGGATCTTTACCAAGCATATAGTTCAACCTCCTGATTTTACTTATGAGGAAACTGCAGGTAAGAGTGGGCAATGGAAGTGTTGAAGGTCATCCAAATACAAAATGGCAGAACCAGGATTGAAACTCAGGTTTTCTGACTTTGAATCCAGTCACCGTACCCCCATACTACACTACCTTTCCATATGTGCCAAATAATTACTTACTAAAGTCTTTGTTGACAGTAAGTAAGGTGAAGAAAGCAATTTATAGCCATCTGTATTAGGTATCTCAAATGGTAAAATGGTCTTATTCTTCACAGGTCATTGCCCTAGTAATGGATATGTTTACAGATGTGGATATCTTCAAAGAAATAGTGGAGGCATCAACCAGAGGAATTTCTGTATATATTCTCCTTGATGATTCCAACTTTAGTCACTTTTTAAAAATGACAGAAAAGCAAGGATGTCAAGTTCAGAGACTCAGGGTAAGGAAATCAGTTTTAATAGTGTGTATGTTATATCAGTTCAGTAATGTCTATGCAATGTTAATACTTAATCGAAATACAAAACTGTATCTAAGAGTTGTGGGCTATTTAATCCCAACCATTCCCCATATTTATATTTTTTTTTGAGGGGAAGTAACTAGTTATATAAAAACCGAAGGTTTTGCATCTTCCCTTCAAGGTTGAAAATTCAATATATAACAGATTTATATGTCAGAACTTAGCACAATGCCTGGCATATGATAGGCACATGATAAATTCTTAATGATCAGTTGATAGGTTAAAGTCGTGTCTGTTCAACAACAAACTTATTAGTTGGTAGATCTAAAGGAAGACCCCTCTCCTGCTTGGTGGAGCTCCTGTGGAAGATTTATGGGAGGATATAGAGAAATGTCTACCTGCTAGGGGCAATTAGATGACTCAGTGGATAGAGTGCTGGGCCTGGAGTCAGGAAAACCTGAGTTCAAATCTAGTCTCAAACACTAGCTGTGTGATCTTGGACAAGTCACAGTTTGCTAGGAGTAATCTCCATGGCTCAGCAGACAGAGCACTGTGAGAGAGTCAGGAAGATTTGAGTTCAAATCTGTCCTCAGATGAGTTTTGGTCTGCATCTATGGAGGAATACCCACATCATTCATTGCCACATAATTTGTTGCCAGCACAGATCTAGCTATCTGTTGAAGTCGTGGGGGAAAAGCCTATAATATTCAGGTACTTATATGCATGTGAATGTATTTATATACACACATGTGATGTGTGTATATGTAGGTATATCTATGTGTGTGTATATATATATATATATATATATATATATATATATATATATATATGTACACACCCAATATAGTGGTTCTGGTATGTATTTTATAAAAGATGTAAAGTTCAACTTTCTGAGATAGCTTTTATTTTTCAATTGTCATTTAAATATTTTGGTATCAGAATTTTTAAATGAAATGAATGGTTTAGATTAAATGACTAAAGTTCCTTCCATCCATAAATCTAAGGTCCTATAAATTTTACATTTTTAAATATGACCTTTTTAACCAAAATTGCAACTTTTATATTTATATTTTTTAGAACATCAGAGTGAGAACAGTAAAAGGCCAAGATTATCTTTCAAAAACAGGAGCAAAATTCCATGGGAAAATGGAACAGAAATTCCTTTTAGTTGACTGCCAAAAAGTTATGTACGGCTCCTACAGGTAAGAGCAATGTATTTGAAGGCAGAAATAATTATCATTTGATTAAAATTATTTCTTCTTGTGGTCTACTCTTTCAGTGTTTCATAAGCAATGTCCAGTAAAAATAATAGGTTCACAAAGCAACTTATATAAATTAATTCATTTCAGGCTCAAAAACCCTATTGGAGAAGGAACGACAGTTATCATTATTCTCATTTTACTATTGAAGAAAAAGCAACTCATACTAATTAAGGCATCTAAGCGGCATAGTAGTTGGAATTAGGAAGAACTAAGTTGAAATCCGGCCTCAGAAATGTTACTACTTTTTGACCCTGGATAATTCACTCAACCTTTGTCTGCTTTTCCTCATCTGTCAGATAGCACCTACATCCCATGGTGTTTTTTTTGCAAGCCTTAAAGCACAATATTAAAGTTAGTTATTGTTTTTGTGAAGATAATGATGATGAGGAGGAGGAGGAAGAGGAAGAAGAGGAGACTTACCCTGGGTCTTTCATGACTTTATAGCTTTATCCAACATTCTGTGCTACCTGGACTTGAGTTTATGTCTTGACTTTCACACATACTAGTTGGGTGACCTTGAGCAAATCACTTAGCTTCTCAGTTCTTTATGAAGTTTTCTAAAATTATAAATTGTAGAGAAAGTACTAGCTTTCAATGGTAGGACTTTCTTCATTCAAGAGTTCTCTGTGCCAATGAAATCGCAAATTTTGTCCCAATCTCTAATATCATCCTAAGAAAAGTCTAAGTGAATAATTACACAGCGTGCCATCATATACACTGTAGAGAAAGATGGATGAGTTACAGCACCTTTTTCTCATTATTCCCACCATAATTCTTGTCCATAGCACATGTCATGGAGTCCGACAAGATCCAAAGAATCAGTTATGCCATCTTTTCAATTAAATGAACAATTTAACAATTTAGAAATATTGAAGGTATTCCTTTGTTCCTAGTCATTCTCTAGACCCCTTTTGTTCACGTGCTATTTGGCATTGCTATAAGCTCATTTTAAACTTTTCTTTCTTTCAGAAGCTATAATGCGGTAAGCCACGCACTCAGGATTTCTTAAAGGCTTTGCATGTATCCACATAGCAGAATTTATACACAATCTGGTATAGTAAAAGACCTGTGGAGTCAGAGGGCCAGCATTAAAATCTTGCCTCTCATGCTTATTCCATTGTGTGACAAGGGGCAAGTCATTTAAATGCCTTGGATTGTTGTTTCCTCAATAGATGAGGGAGTTGGACTAGATGGCCATTGAAGCCCCTCCAGGTCTAAATCTATGATGTGATTGCTTTCTTGGATTTTTTGGGCAGGGCAGTTGGGGTTAAATGACTTTCCCCAAGGTCACACAGCTAGTATATATGATAGCTTTCTTAACTAATACCTTCAGTTTGTTGACCCTACTCAATGTCATTAACTCCATTCTTTATTATGATAAAATCTCCTCTCATTTTCAGTTAAACACTATACTTTTTAATATTTTATTTTCATTCTAAACTTAACAAACTGGACATAAACACTCCATTACACACACAAAAAAAAATAAAGAGGATTGTATATGAGTCCATGAACGTGTTATGAACCTATACTTTCCAAGAACAATTCTCTTACCCTTACCCCATCTTTGTATGATTATGATACATCATTCCCTAATACTGGCTTGTCTTCTTTTCATTTTTCTACTCCTCATCCATGTTGCTGCTAATAAATTCATGCAACTCTGCTAACTTGGTTTTTTCTGCTTCGTAAGATTCTTATCACATACCTCTATCATTTGAAGCTTTAATGAGAATTAAGCCCCTACCTACTGCCACCTTCACTTATAGCTGATTACCTCTCAACATATTAAATTGAAAATATGGAGAACATGAGGCATGAATTCTCTCAATTATAACCCCTTGTTAAATCCTTATTACCATGTCTGTGCATTCCTTGAAACCTTCCTCATATCAAGTAAGCAAACTTCTCTTGAGCATCCAGCTTCTGGGCACAAGGCACTGTGCCTTTTCTCAAAAGTAAATACCTCCAAGTATCCTTTGCATCCCATTCCTTTCCATTTCTTGGAGGCCTATGCTTGTAAGTATGCTTAACTTTCCATACCCTAGTATCTTTAGCATAATAAGATTAAATAAAGTAACATGTGAAGTGCTTTAGAACCCTTCCAGTGCTATTTTAACTTGAGGTAGTATGACATGTTGGGTGGGGAACTGTACTTTGAGTCAGGAAGAAATACCTTCTCAGTCATTTACAGAAAATGTAGTCCTAGGCATGAAACTTACCAGCTACCTGCCTCAGTTTACTCATATATTAAATGAGGGCCAGGTGGATTTGAAAGCTTCTAAGTTCCCTTTCAGCTTTAAAATTTTGTGTTCCTTTTGGAGAATCTTTAATTTCCTTCTCCAGTGGCCATTTCTGCTTTCAAACCTATGCAGATCTTTAATGCTTCAAAGGAACTTTAAAATTTTAATTTTTTACTCTTTATTCTTTTTTGCACTTTACACCATCAAATCCATCTCCAGTAAGTTATCAAATCCTGTTTATTTCCATGGCATTTCTTGCTTCCATCCTCTTCTCTAGTTTTAGTAACCTGTTGTAATAGCCTAAATGCTCTCTCAGCCTTCCTTCTTATCCCTTTGCGATCCTTCCTGACTATTTCCTATGTCTCCATTCTTCTTCCATTTTACTTCCACCCATGTACTCTGTCCTCTAATCATATTGGCTTATTTGCTGCTCTTTGAATACAACTTCCAGTCTCCCTTCTCCATGACTTTACACCAACCATTTCCCAAGTCTGGAGGGCTCTCCTCCAACCATCACCAAAACACACACAACTTTCAAGTCTTAAAACCTTAGATGCCACCTAATGCAGTACCTCAATTTACAGATGGTAAAACTGAGGCACAGAGAGGGCTTGCTTTATTTATTTGTTTGTTTATTTATTTATTTTTGCCCACAGTCCCACAGGTAGGACATTTCAAAGCCAAGATTCAAATATGTTCTTATTCACTTTCCTCAGTATATACTGGTAACATCATCTGGATTGTAAGCTAAAAGAGACTATATCTCCTTTTTCTTTATCTATCTGCACAGTTCCCAGGATAGTGGTTAGCATGGAGTGAATAATCAGTAATTTTATTTTACATTTCACTGATTGCATGTATTATGCCATACTAGCTTTTTTAGACAAAAAAAAAATTGAAAAGCTTCCATGGTGTTTGAAGTGGTAACTCCATACAAAGGACTGGATGTTTTAAAATGATGTATTTTAATTAATATCTAATCTCATTTCTGGCCTAGAGTATACATGGCAGTTGTTATACCTTCTGCTTTCCTTTAGTGCCAAATAACTATTGTCCTTTATATTAATTTTTTATAGTTTATCTCACAGTGTAATTTATTCTAACTAGAGGTCACTTTGTAATCCGTAGATATTTTTAGATTAAACATTTGTATAATTTGTCTTTAAGTTAGCATTTGTAGCTGTTGCTCTCATGATCCCTTGTTGCTTTTTAAAGTATCCATCATAATAAATTATGGATACTTACTATGTCACAATGATAAGATTTTGGCAAAATGTTCAGACTCTGTGGACCTTGCCTTCAAAGAGTATTATCATGTCTTGTCTTTCTAACATCACAGACAGGGTGTTCTTTTTGAAAATAATGATCTGCCTCATATTTTGGTTAGCTAGATATAAACGTAGATACAGACATAGATATGGTATAGATGGAGATATGATGTACCTATAAGCATAGTTATATAAATACAGATATGGACATAGCAAAAGAAAGCTGTAGATATAGATATAAATGATGTAGATATATATGTCATACTTGATGCCGGCCTTTCAATGAGGCAAACCCTTGGTAAGTAGAAATGCAAGTTATACTGTAAACCTTCATATACTGTTCTGTTTTAATGTGACATATTTACCCCTAAACAATCAGAAGTAATCACAGTTGGCAATTAAGCCTACACTGAAGTTTTTGTAGCATTTAATAGAAGAATGCAAAAATCTTATTTATCAATCCCCTATTACTGTTTCATAGTTACTGAAAAGTATGCTATATTAATTACATTTTTAGTAAGTTTAATATGCCTATAGTTTATTTATAATTGTAATTAAATATAGTTTGTAGTAGATTGCTAACATTAATCAAAAATGCTCAAATGTGTAAAATATATAATTTCTAACTGATATCTTTTCGTAAAATATTTTCAGCTATATGTGGTCATTTGAAAAAGCACATCTCAGCATGGTACAGATTATAACAGGACACCTGGTTGAATCATTTGATGAAGAATTTAGGACTCTATATGCCAGATCCTCTATTCCTAGTCCATTTGCCCAGGAAGAATCAGTGAAGGCAAAAAATGGCAAGCCTCTCTGGGAAAATGGTACATACCAGCGCTCATTATCTTCTTTAGCTTCCTTTTCCAGCCAGAGAAATCTTTTTGCTAGGCAAGACAATCCTGGTTACTTTAAAAACAGAGGAATATATGCAGTCAATGAACATGACAGATCTAGCATATGGAATCATGGATACAAACCACACTTTTTACCAAATTTTAATGGTCCAAATAAAATCCGTCAGTATCAACCCAGTCAGATAAATGAGAATTGGAAGAGACATAGTTATGCTGGGGAACAGCCAGAAACCACTCCATATCTACTGCTCAACAGGGCCATGAATCGGGCCAACAATCCATCAACTAATTGGAAAATGCCGTCAGATAGCCTTAGTGTTGCATCATCTTCACGAGGTGGTTATATGAACCCCCGCCATATGCCTGCACAGAGTTTTGCAGACCGCCTGGCACAGAGGAAAACCACAAATCTTCCAGAAAGAAATTCAAATGTACGACGATCTTTTAATGGGACTGATAATCACATTCGCTTTCTGCAACAAAGGATGCCCACCCTTGAAAACACCACAAAATCTTTCCTACGGAATTGGCGAATTGAATGCTATTTAAATGATCACTCAGAAGGGATGCCTGATGCAAATGGCTCAACTCCTGGGGACAGGTTTGAAGGTTATGACGGACTTGAAAATATTAAAGCCAATGCCCTTTATACTCATTCTCGTCTTCGTTCATCAATTGTGTTTAAACCAACCTTACCAGAACAACAAGAAGTGAATAGTTGTACAACAGGATCCTCAAATTCAACAATTATTGGTTCTCAGGGAAGTGAATCATCTAAAGAGATATCCAACGGGCAACAGTCTTCAGACCAAAATTTACCAGAATTAACTACAAATACCCAGCCACCTCAGTTAAATGAATCAAAAAGGCATAGCTTGCAGGTTCTAGAAAACCACCATGAACCTGTTTTAAATCAAAACACACATGGCCCTCCTGAATCAAATAACTATTTATATACAACTTTAGGTGTGAACAAACAAATGGAAACTCTGAAAACTGAGCAAAATGAGAACCTACTAAAAAGGCGAAGTTTTCCATTCTTTGAAAACTCCAAGGCCAATCTGGACCATGGTGGGGGCAAACACTATGTGTATAGCACGCTAACTAGGAATAGAGTCAAGCAGCCAGAGAAACCCAAAGAGGATTTATTGAAGAGCTCTAAAAGCATGCACAATGTAACCCAAAATGCAGAGGGTGAAGGTGAAGATCCCAAAGGGGAATCTTCAAGCACTACCACCACCAAATCCATTTCTATTGCTGCTCTTCTGGAAGTAAACAAAGAGGAACTCCCAAAGGATATGTCTTCCAAGAAAGAAGTGAAGGGTTCCCCAAGTTTCTTGAAAAAAGGTTCCCAAAAGCTGAGGTCATTACTCAGCCTCACACCAGAAAAGAAAGAAACTCTGTCAAAAAATAAAGCTCCTGCTTTTTATAGAATGTGTAGTAGTTCTGACACATTAGTTTCAGAGGCAGAAGAAAACCAAAAGCCAAAAAAATCAGAGCCAAAAATAGATTCATCTCCAAGAAGGAAACGCTCTCCAGCTAATTCACAAGGCAGTATCCATAAGAGCAAGGAGAATATTGCTGTTGGATCCGCTCTGGTGAGCTCAGATGAAAACAGAACCAGCCCTTCTGCATACCCAGTTGAAAAAGATTTCTTGGAAAGTGCAGGAGATGCTTCTGCTCCAAGATTCAACACTGAGCAGATTCAATACCAAGATTTAAAAGAAGTGAAACCAAGGATAGTCTCTGAAAGAGCACCTCCTCCCTCTCCAAGGCCAAAGCCGAGTGAGCTGCTAAGATCTCATTCAACAGACAGGCGAGTGTATAGTCGCTTTGAACCGTTTTGTAAGATAGAAAGTTCTGTTCAACCCACAGGCCGCATGCCAAGCCCCAGCATGCACCGTCCTGAAATAAAGAACATCAGTGCTGGCAATAGCTTTGGTAGGACCAGTCCCATGCTCAACTACAATTCTGCTGTCTATCGCTCTTATCAGCCAAATGAAAATAAATTTCGAGGATTTATGCAAAAATTTGGAAATTTCATACACAAAAACAAATAGTTCTAATTTCAGCAATCTATGCAAAATTCTAAAGTTTCCATGGACACAAATACTTGAATAGATAAGACTATGGTCAGGTTCTGTAAAATGCAAATGGGTTTCTTTGGGGAAAATTTTGTAGCTAATGTACATGTTTACATGTATATCATTGTATAGTAAAGATCTACTTTTATGTAATAAATTCAGTCTTTAACACTGCAGCTGTAATTTGTCCAAAGGAGGTTTTGAAAACAATTTTAAAATTAATGTGAGTAAAAATGTTTATTTTTCTTTAGACTGAAGGTTTTAAAAAAATAATCTTTAGTAAGAGAAATAAATGGGAAGATAGTGAATACTTTTAAACCACTAATATAATTTTCTAAAGTGTTTCCTTTAAAAAGATAAAGTCATGGTGGCTCTTTAAAAGGTATCTTTCTAGGCTTTATGTACCCACAAAAACAGAAGGAAAAAGGAAAAGCAAATCCACAATACTGTAATGTCTTTTAAATTAGTTTTAAAGTCTTCTACAGGATAAACTAGAACATTTCATTAGCATGTTACTCATTTCCTGTGAAGAATAGCTAACTGGTTTGTCAGCCAAAGGACAGTGTCATTTGTATACACACCTCACTAGATATTTTCATGTTACCAGAGGAATTAGAAAAGTATTAGCCTCACACAGTACAAGGGTGCCACAGGATTTCATCTCAACAATACTATGAAAACTTTTGAGAACTAATTTCTGCTTCTGGATGAAAGTAAGTTATTGATTCAACCCTCCTACAGCCCTCCCCAGCTAAAGCCAACAGGAAACATTAGACAAGTTGCATTTTTCCCCACTCTTATCTAACCTAGCAACACCAAAGTTTCTTAAAAGTAAAATGTAGTATGACATTATTAGGAGAAAAATGATGATTCTAAACAATTTTCTCACAATATCTTTTGCTACTTTTAAAGCCGAGCTAAATACAGTAGAATTGTAGTATATGAGAAAGGATAGTAGGCGAACAATAAGCAGAAAGAGGACCATTCCTGTCCTGGCTGTGCCACTGATTATGTGACCTTGGGAAGGTCTATTAATCTTCCTCATGCTCTATTTTTTTCTCTGTAAATTGGACATAATAATACCTGTTGTAACCTTCCCTATAGCAGTTTGGCGAAGATAACAGTAAATAATAGATGTGAAAGCACTATTTAAAAATGCAGGCTATTTTAAAATTGGATTGATTCCATTTAGTTGTAAAGAATTCACTGCAGCAACAAATAAAATTAATTTGAGAAATATAAAATATTTTTGTCACCCCTGCAAGTTTATTATCATCATCTTGCAAATGAAGTATTAATAAGTACAGTGTGCTGGCAAGATCACTGGATTTAGAGCCAAAGGTCCTGAAATTGAATCGTGACTCTGCCGCCTGCTATCTGTGAAAACTTGAGCAAGATGCTTAATTCAAGATGTAAGTTTCTTCTTCTATAAAATGAGGGGTTGGACTAAATGGTCTCTGCTCCTTTCTAGCTCTAGATTTGTGATCATTAAGTTAATATAGAAAATATTTTGCTCAAAGAATAAAAAAAGTCTTTCAAATAGCTAATTCCCATCTTCAAAACTTTATATTCCAATGTTCTGCTATAACTATGAAATTAAAGCTAGTCAGTGCAGGGAAAATAAAAGGACTTGTTTGAAATGAAACAAATGAGTTATTTCTTTTCTGTGACTATTAGTCTGCTTGTCATTGTATATCAGCATTTTTAAAGTACTGACATGGAAACCAGATAGCTAATAATTAATATCACATCATTAATAAAAGTGAGAATTTGTGTCCACATATTAATGTCCCATAAACTATAATGCTTAACAGGTTCAATTTTAGTGTAAAACAGGGACAGAATCTAGGACCCTTGCTTTCTCCTATCAATCAATCAAAATGTATTAAGTTTCTACTCTGTGCCTGACACCCTGCTAAGCACCGAGGATAACAAAAAGAGGCAAAATATAGTCCTTGCCCTCAAAGAGCTTACACTCTAATGAAGGAAACAGTATACAAAAAATGTATACAAAGCAAGCTGTATATTAACATGTAAGAGAGTTGGGAGAAAGACTTCAAGTAAAAGATGGGGTTTTAGTTTGGACTTAAAGGAAGCCAGAGCGGTCAGTAGGTAGAATGGAGGAGGGAGAGTATGCCAGGCATGGAGGACAGCTTGAGAAAATGCCAGAGCTGAGATGGGTTCTTGTTTGTAGAACAGCCCCCCAAAAAATGGAACAGAGAAACTTAAAACACAAATATACACAAAGAGAGAAATGGGATTAAAAATTATACATACAAACATATAGCTATTAAAGTAAACATTACCAAGAAAGCAATTAAAATACCTCCAGCCCAAACTGTTAGTTGGAATAGATGTGCTTTATTTGATGTGACCATTTCATATTTGTAGCTCATATGCAGTTTATTTCATGGGTTTGTTTTCTGATTTGCTTGGATATTTGACTCTTCCTAATATTTAGTGCCTAATTGAGAATTCAAGCCCCCAAAAGAAAAAAAAAACACTTTAGGTGCCTTGGATATTTTAGTTTTTGTTAATACTGGGTCATGAATTCTCTCTCAGCTTATAAAAACCATGGACTAAGTATCACAGGTCTTCAGTGGGTGGTAAGGGAATAAACATTTACTAAGCATTTATTATGTGTCAGTCAATGTGATAAATATTGGCAATGTTATTTACCCCAGAGAGGGGTTGCAACTTGCCTAAGATTGTATCAGTAACAAATTAGTAGAGTTGTGATCTGAACCCAGATCTTCACCTAAGTCCATTTTTTACCATCAGTTATCATCATAGTCCTGGACCTTAGATGGGGAGAGGGAATTAGGACAATGGTATTTTAAAGCTGAAACTAAACGATGATTGGCTATTGGAAATGATTATCCCAGTTACCAGTACATTTTTATAGATCATTACACCTCTAAAATGAAAAACATAGACCCGGTATATGCAATTGTATTATTTTGCTTTCTTTGTATTTCTCAAAACAGGCAGATGTTAATTCATGCCTACATAACAAATGGCCAATGGGCCACTTGGGGTCTGACGTAGCTGCCCAAGGGTGGTATGTTGCACAGGCCTGCTTTGTGCAAATCCCTCAGCAAAACTGACTATGCAAAGTTCCCTTATTGCGTACTATAAAACGGTCACGGAGCCATTTTTGTCTTAATCAGAATGGTGGCATGTGGGATGTTCATTTGCCTTTTGTGTTCTTAATGCATTCTTCTATGACAGCTCAGGCCATTGCAAAATAAGATGGATTTTTTTTTTGCTTGTTTATTACTTTTCTCCTCTGTTGGTGGCTTACTTTCTGTTATTCCCTCTGCCAATTCATGTGTCAATGCCACAGTCAATATCTGACCAAAAGTCTTTAAATTCTTCATGACTCAGGGATTGTTGAATTCTAATGATAATAATCTACACTTCTATGGTGCTTCACAGTTCACAAAGGGTTTTCCTTACAATAGCCCCATCAAGTAATGTAACACTTATTATCCTCTTTTTTACAAATGGAAGAAAGTAAGGCCCAGAGAGCTTAAGCAAACTGTTCATACCCACATGGCCACTAAGTAGTGGAACTGAGATTTGATTATAAGCCTGATGACTTTTAAGTGCAGTGATCTTTTCTGTACCAGTACTGTCTTTCAAGAGTTGTTCCAATGCTCCTATAATTGCACTCAGACTATTTTATCTGGTTTACATCTGGCATTCATTTTTACATCACATACATTTTCAGATATCTTCTCCCTCCAAATATACACATAAACACAGACATACACAGAACCTTCCCTTGTAAGAGAAAAAATAAAGCTATCAAAGCAAAGGACATTTCTGGCAGTGTATTAACTATCCTGTACCCATATTCCCCCACCTCTCTTAAAAAAATATTGAAGATTATTAAGATTTTAATTCTCACTACCATATGGTAAAAAATATGGTCTTCGATGGTTGGATTATTCACAAGGTAATTTTTCCATTCTTTTCTTTTCCATATTGGTTATAGTAGAAGAGAAACTGATATTATTTAGAATCTTCATATTGCATAATTTCTTTTATTATACATGTTATATTTTAGAATACCCAGGAAAGGTGATGTGCAATCTGAAATTTGCAAATGATCTCACAGTACGTTAAAATGCCAAGTATACAAAACTGTTTAGCTCCTATTATAGGTAAGCTGATTAACTTTGGTTTTGAGCTGCCATAATTGAGGGTAGGTCAATGACTAAGTATCTGATTTGAAAGAACACATCATTTTGTTGATCAGGTGGGGTTTTTTTGTTGTGTTTCAACAGAAAAATGGATGTTTGGAGTTTGTTATACTCAACTATTACTGTGTTGCACAGTTATTCAGTTATACCTCAATTTTTTAGTTGTTTTTCTATATATTTTCCTCTCCTGAGAACAAAAACATAAAAATAAAATAGAATAATTGTTTATAATAAACCAAGAAAAATAATCTGTCATGTGAAAATAAAATGATTATCCATTCTGTTACAACTTCCATTTAAAAAAATCTTTGTTTTATACAGCTTGAATACTCAAAATATTTATAAATATTTTAAAAAATGTCTTAGTCTAAAAGATGAGTTAGTACAAAGACTCAACTTTTGTATACAATGGCCATGCAATGTTAGCAAAACAGACATTCTTCCAAATTCATTCTTGGAACACATAAATTGAATATTAAAGATTTTATTAAAAAATCATTCACTGTAAGTTTTTTTTGTCTTTATAACCTTTTCTATATTTGATCTTCCAATGTTGTCTTTGAACCATGCTTATGAAATTAGATGTTTTATAATTTAGACCCATTTAATCACACATATACACGTCTTTGAAATGCTTCTTTTAATAGAAATAGCATTTGCATAAAAAGACGAAAAACCTATCCCCAAGCCTTCCTCTTTAAGCAACTTTCACAACCCCTTAACCATTTTAGTATGTACTATGGTATTAGTAGTTGGCTTAAATGTTTTTTATTTAAGGACATTAAAATAATGATGAAATTTTCTTCTTAAAAAATCAGTTGTAAGCTAATAATTCAATTTTGGCATCAAATGGTCACTTGCCTACTTTTGAGATGTAACTCTCCAAAAAAAAATTGTGCTCTAAAAGTTTGTCAGTCATTTTGATCTAGATTTCCAGACTAACCTACCAAACTGAGTTAGACTATAAAGTACCTAAAATACTATACATGGATAATGAACTATGTAGCAATAGCATTGTAATGTAGCATTGTAATACCATTTACTTGTTTGAGGGGTTTTGCAAAGATTGTAGTTAGTTTAGTTTCCCTTTAGAGAAACATTTACTACTCAGAAAGTTTAAACAAGTAAGCAATTAATAGTTCAGACATTTAAAAGATTGGTAGCATATTGCCTTAGATACAAAGGATAAATGGGATATAATAGAATGAATCTTAAAGATTATCTAATCCAATTTATAGATGAAAAAACTAATGCTTAAAGTTATGCGATTTACCTAAGTTCACATAACAAGTTATAGCAGCAGAGTGAAGATTTGAACCTAGATCCCTTGACCCAAAGAAACAGTATTCTTTCAGCTATGTTGCCATGATTCTCAGTTAATGCCATCATTCTGACTGTTGGTGATAGTTAATAGAACCAGATTGAATGTCTTTGCATCCTTATTTCCAGGTTAGTTATTAAAGAAAACAGACAACAATATTATTAAAAGTCACTTATATTCATCTAAAATGTTGGTATTTGAAGATTTTAAAAATTAAATTAAAAATCAATTAAAATCAATTAAAGTACTGTATAAGAAAAACAAATGTTGGAAATCCTGGAAGGTATTAAGGGGTATTTTAAAGCATAGGTATCAAGGCTATGGCTTGAGGAGAGAAATCCAAATGAGATTAAAATGTAATTGGCAAATATTTAACAAAAAGTGCACTGTAACATATATAATGATAATTTTTTGGTTTTCTAAGTCAATATGCAGCCGTAGAGATCCATTTCTCTTTGAGTTTGACACTACTTTAAAGTAGTAAAGGACTTTGCAGAGAAAAAATTGTGATGGAAGAGTACAAATTACAACTGCCAAATCTCCAAAACCTCTCCTACAAAATGACCATAGAAAATATCAAACAGAATTCCAAGTAGGAAAATCAAGAAAAAGTCACAGTGAGTCCTTTTCTTTTTCCTCTCAGCAGCTTGGGAAGGCAGAAGGAAAGGTATGCTTGCCAAGAGCATGGCAACTAGTAGTGGCAGAGACAGGGAGTAGCAGTGGCTGTACTAGCAGCACCAACTCCCAGAAATGGTAAAATGACTAAGCAGCTAGTCAGAGATCTTATGGACACCTGTTAGCCACTGAGTGCAAGATTGCCATTTGTTAGTTCTGTTGCCTATAACACAGGTCTAAGTCACAGCCACATGGCAAAGAGGAACAGTTGTAGTTGCAAAGGAGCAGTGGCCTTTTCCAGTTAAGGACCTGAGCACAGATGAAGAGGGCAGTGAGCAGACCTTTCTCATCACATTAAAAATACCAAAAGCCTATAGGCTCTCAGATCAATCCATGAAAGAAGACAATAAACAGACGCTGAAGTCAGTCATCTCCACTAGATGCCAGCAGAGCTCTGCTCTGACATAAAATCCAAAGTCAAGAAGTAGACAGGAAAAATGAGCAAACAACAACAAAAAAAGAACCTGATCATAAAAATCTAATATGGTGACAAGGAAGCTCAAGACACAAACTAAGAAAACAATGACTTGAAACATCTACAAGCAAAAGCTTAAAAAATACAGAGATTGGATAGGGCCCAACAAGAATTCCCAGAACAGCTAAAGAAAGTTTTTTTTTTAATTTTTCTATCTTAAATGTTATTACAAAATGAGAAAAGAAAAAAAAAATCATAGCTACAAACACAGCAGACCATAAGAGAGTATTCAATATAAAACAATACATTTCCATTTCAAGAAAACCTATATAATAAATACTATGCGTTGTTTTCAAAACTGCCTGACTTTGCTTCCTTGTTGATATTTTTTGTTCTCTGTATGCACTTTTTACATCATTTTTTTTTCCCTCCCTCCACCCGTACCACCCTAAAAGAGGCTATAGTTAAGCAGGGATATACATCTATACATATATATACATATATGTGTATATGTATATATACACACATGTATGTATATATGTATTTACATATACATACACCGACACATATACATATATACATATACACTCATGCACATATATGTAAGACTGCACTATGCTTATTTCCTCTCATCATCTGTTTCTCTGAAGGTTCATAAGTCCAAGTCTTTCCATGTTTTTCTAAATCAACCAGCTCATTATGTCCTACGCTACAGCAACATTCCAACCCAAACCCATCCTATCTGAGAAGCTGTCTATGAAAATTTTTTTCCTGCATTCCTTCTATTCTCAGCTACATAGGTTTCGTTTCTACAAGAAAATTTTAATTTAAAATGATTTAACTTATTCTTTTTATACTTTAACAATGTTATCACCTTATAATAGAGTTTAAGTTTTGATACTGCTGAATCTACTTCCATTACATCTTTCCCCCCTGGTTTCTTTGAAGTTCCTGATCGTTTGTTCTTCTAAATGAATTTTATTATAATTACTTTTTCCTAAACAACACAGTAAATGTTTTTTTAGTAATTTAATTGTGATGACATTGAATAAATAGATTAGTTAGGTAAAATGGTCATTTTTAAAAAGAGAAAGTAAATTTTAAAAGAACAAAAAAATTAAATAAGAATAGTAGAGGAAAATGGGGAAAGGAATGAGAAGTGTGCAGGGAAATTACGAAAAAAAGAATTAGCACTTTGGCTAAAGATGCACGAAATACTGGAAAAAAATAGCTCCTTAAAATCGGAATTGGCCAAATGGTAAAAGGCGTACACAACTTCACTGAAGACTATAACTCCTTACAAATTAGAATTGGTCAAGTTGAAACTAATAAATCAATACAACATCAAAGTAAAAATGTCAAGAGCCAAAAACAGGAAAAAAAACTGACTTGGAAAGTAGAGAAGAGACAATTTAATAATTATTGGGCTACCTGAAAACCAAGATCAAAATAAGATTTCAGCCATCACATTTCAAGAAATTGTAATGAAAAACTGCCCACATCTTAGTGGTCAAAGTAGAAATTGAATGAATCCACTCTTCACCTCCTGAAAGAAATTCCCAAATGAAAACCCTGGAATATTATAGCCAATATCCAGAGCTACCAGCTCAAGGAAAAACTACAAGTAGCCACAAAGAAAGAATTCAATAACCATAGAACCTCAGTCAGGATTACACAGATATAGCACCTATCCTATAAAGGGGTGGTTGGCATAGAATATGATATTCTAAAAGGCAATGGAGCCAAGCTGAGTATAGTCCTTCAAGGGGGAAAAATGAACTTTTAAGAACATAGAGAAAAGCATACCTGATGAAAAGACCAGAGCCGAATAGAAAATTTGGTATTCAAACTCAAGATTGAAGAACAAATTAAAAAATAAACATAGGTGAGAAATCATAATAGTTTAACAAGATTAAACTGTTTAATTACTATATGGGAAGATGAAGCATGTAATCTCTAAGAATATTATCATTAGGGCAGTTAGAAGGAGTCTAATTAGAGGGTAAGAGTGTAAGTCAATTAAATCACGTTGATCTCAAAAAAAGAAAAGAAAGGTGTGAAAGAGTGATGCACTGAATGAGAGGAGAGGAATAAGGGGGAGATTATATAAAGGTTTTTGTGGTTTTTTGTTTGTTTTTACAAAAGAGAGGAAAATGGGGGGGGCAGTGAGCAATGCTTGAACTTTACTCTCAACTGGTTCAAGGAGGGAATAGCATATGTAAACAAACAGCTGGGTATAGAAATTCATCTTATCCAAAAAGGAAGGAAGATGATGGGAAAGGACTAAGAAAAAGACATAGTGATAAAAAGGAGGGTAGGTTATGGGAGGCAGTGGTCTGAAGCAAAACAGAATTATGTGGAGGGGCAAGGGTAAAAGAAAGGTAAATAGAAGAGAATAGAAGGGAGATAAACACACTGGAATCAGAATTGTGAATGTGAATTGGATGACCTTGCCCATAAAACCAAGAGGAAATCAGAATGGATTAGAAATCAGAATCCAACAATATGCTGTTTATAAGAGATATACACTTAAAACCAAAGGAGAGAGAGGGGGGGGGAGGGAGGGAGAGGGAGAGAGAGAGAAAGAAAATAATGGGTTGAAGTAAAATCTATTGCATTTTTTGTGTTCATTCGTTTCAATAGTGTCTCTTCATGATCCCATTTGGAGATTTTTTAGTAAAGATAGTAGAGCGGTTTACTATTTCCTTCTCCAACTCATTTATTACAGATGAGGAAACTAAAGTAAGCAAGGTTAAGTGACTTGCCCAGGGAAATACAGCAAGTAAATGTCTGAGGACAGAGTTGGACACAGGTCCTGCTCAATACACTATCTACTTTGCCACCTAGCTGCCCTTATTGTGCTTTAGCTGAGTAAAAAAGGTAGGAGTAGCACATATGATGTCAGAGAAAGGAAAAGGAATAACAGATGTAATTAAAAATATTCAAGGAAACTACATTTTGCTAAAAGGTACTATAGACAATGAATTAATATCAGTACTGATCACCTATATGCTAAGTGGCATAGCATCTAACTTTATAAGGAAAAGTCAAATTAATACAGGAGGAAATATGAAGTAAAATTATAGTGCTGGAGGATGCTAATTTATCCCTCTCAAGACTAGATTAATGTAACCACAAAATAAACAAGAAAGAAGTAAAATAGATAAATATAATTTTTAAAAAGTTAAATATGATAAACCTCTGGCAAATGATGAATGGTAAATGAAAGGACTGCATATTTTCACCTGTGCATGGCATCTTCACAAAAATTGATCATTTATTAGGGCATATAAACTTCATAAACATATGCAGAAATATTAAATATACCCCTTTCAGATTATAATGCAATAAAAATTACATTCTATAATGGACCTTTGAAGTATAGGTTAAAAATTTATTTGAATCTAAATAATCTAATTCTAAAGAATTGATCAAAGAACAAATCAGAAAAAAACAATGAATATTTCATTAAAGATAATGACAAATATAAGACAACATACAAAATTTGTGAGATGTAGGTAAACAATATTGGGGAAATTTTTATCTAAATGCTTATATCACTGAAAGAGAGAAATGAATTATTCACGAAAATAAAAAAAAATTAAAAATCACCAATTAAACACCAAAATAGAAATCCTAAAAATCAAAGGATAGATTAATAAAATTGAAAACAAAAAATCCAGTGATGTAATAAATAAAATTAGGAGTTAATTTTATGAAAAATCAATAAATTACATAAACCATTGTCTATTTTTAATTTTTATCCACTTCCCGTATTTGTATAATATATTCATAGAAGGTTTTTTTTGTGGTGGCAAAGATTGGAAATTGAGGGGATGCTCATCAACTGAGAAATGGCTAAATAAATTGTGGTGTGTGATTGTTATAGAATATCATTGGGCTATAAGAAAGGATAAGCAGAATGGTTTCAAAAATAAACCAGAAAGACATATATTAACTGATACAGAATGAAGTGAGGAGAACCAGGAAAACATTATATACAGTAACAACAACATAGTAAGAATCAGGCTGGGGGTGGGGGTGGGGGTGCAGAGCCAAGATGGTGGTGTAAAAGCAGGGACCTTCTTGAGTTCTCCATCAAACTCCCCTAAATACCTGTAAACATGACTCTAAACAAATTCTAGAGCTACAGAACCCACAAAATGACAGAGCGAAGCAAATCTCCAGCCCAAGACAACCTGGAAATCTGACAGGAAGGGTCTGTTGCACCTGGGAACAGAGCACAGTCTAGCATAGGCCACACCAACACAGATGGGAATGGAGCAGGCCTCAGGGGATTAAATCACTGGCAGCAGTGGCAGTTTCCAGACTTCTCTACCCCCAAACACCAAAAATAAAGTAGAACGTCAGTGGGAAAATTCTGTCAGACTTGGGTGGGAGAAGAGACCTGTCCAGCCCCAGCCCTGGGGTGGGGGAGGTGGTGGTGGCAGCGGTGGTGGGCAGCAGCAGCAGTGGCAGTGGCAGCAGATGGTGAGGGGATCAAGCAGCTGATGAGAAGGGAATTGCAGGGATCTCTTTGCTGGTTCTGAGTCAGGGTTTTCTTGCCTTGCCCTGCTTGAATCAGGGTCACAGTCCTGGATGGCAGTCCTGGGGTGAGGAGGAGCACTCACTGGTTTGCCAGAGCTTGTGGCAGCTATGGAAAGGGAATCCTCCTCACAGTTCCAAGGCAAAAAAAGGGTGCTTGTGATCACTTACAGATCACAGCACAGGCCAGGGGAGGAATAAACACTTCCCCTTTGATGATACCACCTTATAAGAACTGAAAATCTACAGGTGCCTATGAGTAGCTCTGAAAACAGCTATGCAAAACCCCTGAAACTTGGGACAGAACACTCTGCACTCTGGAAGCAGAGTCCTACCTTAACAAAGAGCTCAAAAGTCAAGTAGTTGTCTGGGAAAATTGAGCAAACCACGTAAAAATCAGACTACAGAATCTTACTTTGGTGACAAAGAAGACCAAAACATAAAACCAGAACACAACAAAGTCAAAGCTCCTATATCCAAAGCCTCCAAGAAAAATATGAATTGGTCACAGGCCATGGAAGAGCTCAAAAAAGAGTCTAAATTGGGAAGAAAAATGGGATTGATGCAAGAAAATCATGAAAAACGAGTTAACAGTTTGCTAAAGGAGACCTAAAAAAATGCTGAAGAAAATAACACCTTAAAAATAGACTAGGCAGGGCAAAGCCAAGACAGCAGAGTAGAAGCAGGGACCTGATTGAGCTCTCACTCCAAACCACTCAAACTACCTGTAAAAATGACTCTAAACAAATTCTAGAGCAGCAGAAGCCACAGAATGACAGAGTTAAGCAGATTTCCAGCCCAAGACAATCTGGAAGGCTGACAGGAAGGGTCTATCAAACCATGCTCAGAGTGGAGTGCAGCCCAGTGGCGGGGCCACACCAGCACAGATGGGACTGGAACAGGCCTCAGGGCACTGAATTACTGGCAGCTATGGTGCTTTCTAGACTTCTCAACCCAGAAATGCCAAAGACCTCTTCAAGATCAGTGGGAAAGCTCTCTCAACTGGGTGGGAGAGAAGCGTGGTCCAGCCGCAGCCCCAGCTCCCCAGGACCAGGGTGGTAGCCACTGCCACCGTGCTGGCTGCTTCTGGAGCTCTTGGCATACAGACTGTGGGAAAACCAAGTGGCTGATCTGGGTCGCAGCCCTGGGTGGCTATCCTGGGGCGAGGAGGAGCACTAATGTGGCAGAGATGGTGGCAGCTGTGGAGAGGGAACCCTACTCATAGTTCCAGGGCAGAAAAGAGTGCTTGTAGTTGCTCATGGATCAGAGCACAGGCCAGGAGAGGAGTAAACACCTCTTCTGATCATACCGCTTTGGTGGGACTGAGAATTTACAGGTCACTGAAGATATCTCTGAAAACAGCTGCACAAAACCCCTGAAACTCGGGGCAGTATAATCTCCACTTAATAAAGAACTCAAAAGTCAAATTATTGTCTGGGAAAATGAGCAAACAGCGGGAAAAGAATAAGACGGTAGAAGGTTACTTTCTTGGTGAAAAGATTTTTCTTACACACTGACAAGGAAGATCAAGGCATGCAGCCAGAGGAAGACAACAAGGTCAAGGCTCCTACGTCCAAAGACTCCAAGAAAAATATGAAATGGTCTCAGACCATGGAAGTGCTCAAAAAGGATTTTGAAAATCAAGTAAGAGAAGTGGAGGGAAAATTGGGAAGAGAAATCAGTGATGTAAGAAAATCATGCATTCCCCCGCTAAAGAGAATTTTTGAACTCTGAATGCAGATTGAAGCATATTTTTTCTCTTTTCCTTCTTTTTCTTGTTTTCCTTTTTATCTGTTTTCTTTTGTAACATGCCTAAAATGAAAATATGTTTTGCATGACTTCACATATATTGTCAATATTGAATTGCTTGCCTTTTCAAGAAGCAGGGAGGGGCTATGGGGAGAGAATTTGAACAGATGTATAATGAAGTGGCAGAACCAAGAGAATATTGTACACAGTAACGGCAATACTGTATGATGAACAATTCTGAATGCCTTAGCTACTCTCAGCAATACAATGATCCAAGACAATCCCAAAGGAATCATGATAAAAAATGATATCTGCCTCCAGAGAAAGAACTTTTCACTTTCTTTCTTTTATTCATTCCTTCCTTCCTTCCTCCCTCCCTCTCTTTTTTCTTTCTTTTGTTCTCTCTCTTTCTTTCTTTCTTTCTTTCTTTCTTTCTTTCTTTCTTTCTTTCTTTCTTTCTTTCTTCCTTCCTTCCTTCCTTCCTTCCTTCCTTTCGTTCTTTCTTTCTTTCTTTCTTTCTTTCTTTCTTTCTTTCTTTCTTTCTTTCTCATTT
>CM053627.1:181803106-181823650 GCA_028646595.1 Phalanger gymnotis | reverse complement strand
CTCAGATTCAAACTCAACCTCTAGATTCCTTTTTTTTTTTTTTTTTGGTGAAAAAGAAGATAAAAATATACAGCCAGAAGAAGTCAACAAAGTCAAAGAGCCTACATCAAAAGCCTCCAAGGACAACATAAATTGGTCTCAGGCCATGGAAGAGCTCAAAAAGGATTTGGAAAAGCAAGCAAGAGAAGTAGAGGGAAAATGGAAAGAGAAATAAGAGTGATGCAAGAAAGCCATGAAAAACAAGTCAATGACTTGCTTAAGGAGACCCAAAAAATACTGAAGAAAATAACATCTTAAAGAATAAAGTAATGCAAATGTCAAAAGAGCTCCAAAAAGCCAATGAGGAGAAGAACACCTTGAAAGGCAGAATTAGTCAAATGAAAAAAGGAGGTCCAAAAGACCACTGAAGAAAATACTACTTTAAAAATTATATTGGAGCAAGTGGAAGCTAGTGACTTAATGAAACACAGCTCAACTTAACATGAAGTTCAAAATCGAGAAATAGGGTGGGAAAATGAACAAAAAATTAAAAAGAACCTGACCAAAGAAAGCTACTATCATTTTAGGGAGGATTAAGACACAAAAGCAGAAAAAGGACAATGAATAAAAACAGCTACAAGCAAAGATTCAAAATTTAAAAAAAAAATGCAACTTGAACAAAAGTCCACAAGAATTCTTTGAAGAGATGGAAAATTATTTTCAAAATCACATAATAGTTGTAGAGGAAAATGTATGTAAAGAAATGATAGCAAAGAAAGAAAGTTATGAAAAGACAATTAACAGCTTGTTTCTCTTTTGGCACAAAAATATTGAAGAAAATACCTTAAAATCAGACTTGGCCAACAAATGAAAAAGAGGTAGAAAATTTTACTGATAGAAATCACCCTTTAAACATTACAATTGGACAAACTAACATCCATAAGACTTCAAGAAGCAATGAAACAAAGTCAAAAGAATGAAAAATAAAAAAATAATATGTTCAGTATCTTATTGGAAAAAAAAAACCAACTGATTTGGAAAATTGACTGAAGAAAGTTAATTTAAGAATTACTGGACTACCCAAAAACTGTGATCAAAGAAAAGAGCCTATTATATTTTAAGAAATTTTAAAGGAAAACTTCCCCAATATTCTAGAACCAGAGGGTAAAATAGAAATTGAAAGATTTCACCAATCACCACCTCAAAGAAATCCCCAAATGAAAACTCCTAGGAATATTATCACCAAATTCAAGTCAAAGAGAGAATATTTTAAATAGCTGGAAAGAAGTTATTCAAATACCAAAAGCCACAGTCAGGATCACACAAGATGTAGCAACTCCACTTTAAAGGAACAGAAGGCTTGAAATATGATGTTCTGAAAGGCAGTAAGGTTGAGATTACAATTAAGAACAACCTACATGCCATAACTGAGCATTATCCTTCAAGGGGAAAAATGTATATTTAATGGAATAGAGGCCTTTAAAAGCATTTCTGATGAAATTACCAGAGTTGAATAGAAAATCTGTCTTTCAAATATAACACCCAAGAAAAGCATTAAAAGGTAAAACATGAAAAAGAAATCATAAGGGAAAATAAATGTTAAACATAAAATACTTAAAATATGACTTGAATATATTTTAATACCTAAATGAGGGAGACCAAAAAGCAAAAAGAGAAAACTACAAATAAATTTCCTTAATGCATATCTATGTAAAATGTTTAAATAAAATACTAGCAATGAGATTACAACAATATATCACAGAGATCATACACTATATACACTAAGTTATTTATTTGAGCAATGCAGAGGGTTTTTTTTTTCAAAATTAGGAAAACTATCAGAATAAGTGACATCAATAATAAACAAAAAAATCATGAGTATATCAATAGATGCAGAAAAGGCTTTTGAACAAATACAACACCCATTTCTATTAAAAAAAACTAGAAAGCATAAGAATAAAATTAGCCTTTCTTCAAATGATAAGTAGTATCTATATAAAACCAAGAACAAGCCTTGTTTGTCATAGAGAGACACTAGAAACCTTTCCAGGAATATCAAGAATGAAGCAAAGATGTCCGTTATCACAACTGTTACTCAATATTATACTAGAAATGCTAGGTATAACAATAAGACAAGAAAAAGAAATCGGTGAAAAAGGCAATAAGGAAACAAAACTATCACTCTGCAGGTGATATGATGGTATACTTTGAAAATCCTAGAGAATCAACCAAAAAAAAACTAGTTGGAGTAATTAACAACTTTAGCAAAGTTGTGGGATATAAAATAAACCCACATAAATCACTAGCATTTCTCTATACTATCAATCAAACCCAGTCAAAGAGAGAGAAAGAAATTCCATTTGAAATCACTATAGACAGTATAAAATACTTGGTAGTCAACTTGTCAAGACAAATCTAGAGACTATATGAACACAATTAAAAACACTTTTCACAAAAAGACAGATGTAATTAGTTGGAGAGAGAGTCATTCCTTATGAATAGATTGAGGCAATACAATAAAAATGACAATTTTTGCCAAAGAATTATTTTTATAGAGCTACAAAAAATCACAAAATGCATGTGGAATAATGAAATGCTGGAATAACGAGGTGGCACAGTGAACAAAGAACCAGCCCTGGAGTCAGCAGCACCTGATTTCAAATATGCCTTCAGACGGTTACTAGCTGTATGACCCTGGACAAGTCACTTAACCCCAATTGCCTCCAAGAGAAAAAAAAAGATTAAGAATATCAAGGGAATCAATGGAGTGGGGGGAGGGGGAGATGTGAAGAAAGCAGCCCTAGCATCACCAGATTTCAAACTACATTACCAAGTGGCAATTGTGAAAACAATCTGTATTGGCTAAGAAATAGTGATTGATCAGTGGAATAGATTAGGTACATAATACACAGTAGTAAGTGACCATAGTAATCCAGTGTTTGGTAGATCCAAAGATCCAAGTTCATGGGGAAAAAGACCTCACCATTTTACAAAAATTGCTGGGAAAACCTGAAAGTAGTTTGGCAGAAACTAGATATAGAGCAGCTTTATATCATATATGAAGATCATGTCAAAATGGATAAATGATTTAGATATAAAGGGTGATATAAGAAAATATGGGGAGAATTTTAAAATATACCTGTTAGAGCTATGGAAAATAGAAAATTTTATGACCAAACAAGAGATGGACAGAATCATAGAAAGCAAAATAAATAATTTTAAGTGTTTTTTCCACAAACAAAACTAATATAGCCAACATAAGAATAAAAGCAGGAAATTGAGGGAAAATTTACAGTGTTTTTGTTCTGACAAAGATCTCATTTCCCAAATGTAGAGAGAATTGAGCTAAATTTATAAAAAAAAAACATAAGTCATTTTCCAATTGCTAAAGAGTCAAAGGATATGAACAGGTGGTCAGCTTTGAGAAAAAGAAAGCAAAGTTATCAAAAGCACATAAAAAAAGATTCTCCAAATAACTATTTATTAGAGAAATTCAAAATAAAACAACTCTGAGGTACCCTGTCACATTTATCAGATTGACTTAAGTGACAGGAAAGGAAAATGAAAAGGTTTAAAGGTAATGTGGAAAATTTGGACACTACTGCACTGTTGGTGAAGTAATGCATTAGCCCAACTATTCTGGTGAACAATTTGGAACTATATTCAAATGGATATAAAACTATTCCCATCTTTTGACCTGACAGTACAGCTACTAGATCTGTATTCCAATAATACCAAAGAACAGGTAAAAGGATTTATTTGTACAAAATATTTATAATAGTAATTTTTGTGGTAGCAAATAATTGGAAATTGAGGAGAATCAACTGGGGAATGGCTGAACAAGGTTTGGTATATAATTGTGATGGAATATTATTATTGTAGTATAAGAAATTATGAGCTGGATTTTTTCAGAAAAAACCACATACATTCTAGGAAGAATTATATAAGAAAAAATGCAAAATGAGGTGAGCAGAACCAGAAGAGCATTATACACAGTAACAGCAATATTTCAAGGATGCTCAGCTGTGAAATACTTAGCTATTCTAGGCAATACAATGATCCATGGACCAAAGGACCCATGATTAAAAATGTTCTCCACCTCTAAAGAAAGAACTGTTGAACTCAATACAGATTGAAGCATACTTTTTTACTTTATTTTTCTGGGGATTTTTTGTCTGTTTTCCTTTACAATATGGCCAATGTGGAAATATGTGCTGCTTGACTTCACATGTATAATCAATATCAAGGTGCTTGCTTTCTTGGGGTGGCAGGTGGGAACTGATTTTGGAACTGAAATTTAAAAAAAAAAGCATAAAAGAAATGTACATGCAATTGGAAAATATTTAATGAAATAAAATATATTAAGAAGGGAACAAAAGGAATTCACAACTTGAAACAAGATGTACAAAACCTTGCCAATGGAAAAAAAGAAACTCTGAAAATTATAAGGGACCATGTTTAAGCTAATAAATCTGTTAAGCAATAAAAATATTAAAAGAAAGTCAAAAGACTGAAAAAATAGAAGAAAAAGTAAATATCTCATCCAGACCTCTAGGTGACACAGTGGCTAGAATGCTGCGTCAGGAGTCAGTAATCTGGCTTCAGATACTAGCTGTGTGACTTTGAGCAAGTCACTTGACCTTGTTTACCTCAGTTTCTTCATCCATAAAATGAATTGGAGAAGGAAATGGTAAACCGCTCCAGTAGCTTTGCCAAGAAAGCCTCAAATAGTATTGTGAACAGTTAAATATGATTGAAAAAACTGAACAATACCAACAGAATATCTTATAGCTTGAAATAACTGATCTAGAAAACAAATTGAGGGGGGGAAATTAAGAATCATTGTACTATCTGAATGCTGTGATAAAAAAAAAAAAGAAAACCTGGATATCATATTTTAAGACATCTTAAAAGAAAATGCTTCCAATATCTTAGAACCAGAGGGCAAAGTGGAAATAGAAACAACCTACCAGTCATCTCTTGCAAGATACCCAAAAGAAAATTTCCATGAACATCATAGTCAAAATTGAGAGTTTCCAGGTCATAGGATAAATGAAAGCAGCCAGAAGGAAAAAAAAAATAAGTAACAAGGATCCCCAGACAAGATCACCCATAGTTTAATAGCCATCAACACAAAAGAGAGGGGAATTTGGAATATGACACTACAGAAATTAAAATTAAAGGATATGAATTTACATCCAACAATTACATACAAAACAAACTTGGTGTAATGCTAGAGTGGGTAAAGATAGATTTTTGATGAAGTAGATTTCTAAACATTTCTGATAAAATGACCAGAGCTGTAGCAAAATTTTGAAGTTCAATTATAAGAGTGAAAAGAAAGGTAAACATGAATGAACACTGATAAAGGACTAAACAAAAGATAAAACAGACTAATATAAGGACATGATATGTTTGTTTCCTTTGAACCCTATTATAATCAGCAGAGTTCACAGGTAGAATCCTATTAAATAAGTCATGAGAGCAGTTCTGTTATATCTTTATTTTCTTAAGAAAGGAATGGAAAGGATGGGGAAGAAAAATACAGTAGGTGGGAGAGAAGAAGGATAAAGAAAGTTAAGGAACTTATATAATCAAGGTGCTGTGTTGGTAAGCAAAATGGGCTCCTTAGCACTTAGTTCAACAGGTGCCCTTGAGGAGTTTGGCTTTTGTTTGATTTGAGTGATTCAGCTATTTCATTGAATCTTGCTAAGTGCTAAGCCCCAGGCCCAAAGCCCTATTAGGTGTAAAACCTATGTGGGTGTGGATTGATGAATGAGGTGGGGCCCAAGGTGGGGCTGGCTAAGGGGAGATGTTATCTCCAGAGCCATGCCCTGTTGGGTGTTGACCTAGTCTATGTGGATGTGAGCATCCCAGGGTCCTAGGGGGAGGAGCCAACTCGGGAACCAATGGGCTCTGGTCATTCAGGCGGTGCTTGATGATGCCAGGGGCTCTGCTGGGAGGAGGGCGTCTCAGCACGTCGTCGCCACCCCTGCATCACGAAGAGGAGCACAGTCTTGGAACAAAGTGAGGGCAAAAACTTCCCCCACTGGTGCCTCGGCCTCTAGTAGCCTTTCATCGACCTGGGACCGAAGGAGGAGGCGAGGAGGTGCCCCGAAGGCGAGCTCCTGGTGCTCGATTGCTGGGTGGGGGGTGGACGCTGACAGGAGAGACGAGCCAAGAGACAGATACAGCCCAAGCTGAAGATAAAGCCCAAGCTGAAGTAGAAGGTGGAAGCAGAGCCGGCCTGGAAGCAGGGCTGACTCGTGTGTGGACTGAGGAGTGCTGTGCAAGGACTTGAGGTCAGTGGGTAATCTTCTTACTGGAGAGGGGAAGCATGAATATGATTTGGTTTAATACCATCATGTTTTTCTGTGGCCTCCTGGTTACTCTTGTGAGGAGGACTTATTGGGCCTGGAAGCTTTTGATCAAAATATCAAAATGAGGAGTCTGGTTCATGGGTCTGTTACTTTGGAGCCTGAATAAATGCTTTAATTCTTCTGCCTTCTACTTAGAGAATTCCTTATATCCTGTGGTTCTGAACCATTCAGACATATATATGATTCTCTTTGAAATCATTAATTCTGCCTTCTTAATACAGATGTGCAAATAGACAGCTCTATAATGATGAGGGGGTAAAGGGGAGCAGCTGATACTCAAAACTCATTTTCATCTAAAGTGGTCAAAAAAAGGAAGAAAAAAGACATACACAGAGAGAATTGGGTACAGAAATATATTTCACTTTACAGAGAAAGGAGAGAAGGGAGGAGGATAAATTAGGGGGAAGGTAGATGAAGGAAGGAATTAGTACTAAACCAAACAAAGTTTATGGATATATAAAAAAGCTATAACTCATTTTGAAGTGGCAAGAGATGGAAAACTGAGGGGGGTATCCACAGATTGGAAATGGATGAATAAGTTATGGTATATAAATTTGATGGAATATGATTGTGTTGAATTCTTTTCAACATAATGAACAACCATGATTTCGGAGAACTAATGAAGAAAAATGATACCTACCTCCTTCCTGATAGAGACATGAAGAATGCAGAATACAGCATGAGACAAACATTTTTTGTGACATACCTAATATAGAAATTTGTTTTGATCACCCATGCTTGTTCTTAATGAGTTTTGTTTTTCTTTTACTCTCATTCAAGGTTAAGGAGTTCGTATGAGAGGATGAGAAGGCATATCTTGACTGATTAAATCAAACTATTTTTTTTAAAAGGAAGCAAAGGACATCTATAGAGGAAACCAATCACAATGAAATTCATATAGACAAGGCAGTTTGAGCTCACCATTTAGATGTGTTTTGTGAACATCACCACCACTCCCACTATTGAAATGGGTGGCCAATCATATGGTAACATTCCCAAACAGTCCAAGTCTCTGGATCATTCAATGCATACAGATATCTTGTATAGATATAAACTATTACAACATCAACAGTTGGAGCAACAGCCTTAGCACATAATAATAATGAAAACAACAATAATGGCTACCATTTGTATAGAACCCTAAGATGCTCATGCAAAACCAACCTCCACACTCCCAGCTCTGTCAGGGAAGGCAGCAGATGTGGTGTGACATGGTCTTGATTCAGGATAAACTGGTTTCTCATCTTTCCATTATCACTTATTAGTTGTGCAAATCTGGCCACATCATATTAACCTCCATTTCCTCACCTTTAAAATGGGCATAATAGTAGCATTTATCTCACAATATTGTAAGGAATATATGAGATAATGTTAATAAAGCACTTGTAGACTTAAAGCACTATATAACTAAGAACTATAATATTACTCCCCTTTCTCCTCCTCTTTCTCATACCAGGAACTAAGGAGAGTTGATGAAGGCCAGGTTCAGAGTTTCTAGACAGTTGACCCCAAGACCTAAAGAGGATACATTTTATGACTGTCTGAATTTGAGCAGAGAGGGGACAAACAGTTATAGTTTTCACTAGGTAGGATGGCACTTAGAAAGATTCCTATATTGCAAATGAAAAGTTCTGAGTCCAGATCCTACATTTTATGATTTAACACCTCTGTGTCTATCAGTACTTTACTTAATCTCCTTGGTTCTCATTTTTCTCATCTATAAAATGAGAGAATTGAACAATATAAACTCTGATCCCCTCTCACCTCTAGACACAGAATTCTATGATCCCTAACTTATGACTAAAATGTGGTAATGGATAGTTATTCAAAAACAGATAAGATAGATATGGTAGAGGCTTGATAGTTACCTACTCAAGAGAGAGCCAAAACTATCCATTTTGGCACCTGAAGTAGCTGGGGAGAAATCCTTGGAAGTTTTGAAGTTACTGACAGGAAAGCTGCCACAAGTGAAAATGAAAGTAGGGTAGGGCTAGGAGAGTGAGAAATTGAGCTTAGGTGTGGCTAGGGAAAGGAAACACTCTAGTAATTTACTATGTTAAATAATTATTCTTACTAATTGGGTGATAACCTCAGTCATTTTATGCTACTAAAGTCATTCAAATTCTGTTGCATAAATATTGATGTTTGGGAGGAAATACTTGTTACCTTGCCTTGTCAGAAAATATAAACTTTGGTAGAAGTATATAATCTTAAAAAGAGAAGAATAGCAGAAAGCATCGGCTTGAAGATAAGATGACATAATTAATTTGAAGTAAACTGGAGTTAGGATTTTGTTGAAGGTGAGAGTGTGAGGGTGTGTCATTTATGTATATATCTACTTATAATTTCTCTGCTAAAAGCAGAACAACCACAAAATAGTTGACCAATTTTGCTCATGATTTCATCTTTTAGAAGACAAAGAGAAAAATGAGGAAAAGTGATATTCTAGACTTACCTTTACTACCAAGGGAGAATGCATCAGCAAAAATTGAAATAAGTACCTTGAGCCGTGTAACTGGTGCCATTTTTTGTAGGAAATTGTTAAGAAATCATGGACAATATTGAAATGGTCACATTTTAAATTTAATTCAATTGTAAAGTCTTCAGCAATCCCCTACCACATACAAGGAACTGTGCTAAATTCTAGGAGTACAAAGGCAAATGTCAATATTGTCATTCTCCAAGAAGTTTTCACTGTTATAAGAGAGATAAGATTTGCTCAGAAATAAGTATGGCACAAAGCAGAAAATGATAAGGTTGATGGAGTGGTCTAGACAAGGTGTGATAAGAAATATCATCTTGGAGAAATCAGTTCAGCTGAGAGCATTGTGAGTTACCACCTGAGTCATATACTCTGAAGAAAGAGAAATTTTGAGGGAGTATATTACAGGCATAGCAGCTGGCCTCATAAAGGCACAATGTTGGGAGAAAGTAGGACAAAATCAGGGAAAGACTAGTATTCCAATTTGGCTGGAACATAGAATTCAAAAAAGAGGAATAGGGTGACACAATCCTGGAAAGGTGCAGATTGGAAAATTATATTCCAGGCTAAATTTTACTTTCTATAGGAGCATGACCTTTATCCTATTTGGTTTGACTAGGGCTATAACTATCTATAATAAATATGAACAAAAAAATCTTAATTATTCACCAAGAACTAGGCCACTCCACAAAATATCAGCAATACAGATATAAGCTCAAAAAATATCTTTGCCCTCAAGGATTTCATATTTTAATAGAGGTAGGCAATGCATTTTATTTTTTTTAATAGTTGCAATCAATTTATTAAAACAGATGATTGGTTAGGCATCTGCAATGGTGACTTCAACTTCTACACCTGGTTCCATGCTGATAGAAGTGATCTGTTTCACAATTTCAGAAGGACTGTGCAAATCAATAAGGCGTTTGTGGATTCTCATCTGGAACCAATCCCAAGTCTTTGAACCTTCACCACAAGGAGTTTTTCTAGTTGTGATTCTAAGTATCCTAGTGGGCATTCAAACAGGTCCCTTCACTTTCAAATTCTTTTCTTTGGCTACTCAAATTAGGTCAGCACACACTTTCTTGAGTGATTTCACATTGTGGCTGGTGAGGGTGATCTGGATCTGGTGAATGGCCACTTTGGGCTCCACAAGGGTCTTGCCACTGTCTTTGAATGCCATGGCATGGAGCTGTAGCTATATCCAGTATGGTTTGTCCTTTAGGGATGCCACCTAGCCCTGTAGCTGGTACCTTTGGTTCGAAGGTATTATAGTTGTTTCCATAGGGCAGTACTTTGCTATCACAAGGCCACTGTTTCTGCCTACCACAGCTGGGATGGAGGTAAGGAATAGTCATACATTCCATTCTTGGTGGTTACTCAGTCAAAGTGGTAGATATTAGAATGAGAAGGGGCAAACAAAAGGTTGCATGCTGGTTAAAGGGGAGCAATAGTCACAATGTATCCAGGAATATTAGGTGGTCAGGAAGAAGAAAGGAAAGAAAGATAGAAGGGTGTATTAATCACTAATTATATGTCAGCAGCGGTGCTAACACTTTACAAAGGCTATTTCGTTGCATCCTTGCAATAACCATGTGAGATATTCCACCCATTTTACAGTTGGGGAAGCTGAGGCAAACTGGGATTAAGTGCCTTATTCCAGGTCTCACAGCTACAAAGTGTCTGAGGCTGCATTTGCACTCAGATCTTCCTGTCTTGAGTCCCAGTGCTTTATTCTTCGCTACATCTGGCTGCAATTTTGCTACGTGTACTGGGTCATGGCTGGATGTAGAATCAAGCTTTCACATAGAGAGACCTGTCCAGAAGTGGGGAATTGAAGCAAGGGTGTAGAGAACAGAAAGCCATAAAAATCCTGAGACAAACTCAACTCCTTGTGCCCAAGGACCAGCAGTAAAAATCAAGATGATCCTAGATTTTAGGAGCTTCCACTGAAATACTTTCCATAAGCTGTTAGTACTACAGAAATAGCTCAAAACTGTGGCTCCCTGGATCATAATCTTGTGTGTGTGTGTGTGTGTGTGTGTGTGTGTGTGTGTGTGTGTGTGTGTGTGAGAGAGAGAGAGAGAGAGAGAGTTTTAATATTCCGAAAGGTAGAAACTCTTTGTCCTTTTAATGGCAGATTTAATTTTTCTAAAAAGTCATCTGATGATCACATCACAGATTTAGAGATGAGGAGTTATTTTTTAAAATGAGAAAACTGAGGTCCAGAGAGAGTAAATTAAATAGTTTCAGCCCATAAAGAAGGAAACTGAACTTTGAGTAATTGAATAATCCCTCATGGTCCCAGAGAACAGTTAAAATGAATACACTTTACTCTCCATGGTGAAGAGTTGAGGGATAATTAGGGCAGAATGTTGTCTGTATTGACATATGTAATATTGATTATGTTTTGCTTGATCATTATTCCGCACAACAAGGAAGAGTTCAGACTATGCCCTCCTCCTCCACCATATGTTGTTATATCACCAGACTTATATTAGTAAGGCATCAAAATGTATTTTTAAAAGTCACTTAGCAAAAAAGTAGTAGATAAACCAATAGTACTAAGTCTTCTCTACATTGGATTCAGTCTGCACCTGTGGAAAAAGGTTTTTTTTAATTATTGATACCAATCATCAATTATTTTTATAAAACTTACATTTCTCAATGTCTTCCCTTACCCAAACCTCCTAGAGGACCATCTCTTATAACAAAGAAAGAACAAAAATGTTTCAGCCAAATAAACCACCATTGCAATGTGATATGTAGTAGTTCATGGGACAGCTAAGTGGTTCAGTGAATAGAATGTTGGGCCTGGAGTCAGGAAGATTCATCTTTCAAGTTCAAATCTAGCCTCAGACTTTTGCTGTGTCACCCTGGGCAAGTCACTTAACCCTGTTTGTTTCAGTTTCCTCATCTGTAAAATGAGCTAGAGAAGGAAATGACAAATCATTCCAGTATCTGTGCTAAGAAAACATCAAATGCGGTCGTGAAAAGTTGAACCTAACAGAAAAATGACTGAACAACAAGTGTTTTACCTCAATGCCCCACAAAAGAAGTGAGATGCCTTCTCGTTGCTTTTCACTGAATTCAAGCTGTCATTCTATTTTCACATCATTCAGTTTCATTTATTTTATTATTGTTCTTTCCATTTGCATTGTTGTAGTTATTATGTTATAGTTTCCTTCTTTCTCCTTTATTTGCGTCAGTTGATGGAAGTCTTCCCAGACTTCTCCATGTGTGTGTGTAATTTCTATTTCTTGCATTCCAGTAATATTCCATTACATTCATGTACCGTAAGTTATTTAGCCATTGTACAATCTATGAACGTCAATTTTCCTATAATGTTTGCTATTTAAAAAGTGTTGCTATGAATATTTGTCATATATTGTGCCTTTAAAAATATTGACATTCTTTTGCCATATACCAAGGAATAGAATCTTTGTGTCAAAGGACTTTAATACCAAATTCCTTTCCGTGATGGCTAAACCAATTCTCTAAGCTCTACCAACTCTACCAGCTCTACTTTTAATATAGACTATTAACAATTTTTTTTTTTGTGCTCACCTTTTTTCTGGGTGTGAAATGAAACCTCAGTTACTTTGATGTGTATTTCTATTATTCATGATCTGGTACAAATTTTCATATGACTTAATGGTTTGAATTTTTCTCATTGTTTTCTCACATACATCGACCACTTATGCATGCAGAAATGGTTTCCAGTATTATATATTTATTTTGTTATCCTGTTATATTTTTTCTAGTTTATTATTTAATGTTTTTTAGTTTTCAACATTGATTTCCACAAGATTTTGAGTTACAAATTTTCTCCCCATTTCTACCCTCCCCCCCACTCCAAGATGGCATATATTCTGATTGCCCCTTCCCCCAGTCTGTTCTCTCTTCTGTCACCCCACTGCCCCCCATTCCCTTTCCCCACACTTTATTGTAGGACAAGATAGATTTCTATACCCCATTGGTTGTATGTCTTGTTTCCCAGTTGCATGTAAAAACAACTTTTTTTTGAGCATTTGTTTTTAGAACTCTAAGTTCTAAATTCTCTCCCGTCTTACCTCCCCACCCACCTTCCTTGAGAAGGCAAACAATTCAACATAGGCCACACATGTATCATTATGTAAAACACTTACATTACAGTCATGTTGTAAAACACTAACTGTATTTCCCTCCAACATACACTATCCCCTTTTTTTCAATTTTCTCCATTGGCTCTGTCTCTTTTCAACAGTGTTTACTTTTGATTACCTCCTCCCTTGATCTGCTCTCCCTTCTATCACCTCCCCCACCCTTATCCCCTTCCTCCCTACTTTCCTGTAGGGTAAGATACCCAATTGAGTGTGTATGTTATTCTCTCCTTAAGTCAAATCCTATGAGAGCGAGATTCACTCATTCCCTTCCATGTGCTCCCTCTTCCCTTCCAATAGAACTGCTTCTTCTCCCCACTTTTATGTGAGATAATTTACCCCATTCTATCTCTCCTTTTCTCCTCCCAATATATTCTTCTCTCACACCAGAATTTTATTTATTTATTGATTTGTTTGTTTGTTTGTCTCTATTTTATTCAAAATCCATATTTTGCCCTGGAGTGTAATACTCAGTTTTGCTGGATAGGCTGTTTTTGGTTTTTATCCTAGTTCCTTTGACCTCTGGAATATCATATTCCAAGCCCTTCAATCCCTTAAGGTAGAAGCTGCTAGATCCTTTGTTATCCTGGTTGTGTTTCTTTCTGGCTGCTTGTGATATTTTCTCCTTTACTTGGGAATTCCAGAACTTGGCTGCAATATTCCTAGGACTTTTCTTTTGGGGATCTTTTTCAAGAGGCAACCAGTGGATTCTCTCAGTTTATGTTTTACCCTCTGGTTCTAGAATATCAGGACAGTTTTCTTTAATAAGTTTTTGAAAGATGATGTGTAGGCTCTTTTTTTAATCGTGACTTTCAGGTAGTCCAATAATTTTAAAATTGTCTCTCCTGGATCTATTTTCCAGGTCAGTGGTTTTGCCAAAGAGATATTTCACATTGTCTTCCATTTTTTCATTCCTTTGGTTCTGTTTTATAATATCTTGATTTCTCATAAAGTCACTAGCTTCCACTTGCTCCATTCTAATTTTTAAGGTAGTATTTTCTTTGGTGGTCTTTTGGACCTCCTTTTCCATTTGTCTAATTCTGCCTTTTAAGGCATTCTTCTCCTCATTGGCTTTTTGGAGCTCTTTTGCCATTTGGGTTAGTCTATTTTTAAGGTGTTATTTTCTACAGTATTTTGGGGAGTCTACTTTAGCAAGCCATTGACTTGTTTTTCATGATTTTCTTTCATCACTCTCATTTCTCTTCCCAATTTTTCCTCTACTTCTCTTACTTGCTTTTCCAATTCCTTTTTGAGGTCTTCCATGGGCTGAGACCAATTCATATTTTTCTTGGAGGCTTTTGATATGGGCTCTTCGACTTCAACTTCTTCCGGCTGTATGTTTTGATCTTCTTTGTCACTAGAAAAAGATTCTATAGTCTGAGTGCTTTTGCACTGCTTGTTCATATTCCCAGCCAACTACTTGACCCTTGAGCTTTTTGTCAGGGTATACTTTCCTTCAGAGTGGTGAGTGTTTTGTCCCAATCTTCAGGGGTCTTGCACTGCTCTTTTCAGAGCTACTCCTACACAGCAAGCTCTGCCACACCAGTGCTCCTCCTCCCCCAAGAACTGCCAACCAGGACCAGGACCCAGATCCAAGTAGGGCAAAGTAAAATTCCTCTCACCGGCTGGGCCTGCGGCCAGAAGCAGGTGCAGCTGGAGCTCTGGAAGCAGTCTCAGAAGCTTCCTGGTGCTGCTGCCACCATGCCACACCACCTCCACCACCCCTGGGGCTGGGCCTGACCACGCACTTCTCTCATCCAGATCCAGCAGTTTTCCCACTTACCTGCTAAGTTGTCTTTGGTGTTTGTGGGTTGAGAAATCTGGTAGCTGCTACAACTCAGTGATTCATGGCCCTAAGGCCTGCTCCACCTGATCTATTCCCAGTCTGGTCATTCCTGGCATGGTCTACACTAGGCTGTACTCTGCTTCTAGCACAGTGTGATAGACCTTTCCCAGCAACCATCCAGGCAGTCCTGGGCTGGAAACCTGCTTTGCTCTGTCACTTTGTGGGTTCTGTAGCTCTCTAATTTGTTCAGAGCCACTTTTTGCAGGTGTTTGGAGGGATTTTGGGGAGAACTTAAGCAAGTCCTTGTTTTCTAGATGCCATCTTGGCTCTGCCCCCTGTATCCTGTAGTCTTGAATATCAGTCCTTTATGAGATATATTTGACAAATATTCCTCTCCTCACTCCATCACACAAAGGAACCGGTTCCCTGTTTACCTATTTGGCTTTTTTTTAATGTATGAAAATATTTCAGCGTAATCTAATGGAAATTATCTTTTGTTTCCTTTGAGATTGACTCTCTCCTCTGTTTGGTTAAAAAATTCTGTGGGGATTAGATTAATGGAACCCTTTTGTTCTAGCTACAAATATCATGTTCCTATTGTTTGGTTCCAAAGAAAGGTAAAAATCTAAAAACTTGAGGCTAATTTTCTTATTTAATCTGAAACCCTGTCTTCGAAGTCATTAGTTCATTCATTCATTTATTGATTCCTTTAACAAACATTTAAAAAGCACCTACTATGTGCAAGGCATGTACTTAGCACTGGAGAAATACAAGCTTCTACCCTCAAGAAGCACACATTCTGCTAGGGAAAAAAGAGTTTCAAAACTTTCAGAAACAAATTGAGCAACTGAATAAGTTTATAGCTTCCTAAGTAGACTATGTTGAAGGAGACTGAACTAGTTTGAACTTACAATTTCTGTTTCATTTTATTTTGCCTTGTTGAAAATTGTATCATTAACATGTGATTTTGTGCAGGTATTTTCTGTTGTTAACCTATAGGAAGAATTGGTGCTAATTCTCAAGAGCATACCTATTTGTATAATAGAGATAACAATGCTAAACTTCTATGCAAACAACTTGTAAAAATACATTTTCAATTATGTTTACAACTTTGATTTCTTCAGAAGAAAGATATTTGACAAATTTAAAGTAGCCTTATTCCTATATGCTTTCAAGGTACCATTATATGCCAGAATTTATAGTCAAAGACCTTAAATAAGGAAAAGAATAATGACTTCAAATGATCATACACATTGATATGTCTTTTAAAATTAAGATTCTATAATTTCCAATTTGTTTCCATTTCTGACTCTCTGTCTCCATCTATCTGTCTGTATCTCCCTCTTCCTCCCCATCTTCCTTCTCTCCCTTTCTCTCTCTCTCTCTCTCTCTCTCTCTCTCTCTCTCTCTCTCTCTCATCCTTCTCTCTTCCTCCATCCTTTCCAATAACTTGGTATTACTGAAAAATCCATATTTTATTTGCCAGAATGATTATTCTGTAATACATGACTAGACATTATGGGTGTGGTAAATGGTCCAGTGCCCTGAATTAACATATCTATCTCTCCTAGCAGGTATCTATCTCCTAGAAGCATTATCTATCATCCCAAATTTCCCTCAGTAAATTAAAAAGGGTATTGGGGCATAGCCTTCATACTTTTTTAAATGATATCGATGAATACACACAAAATCACTATGTGCAACTATTGAAATATCATCAATTCATTTTGCTCATGGAATTTTTTTCCCTACCATTTCTCTCATAAAGACATTGAGGATTCAGAGACAGGAATAATTAGTGTGCAAATCAGAGGTCATTTTTATTTATTCTCTGTGCATTCTTTAAAAGGAAGCATAATTTTCTCTCTTAAAAATGTTCGTCATATGTCCATAACATTTATACTTGAGATTCATAATTTAGTCTCTAAAATAATCATAAAACTCCCCAGCTTTGGAATAATGTTCAAAATCTATTACAATATGATAAATAGCTGACTTTTTGAGTAATCACTTACTTTGATTTGCTTTTGCCTTCTATATATGCTCTTCTGACAATAAAAGTATATCTACCTTCCCTTCATAGCTTAATGTCAACAATATGTTGTGTATTTGTTGACATTGTTCTGCTGGCACTGACAAATTGGAAAACAGCTTTCCAAAGTAAAAGCAATCTTCTAAGACACAGATTTAGGGCAATCTGAATTTCTTATAAATATAAAGGAAGTACTTTCTTTTTATATCAAATTGACTTCGGAGCACTTGACAGTGCCATTATTGTTGTGTTGTCTGTACATTTCATTTCTACCATTTAGTATTGTCTGAGAATATAGCTATGAAAAAAATAAAAATAAGGATCGAATAGTACATGTAAACATGAATGGAAGATAATAATTTCACATTTATTTAGTGCAACAAGTTTTGCAAAAGATTTTACTTATAAGTATCCTATGAGGTAGATAGTGTAAGTATGACAATGCTAATTTTTATTAGAGGAAACTGAAGGGTTAAATACGTGCTGATGATTACAGGTTTCAAAATTGTCCCAAGCAGAATATGAAACCAAGCATCTTCACTTCTATTCAGTGTTCCATCTACTTTGCTTCAATATTAATTTTACTACTTTGTGGACAGGAATAGTAAATTAGCATTTATTAAGAACCTCCTATGTTCCAGATGCTGTGCTAAGTGTGCAGCATACAAAGAAAAATAAATTACAGTGCTTGCTCTCAAAAAGCTGCATAAATGACTACAGGTTTTGGCTGGACATCTTGACAGACCAATTCAAAGAGAGCATTCCACTAAAAACTATGGGCTAGTTCCTTTTCTCCCATATTTATTGTATGTTATACTATGTACTACACTGTGGTATTCTTTCTCAAGTGCTATCAGCTCAAGGCCCCACTGGTTTTGTTCCCCCACTTGTAGGTGGCAGACTAGCTGCCCAGTTCTTTTAGCCACTCAACTTCAATAGCTTTTAAAAATGGACATTTACCTCTAAGATATAATAAAAGCAAAATTCCAAAGATTTCATTCCAGTACTTCATGGCCACATACTCCATTATACCTTCTACATCTCTGGGGAAAGAGGCTCATACTTCTAAAAATTTCTACATATCTGTGGTTCCACAAAGTTCATGTCTATATACAGCATCTTCATTCAAAGCCTTCCCCATTACAACATTGTCTTTACCAGACACTGTCAACAAAGTACTCAAATCAAGAAGAGAAATCTTGAGAGAGAGGGAGGGAGGGAGGGAGAGAGAGAGAGAGAGAAAGAGAGAGAGAGAGAGAGAGAGAGAGAGAGAGAGAATAAAAGACTGAGGTGTCAACTAAAGCCTTTTGAAAATGTTTCCAGTTCCAGTTTCCCAAATGCAGACAAAGTACTATTTTCTATCTGTTTAGTAGACTAAAACCAGTTGCAAAAAGTTTTTACGTGCTCCAAAGTTTCTCCCTTGCACTTCCCTTATGTGTCATCACAACTCTCTCTGAAACCTCTTCCACAGGGAATAGTCCTCAGTCAAGCACACTGATGTACTGTGTGCATACACATCCGTCCTCCATTATACTTCCATCACTGTTCCAAGGTATCATCCATATGCTGTTGTAGGCCTTGAGGGCTTCATGCCATCAACACTGGACTAAAAGGAGAGGTGAGATTAACCATTCTGCCAATAAACACGCATTAATACTAAATGTAAGCAAAGGGATATTATTTCTGCCTCAGGAGACCAAGACAATGTAGATAAAATATAGGAAACATGTATGTAACCCTCGATTCATCACTTAGGCTTATACAAAATGGACTCATATGGAAACTATATAGATTTTTCCCCAAATCAACAATTCTTTTTAGTTCATTATATACTCAACCAGATTTGAACCTAGGAAACCTTAGACTATAGCCCGTATCTAGGTCCACAGGTGTTACAGTGTATTGGTATAAGGTAGACTTTATCACACCCCATGAAAATATAGAAAATGTTAAGGACATATCCCACAAATGCTGATAGCAAGTACAATGCTCCTCATATTAGCTGGCAAATAATCAACTCAAATATTATTTCTCCAGGCTCTAAAGCACTTCAGACTTATAGTGACACACTATAGTTTATGCTCCATTCAAAAATGAAATTAAGGTCGTTGTTGGAAGCCTCCTGGCCAACCCATTCTAGAAATTGATAAGAGTAACTTCTCAACAGACCTTTATCGTCTCAGTAACTTGTGCCTTTCTCCTCCATATCATGCCTTAGTCTCTTACTCCTGCTTTTTCTAGATATGGAAGGATTATGTAAGAGATCATGTCTCAGCAATATTAATGTTACTCAGGTAATTCCCCTTCTCTTGATATAAGGCCTGATCTTTAAATTCTTAAAATTTGAGTTCTTCACTAATATATTCCTCTAATCTTCATAGAAATCTAGAGTATGACATTGTTAGTCCTAGGAAATTACTCTTATCTGACAAGAAGAACAGATTCCAGGATTCTAGGACTTGGGGCTGCTAGAGAAGCAACCTTCCAAAGCATCGTTTCGTTATCTTGTTCCCCTTTCCAGATCTGTCATGTAGTTGAGAAATTGTATACCACCGCCATTCTAATGATGCTAACAGGAGCTCATTATCATCCAGGAACTTTTATCTCAGGAACTCTGTAGCTCTCGGGTGCTTTGGCTACAAGGCAGTCATTAATGGCTCCTAAGGTTAAGGCTTCCATCCATGAGAATCCCACTCATGTGCATTGAATTCTATTCTTAGAACTGATATTCTCTCACAATTCCCTTGGACCAAAAAACAAATGAGATTGAACAGATGTAGTTCAGCAAAAAAGATATAGGTCGTCCTATTATTGTCTTTTCTATAACAATGGAAGCCAACCAATTCTTCAAATATTAATTAAACCAACTTTTAAGAGGCTCTCAAAAATTCCAAAGGCTCACCATCCTGTAAATTCCTTAGGTTAATCAGAAAATTTTCTTGATCCATCCTCTATGAATGCAAATGCTAGGTTTTAAAATTTTCATTGTAACTACTCATATGTCTTAATACTTAGAAATTCCCAGAGTTAGGAATAATAAGTTTAGGGGTAAATATATTGAGTCATTTCATGAAGGAGTTTTGAATCTTGAGGCCAACAGATGCTAATCTGGCTTGTTTCAAGAAACAGATTGGGAAGGAAGACAAGATTACCCATGCAAATCATCAATCTACATTCTCGATATTTTTCCCCCTGAATTTTGTGACACAAAGACAAAGCAATACAATGGCTGGGAAGAAAAATAATGTTTAGAATCAAATGAAACAATATTTTGGAGATGATTTTCTATGTGAAACAGCAGTGTAGGGGAATTCATTTCACTTCAATTCAACAGGTGTTTACAAAAAGCCTAATATGGACCAATTACCAGGATTCAGAGAAGTAAATAAATCAGTACTTGTCTTCAAGAAGTTTGTATTCTACTAGCATTAAAATTTCTGACAAAATATTCTTTCTGAATGAACAATCATCAACCAACAAACATCTGTTAAGCACTTACTGTGCTCATTGCCAGGAGTATAAAGACAAACAGGAAATAGTACCTGTTATCAAGCAGCTTACATCCAAAAGAATAATGACATTACTAGTGTTTCTTACTTGTCCATTGTCATATCTAACCAATAAGATTGCATACCAAGGAAAGAAATATCACAACAAAAGCCTCTGAGATTTCCCCTAAGTATTTGGGGGACTTCCTTTTTGTTGTCTGGTTTTTTTTGGAGGGGGGAAGGCAGGACAATTGGGGT
>CM053627.1:181778536-181803006 GCA_028646595.1 Phalanger gymnotis | reverse complement strand
ATGAACCTTTACTGTAAATAATGTTTGAAAATATATAAAATACTTAGAAATGCAAAGGAAACCAGATAGATAGATAGATAGATAGATAGATAGATAGATAGATAGATAGATAGTAGATAGATGGATAGATAGATGGATGGATGGTAGATAGATAGATGGATAGATGGATGGATGGTAGATAGATAGATAGATGGATAGATAGATTAGATGTACATAATAGATACATTAGATAGATAAATAAATAAATTAGATATGTAGATGGATAAATAGATGGATGGATGGATAGATAGATAGATAGATAGATAGATAGATAGATAGATAGATAGATAGATAGATAGATAGAGATAGAGATGTAGATTTTTTTACACCATCCTAGCTTATGGACATCCTGAAAATTATCCATGGTCACCAACCCCTAAATTAAATGATCTCTTGGTTCTGTTCCAGCTCTTTTGTTTTATGGCTCTTTTTCTGTGGTCTATCAGCTAAGTTATCTTGAGAAAACCAGTGAACTTTTCTGGCTCAATTTTTATCATCTGTAAATTTCAGAAAGTAATATCTGTCATACAAAGTTACTGTGAGTAAAGTGTTTCATAAAATTTAAAATGCTTTATAAATATGAGATCTTATTGTCATTATTATTATCCATTGATAACTTTTTTGATGCATTAAAAGGAAACCCCGATGTCTCAGAAAACCTGTTGTAATACTACTTAGGCAATAGCTTATCATCCTGTAGTACTAGCTGTTTGCTATAATGCTGTTTCACCTAATGTTTTTGTGGAATGAATTAATGAAATTGTTCATTGTATGCCTGTACTGGTACTATTGACTTGTAGAGTTGTCAGAAGATTCCTTCCTAGATGCTATAGTGGAGAAAACTCTGAATTTGGAGTTAGGAAGAACTGGGTTCAAATCCTTCTTTAGATAATCACCAACCATTCAACTCTGGACAAGCCACTTAATCTCAATCTCTGTTTCTACACCTGTAAAATGGAGATAAATTCACTTCTTTCATGGGATTGTCTGGAGGATCAAATGAGATTAATTATTGAAAATTCTTTGCAAAACTTATAATCTCAAACTATTATTTTTTGACCTCAAAAAGATAACATTAAAAAAGTGAATTTAGATTGTTGATTCTTAGTGGTTGCCACAATGGGAATTTTTGGAGTCTGTCTACTGAAGATGACAATTTGTTTGTACTATATATAGAGTTTAATGTGATACAAACATTGGCTTAGAATGGAGAAACAGTCGATGTTCCAATGCCATTGAACAAGAAAACAGGCTTGAATTTGTTTCAGACAAAATGCAAAAAGCAGTTTCACTGGGGGAAAGAACAAGGAGAATTGATGTGGGATGAATCCAATTCTAGAAATTGCGATTGGCCTCGGATGACCTCCTTCAGTCTGCCAAAGGTATCCATTCTGCTCTATAATGACCCTGAATGGTCAAGGGCCAAAAATTTACTTCATCTAAAAAAAACGTCATCTTCTACAGTATGGGGCCTCGAGGCAAGCTGAGGTAATGGCTGATCACTGACTCCACTCTGAAAGTTCTCTTCCTTCTGAATCAACATCCCCAGTGCTGGTGTGAAACATCATTTCAGTACCATGTGGCACATACATTTTAACATGTGCAGAAGAAAAGGTAGGAATGAGATAATGTGAAATATAGTAGAATTTAAAGGAGACATCTGAATAATACCAGTTGGTGCTGATACCAAAGCAGCTTTAAAATCTAAAGCCTCTCTGAACATGATTCATAATGCATACTGGAGCATTGCTTTTTTAGATGACTTGTCAAGAATCAAAGGTCTTTGGGCTTGGAGTATATTAATAGTTTACTGCTCACAGATGTCCAACTCCCTATCTTCAAAATTAAATAAAGGAAATTTACTTTGAGGTTTAAGCCTGCAACAGATTCACTGAGTAAGTTAATGCTCTGTATCTACTTAATGCTTTATTAATAGCTTACTCAATCTAATTCTCTGTAGGGATCAGTGGGTCCATCTCTATTATCATATCTGCCTATGTGTTCCCCTCCCTACCCACTATCACACAGGTTTACAGGTTAGGAGAAAAAATCTCTGTATAATTTCCCTTCCTCCTCCAATCCGTTTTAATTTCTACTTTTAAACGATGACAACTGCTTGTAGAAGATACATCTCTCTTACTAGCTCTGTGACCTTGGGCAAGTCACTTAACCCCAATTGACCTGCCTTCTCCCCTGCAAAAAAAAATGTATAAAAAAAAAGAAGATACATCTCTAGCTGAGTATCAAAGCAAGTAAAATGCTAAAGGAATGTAACCACCATTAGTCTAGGAGAGGGAACAGTCATCTGTCTAGAGTCTCAGTTTCATGATCTACAGATGCGGAGGCTTGAACTCGGTGTACTTAGGGTTCCTTTATAATTGTAGAGCTGGGTTCTACGATTCTCCAACACTGGAAAAGTGTGGGCAAGGGACTTCGGCTGATGTTTGTTTCCATTTCCCCTTAGTCTAGGGCTAGATATGGGCATGAGTGAATTCACATGCAGACTTATGTAAGATCCCTTTTGTGGTGTGATTTCAAAGATGCCAGCAAGGCCTCTACCTACTCAAAAAATTGTATTCTTTCATGACACAGAATGGTCAGGTAATTAAAAAGTTATGTTATTAAAATGTATTATTAAAACAACAGAATTAAATAAAATAGTTATTAAATTATCTTATTAAAATAGCATTAAAATAATGTTATTAAAACATCATCTGCTAACCTTTCTGATGACTGAAATTTCATCCTTAGAAGTCCATGGAAGAATGCTAACTTCTCTTGAGAAAGAAGAGATGGATAAATATACAGAATGAGAAGTACAGTTTTTGGAAATGTCCATTATAGAAATTTATTTTGCTTGATTGTGCTCATTTGTTACAAGAGTTTTCTTTATTTTTTGATGGGGGGCGTGGAGGAAAGAGAAAAAGAAATGTTCAATGATTACAAAAATAACTAAAAATGAAGTTCATGGAAGGCATCATTGTTTAAGGCCGAGAATTCTGGACTTTGAACAATAAGAACAATTTAAACCCTAGCTCTTAATGTTGCAACTATGTGCCTAGTTTGGTTTCCTCATCTGTAAAATAGGATGAGTATTTATAAAACCTATTTCACAGTTATGAGCTCAACATTTAACCCTTAAATGCCATATAAAATCAACCTCAAAGGGACATATATAAATGTAATTTGCTATTTGGATGAAGATACTGTTTCCTATTAAAATATCTCTGGGCTAATTGACACATTAAATCTCCTTAGCAAGTCAGAGTACACGATTCACTAGATCCTTCTCAATTTTCATTTGTTTATATATGCACTTTAATTCTACTTGGAATCCCACAGAATGGAATCCTATTTGGGCAGGGGTTATTTTATTTTTGTATTTGTAATCGTAGGTCCTAGGACAGTACATGTCATAAAGTAGATACTTTTTTTAAAAGAAGCTTGCTGATGGATTTTTGTCTTAATAATGTTAGCATATAGTGCCGGATTTGGAGTCAGGATGAACCAGAATTCAATTCTTGCCTCAGACACTTACTACCTGTGTGCTGTTGGATAACTCATTTAACTTCTCAGCTTTAGTTTACTCATGAGTAAAATGAGGATAATAAAAACACCTACCTCACAGGATTGTCATGAGGACCAAACGAAGTAATTTAAAGGGCTATCCAAACTTTAAATTGATATTTAAAAGCTATTTATCATCATCCTCATCCTCATAATCATTATAGTATTAACAAAGGATATAGTATTACAGGGCCAATAAAACATCACAGGAAGGTTGGTCTAGGTGAGACCGTGAGAAGGAGTGAGGGAGACAGCCAATAGTGAAGGCACTGAAAATTGGCAGGGATGTATTCCTAACCATAAAACCACACAAGGGTAGAGTCCATTTCACTGGCATGAGTGGGAGGAATAAAGGCAACAACCATGCTGCAAACATTCAACTGAATGTTGCCGTATTCTAGTAAATTCTACCAATAGGTTTTGTCTGCTTTTAATTAATACCAATTTTAAATTTCTGCCTTTAAATTGTCCTCTATGCAATTCATCTAAAGGATCTCAGTGTGGCATATAACCATGGTACAAATGGAAAGAGATAATTTCAAATTCTACCTCTGAAGTTTATTACTTACATTATCTTAGGTAAGTTACTCCTTGGTTGTCTGTTTCATGATCTGTAAAATTATAAGCAATAGATGGACTCTGAGGTCTTTTCTGGCTATGATTACCTTTTTCCACTAATAAATGCTTTGTTGCTTGATGATCATTTCTTGCTTTGGGATCTGTTACCTAGGTTATCTCTCAAATGCCCTAATGTTGGATTTAGAGTTAAAACCCTGGCCTTTGAATCCTGACTTACTCTTTTGTGTCACATGTAGGGATATCAGTTGTTATGTTTTATAAAATAAGGGATTGAGCTAGTTAGCTTCTAAAGTCTTTTTTTTCTGCCAAAATTATGACAATTGAGAATCACCAAGAGGAACAAGAGAGCTTAGTGAAGGTGTGGAAGGACCCCTACCTTACGCTTCCCTTACCTTACAATTTTGTGTCGGACTGACCTTTACCTGAACTGAAAGTTTATGAGCCTCAGATTTAGGAACAAACTTTGATTCAAAGTTTCCTGTCAAGATTGAGGTTAAGAGCTTAGTGTTGGGATTTGTAATTTATAACTGAATGTCTCACCCTCTCAAATATCTATCTCTTCCTGGAATAAAGTGGTGCTTTTCAGCAATCAGGTAAGAACAAAAGATACCTGCTTTTGCAAACAACTTCCACTTCCCAGTTTATTTTGGACCCAATGACCTTATGCATTGTGTTTTCTTAAGGAGTGGCAGAGAGAAAAAGTACTCTGCAATATAAACTCCTGAGTGCACTATTGGCATCCCTAACCCAAACACTGTTCTGTTCTTGTCTAATATGAGGTAGTCCTTCCCTGGAATCTCAAAGAAATAAAATGTAGCTATGACCTTGAACCTTAATCATGTGACTCCAGTGCACCTTTTTCTAATTAGGGATACTCTGCCTAGAGTCATTCCTCAATGGTTAGCCAACTCCCATTCCCTTATTTTGTCCCCATCCCAATGAATATGAATCCAAAGCTGCTTTCCTATCCCCAGCTGCTTGCTCCACTGTTCCCCTCCACCTCAATCCTACTGCAACAATGTTCCACTTCAGACCTCTCCCTAGGATATCTACTTTCCAATGAGCAAACTTTCTTTTATTTAAAGTCTGCCTTTATTAATCTTTCAAATTTACAGCAGTACTTCTACATTGCTATCAAAAAACTGAGACACCACTTCTGAGTTATCTGCAGACAAAATTTGAAATACTGTAGAAAAGTTCAGTCCCTTGAGCCCAAGAAATAAGGAATTTAGTTACTAGAGATCATATTTTCATAGAATTGTTCTTGGGTTGATGTGCCAGAGTCATGATTTCAGCTACTATAATGGTACTGGTGGCAAGTCTATCTAAGGTGACAATTTTGTTGATGAACTCCATCCTGAAATGCACTGGTGCTTGCATCTTGTCTAAGGAAAATGTTAAGTTGAACACAAATGATTTCTATTGTGTTTTTTTAGGACCCTTGCTGACTATTAACAATATAGATACATGTATATAGTAATATATACAAACACACATACACACACACAAGAGAAAGAGAGAGAGTCATAGTCAGCAAGGTCATAAAACCACTGTGTGTATACATACATGTATGTATATGTACATACATTCATGCACATGTGCATTGTGCATGGTCAGCAATGGTCATAAAAACTAAGATAGATAGATAGATAGATAGATAGATAGATAGATAGATAGATAGATAGATAGATAGAGTTATATAGATATCTAAGTATCTACATAGCCATGTCTGTAGCTACATCTATCTATAACTTATATCTTAGCCACTAAAACATTCCTTTTGTAGAAGAGAAGAGAAGGGAGGGAGAAAATAAGCATGCATATCATGCCCGCTATGTGCCAGACACAGTGCTAAGTACCTTTCAATTATTGTCCCATTTGATTCTCACAACAATCCTGCAAGCTAGGTGCTGTCATTATCTCCATGTTATAGTTGAGAAAACTGAAGCAAACAGTGGTTAAGTGACTGGCTCAGGGTCACACAAATAATAAGTGTCAGGCTGGATTTGAACTCTCTATTGCCCCCCAGTTAGAACATAAGTTCTTTGTGAACAAAGTTTTGTTCACTTTTTTCTTTGTGTTCTCAAGGCTAAGCACAGGACCTGGTATGGAGTAAGTGCTTAATCCGTATTTATTAATTGATCTGTTATGAATAAAATTTATGATTGACTGTAATTACCTATAATCTTTGACCACTATATGCTATTTTCTTTGGGTTTCATATTTCTTTTCCACCTACAAGTCTAGATAGCCTACAGAACTAACTTTACTGTTATGAAATTAAAACTAAACCACAAAATTGAGAGAATAAAATTTTAATTTATTTAATTAAAATGAAAATGTCATGCAGACAATTTAAGATTTTATCTCTGATTCATATTTCCTGGAAACCTCAGGATTTCTTAATTTTCTATGAAAAATTCCCCATATTTCAGCAATAACTTTCGAACATTATAATGTTCACAGTAACCTGAAATAAGAAAGGAAATGAACAAAATAAAAGCCCCATCTTTAAGTCATTTATAAGTCATCTGCTTTCTTCTGGATATTTCTCCTACAATCATACAGGTGGAAGCTAGATTAAATCAGTCTTTTTTTTTTTCCTCTACATGAGAAATTGCTGAAGGGAGAAAAGTTAGCTCTAGATTCTGATTTTCCAATGAACTTTGCCACTGATTACTGTGTTACTGTGGATGAGTCATCATTCTTTAGTAAATGAGGTTGAAAATCTTAAAGATTAATGAAGGTTTGTGGGAGTCAGGGGAGAACAAGACACAGATAGACAAATAATCCCTTTTTATTCCTGACATGCCAACTAAATCTATTTTAGAGTGAAAATATCAGTGAGAAAAGAGAAAGAATTCCATGACTACAGGTAGTCTGTTGACATCAACTATTTTTTCATGTTTAAATGATCATGGTATTTATGGGAGGAGTCATAATAATAAGAGCTGGTATTAATATAGCTCTTTAGAAGTTTGTGAAAGATTTTATGTATGTCATCTCATTTGATCCTTACCACAACTTTGAGGAAAATGCTACAGGGATTATTATATCAATTTTATAAATAAGGAAACTGAGGCTAAGAGAAGTTTAAAAATATTCCTTGAGTCATATACAGTAAGTGTCTGAGGCAGGAGTCAAACCAGGGCATTCCTGCCTCTAAGTCCAGTGCTCTATCCACTAGAATAGTTACATTCAACAAAAATCTGGCAGAAACAGAGGAGGTGCTAGCTGATACTGTGACACTCATCAGGTGCTATGGATGCAACCGACCAGAGGGAATCATGTGATGATTGAAAAAGGGAGCAGCCAGCAGGATGATGATAAAATTTGTAATAAGTTCTTGTAGGAAACATGGAGGATTGTTTTGAGAATTTATTTCTTTTGTGACAATGAATAATTCATTTAATCTTTCGAGGCTTCAGTCTCCTTACATGTAGGCTGAAAAATCTGTGGTACCATTGAAATCCACAAGGCTCATTTGCAACAGGAAGCCTCTGTTCTAGACATGCCTCCTCTTCCTACCTGGCATCCTTTCCCTGCTTGTTGTGTGGAGCACTCCATATTTGGAACCTTTCATGCTAGAATTTTCTATGGTGAAAATTTCCAGCCCTATGCTAAAGCCTACTAGGCTTCTGGGCCAATCTCTGACATTTCCCTTCCTGTAACATGACTTCCTGGAAACTAATCAGATGTACCAGCTAGGGACTCCTTGTCTTCTATAACTCCCCTGGTCCTTGGTTGCATTGTTGAACTGCCCTGAGATGCAGCAGAAGGAATGTAAACATCTTTGCATGGCACTAGTAAGAATGAAAAGATCCTGATAGGATCTGAATATCACAGTCTTAGGTGGCCTCTTTCAGGACCATTACACCCCTTCTACCTCTTGCTATGACTACACTTACCAAAGTGCTGCTATATCTTTGTCTCTCAGGTTGTATACTATGTACTCTAGTAATAATGTCCTGGCTTTATATATACATATTGGATGACTGAAATCTCATTGTATTCTCTATATCTCTCTTGCCTTGCCCCCGCCCACAACTTCTACCTTATGGCCCTAGTATCCTATCTGGGGTCTCATTGCTTGTGATTTCATTGTGTGATTTTAAAGTGTCCATAATAAAGATTACCTGTTTTTAGCTTCACTGGCCTGCCTGCCTTTTCAATGAAAGCCATTTAATCTCCAGACCAACTAGAGTGTCCTTGGTGGGGAGGGGCAAGGGCATTATTTCTAATGTCCCTTACCATTCTAAATCTTATTGTCTCATGAACTATGAGGGCTATCCTGAGGATCTAGCCCTTTTTTTGTTATCATTAGGACCAGTATTACCAAGTTTTTATTCTGAGGAGCAACACACGCTACTGCATAGTTCTTGTTTATGCCCACAAAGAAGGCAGTTTTAAAATAAAGGTAAAAGACAGAGAAAGCATCCCTTATCTGAAATCAACAATCACAGCCCCATTACATTCTTTCATGGGGACCCTCCAACTTCCTCTAGATCTCAAGATACTATTCTCTACCTTGCTGTTTGGCCTACATTCTATACTTAATCCTTTCTGGTCAACTTTGAATACCCAACACCCCAATATATCAGTTTCCATCCTGTCTACTGCCTTCTGCTTGAGGTGAACCCCTAAATCAGGTGCGGGGAACCTATGGCTTTCAGGCTACATGTGGCCTTCTGTGACCTTGGGTTCAGCCTTTTGATTGAGTCTAAATTTTACAGACCAAATCTTTTTCTGAAGGGGATTTGTTCAGTGAAGTTTGGATCCAATCAAAGGGCCACACTTGAAGACCTAGAGGGCTACATGTGGCTTTGAGGATAGAGGTTCCCCATCCCTGCCCTAAATATTTTTCCTGGCCTGCTTTTCAGGTCAAAACTTCACTTAACTTATTTTCATACAAACATAGACTTAGAGCTAGTGGGGAGATCTTAGAGGTCATTGAATACAATCTTCTCATTTTACAGATGAGGAAAATGAGCTACAAAGAGGTTTAAATGATTTGTTCAGGATCACATATCTAGTAAATGTCTGAGGTGGGATTTAAATCCGGACTTCATTCTCTACACCATGTTGCCATGGCTTGACACTTTGATCCTAATCTCATCTGTATCCTCAGAATTTAGTTACTGTACACATCCTTATTATATAAACGGATCTATTCCTGAGCTCTAACTTGCATACTAGTCTAGCAATTCTAGCCAAGTCTGACGGTTCAGCATCACCTCCTGTCACAGATGCTCCTATTTTGTCTTGTCTTTCGAGAACCCAACCAATAGGTATTGACTTATTATTATGTGTGTATACATATATGCATAGTATACTTTGTCTCCTCTGGTAGAATGGGCAAGACCTATCTTTCTGCTTGTATTTAAATTCCTAGCCCTAGATAATAAGCACTTGATAAAAGCTCATTGATGTGACTTAAATGTGAGCTCCTCGAAGGTAAGGAGAGATAAGACAGACAGACAGACAGACAGACAGACAGACAGACAGATAGATAGATAGATAGACAGGTGTGTACATGTATATGTATGTATGTACGTATGTATGTGTGTATGTATGTGTGTGTGTATCTCTAGTACCTAGGGCCATTTCTGATACATATTAGACTTTTAATAAAGGTGTGTTAGCTGATTAATTGATGTTGAGAATATAGAGAATTGTCCTCTTTTCCTCAAAGTATAAACACCTTGGGCTGATTTTGCCCATCATTCAATGATAAATCAGAAAGATCAGTGCATTCTGATAATGTCTAAGGATACCAATTGATTTTGTGAGAAAGGGGAGGAAAAATAGGGTTTAAAATGCCCATCCCGGGGAAGCTAGGTGGCACAGTAAGTAGAGGACCAGCTCTGGAGTCAGGAGGACCTGAGTTCAAATCTGATCTCAGGCACTTGACACATGTACTAGCTGTGTGACCTTGGGCAAGTCACTTAACTCCAATTGCCCTGCCAAAAAATAAATGAATAAAATGCCCCTCCCCAATCAGGTTACTTGGACCAGACCTTTGATTCCATTAGTCTCAGGAACTCCCAGTAACCATATTCCTTCTACTAATGCAGATCTGCAGCTAATCTACAGGTTAGAGTCTTAGATAATTGGCTGGGGTAACTAAGAGGTTAAATGACTTTCCTAGCCTTACGTAGATGGTTTGTATTGGAGTGTTTCAGTTTTGCCTTTTGGTATCCATCATTGAGCACAGTCTCAGGCACATAGACAAATATTTGGGAATTGATTGTATCAGATGTAAAACTTGAACCTAGGCCTCCTAATTTCCTGACACTGAGGCCAGCTTTATCCACTAGCCTTCTGTGCCTCAATAGTATTTGCTATTTGTATGGCCGTGGCAGTGAGGTAACATAGTAGATAGAGTAGAAGGCCTGGAGTCAGGAAGCCTTCTTCCTGAGTTCAAATTTGGACTCAGACGCTTACTAGCTGTGTGATCCTGGCAAGTGATTTAACCCTGTTGGCCTCAGTTTCCTCACCTGTAAGAGCTGGAGAAGGAAATGGCAAACCACTTCAGTATCTTGGCCAAGAAAACTCCAAACCGGGCCACAAAGAGTCAGACATGACTGAAGAAAGGCTGAACAACAATTTGTATGGCACTTTAGGCTTTTGAAAGCACTCTCCCATCCCTAATCTCATTCTGTCTTCACAATAGCCTTGGGAGGGAGAAAGGGCAAAGATTATCATCTTTATTTTACAGATGACTAAACTGAGATAGAAGAGTCAAAGGACTTGCCTAAGGTTAAGTAGTAGTTAAGGGTAAGATGTGAGATTAGTACTCCTTATACAATCTCGTTGTTCAGTAGTGTCTGACTTTTTGTAACCTCTTTTGGAGTTTTCTTGGCAAAGATACTGGAGTGATTAGCTCCTGGTCATTTTATCCTATTTAGGCCTAGGACACTAGTGGAACTTTGTACACTGCCACCTTTTGCCTTTTTCCTTCAAATTTTCAAGTGTAGTGTTGCATAACGTGCAAGACCTTATACTTCACACAATCTCTGGCTCCAGCTGCTATCATTCATAGCACTCCCGGGCTGCCTTCAGGCCTCCTTAAGAGTCTGTGCTAGACTACAGCTCTCAGCTTTATTCATATTAGCACAAACTATGTTCAGAGAAGAAAAAAATATGGAAATCTGTGATCAAGTTCAAGTCTCTCATTTTACATTTGAAGAAACTGAGGCCCAGATGAAGCTCAATGAGTTTCTGCAGACAAAAAATTTCCACATGTTAACAATAGATTAGCCATTTTTTTTTTTTTTTGCTTAGTAAACCTCTCTAGGGAAGAAAAGGAAATAAACATTTATACAGTGCCCATTGTGTGCCAGACACTTTACTAAGCTCTTCATACAAAATTATCTCATTTGATGTCTGGATTTCACTAGACAAGTTCCTCAGACAAGAGACATACTGTCTATCATTGCACTCATTCATGAAACCTTTTTTTTTTTTTTGGTAGCAACTATAAAAAGATGTGCTTTACTGGCCAAGCCTTTGATAAGCCAAAGTTAACTATATACCAAAATGAGACATTGCAGTAGGTTTTTAGAGGAGGAAAGTCACCTACGTATTAAACAAAAGAAAAAAAGGACTATTTCAACATGCCCTGTTTTATTCATCTTTTAAGCATTAGAAGAATGAATAATAATATTAAGACAGCAAATTCCCATTTCTATGGAACTCAAAGAATTATAAAGGCATTAAAAAGTTCAAAGATGTTTTTGTTGTTGTGTACTCTCCTTTTATCAGAAAGTCACAAAGGGTAAGAAGCTAGATTATATTAAGGATTTATTAATTTTATTTAAAAAGCAACTCCCATGATTTGTTATAGAGCCAAATACAGGTTCATTCACTACTGCTAGAAGACTATACAATGAGAATTAATGTTACCTTCTACATGAAGCATTTTTCTGATGCCCTCAGCTATAAATGACCCTTAAATTACCTTATATTTCTTTTTGTGTATGTATGTGTATACACATGTGTATATATCTATATGTGTAAGCAAAGGTATACACACAGACACATATTTACGCATGCATATCGTTGTTGATTTTCAGTCATTCAGTCATGTCCAGCTCTTCATGACCCCATGGACTGTAGAGCATGCCAATACTGTACATGGGCAGGTAGATGGCACATTGGATAGAGTGCAGGGCCTGAAGCCAGGAAGACTCATCTTCATGAGCATAATTTGGCCTCAGATGCTTACTAGCTATTTGATCCTGGGGAAGATGCTTAATCCTGTCTGCCTCAGTTCCTTATCTGCAAAATGATTGGAGAAGGAAATGGCAAACCACTCCAGTATCTTTGCCAAGAAAACCCTAAATGGGTTCATGAAGAGTCAGACACTATTGAACAATAACTGTCCATGGTATTTTGGCAAGGATACTGAAGTGATTTGCTATTTCCTTCTCCAGTGGATTGTGGCAAACGGAGGTTAAGTGATTTGCCCAGGGTCACATAGCAAATAAGTGACTGAGGCTGAATTTGAACTCAGGTCTTCCTGACTCCAGACCCAACCCCATCTCTCTCTCTCTCTCTCTCTCTCTCTCATATGAGAATGGAAGGGAAGGAAATAGGAGAGAGAGAGAGGGAGAGAGTCTTACCTGAAAGAATATATGCTCCTTGAGGGTAATGACTGTTTTACTTTTTAAATTTAATTTATATTTTTCTTTGTATCTCTCTTGTCTAACCCAGTTCCTTGCACTTGCAGGAAACTAATAAATACTCATTGATTGATCAATGTTCAGTGATGATTCTGAGCCCCTGACTTCAAGATCTTGAAGTACTTTTTGAGTGGGCCAAGGAATATGGTATTTTATAGCATTATAGCATAGCCTTTTGAACTTAACTGTATTTTACCACATTTCTAATGGTCTCCAAATAGATAATCAAGGAGGTTGTATAGAGGATAACTCAAGCTGAGCTAAAATGGTAAATTAATGAGAATATACCATTCTCTAAAATTCCAAATAAATGGGCTATGTGTTTCTTTTTTTTTTTTTTTTGGTTGAATTCTGTCATCTGTGGAACTAAAGTGCTTTACAAAGATGATTAAATCTGCACAAAATCTCTTTGAGATTAATTCCAACTTCATCATATAGGTGATGAAATGAAATTGTAGAGGGAGGTATGTCAGGTAAAGCTGGAAATTAAACTCTGGTCTTTTTGTTCCTATGCCCTTGTTTAATCATTGACATAAACAGCTCCTCAATGCTTGAGCACTCTATCAGAGCAAGAGAATTTTATTTAGACACTGCAGTAGAGTTGAACAAATCGTGTAATTTGCAAAGGACCTTGATTCTTTCATTGAATTTCAGTGAATGAGTAATGTTTCCTCCATTCAGAAGGAACCACTAATTATGCTTTCTTCATTTATATGATTTAAAGTAGAAGTGATTTACCTTTCAATTAATTAATGCTCTGCTAGAAATAGATCTAGGCTTGACTAGTCATAAAGGGAAATCCATTCAGTGGGAGGATGATTTTGGTTCCCTACCATCACTCTTTTATAGCTCTATCCTTTCCCCACTGGCAAATAAGCTATAAAGTAGACCCATTTATAAAGTTGGCCCATACATGAAACATGCAGACAAAATTATAAAAAAGCTCTAGTGCCACCACTAGAAAATTTCTATGGATTGTTATATCACTGATTTAATTTTAGCAATCTATTCTTCCTATAACTAGTTCATTGAATTATTATGATTTTACTATGCATTTAGTAAAAATAAGAATGGTGTGGTGGTATAAAGAGGAGGAGTTGTAATGAAAAAGACATGCCAGTTGCCTATGTGTGTGGGGGGAATCTCCATATATCCAAGAAACTTTCTAAGGCTGTAAGTTATTGATGAATTACTGATCAGCATTGGTGGAGGGATTTTCTATACCAGTAGTTCCTTATGCTGGTTTGCCAAATTCTTTGACCAAATGTTTTTTTTTTTTCCTTCCCCTTTTATACCTCATTCAAAATGACTGAGCTAGATAGAAAAAGAGAAAGGAAAGAAATATTAGGTCTAAGTTCTAATTTCCATGAGCTAACAATGTAACTACAGATATAAGACATACATAGAAGTGAGTAAGAATAACATGCATTTAATAAGCAAATGTACACAATTAAGCAAGAAATTACAATTTAGGTGACTTAATATTTCCTCCCCCACATAGTGTTTCTTTTTTTCTCACTCAAAAATATATGGTTTTTTTTTTATTTACATGGAAAGATAGTTTTCAACATTCAGTTTCTTTTTTGTGACTCATTTTTTTTCATATTTTATAATTTAATTTAGCATTTTATTTTTCCTCAGTTACATGTAAAAACAATTTTTAACATTCATTTTGACAACTTCGATTTCCATATTCTCTCATTTCTCCCTCCCCAACCCACCCCCGTTGAGAAGGCACACAATTCAATGTATGTTGTACATGTGCAGTCATGTAAAACATCCATAATAGTCATGTTATGAAAGGAAATATAGATAAAAAATTAAAAAAAAATAAAGTTCAAAAATACACTTCAATCTGTATTCAGACACCATAAGGTCTTTCTCTGAGGATGGATAGCATTTTTCATCTTAAGTCCTTCAGAGTAGTCTTGGATCATTGACTTAGCTGAGAATAGCTAAGTCATTCACACCTGATCATCTTACAATATTGGTGTTACTTGGTACACAGTACATTTCACTTTGCATCAGCCCACACAAGACTTTCCAGATTTTCTGATAGTATACTGTTCATCATTTTTTTGTACTTCACAATTATTCCACCATAATCATGTACCACAACTTGTTCAGTCATTCCCCAATTGATGGGCTTCCCCTCAATTTCTAATTCTTTACCCCCATAAAAGAGCTGCTATAAATATTTTTGTACATATAGGCCTTTTCTTTTATTTATTTCTTTTGAGATACAGACCTAATAGTGATATTACTAGGTCAAAGGGTATGCATGGTTTTATAACCCTTTGTGTATAGTTTCAAATTACAGAATGGTTGAATAAGTGCACACCTCCACCACAAGCACATAAATGTTTCATCTTCCCCACATCCCCTCCAACACTTGTCATTTACCTTTTCTGTCCTATTAGTCAACCTAATAGATATGAGGCAGTACTTCAGAATTGTTTTAGTTTTCATTTCTCCAATCAATGGTGAGTTAGAGTGTTTTTTTTTTAATATGGCTATAGATACCTTTGATTACCTCACCTGGAAATTTATCATATATTTTGCTCATTTATCAATTAAGGAATGGCTCTTACTTTCATAAATTTGACTCAGTTCTCTATATGTTTGAAAAAAGAGGCCTTCATCAGAGAAACCTACTTCAATTTTTTTTTCACAATTACTATTGCTAACTGTATTTCCTTCCATTCTATTTGCTCCTCCCCATTTATTCTATTCTATCTCCTTTCACCCTGCCCCTCCTCAAAACTCTTTTGATTCTGACTATGCTTTCTCCCAATCTGCCCTATCTTCTATCACCCCACCCCATCCCCTGTCCCTCCTAATTTCCTAATTAGGGTAAAATAGATTTCTATACCCAATTGAATGTGTATGTTATTCCCTCTTTGAGCCATTTCTGATGAGAATAATGTTCACTTACTACTCCTCACCTCCCCCCTCTTCCCCTCCACTGTAAAAACTTTTCTTTGCCTTATTTTATGTGAGATAATTTACACCATTTTACCTCTCCCTTTCTCTTTATCCTAGTACATTCCTCTCTCAACTCTTAATTTTATTTTTTACTTATCATCCCTTCAAATAAAACTCACACCAGTGTCCTCTGTCTCTATATAGTCTTTCTAACATTTCTAATAATGAGAAGGATCTTTGAGTTACAAATATCATCTCGCTATGTAGGAATGTAAACAGTTTAACCTTATTAAGTCCCTTATGATTTCCCTTTCCTGTTTACCTTTCTATGTCTCTCTTGAGTCTTGTATTAGAAAGTTAAATTTTGTATTCAGCTCTTGTCTTTTCATCAAGGATGCTTGAAGATCCTCTCTCTCATTTAAGATCTGTTATTTCCCCTATAGTATTATATTCAGTTTTGCTGAGTAGCTGATTCTTAGTTGTAATCCTAGCTCCTTTGCACTCTGGAATATCATATTCCAACCCCTCAGACCCTTTAATGTAGACCATGCTAAATCTTGGGTTATACTGATTGTGTTTTCACAATATTTGAATTGTTTCTTTTTGGCTGCTTGAAATATTGTCTCCTTCACCTGGGAAGTCTGGAATTTGGCTATAATATTCCTGGATGGTTTCATTTTGGGATGTCTTTCAGGAGGTGATTGATGGGTTCTTTCAATTTCAATTTAACCCTCTGGTTCTAAACTATCAGGACAGTTTTTCTTCGTAATTTCGTGAAAGGTGATATCTAGGCTCTTTTTTTTTAATCATGGATTTCAGTTAGTCCAATAATTTTTTAATTATCTCTCCCAGATATATTTTCCAGGTCAGTTGTTTTTCCAATGAGATATTTTACATTGTCTTCACTTTTTTTCATTCTTTTGATTTTGATTGTTTCTTGATTTCTCATAAAGTCATTAGCTTTCATTTGCTCCATTCTAATTTTTAAGAAATAATTTTCTTTAGTGAGCTTGTGGATCTCCTTTTCTATTTGGCCAATTCTGTTTTTTTAAGGCATTCTTCTCTTCATTGTCTTTTTGGACCTCTTTTACCATTTGGCCTAGTCTGTTGTTTTTTGTTTTTTAGGTGTTATATTTTTCAGTATTTTTTGTGTCTCTTTACCAAACTCATGACTCATTTTTCATGATTTTCTTGTATCACTCTCATTTCTCTTGCCATTTTTTCCTCTACTCTCTTACTTGATTTTCAAAATCCTTTTTGACTTCCTGGAGACCAATTCGTATTTTTCTTGGAGTCTTTGCATGTTGGGGATTTGATTTTGTTGTCTTCTTGTGAGTGATCTTCTTTGTCACCAAAGTAATATTCTTTATTTACATTTTTTCTGCTGTTTGCTCATTTTCCCAACCTATTACTTGACTTTTTAACTCTTTGTTAAGGTAAGGCTCTGCTTCTAGTGTGGAGGGTGTATTTTCCCAAGCGTCAGGGGTTTTTTTGCAGTTGTTTTCAGAGATATTTCTAGGGACCTATAAATTTTCAGTTCTTCCAAGGTGGTATGATCTAAGGAGAGGTATTTACTCCACTCCTGTCCTGTGCTCTGGTCTATGAGTCACTACAAACACTCTTTTCTACCCTCAAACTGTGAGGAGGGTCTCACCTCCACTGTGGCCACAAGCCCTACTATGGTAGTCATCCTCCTCACCCTGGGACTGCCACTCAGGTCTTGTGACCCAGATCCAAGTATGGGCAAAGCAACAGGGTCCCGCAACAGTGCTAGCAAGAAGACACCTGTGATTTGCTTCTGAGCACTTGTTTGACCCCTTTACCATGTGTGGACTGAGAGCTCTGGGAGCTGGTTTGATGTGCCTGGGACTGAGCTAGTGTATTGGCAATTAAGGTGGGACTTTTTTTTTTTTTTTTACTGTTTTCTCTTTGGGAATGCTAAAGTAATCAAATACCTTGGATTAAGTCTTACTAGGTGGGAAGCCCCAGGCCCACACCCTTTTGCCGATTAGGTGTGAAGGCTTTGGGCCCTAAGAAGGTTTTATATATATATAACATTTTACTTTGGGGCTCTCACTCACTGGAAGAGTGTTGTGTGATTTGACCAGATGAGACGCTGGGTAGCCATTGTTAAGAGGCCCTTAGCTTTGGAAAACCAGATGTTGGTGCTTCTCTAGTAACTACATATATTGTGATTTGGTTGGACAGAAGTGTTGATATATTTATACTGTCTCTGTTTGTAATTTCTGTTTGTATTTTCTCTGAAGTTCAGGGTACTGGCTTTTCCCCCTGAACTAAGTGAATGGTATATGTATGTTTAATTTAAGTAAGATTGTTAACCCTTTAAAGTTGCTTTCCTTAGAAAAGCAGACCAAAGAACCTGTGTTGGCAGCCCTTCTGTGTGCTGGTGTTATTGGCCTTACATAGCCACAGTAGCAGCAAGCCACATTGTTGTTATAAAATGACGTAGTCATGGCAGGATCTGCAGATTAAAAGGAAAGCATGAGGCCTAGAAGACTTGTTCATTGTTTCCAAGTTGTGGTGGCTATGGCTCTGTGTATGGTATTGTTGACACCAGCTTCCCATTGACCTATATAATGGATACAAAGATGTAGGTGTCTACAAGTGAGCCATGTGGCCACTCATGATGAGATGTTATGTTAAGTATTTTGCAAATATGATATGTTCATTTTGAGGAGATTCTCTTGTACTCAAAAAAATGTTTGTACCTATTCAGACATAAGCTGCCTATGTAATTGGTAAGATCTTGGGGCCTAATTAAAGCTAATCAGTAAGTGAAAGATCTTTCCTGCCCTTTGAATAGGCTTCGGGTGGTGCCAACAAAGGGAGGCCTGATTAGAGACTGGCCTATACCCTTTCACTAACTAGATGTGAGGCCCCAGGCTACTTAGCAAGCTAGTTTGCTAATTTGCTAGAGGCCTGAAGCCCTCAGGCCCTTAAGGGTTGTTGCTAAGACCGGAGCCAATGGTTTGTGCCCTGAGTTCTAGTCAATCAGATGATGGCTAGGACTGTATAAAAAGAGAGCCCAGAACTGGGAGCAGCAAAACTGGGAGCAATGGAGTATAGAGCAGCAGGATTCAGAAGCAGAGAGCCAGCATTGAAAGTGCAGAACAGAGAGTGCTGTACCAGAGAGAGTTGTGGAGATCAAGGAACGCAGAGTCAGCAGAGCTGAAGGAGAGAGTGCTGAGCAGAGAGTTAGGATTTGTGAGTGATCTTTTATAGGAAGGCCCTAGCAGCAAGGGGAAGTTACAAGTATGGTTTGATTCCTTGCTATAATATTCTGTTATAATTTCCATGTTACTACAGTGAGGTGGGCTTAACAGTTTTGGAATATTATTGCTACAATATCAAATTGGGGGCATTGGTCGATTTGATCCTCTGGAGTCTGAATAAATGTTATACTTTCTCTGCCTTTTACTTAGAGAATTCCTTATACTTCTCGATTTTGAACCACTGGAGAATGTCCATGGCCCTCTCTGAGGTCATGAATTTTGCCTTATTGCTACAGCTGGACTGTGTTCCACTATCACCCTGGTGCAACAGACATTTCCTTGCTGATCTTGCAAGTTGTCTTGGGTTAGTAATTTCTTTCACTACATCTTTTTATGCATTCTGCTGCTCTAAAATTAGTTCAGAGTCATTTTAAAAGGTATTTGGAGGGTTTTGGGAGGGAGGAGGTGGAACTCAGGCAAGTCTCTGTTGTTACTCTGCCATCTTATCAACATTCATTTTTATAAGATATTTTGAGTTCCAAATTTTTTTCTCTCTCCTTTACTCTCCCCAAGACAGCAAGCAATCTGATATAGACTATATATGTGCAATCATATTAAACATATTTCTACATTAGTCATGTTGTGAAAGAAGAATCAGAACAAAAAGGAAAAAATCATGAGAAAGGAAAAGAGAGAGAAAAAATAGTATGCTTCAATCTACATTCAGACTCCATAGTTCTTTCTCTATATGTGGATATCAATTTCCATCATGAGTCTTGGAATTGTCTTGAATCATTGGACCACTGGATCGTTGTATTGCTGAGAAGAGCTAAGTTTATTAAAGTTGATCTTCTCACAATGTTTTTCTTATTCTAGTCACTTCACTCAACATCAGTTCATATAAATCTTTCTAGGTTTTTCTGAAATCTGCTTGCTCATCTTTTATTTTTAATAGTATAACAATATTTCATGCTATTCATATGCCACAACATGTTCAGCTATTCTCCAATTGACGGACATCCCTTCAATTTCCAATTCTTTGCCACCACAAAAAAAGGTGCTATAAATATTTTTGTATATGTAGATCCTTTCCCCTTTTTTTACAATCTCTTTGGAATACAGACCATCTTAGTGGTGGTATTGCCGCATGAAAGGGTATGCATAGTGTTATAGCCCTGTGGGCATAGTTCCAAATTGCTCTCCAGAAAGGCTGGATCAGTTCACAAGTCCACCAACAAGCCATCAGTATTCCAATTTTCCCAAATGTTCTCCAACATTTATCATTTTCCTTTATTGTTGTGTTAGACAATCTGATAGTTGTGATGTGGTACCTCAAAGTTGTTTTAATTTACATTTCTCTAATCAATAGTGATTTAGAATGTTTTAAAATATGACCATAGATTGCTTTAATTTCTTCATCTGAAAATTGCCTGTGCATATCCTTTGACCATTTATCAACTTGTATTCTTATAAATTTCACTCAGCTTTCTATATATTTGAGCAACAAGGAATTTATCAGAAACAGTCTTTCCCGGGTTTCTGCTTTGCTTGTAATCTTGGCTGCATAGGCTTTGTTTGTATAAAACTTTTTAATTTAACATAATCAAAATTATCCATTTTGCATATCATGGTGTTCTCTGTCTCTTGTTTGGCCATAAATTCTTCACCTCCCCAAAGATTTGACAGGTAAACTATTCCTTGCTCTCCTAATTTCCTTATGGTATTATTCTTTATGTCTAAATTATGTACCCATTTTGACTTTATCTTGGTATATGGTGTAGGATGTTGCTCCATACCTAGTTTCAGCCATACTATATTCCAGTTTTCCCAGCAGTTTTTGTTAAGTAGTGAGTTCTTTTCCCAGAAGCAAGAGTCTTTGGTTTCATCAAACAGTAGAATATTATAGTCATTGACTACTATGTCTTGTGTACCTAAATGATTCCACTGATCCACCACTCTATTTTTTAATCAATACCAAATAATTTTGATGATAGCCACTTTAAAATATAGATTTTGATCTGGTACAACTAGGCCATCTTCCTTTGCATTTTGTTTCACTAATTCCCTTGATGTTCTTAAACTTTTGTTCTTCCAGAAGAATTATATCATTTTTTTTCCTAGCTCTATAAAAAATTTTTGGTGGTTTGATTGGCATAGCACTCAATTTAGGTAGAATTGTCATTTTTATTATATTAGCTCTGCCTACCCCTGAGGAACTGAGATTTCCCCAATTATTTAGATCTGACTTTATTTGTGTGAAAAATGTTTTGTATTTGTGTTCGTGTAGTTCCTGGGTTTACTTGGCAGGTAGACTCCCAAATATTTTATATTGTCTATAGTTTTTTTAAATGGAATTTCTCTTTCTAGCTCTTGCTGATGGGATTTGTTAGTAACACAAAGAACATGAAGCAGTTAGCAACATAAAGTAACAAAGAATTGTTGATAGTTTATATGGGCTTGTTTCACCTCCTGCAACTTTGTTAAGGCTGTTAATTATTTCGAGTAGTTTTTCAGTTGATTCTCTAAGGTTCTGTAAGTATACCATTATATCATCTGCAAAGAATGATAGTTTTTTTTTTCCCCCACATTGTCCATTCTATTTCCTTCCATTTATTTTTCTTCTCTTATAGCGGAAGCTAACATTTCTAGCACAATATTGAGTAATAACAGTAATAATGGACATCTCTGTTTCACCCCTGATCTTATTGGGAATGCTTTTAGCTTGTCTCCATTACATATAATGCTTCCTGATGGTTTTAGGTATGTGCTACTTATCATTTTAAGGAAAACTCCATTGATTCCTTTGTTCTTCAGTGTTTTTAACAAGAATGAGTTTTGTATTTTGTCGAAAGCTTTTTCTGTAGCTGTTAGTTTTGTTGCTGATATGGCCAATTATGCTGATAGTTTTTCTAATATTGAACCAGCCTTGCTTTCCTGTTATAAATCCAACCTGGTCATAGGGTGTTAACCTCATTGCAGAAATCTCTTTGCTAATATTTTATTTAAATTTTTTGCATCTATATTCATTAAAGAAATTGGTCTATAATTTCCCTTCTCTGTATTGGCTCTTCCAGGTTTAGATATCAGCACCATATTTGTATCATGAAAAAAAAAAATTGGTAGGACTCAATCTTTGCCTATTTTCCCAAATAGTTTCTATAGTATTGTAATTAAGTGTTCTTTAGATTTTTGGTAGAATTCACTTGTAAATCCATCTGGCTCTGGAGATTTTTTCTTAGTGAGTTTATTGATGGCTTGTTTAATTTCTTTGTCTGAGATGGGGTTATTTAAATATTGCATTTCTTCTGTTACTCTGGGCAATTTATATTTTGTAAATATTTATCCATTTCACTTAGATTGTCAAATTTATTGGTATATGGTTGGGCAAAATAACTTCTAATTATTGTATTAATTTCCTCTTCAGTGGTGGTAAATTCACCCTTTTCATTTTTGATACTGGTAACTTGGTTTTCTTCTTTCTTTTTTTCTTTTTGGAAAAACAAATTAACAAAAAAGATCTATTTTATTGTTTTTTACATAAAACTAGCTCTTAGTTTTCTTTGTTAGTTCAATAGTTTGTTTAATTTCAATTTTATTAATCTCTCCTTTGGTTTTCAGGATTTCTAATTTGGTTTTTAATTGGGAATTTTTAATTTGTTCATTTTCTAGCCTTTTTAGTTGCATGTCCAATTCATGATCTCTTCCTTTTCTATTTTATTTATGTAATTATAAATTCGTGTAATTATAAAATTTCCCTTAAGTACCACTTTGGCTACATCCCATAAGTTTTGGTATGTTGTCTCATTATTCTCATTCTCTTGGGTGAAATTAATGATCGTTTCTGTGATTTGTTATTTGACCCATTCATTCCTTAGAATTAGATTATTTAGTTTCCAATTTTTTTTTGTCTATCTTTCTATGGCCTTTTATTACATATAATTTTTTATTCATCATGATCTGAAAAGGTTGAATTTTATCTTTTTGCCTTTCTCCATTGGACTGTGAGGTTTTTATGTCCTAATGTATGGTTAGTTTTTGTGTAGGTGCCATGAACCACGGAGAAAAAACATATATTTCTTTCTATTCAGGTTCAATTTTTTTCCAGAGGTTTATCATATCTAATTTTTCTAACGTTCTATTCACCTCCTTGACTTCTTTTATTGTGTATTTTTGTGGTAATATTTATCTAGTTCTGAGAAGGGGAGGTTGAAGTACCTCACTGGTAAAGTTTTGCTGTCTATTCCTGTAATTCACTTAAATCCTCTGCAAAGTTGGATGCTATACCACTTGGTGCATATTTGTTTAGTATTGACATTACTTCATTGTCTACGGTATCTTTTTTGCAAAAGGTAGTTTCCTTCTCTATCTCCTTTAATTGGACCTATTTTTGCTTTCACTTTATCTGAGATCAGGATTGCTGCTCCTGCTTTTTTTTCCCTTAACTCAGCTGATGCATAACATATTTTGCTCCAGCCTTCTCCCTTTTTCTATGTGTATCTCTCTACTTCAAATGTTTATTGTAAACAACATATTGTAGGATTATGGTTTTTAATCCATTCTGCTCTCTGCTTCCATTTTGTGGGAGAGTTCAACTCATTCATATTTATGAATATTTTGTCTTTTTCTCCATCCTATTTCCCCCTCTTTCTACTCTTTTCTCTCCTTTCATCCATTCCTACCTCACCCTCAGGAAAATAGAAGTGTTTTGCTTCTGACCACTGCCTCCTTTAATATCCCTTCCCTTCTTTCAGCCCCCTTCTATTTGCTTTTCCCTTTCTGCTACTACTTCTTCCCTCTCTTCTTCCCTGCCTTCTGTTCACTTCTTCCCTTTTCTTTCCCCTTTCCCCTCCTCCTTCCCTACAGAGTGTGATAGGTTTCTATAACTAGTGAATGTGTATCTTATTATCTCTTTGAGCCAAATCTGATGAGAGTTAGGTTCAAACAATGCTCAACCCCGTATCTTCTCACCCTGTACTATAATAGGTCTTTGTGCCTCTTCCTGTGATGTAAGTTACCCTGTTCTGCTTTTGCCCTTTCCTCTTGTCCTGGTGCAATCCTTTTTTGTAACTCTTAATTAATTAATTAATTTTATCATCACATAAAATTCAACTTATTCCTACACCCTCAGTCTATACATGTACCCCACTCTACATGCCACAACAAAGATATAGTTCTCAAGAGAAACAAGTATCATTTTCCAGTGTAGAGATGTAAACAGTTTATCTACTTTAACCTTATTGAATAACACATTTTTTCTTGCCTACTGTGTTGTTAAGCAAAATTGTCTCATTAGCATGGCTTTTGTTCCTTTTGAGTGGAAGTACTTTCAGCTGTTAAGTGCTAAGCCCCAGGCCCAGGGCCCTGTCAGGTGTGAAACCTGTGTGGGTGTGGATTGGTGACTTAGGAGGGGCCAGCTCAGGAACCAATGGTCTCTGGTCATTGA
>CM053627.1:181748872-181778036 GCA_028646595.1 Phalanger gymnotis | reverse complement strand
TGCAGGACAGACCTTACCCAGAGACCATCCAGGCTGTCCTGGGCTGGAGCCCTGCTTCCCTCTGCCACTTTGTGGGTTCTGCAGCTCTAGAATTGGTTCAGAGACATTTTTTAATAGGTTTTTGGAGGGACTTGGTGAGGAGCTCACGCCAGTCACTGCTTCCCAGCTGTCATCTTGGCTCCGCCCCCCCCCCACTGCAAAGATTTTCTCCAAATTTTCTGCTTCCCTGCTAATCTTTGTTGCATTGGCATTGTTTATACAAAAACATTTCAATTTAACATAATCGAAATTGTCCATTTTACATTTTGTAATGCTCTCTGTCTCTTGTTGTGTCATCAGTTCTTCGCTTTTCCTTAAATAGGTAGACTATTCCTTGCTCTCCCTAGTTGCTTATGGTATCAGCCTTTATTCCTAAATCATGAACTTTATTTTGGTATATGGTTTAAGATATTGGTCTATGCCCAGTTTCTGCCCTACTATTTTCCAATTTTCCCAACAGTTTTTGTGAAATAGTGAATTCTTAGCCCAGAAGCTGGATTCTTTGGGTTTATCAAAGAGTAGATACCTGTAGTCATTGACTTCTCCATCTTGTGTACCTATCCTATTCCATTGATCCATGACTCTGTTTCTTAGTCAGTACCAGGTAGTTTTGATGACTGCTGCTTTATAATACAGTTTAATATATGGTATGGCTAGGCCACCTTCCTTGACATTTCTTTTCATTAATAACCTATATATTCTAGACCTGTTGTTCCTCCAGATGAATTTTGTTACTATTTTCTCCAGCTCTGTAAGATAATTTTTTGGTAGTTCATTGGTATGACACTGAATCGATAGATTAACTTAGGTAAAATTGTCATTTTTAATTATGTTAGTTCAGCCTAACCATGAGCAACTGATATTTTTCCATTTATTTAGATCTCACTTTATTCGTGTGAAAAGTGTTTCATAATTATGTTCACGTAGGCCCTGGGTTTGTCTTGGCAGATAGACTCCCAAATATTTTATAGTGTCTACAGTAACTTTGAATGGAATTTCTCTTTCTATCTCGTGCTGTTGGGCTTTGTTAGTAATGTATAGGAATGCCGGGGATTTATGTGGGTTTATTTTATATCCTGCAACTTTGCTAAAGTTATTATTTCAAGCAGTTTTTCACTTGATTTTCTAGGATTCTCTAAGTAAATCATCATATCAGCTGCTAAAAGTGATAATTTAGTTTTTTCTTTCCTATCCTAATTCCTTCAATTTCTTTTTCTTCTCTTATTGCTACAGCTAATGTTCCTAGTACCAAATTGAATAATAGGGGTGATAATGGACATCCTTGTTTCACCCCTGATCTTACTGGGAATGCATCTAGCTTATCCCCATTACAAATAATGCTTGTTGATGGTTTTAGGTAGACACTATTTATAATTTTAAGGAAGGCTCCATTTATTCCTATGCTTTCTAGTGTTTTTAATAGGAATGAGTATTGCATTTTGTCAAAGGCTTTTTCTGCATCTATTGAGATGATCATATGGTTTCTGCTAGTTTTATTGTTGATATGATCAATTATGCTGATAGTTTTCCTAATATTGAACCAGCCTTGCACCTGGAATAAATCCTACCTGGTTGTAGTGTACTGTTCTTGTGATAAGTTGCTGCAATCTTTTTGCTAATACTTTATCTAAAATTTTTGCATCAATATTCATTAGGGAAATTGGTCTATATTTTTCTCTCTCTGTTTTGACTCTACTTGGTTTGGGTATTAGTACCATATTTGTGTCATAAAAAGAATTTGGTGGGACTCCTCCTTCACCTATTTTCCCAAATAGTCTATAAAGTATAGGAATTAATTGTTCTTTAAATGTTTGATAAAATTCACATGTGAAACCATCTGGCCCTGGAGATTTTTCCTAGGGAGTTCATTGATGGCTTCCTCAATTTCTTTTTCTGAGATCGGGTTATTTAGAAATTTTACTTCCTTTTCTGTTAACCTGGTCAATTTATGTTTTTGTAGGTATACATCCATATCCCTAAAGTTGTCAAATTTATGGGCATAGTATTGGGCCAAATATTCCTAATTATTCGTTTAATTTCCTCTTCATAGAGGTGAATTCACCATTTTCATTTTTGATGCTGGTAATTTGATTTTCTTCTTTCTTTTTTATTTTTTTTTTCAAATTGACCAAAGGTTTATCAATTTTATTGTTTCTTTTTTTGTCATAAAACCAGCTCTTTGTTTTATTTATTAATTCAATAGTTTTCTTGGTTTCAATTTTACTAATCTCTCCTTTGATTTTCAGTATTTCTAATTTGGCATTTAATTGTGGATTTTCAACAATTATGTTTTTTAAGGAATTGTTTTCTACATTCAAGTTTTTCCTTCCTTTTCATTTCTTTCCCCAGTTTTTCTTCTCTTTCTCTTATTTGGCTTTTAAACTCTTTCTTGAACTCTTCCAAGAAGTCTTTTTGAGCTTGAGACCAGTTAATATTCTCCCTTGAGGTTTCAGATTTAGGTATATTGACAATGTTGTTCTCTTCTCATTTTGTGTTTTGATCTTCTCTGTCACCATCATAATTCTCTATGGTCAGTGTTCTTCTTTGCTTTTTGCTCATTTTGTTTGCCTGTTTCATGACTTTTAAAGTTGAGCTTGCCTGCTAGCACTGTCAGAAGCTTCTTTTCTTTGATCTTAGGGGCCTGGTCACTGGCTTTGTGTGCTGGGGCCTCAAGTGCTGGTAGCTGGAGACTGTAGATGTGTGACAGCTTACCTGGTATTGACCTGGGGTCCTAGTAGTAGTGTCTGGCATGTGCTGAAACCAGGTTGGGTGTTTCGCATTTCCCCAGGGCTGCACTGAAGCACAGGGTGGTCTGCTGCTGGAGGATCCCTGCCTTTCTGTGGCAGTTCTGGCATACATGGTGGTTCTCTGAGGGAGATTCTGCCAGTTTCCCTGGTCATGCACATAGCATGGGGAAGGTGTCCTGGTGTTGGCATTTTCCTGCTCCAGTGCTCTGGGGCTCAGGATCTCCCACTGGTTTGTTGAGGTGGAGCCTGCCCCCAGCTTGCTGGGACACTTCCTGGCCTGGACTGTGCTCACCTTTTACCTAAGTGATATCAGCCTTATTTGCCAATCATCTAAGTGTCCTCGATTGAAAAACTGGTCCACCACATCTTTCTGCTGGCTCCAATATCCCAGGATGTGTTCTGGGGTGCTGTTTTATGGATATTTGGGGATGAGAATGGGAGAAGGATAGTGATCTACTGCCATCTTGGTGGTCAATCACATTTTTTAAGGAATTGTTTTCTCCAGTCAGTTTTTGTCCTCCCTTCACTTAGCTGCTGACTCTCTCTTGCATAAAACTCATTTTTTTTTCTCAATTTTTCTTCTGCCTTTCTTATTTGACTTTAAAAAATCCTTTTTGAGCTCTTCTAACAAGGTTTTTTTGGCTTGAGATCAATTCATATCTCCCTTTGAGGCTTCACATGTAGGTACATTGACAATGTTTTCTTTTTCTGAGTTTGTGTTTTGATCTTCTCTATCACCACAGTAACTTTCTAACATTAATTGTTTGCTTCTTGCTCATTTGATTTGCCTATTTTGTGACTTTTAAATTTGAACTCACCTCCTTGGGCACAGGAGGTACTGTCTGAAGCTTCTTGTGCTAAGGTCCAAGGGCCTGGTCACTGTCTTTGTTCACTGGGAACTCAAGGGCTGGCTGCTTGCTCACTGCACTGGAGTGGCCCAGCCTAATAATGCTGGTTGTTGCCTAGTTTCCATGGCTAGCAAATGGCCTTTTACACTGGGGCTGGAGGCCTGGCCTACTAAGCCACTGACAAACTGAGCCAGGACCAAGGGCCTCAGTTGTTGATCTGCACTTTGACTAAGAGCCTTCCATTGGGTTGCCCAGACACCATCCACACTAGGCTGCACTCTCTTTTTATCCAAATAAGATGACCTTTTCTGAAGTCCTTCTGAATTATCTTATGCTGGAAAATTGTTTCACTCCATCTTTTTGTAGGTTCTGCCACTCCAGAATCCATTCAAAGGCTTAATTTTAATATTGTTTCTGAGGCAAATTGGGGAGAGTTCAGGCAACTTCCTGGCTTCTTTCTGCCATCTTGGCTCTACCTCTTCTTTCTTATTTATTCATTTATTTTGGTTCTTTGACTTAAAGGATAGCACTCTGGGAAGAGGGAAGAAAGAGAGGTAGAGTAAAATCAAAGTGATGTGAAAACAAAAGATGGTGACAAAAATTTATTTAATACAAAATAAAACCAAAATAAAGAAATAATTCCATAAGAATATAAGGCAGCATATGATTAAGAATTCAATAAGAGAAGATCGGCCTTGGAAGGCCTTATGGAAGAGGTAAGATGAATTGAGTTTTAAAGAGAAACAACACAGATTGAAAAGAAAATGACATTCTATGTGGATGTATCAACATGAATCAAGTAAGCAAGAATTTATGAAGCACTTAAATATGTTTCAAGACTGTGCTAAGAGCTAGGGATACAAAGAAAAAAAAAACAGTTCCTCCCCTCACAGACCTTTCATGCCTAAAGGCTAAACATGTACATGGCACATATAGAGTAGATGGAAGTTTACTTTAGAAGAGAAGGAATCAGTGGGGTGTATTTTGAGATGAGTGAGGAAACTGGCCTGGTTATTGAAGAACAGTCTGAGGAGTACTGGGAGGTTAAAGCAAGCAAGGGGAGATTGGGGCCAGGATCAAGGGCAAGTATCAGGTTGAGCTTGGAACTTTTCCTGCAGACAAGGAAGAGCCATTAAAAATTTGAAGTAGGAAAAAACAGTGTTGAAAGTAGTGCATTCGGAAATTAAGCTCGTAAAAATTTACAGGTTGATTAGATAGGAGGGCATTAGTTACGAATAGAATAGAAATACCAGTGAGGTTATCTTTGCAGTAATTCAGGTATGAAATGAAGAAGGTCTAAATTTGGGTGGTTGTGATGAGAACTGGATCATATGTAAGAAACCAGACCTGGGCTGTTGACAGATTGGACATAGGGAATATTAGATACATTATGATTTATGTGTGCTTGTTCCCCCCCACCCCCAACCCCAAATCACGGTGTTGCAACGTGATATAACTTTTTGCTAGGCATTCTTAACCTTCTATTTTTTTTTTTGATGTGTCATGGACCCTTTTGGCAATCTGAAGAAGCCTCCCATGGGGTTCATTAGCCGGCTTTCCATGCTAATGCCGTCAATCTGTTGATTATTTCCAATTTGTTTGTTGTTTTTGTTGTCATTTTCTGTTGTGTTTGATTCTTTGTGACCCCATTGGAGGTTTTCTTGTCAGAGATATGAAAGTGGTTTGCCATTCCCTTCTCTAGCTCCTTTTATGGATGAGGAAACTTAGACAAAGAGGGTTAAGTGATTTGCCCAGGGTCACACAGCTAGTAAGTCTCTTAGGTCAGATTTCAACTCAGGAAGGTGAGTCTTCTTGACCTTGGCACTCTATCCACTGTGCCACCTAGCTGCTGTGTATTCGTTCATATTTATTTTAAGTGTCTCTTTCTATAAGATAACATTTGAAACTGTGAGGTCCTTGAGGGAGAGGACTGTCTTTTGCCTCTCTTTTCATTCTCAGCTCTTAGTACAATGCCTAATACATAGTAGGTATTTAATAAATGTTTATTGACTGACTATTGATGATTCTCAAAATAATACTTTCAAGGAATTGAAGGAAATGCCAAATTTTAGTTAAAAATCAGTGAAAGTAAAGATTTTATTTTCCCTCATCCAAATGTATTGACCCTCCTGAAATCTATACATACATGCTTTGCTGGTTTATGGACAATGAATTAAGAATCCCTGATCTGTCCTATCAGTGGTCATTGAAAAATCATGGGGTAACATATCACAGGATATGAAAAAGGAAGAAAGTCTGCTTCCTATATGCAAATGAACTTGACTTCACTTGCTAGCAAATTCTAGAAGACATTATTAAATTAAGAGTGAATATTTAAAAAAAAAAGAAATAATCACTGAAGAGCCAAGATGGCTAGGAGATTAGAATAATGATATTGATATAATTTACCTAGATTTTATCAAGACACTGGAGAAATTATCTCAGGTTACTTTTGTGGACAAGATGCACATAAATAATCTAGACAAAATTATACTTAAATGGATTTGAAATCTGTTGAATAGTGAAATGCAAAGCATATTTATTAATACTTCCATGTCAGCCTAAAAAGTGGTATCAAGTGGAATGCCCATGTGTCTGTGCTTAATGCTATGATGTTAAATATTTGAAAATTATTAATAATTTAAAATATTAATAATTGAAAAATATGATAACCATTTGGAACAAGGCAGAAATGAAATGCTCATCCAATGTATCAATCAAAAAACTGAAAAAGATAGCTAAAGCATTATATAATTGAGTTAGAATCCAAAAATATGTTGAAAGACTAAAATTTGGGGTTAAATATATTTACAATGCAAAGTAATATGGATTAATTTAAGATAGCATGCTAAAAATCATTTTCACAAGTGTGACATTGTGTTTTCAGCCTCGGTTCATCTTTTTTAAAAATCTTGGCTTTGTTTGACCATAAACTGAACTTGATTCAGTAGTAGGATATGACAGTCAAAAACATTGATATAATCTTCAGCTAGGTGAAGAGGCATAGTGTCCAGTCTTAGGGCACTGATAAATCTGCCGTATTTTCTCTCCAAAATATCCAGAGAAGATCTGTTAAGATGATGAAGAGCCACAAGATGATGTCATATTAGTGAGAAGAACTGGAATGTTTAACTTGAAGAACAAATAACTTAGGGAGGCTATGAGAGCCAGCTTAAGTTATTAAAAAAGCTGTCATCTATTAATTAGTGCTTCCTTTGTGCCAAGTACCGTACTAATCACTGAGGAGGCAAAAAAAAAGAAACAAGGAAAGGAAAGAAGGAAGGAAGGAAGGAAAAAAGGAAGGAAGGAAGGAACGAAGGATGAAAGGAAGGAAAAGAAAGAAAAGAAAAAATGTCCTTAACTTCAAGGAGTTCACAGTCTAATGGGAGACACAATTTGTAAACAAGTAGATCAAAGACACTTTGAGAGGGGATAGTAATAGCTAGAAATTGGGGGAGTTGGGGTCAAGCAAGAAAGACCTCCTGAACAGGTAGGATTTGACATGAGTCTTAAAGAATTTCAGGGAAATAAGAGATAGAGACGAGGGGGCAGAGTACTTCAGCCATGGGGCATAGGTTGTACAAAGAAAAGAAGACAGGCAATGCAGTGTCATATACTAGAACTTACAAGTAGACCAGCCTTGCTCAAACATGGACCATATAGAATCAAGAAAGCTGTAAGAAGACTGGAAAAGTAGCAAGACATTAGGTTATGAAGTCTTATATGCTAAATAAATGAGTTTATATTTGATCCTGGGAGGTAATAGAGTCACCAAACCTGAAAAAAAGGTTTTAAGTTGTTTAGTTTAATCCAGAAGATTGAGGAAAATTATATAAATAAAAATTCACTGATTAACAAGAAGAATCCTATCTTAGGAAGCAGTGGGTTTCTCTTGACTAGAAATCTTTAAGTAAAAGTTAGATGGCTATTTGTCAAGTATCATTTGGAAAGGATTCATATTGAGGTATGGATTGAACTAGCTACGTGTTCCATTGGATACAGTGCTGGGCTTGGAGTTAGAGTAACCTGAGTTCTAATAATGCCTTGAACACTAGCTATGCAATGCTAGATAGGTCACAACCTCTCTTACCCTCAGTTTCCAAGGTTGTAAGAAAAAGAGTTGGGCTTGAGGGTATATAAAGTCCTTTTTAGCTCTAATTTGTGATCCTATGAATCTAATTGTCCACTGAGGTCCCTTCCAACCACAAGACTTGGTGCTTTGAATGTTTTATGTCACCTTAAGAAGATATTCTTAGTTGTTGTAACAAATCAGGTTTCCTTATTTCCATTTTTAAACTATGATATGCAGTATACAGATGGTAGTTACCTTTGGGAAAAGGATAGAGAAAGCATCTTTGTACATGGGTGCATATCTGAGAGTTTCTGAGTGTGTGATGTGGTTGGGGCTGAAGGCACCAATGTGAATGAATGGACATAACAACCTGTCACTGGAAATTTTACCATTATGTCACAGACTGAAATAAAATTGGGAAATACCACTGTCCTAGATACGTAACATTCAATAAAATTTGTGGAAGACAATGGGACCTTACTGAAAGAAAGTATCCTACTAAAAAAAGACAACAAAATTGTGTCCATTATAGTCTATTTTGTTATGATTGTGGATTTTTTAATATTGAAGAAATGTAAAATATTAAAATGCTAAGCTCAATACTCATAAAATATAAAAATTAAGCTAATTTTTTTCCTTTTACTCTCAACCTATAAGAAAGAGACAGACTGAAGAAAAAGACCAGAAATAGACTGATATAAACATATACAAGGGTGTTTCAAAAATCTCAGCCCAATTTTAAGCTAAAGTGCTAAACTTCGATGAGACTTGTAGAAAACCCCATGTATATAATTTAAAACTACACTAGGACTTTTGGAACACCATATGTCTGTAACAGTCTATATACATACATACAAGCAGATATACACACATGAATGCAAATAATATATGCATATGTACACATGTGCATGTGTGTATTATACAGGCATATACACACATGCACACACATCTATAGCTAAAGACATAGATCTAGATAAATAATGCAATTTCCAGAGGTTGTTATGGAGTTAATTACAGATTTAGACCAGTCTTTTTGCACTTATATCTATAGGACTACACAAGGAGATTTGGCGTTTAAAAAACAGAAACATTCTGCAACAGCAAGTTTCAAAGAAACAATAATAGGATCCCTTGGATTAAAATTCTACAGGATGAGGCAGTCCAAGAAAAAATAGAAAGCTCTCAAGATTGAAATTTTATGGATACAAGCAGAAATTGTTTTGATAAGGAATAGGGAATTGTCTAAAAATAACAATGAGTAAAGAGAATGGATGTAGAATTCATTAATTTAGATTTAAAAGACTTTTATAGAAGATGTAATGATGAACAGGTCACTGAGGATAAAAATGAAGAAATCACAACAGGTTAAGAATAGTCTTAGGAGTACTGAACTCCAAAATGAATTGAGGCTGGTGATTGCATCTAAACTCAAGAAAATGGGCTGTGTAGCTAAGTTGAAGGCAAAAAAAAAGAGGCAGAAAGAGGCAAAAAAAAAAAAAAAAAACACAGCTTCAAGTGGATTCTATAATGATACTGGATGACAGGAAAAAGGCAAAACTATTTAATCTTGCGATGGCTCCATTTTCTCTGATGATGGAAGCAAAGGAAAAACATCATAATCAGAATTGAAGTTGAACTTAAGAGACATTATTATATAAAGATGCCCTTACTTCCCACAGGTAGATTCAAGTCACCTGGCCTAAAATAATGACTTATTAGTGTACTTGGGCGGGGAGGGGGGGGGGAAGCAATGAAAAAACTGGTAGCTATGATGGCTTAGTCATCATAAGTAATCTCTGAAAAGTCAGGAAAACTGGAATATGTGCCATAGAACTAAAGATAGGCAAATGTTCCATATTGTCCCATATGTCCCTTGTTCCACAAGAGGAACAAGGTGGAATTTGAAAATGAAGGGCCAAAGAGATTGACTTACATTGCTGACAGCATTCTAAAATTTATTATCAAAGTGATGGTTAGTGGTCATTAGTAAAGGAAAATATGTCATAATCATAAGGATCTAGAAATGCTTCATCAGCAATAGATTATGCAGATGAATCACATTTTCTTCTTGACAGTTATTAAATAACTTAGTAGGATATTTCAATAAAACATTTGATTATTTTAATGCTATCCTTTTAGACAAAAAGGAGAGGTATGGGCAAGATGATGCTCTTGCTAGATTTGTATCTGATTAAATGATTGAACTTGAAGATATTGTTGGATGGAGTTCCCCCTCTAAAAAAAAAATCTTTAAAAATGGAAGTTCAGAGGTTTTGAAATAAAAAGCATAAATTTATTTTTTTACACTTAGAGAGAGATCTTTAGTGGACTAGCCAGACTACCAATTACTGCATTTATTGTGTTTAATACTTTTTTCAATTACTTGGTAAAAGTTATGGTTGACTGTAACAACAGTGTAAGGCCACTAACACCAGCACACAGGAGGGATGCTAGCACAGATTCTTTGATTTGCTTTTCTGAAGGAAAGCAACTTAAAGGGGTCAACAATCTTACTTTAATTAATTAAACAACCATATATCATTCACTTACATCAGTGGGAAAGGCGAGCATCCTGAACTTCAGAGCAAATACAAACAGAAATTAGAAACAGAGAAAATAACAAAAATCAACAGACATGCTTCTAACTGTCTGACCATGGTAATACGCACATATTTACCAGAGAGAGAAGCACCAACATCTGGATTTTCAAAGCCAGGGGCTCCTTAACGGCTACTCAGAGTCTCATCTAGCCAAATCACATGAACATTCTTCCAATGAGTGAGCCTCAAAGCAAAAAGCTAACCTCAGAGTATGTATATACTGTTTCCAATCAACAACTCTTGGTTCGATCAAAGACTCTTGATTCAAAGTCAATACTCAATCAAAGGCACTTGATTGCCTTAGTGCTGAGAAGCATTCCAAAAGAACAAACAGCAAAAAGTCCCACTTTGCTTGCCATTACATTGAGAAACTAATAAATTTATAAATACACATACATATATATGCATCCCTGCATATATGCATACATTCGTGCATGCATGCATACAAATACATAGCTCTCGATACAGAAGCTTAGGAAGCACATTGATAAACTGGAATGGGTCCAGAGGAGGGTTAACAGAATAGTTCTGGGATTAAAAAACATACATTAGGTGGGTCGATTTGAAGAAATGGGAATGTAAACCTGTAGAGGAAAAGACTATTTAGAGGAGAAAGTCTAGATCTGAATTCAGGTGTTTATGACTTGAGGCCAAGTACTCTATCCATTATGCCTTCTAGCTCCCAGGCATCAGTTAGCCCTTTGTTTAGGTGACTCAATTACATTCCATTATTATTGTTATCATTAGTTTTTATAAATTATATCATAAAATACATAATATATGAGTTATTCTGAGCAAGAACAATTCAACCTAGCACTTCTTTATCCTCTTCCTTCATTTTTTTCCTTCTCTGACATTTTTGCTTCTTATAATAACAATTTAGATTTGAAGATCTTTCCCACCCATTAATAGGCCATGTGACCTTGCTGAGAAGAAAAAGAAGGTGTGTCACAAGAAATGCTGAAAGAGAGCAGTTAGAACTGAGGGAAAGAGCAGACGTGACTGAGCTATGAGTTTGTTGATGGCAAGGCCCCAGTAGGGAGGCAGAAGGCTTATGAGATAGCAAAGCTCCATGCTGTGATATTGTCTTTTAAGTTCTTTGCTGTTATGATAAAGTGGGCTTACTGCTTTGGGGAGTTGGTTGCTGCTTTTATGGATTGGACTTATTGGTTATGGAATTTGGGCCTCTGGTGTCTGAATAAATGTTTTACTTCTTCTACCTTCTATATGGAAAGTTTCTCATATTTTGTGATACAAAACTTCATAGGCATAATCACAATTATTGTCAATGTTGTGTTTATTGCCTTGATAATACATGTCTCCATATGACTTGAAGTGAAAAAAAATATTTTGAGCAGAATTGAATCAGGTTCTAGTGATGCTGTCACTGGAAGTTCTAAAAGTTTTTACCTGTTTTATCTTGGGCAAGTCACTTGTTGTTTCTAGGCCCCAGTTCCCTCATCTGAAAAATGGGGTGGCCTCTGAGGATCTTTTGAGCTTTAGATCACAGCAAATGTGATGTTTTGGTCATGGCTTGCCAGAATGATGGGCTGAATATAATAAGGTGCAATTTAATATAGATGGATGTAAAGTCCTACATTCATTTTTTAAAAGAGTTATATAGGGTGGGAAAGCAATGATTACAAAAAAGCTGGTGTGAAAAAAAGAATGGGGAGTTTTAAAGGACATAAACATGAAAATGAGTTGATTTCAGGGTGAAAAGTAGAAAATGATTCCCTCATCCTGGGCAAAGTTGGGGGGTGGGGTGGGGAGGAAATCAACCACAATAAAATAATTGAAGTTTCTGATTCAATCTTCGAATTAAAATCTCCTCATTCTCCATCCCTACTTCCTTTCATGCCATCTTCTCCCTAGAACAACACATATAGTATTTTTTCTCCTCAAATACTGAAATTTCATTTATGTAAGACAAATTATAATCATATGAGTTTCTTTTTTCCCATTAAAAGCTTCCCTTAAACGAAGGGAAATTAAAATTTCAAACTAACGTCTGAACCAAACTTTTCATCCTGGGGAAGCTGGTTCTCTTGTTAATAATTTTTTTTTTTCCCCCAGGGAACTCCCAGGCAACAAAATTCAGAAGCATCTGTATTATTATCTTTACTGACACAAAAAGTAAACTATGATGCCTCTTAGTATCTAACAATAGCAAAATCATCCAAGAATCCATGTGTTGAGAGTTCAGAAGGAATTTTCTGTGTATAATACTTTAAAAGGTAAGCTCTGAGCAGGATGTCACGAAAAATAATGAAAAAACCAGCAAAAAATCCACTCTTTTAAATCAAAGAGCAGTGGTTGGTATATTAGTGACATAAAACTTATTTTCAACTGGATTTAAAGATAAAAACAAAACTAAGCTTTGAAAATGATTCATTGGTTTAGTAAATTACATTTACTTCAATTTAGCTTGATTCATTTCCATTGAAAAGGCATTAATTAAGCATCTATCTTGTGCCAGGCACTCTATTAGACCCTGTAGGGGATATAAAGTTCCTTCTCTAAAGAAAATTACAATCTAGTTTGGGACTCAAGACTATTGCAGTATGAAAAATTGCAAGTTAAAAAAATAGAAGAAAATCATGATATTCAGTTCAAGAAACATTTATTGGTTTATATACACTTCAGTAAAATTGGCCAAAAATATAATTTCTGTACATTTGACTTCCAGTTCCCTGTTGACTTCCATTTATAACATTATAAATGTTATCATATTGGATAAGGGGAATTTCCCAATGGAACAACTTCAAACCTTTTGAGGAAGGGGTTAAGATTGAGTCCATTGCATAACATTGAACTGCATTTTATCATAGTAGCCATATTCTGTCTTCTGGGTGTTGTATTCTTTACCTAAAAGTTTATTGTTCTCTTATATTTCTTTCTAAACTGTTTTCCCCTATAGGAAACTGTAACTGCCATTTATCTGGCAGTAACCAGGGAATTCTCTGTCTTCCTATTTATAGCCTCAGACAATTTTCTTCCCTATTTTTGTGTTAGCACTTAGAATGGCTTATAGGCCTCCTATCTCATTAGAATATGACATTATCTTACTTCAGCAGCTGAATCCATGATCTATTCCATTTGGCTACCCCCTTTTCTAGGGCAAATGGCAATTTTCTCAGCTGTAGATGTCTTGCCCTCACCTTTCTATAAACTATAAATAGATGGTTTTTGCAGTGCATCAGAAACCTTCCTTTGTAATGAAGGGACTTGCCATTGAAGACCCAATACTTAGAGAAGGTACAGATTTGCTTGCTTTTGTGTGTAATCAAGAAAATGTATAATATTCATTATTTGGTTTTAGTCCAATATATGGAGATTTAGTAACCCTGTTCCCTGACATGTGTAATGGAGATACCCTCCCCCCTCTACACTTAACGAACATTTCAGGTATCATCAGACTGTTTCCTTTGGGCATGCTGTGCATTCATCAAAAGACTCTTAACTGACTTGTGAGATGTAACTACATGTACAAATTGTTCCAGCTTGCAATCATTTGCTCTCCTTTACAAGTACTTTTAAAGAGTTGAAAATTGCTGTGAGATACAGGGGGCAGTTGCCCTTATCTCCTTGCTTGGCTGGTTTCAATGAATCTGTGAATGGGTGAAATCTCTTTTGTGCTTCATCCCCTCCCCCCATCTTAGCTAAATGAATACCCAGAGATCAAACTGGCCAGCTTATGACCTTGTGAGTCACAAAAGATTGGAAAAACCATTAGAAATGCTTTCAGTTAATGGAGTCAATAGCAGAACTCACAGAAGATGATAGTGGCAGCAGCCAAATCTGATGAAGAGCCAATGTAGTAGCTAAGCAAATGACTTGACCAACAGAAGAAGTAGATTGACTTACCACACAAGAAGGAACCAATCTATCCAAGAAAACATCTACCTTACTAGCTGTTGACTCCCTAGGTGTTTCTTTTTCCTCTTCAATTCCTGCTTGTGTGATGAAAATACTTCCCTTGCCTTTAGGCCTTCATTCCTTGGTCGAAAGACTGAAATTTTAGTGCTATTTTCCAGATTCCTCTTGATAATAATTTATCCAAATAAAAATTCCTAGAGGTGGGTAGTAGGCATCCTATTCATAATGTCTTGGGAGATTCTCTGTTTTGTCCTAGATGCATTCCCCAGGAAGACAACATATCCATACATATAATTTAATGCCACTTTGGACATAGTTAAAAATTGCTTTTCAGAAAGGGCTGGTCCAACTCACAACTCCACCAGTAGTGCATTAATGCATCTGTTTTCTCACAGACTTGCTGACATGTACTATTAGTCTTTTTTGTGATCTTTTCCAATGGCTGTAAGGGAGACCCTCAAAGTTGATTTAAATAGTATTTCTCTAATTATTTGCAATTTGTATGATTTTTAAATGTTTGCTGAAAACTTGTTTATCTTTCAGTATTTCTTGTTCATATCCTTGGACCATTTGTTAATTCGATAATGACTTTTTCTCTTGTAAATTTGAATCGATTCAATGAAAATATTAAAATGAGAAAATCAAGAGAGTAATTTAATGCAAAACCTTCTTTTCCCCCATATTGTTTCCCTAAGTTTTGCTTGTACAACAACTTTTTTTAAAATTATGTAATCAGAATTGTCCATTTTATTTTCTCTATTTCAGATCATGAACTTTTTACTTATCTATAATTGCAAAAAGGTATCTTCATTTTTTTCTTCTCTGTTTATAATGACTTTGTAGCTATGGTTGTTCAGTTATTCAGTCATGTCCAACTCTTCATGGTGGCATGGACCATAGCAAATGAGAGAGACTATTTTAATTGCACCTCTACTTTTTTTTCCAATCCGCATTAATCAATTTAGTATTATTACAGAGGGCTATTGATTGTTAGCCATTATTTGTGTAATACCTATCTATCAGTATACAGTTAGTCTGTCTAGTCTTATAGTAGGCCTCAAACTTTAATCTACAAGATTACAAGTTCACTTGCTTGTTATGAAGTTCATTTGCTTAATCTTAGGAAGCTAATTAGAGGACCACTACCCTTTCTTTCTCCTAAGTAGGAGACCAAACTCAGTGTGAGGGAGATGATTAAATAATGTGAAAAAAAACCCCAGCTATTTTTGTTGCCTCTCCATACCTTGTCATCCCTTGATTGACCAACATGGGGAGATAGCCATGAACATTTGGCCAATAAGAGACCCTATTTGCCAGCCTGTGGGGGCTTATGTCTCTACCATCTCATCTTCTCATTATGTGGACAAAATATTTAAGTTTCAGCTTCAGTATTTGACCTTCCAGTGAATAACCTGAATTAATTTCTTTAAGTATTGACTGGTCTTTTCATCAAGAATGCTTGAAAGTCTTCTATTTCATTGAATATCCATTTTTGCCCCAGGAGGATTATATTCAATTTTTCTGGGTAAGTGATTCTTGGTTTTAATCCTAGCTCCTTTGACTTCCAGAATATCATATTCCAAGCCCTCTGGTACCTTAAAGTAGAAGCTGCTATATGTTCCACAATACTCAAATTGTTTCTTTCTGGCTGCTTGAAATATTTTCTCTTTAACCTGGGAACTCTGGAATTTGTCTACAATATTCCTAGGAGTTTTCCTTTTGGGAGCTTTTTCAAGAGGTGATCAGTAGATTCTTTTCTATTCTACCCTCTGGTTCTAGAATATCTGGGTAGTTTTCCTCGACAATTTCTTGAAACATGATGTCTAGGCTCCTTTTTTGATCATGGCTTTCAGGTAGTCCAATGATTTTTAAATTATCTCTACTGGATCTGCTCTCTAGGTCAGTGGTTTTTCCAATGAGATATTTCACATTGTCTTCTCTTTTTTCATTCATTTGGTTCTGTTTTATAATTTCTTGATTTCTCATAAAATGATTAGCTTCCATTTGCTCCATTCTAATTTTTAAGTATTTATTTTCTTCAGTGAGCTTTTGGACCTCTTTTCCCATTTGGCCAATTCTGTTTTTTAAGGCATCCTTCTCCTCGTTGGCTTTTTGGACCTCCTTTGCCATTTGGGTTAGTCTATTTTTAAAGGTGTTATTTTCTTCAGTATTTTTGGGGGGAGTCTCCTTCAGCAAGCTGTTGACTCGTTTTTCATGCTTTTCTTGCAACACTTTCATTTCTCTCGCAAATTTTTCCTCTACTTCTGTTACTTGATTTTCAAACTCCTTTTTGAGTTCTTCCACAGCCTGTAACCAATTCATGTTTTTCTTGGATGCTTTTGATGTAGGAGCTTTGACTTTGTTGTCTTCTGCTTGTATGTTTTGATCTTCTTTGTCACCAAAGCAACATTCTATGGTTTGAGTTTTTATGCTGTTTGCTCATTTTCCCAGCCAATTACTTGACTTTTGAGGTCTTTGTCTGCTTCCAGAGAGGAGAGTGCATTGTCCCAAGCTTCAGGGATTTTATGCAGCTGTTTTCAGAGATACTTCTAGGCACCTGTAAATTTTCTGTTCTTCTAAGGTGATATGATCAAAGGAGAGGTGTTTATTCCTTTCCTGGGCTGTGCATTAGTCTGTGAGTGACCTCAAGAACTCTTTTCTGCCTTGGAAGTGTGATAAGCATTCCATCTCCACAGCCACCACAAGCTCTGCCATGCCAGAACTCTTCCTCACCCCAGGACCACCACCCAGGACTGTGATCCAGATCCAAGCAGGGCAAAGCAAGAGAATCCTGCCTCAGTGCTAGCAAAGAGATCCCTGCAATATGCCTCCAATCAGTCATTTGATCCCACCACCATCTGTGGCCCTGGAGCTGTGGAAGCAGCTGCTACTGCTACTATGGCTGCCACTGCCACCACCTCCACCACCCCAGGCTGGGGCCAGACCAAACTCCTCTCTCACCCAGGTCTGAAAGAGTTTTCCCACTGACTTTCTACATTGTCTTTGGTGTTTGCAGGTTGAGAAGTCTGGAAACCACTACAGCTGCCAGTGATCCAGTCCCTTGAGAACTGCTCCAGCCCATCTGTGCTGGCACAGCCCACACTGGACTCTGCTCCACTGCTGGCCTGGTGTGATAGACCTTTCCAGGATGACCTTCCAGGTTGTCTTGGGCTGGAGATTTGTTTCAGTCTGTCATTTTATGGGGTCTGTAGCTGTGTAATTTGTTTAGAGTAATTTTTTACAGATATTTGGAAGGATTTGAGGGAGAGCTCAAGCATGTCCCTGCTTTTACTCCATCATCTTGGGCTCTGCCCCACCAAGGGACTCTTAAAAATCTTTTCCACCACCACAATTCAAAAGTTTCTATTCTGCAGGGCTCAACTTTCTTTATAATCCAACTCTCAGAGCCATACATTGTTACTGGAAAAACGACAGCTTTGACTATATATAGACTTTTGTTGGAATGTTGTTTGTTAGTGTATTGTTCAGATTTACCATAGTTTTCCTTCCAAAGAGCAAGTGGGTTTTCATTTCATGGCTGAAGTTGCTGTCTGCAGTGATCTTTGAGCCCAAGAATATACAATCTGACACTGCTTCTATTTCTTCTCCTTCTATTTGCCAGAAAGCAATGTGACAAGTTGCCAAGATCTTAGGTTTTTTTTTTTTTTCGTGTTAAGCTTCAAGCCAGCTTTTCTGCTCTTTTCTTTCACCCTCATCAAGAAACTTCTTAATTCATCTTCATTTATTCCCATCAGGATGATATCACCTGAATATCTAAGATTGTTCATTTTTTCCTGGAAACCTTAATATTGGCTTCTGATTCACCTAGCTTGACATTTCACATGATGTGCTCTGCATATAAGTTAAATAAATAAGGTGACAATATATAGTCTTGTCATACTCCTTTACCAATCTCAAACCAATCAGTTCCAGGTTTGGTTCCAACTGTTCTTAACTAACGACTGCATAAATACATACATGCTTGCATACATATATACATACATGTATGTATGCATGCATATATAAATGTGTGTGTGTGTGTGTGAGAGAGAGAGAGAGAGAGAGAGAGAGAAATATGTATCCATTTGGAACCTACCTTTTTAATATGGTACAAGGTCTTGGTATCAACCTAAGTCCTGACCGACTGCTTTCTAGTCTTCCTAATAAATTTTTTTTCATGAACGGTTAGTCCTGATCTAGGTAAGCATGTGGTATTTGGGTCTATCCAACACTCTTACTTTATTCTACTAATTTTGTATCTTGTACACATAATTTGCTTTAATAATTTACCAATTTTTAAACTAGTAACAAATAGTTTTGATTATTTACTGCTTTGTAACATAGTTTGAGATCTGTCAGTGTTAAGCCCCCTTCCCACTTTTTTTTCAATTATTTCCCTTGAGAATCTTTTACCTACAGATGAATTTTATTTTTTTCTAATTCTACAAAATAATCATTTGGTAGCTAGATTACTTTGACACTGAATAAGTAAATTAATTTAGGCAATACTATAAGATTATAAACCCCTTGAAGGCAGGAACTGTTTTTGGCTTTTTTTTTTCTAGCACTTAGCTCAGTTTCTGGCATCTACTGGGAGCTTATTGTTCCATTTTATTTTACTGGCATGGACCAATCATGAGTAATTAACATTTTTCCAGTTATTTTTGTCTGTCTTTATTTAACGAGAGCCGTGAACAGAAAAAGAAATCTATAAATCGATTTCCCTAATGAACATACATATAGTTATGTAGCAAAAACAACAAAAATCATAATTATTTTAATAGATGCATAAAAAGCTTTTTAACAAAATACAACACATTTTTCTGTTTAAAACACTAGATAATGGAGGAATAAAAGAAACTTTCCTTAGAATAATTAATAGTATTTATCTAACACCAAGAGCAAAAGTTATCTGTAATGGGGATAAGCTAGAAGCCTTTCTAATAAGATCAGGAGTGAATCAAGCATCCCCATTATTACCACTGTTATCCAATATTGTAATGGAAATGTTAGCTATAGCAATAAGACCAGAAAATAAATTGAAGAATAAGTGATGAGGTGATGAGGAAACAAAAAATCAATTTTGCAGATGAATGATGGTTTTCTTAGAGAACCATAGAGAATCAATAACAACAAAAAATAATCAAATAATAAACAATTTAATAAGGTTACAGGATATGTAATAAGTCGACACAAATCCTCAACATTTCTACATATTATTACCAACAAAATTTGACAGAAAGTGATAGGAAAAAATTGATTTAAAATTACTACAGACCACATAAAATGTTTGGGAGTCTATCTTCAAAGATAAACACAGGAACAATATGAACAGAATTTTGAAATTCTCTTCACACAAATAAAGATAGATATAAATATTAGGAGAAATATTAGTTACTCAAAGGCAGGCCAAGATGATATAAAAAAATGATAATACCACCTAAATTAATTTATTTATTCAGTGCCATACCAATCAATCTACCAAATCTACCAATCTACTTACTTTATGGAGCTAAGGAAAAAAAATAATCATCTGGAGGAAGAAAAGGTCAAAGATACAAGTGCAACAAAATTTTAAAATGGGAAGGAAAAGGAACAGTACCAGATTCCAAATTACACTACGAAGTAGTAATTATTGAAACAATTTGATAGTGGATGAGATACAGGTTGATCAGTTGAAGATATTAGATATATTATATATAGAAGCAAATTTACACTATAATCTAATATTTAATAAAGCCAAAATCAGAGCTTTAGAGCTAGAACTCACTGCCAAAGAAACTATTGGGAAAACTGAGAAGTAGTCTGGCAGAAACTAGGCATAGATCAACATCTTACCATACCCGGTCTCAAACTACAAATTACAAAGTGATATCATCAAAATAATTTAGTACTAGATAAGAAATAGAGTTGTTGATCAATGGAATAGATTAGGTATACAATATAGAGAAGCATGAGAATGATAGTCTAGCAAAATTCAGACATTGATCAATATCTCACACCATATACTAAGATAAGATCAAAATGGGTACATGATTTAGACATAAAAGATGATATAAGCAAATTAGAGGAGCAGGGAAGATATTTCTTGTCAAATTTATGGTTAGAGCAAGAGTTCCTGATCACATAAGATATAGAGAGGTTCATGGGAGGTAAAATGGATAATTTTGATTACATAAAATTAAGAAAGATCTACACTACAAGACTAATATAGCTAAAATTAGAAGAAAATCGGGAAAATGAGAATTATTTATGTTGTTTCTCTGATAAAGTTCTCATTTCTGAAATATGTAGGCAACTGAGTCAAATTTAAAAAGAATAAGAGCCATTCATTGATTGATATATCGTCAATGAATAACTCATCTCAACCACGAAAGAAGCAAGCTAGGGAAGAAGATATGATGAAGACTGACTGCTCTGCTCATATCAGTTTCTTCCTAGAGTCTAAATATCCCTTCAGCAGCCTGAGGTAGGGTTGGCATCATTCATCTTTTCTATTGAAGCTAGAAGCCAGAAGCACCTGAAGTGACTGCAGAACTTGAAGAGATTCAGAGAATGAAGAAATCTTTCTTCCCTCTTGCTGTAACAACAATGCTACTTGCCACTACTGTGGCTGTGTAAGGCCAATAACACTAGGGCACAAGAGGGCAACTGGCACAGGTTCTTTCATCTGCTTTTCTAAGGAAAGCAACTTTAGAGGGTTTACAATCTAACTTTAATTAAACATATATATAGCATTCACTTACTTCAGCATCCTGAACTTCAGAGAAATACAAACAGAAATTACAAGCAGAGAAAAATAACACAAATCAGCAGACAGGCTTCTAACCATCTGACCATAGCAATACATACAGTTACCAGAGAGAGAGGCATTAACATCTGGGTTTTCAAAGCCAGGGGGCTCCTTAATGGCTACCCAGAGTCTTGTCTGGCTACATCATATGAGCACTCTTCCCATGAGTGAAGAAAAATGCTAACCTCAGAGTATATATACTATTTCCAATCAAAGACTCTTGATTCAAACAAAGGCAAGATTCAATCAAAGGCACTTGATTGCCATAGTGCTGAGAAGCATTCCAAAAGAAAAAATAGCAAAAAGTCCCACTTTGCTTGCCATTACACTTTATGCAAGCATGTGGTATTGATCTCCATCAATGAAAAGAGAATCCCAAAGCAATGGGCTTTGGGTCTTGAGTCACATTCCTCCCTGGTCTTAAATTCTTTTCAGTCCCTTGGCAAGACCACCTGGGGTAAGTCCAAAACCTTTAACTCCACAGTATAAAAACAGACTCAAGTCAAGTCTTAGACAACTACTAGCAGTGTGAATCTGGACAAGTCACTCAACACCTCTCTGCCTCACTTTCCTCATTTTTAAAATGGTAAAAATAATAGCATCTTATTCTCAGGGTTGTTGTGAGGATCAAATTAGATTATATTTGTAAAGCATTTTACAAATCTTAAAGTTCTGTAAAAATACTATTATAGTTATTATTGATAGTGTCAAAGAATGCAGCAAAGTCAAGGATGAATTTTGATAAACTGTGCCTAAAGACCAAAAAATTGTGATTTTCCTGGTGTCACAGGTAACTAACCTTTGGTACTATTTGTAAAGGCAATCAGTAAGTGAGAAGATCCATCCATTCCCTCCCACCCCAGCATTTGAGTAGGCTTCAGGTGGGGCTCCAGGTGGGGCCAATGAAGAGAGCTCTGATTAGAGATTTGCTCCTAAGTAGGCCCCAAACCCCTAGCTACTAGGTGCTAAGCCTATGTGGGTATGAAGCCCCCAGGGTCCTAAGGGGAGACGCTAAGACCAGAGGCAATAGTAGGCACCTAAATTCTGGTCACTAAGATGATGTTTGATGATGGCTAAAGAGTGTATAAAAAGAGAGAACAGAGCTATTTGCAGGGGCTCTCACTCTTGGAGGGCAGTAGTTAAGAGCCCTCCAGCTTATGAACCCAGATGCCTTCTTGATAACTATGAATTGTATTTGGTCTGTTTACAATGTATGTTTGTAATTTGTTTATATTTGCTCTGAAGTTCAGGGTGCTGGCTTTTTTCCCCTGAACTAAGTGAATGATATTTGTATGTTGGATTGAAATAAGATTGCTAACTCCTTAACGTTGCTTTCCATAGTAAAGCAGATATAAAGAACCTGTGCTGGCAGCGTTTTGTTTTTTTTTTCTTTAACACGTGCACTTTTATTTTAACTGGTCTTAAGTCAGTGTATAGGTAAGTCTCCTCCCCTCCCCCAAGTACTGGCACCAATCTCAAAAAACTCGCAGAGAGATTGTAAAGTCTTCATTCACATCTATGCTGGGACCAGGGAGCGAATTTAGGGGACCATTCATTATGGTTGACAAATTTAAAAAGAGAAAGGAATAAGTATTAAGGCAGAAGATACAAAAAGTTTTTTTTTTAAAAAAGATTACATAATTTACATGTAAAGTAATACTAGTACCTTCCCCCCTCTGGATTTTTGTTACTGGCTCCTTTGCTCTAGCAGAGGACAGCCTTCACAGAGGCTTGCAACTCTGTAACAATGCATTATACAATATTTGGAATGACTATTAAAAAAATGTACAATTAGAGTCCTGAAGATTGTAGAACTTTGGGGATATCTGCCTCCAACATACTTAGACTGGTCATCACCTTCACCACTCCAGTTTTTAAATCCTAAGTCAAATGCCAAAAATAAATAAATAAATAAATAAATTTTAAAAAATTAAAAAAAAAATAAAGCCATGACAATCTCATGTCTCTTTTGGGGCAATTATCATGTCATACCCTTTGACCAAAAAAAAAAACAAACAAATAGTCCATTTAGAAGCATTTGCGGTGGACAATAGAGGACCCAGATTTGTCATACTCCTACTTGCTTATGCACATCTGCTGGAAGGTGGAAAGAGAAGCCAGGATGGAGCCTCTAATCCAAACAGAGTATTTGTGCTCAGGTGGGGCAATGATCTTGATTTTCATTGTGCTGGGAGCTAGGGCTGTAATCTCCTTCTGCATCCTGTCAGCATGCCTGGGTACATGGTAGTACCACCAGACAATATCCTTACAGATGTCAACATCACACTTCATGATTGAGTTGAAGGCAGTTTCATGGATTCCACAGGATTCCACACTTAAGAAAGATGTCTGGAAGAGAGCTTCTGGGCATCGGAACCTCTTGTTGCCAGTGGCGATAACCTGACCATCAGGGAGCTCATAGCTCTTTTCCAGAGAAAAGCTAGATGCAGCAGTGGCCATCTCCTGCTCAAAGTCTAGGGCGACATAACACAGTTTCTCCTTGATGTCGTGCACGATTTCCCTCTCAGCTGTGGTAGTGAAACTGTACCCTCTCTCGGTCAGGATCTTCATGAAGTAGTCTGTCAGACCAAAGCCAGCCAGATCGAGATGGAGGATGTCATGGGAAAGGGCATAACCTTCATAGATGGGCACAGTGTGGGTCACACAATCCCCGGAGTCCATCACAATACCAATGGTACAACCAGAGGCACACAGGGACAGCACAGCCTGGATGGCAATGTGCATGGCTGGGGTGTTGAACATAATGTGAGTCATCTTTTCTCTGTTGGCCTTGGGGTTCAGGGGGGCTTCTGAGAGCAGCACAGGGTGCTCTTCAAGGGCCATGTGGAGCTCATTGTAGAAAGTAAGATGCCAGATCTTCTCCATGTCCAGTTGGTGACAATACCATGTTCAATGGGGTACTTCAGGGTCAGAATATCTCTTTTGCTCTGGGTCTCATCCCTCACATAGCTGTCTTTCTGGCTTATACCCACCATCACACCCTGATGTCTGGGGTGGCCAACGATGGAAGGGAAGACAGGCCGAGGGGCATCGTCTCCTGCAAAGCCAGCTTTGCACATTCCAGAGCCATTGTCAACAAAGAGAGCAGCAGTATCATCATCCATGGTGAACTTTGAAGTGGCAAGTTTAAACCCTTAAGAGAGAGAGGAGGTAGTGCCGCACCTGAAGGCAGGGGGTAAGGTAAGTGTATGTTGGGTGGAAGAGCTCCCAGCTACGCTGGCAGCATTCTTGTTGTTGGGTTTGTGTTGGTGTTTCACCCCCCACAACAGTTGCAACACCATTGAAGCTAAAATGAAACATATGCTAATTATACATATATACAGCACAGATAGCCTTATACAGAGCATCACCTGGGAATATACTACAGTGACAACCTGCTTATCTACCTATAAGACATAACACAGACACATTTCAAAAGTACATCCATTTCCATAGTGCATAGCAAACGATCAAAAGCAATAAACATGGCTAATAAAGCAAAACTAACTAGCTTGGCAATGACACTGTCAATAGAGATGTGTATGTATATGTACATATGCATATATGTATCTGTGTGTATGTATATATATACATACACATAGACACACACATAGAAACATAAACACACATATGACATATATATACATATATATGTATACATACATATACACAAAACTTAACTATAGGCAATAACATATACAAATAAATGACGGAACATAGCACAAATCACAATCAAGTGAATATAACAGCAAAATAAGAAACAAGTGTATTTTAACATGCAATGAAACAAATTTTTAGCAATAAACATATACAGTTATCTGCAAGGCATATTCCACATGGGCAAGATCTTGTACTGTTGCCTCCTTATACCTAAGCATGGTATGGAATGATCAACAGGATCATTATAAACCTGTTGTCTACACCTGGACTTGCAATCATGTCAGATTGTAATCCGTATGTTAGAGCTCAGTGTGTTGAATCTGTACCCTAGAAATCTCTGTAATAGTTTTCAAATAAATGAGTGGCCTCTGGGTTTACTTCTCTTACTCTTTAATAATATATGCAGTTTTCTTCACTGGATACAAAACTTTCATTGCCTATATCTGGGCCAAAAAGTCTTTGTACAGATGGTGGACACTGTGTTTTCCTCATTCTTTTTCTTAGCGAGTGGCCATCACTCATCACCTGCTTGTCAGAACATCCAACTGGCAATAGAAGGTTGTGGTGAATAGTTCTGATAGGATTGCTGCCATTTTCTGAGTCAGTTTTGTTTAAAAAATAGTTGCCCAGTATCTCAACCTGGTACAAATCCAGCTGGACAGATTGAAGCCATCTTTTCCTATTCTTCCTCAGATATAGAAATCTGGTGGTCCACTATGTAAGTACAAGATTGAAAACCACTGGCTGCCTAGCAATTTAGTGCATCTTATTCCTGGATAGCATAGCAATCTAGTTTAATACTTTTGTTCAGAATTCTCTAATCAATATAAATCTGTATCTTTCCATTTTTCTTAGGCACCACCACTATGAGTGACGCATAAAGACCTTTAATCAGCATTTCTTCAAAATGGTTTCTGGGATCTTCTCATAGACCAAGGAATCCTTCTAGATCTTTCTCTGAAAGGCCAGGAATTGGTAAGTTGTAATCTGTGGTTTGCACCTTGAGCACCTTTCATAGCTGACTAAAGCATGGAGAACATTCCCATCCTCTTACTGAGTTCAACTGAGACTCAAGCTATCTTTCCACTCTTGTGGAACTTGGAGTCTCCAAAATCAAATGCCTCAAGATCTGGTTCTGAGGGTGAACAGTTGGGTCACCTGTGGTGTTCTCTAGGACCTCTTGACTCTATCCTCTTATAAGTGTCTGCACAATCTGCATGGATAATCAAAGTATGCAGGTATTGGATCACAGCATTTTGCTTACAGTATCTTGTTAGAATTTGGAAAATGCTAGAATTAGTTCCAATCAGTGCTGACAGTCCAGTACGTATTGAAGAGTTCAGACATAGTAGAGCCAGAATGTCCACTTTTCTGCTGACATCAACTTCCTTGAACATTTTTAAGGTCACTTGGATATATTCCAGGTATGGATAGTCTTTATCACTCAAACCATCAAATCAAAATTCTGTCATAGGCTTTAAAGGTATATCTTTTTATCTTGAGATCTGTTGTCCTCATCAATATTACAGTCCACATTCCCATTTTTCCCCATCACCTCTGCATGAGAATATGAGTCCATGTGGAATAAAACCATAAAGAATTGGTGGTAAGGTCAATGTGACTGAATTTTGCCCAGGGTGACCTCCTTCCATGGCATTCCAGGGTCTCAAAGCTAGACTTCTTGACCAATCCGATATAAACATGGACATCTGATCCATAATTATAACAAAAAGTAGTTGCTACTTTGATGATTACCAAATGGAGTTCTTATGTCAGACTTTTATATTTTTCATTTCTTTCTTCCTCTACCTCCCCAAGGAGAATAAGATTTTGCATTACTCCATCTTTTACGTGATTCTTGGGTTCTATGACTGCAGCATAGCACTGGTGATGCTGTTGCTTTGCTTTATTTCTAGGCCCACACTCAAGAAGGCTTACAAACTGCTTGGGCTAAGCCCTGTGGATTATACTGATGCTTGAACTCAGGATTATATGTCTCAACTCAGGCATTTTTAGCAATGATTTCTGTGTCTGCACAGCTCTGAAAACTGCAGCAGTCTCATTTATCAAACCATAGGACAATCTTTGTAGTGCAATTTTTCTTGCATTCTCAGGATCCGCAGTACCAATCTGTGTCACTCTCTGCACATGTTGCTACACCCTGAGAAGGAACTCAGTAGGCTTTTCTCTTTTGCAATGCAAAATATTAGAAACAAAATTAACAGAGAGTTCTTCTGATCCACTATCTTCAAATATTTCAGCCAAAGTTTGTACACATTCATGCCAGGTAACATCTGGCCTTGCCTATATAAGTTTGTCCACTGCCTTTGTAGCTATCTTCTATAGTCTGGCAGACTTATCGCTTTGGCTCAGGGGCCTTCCTGCATCCCCATTTTTTGTCTGACCCAAGTTAACCCAAGGCCAACCCAAGATCTATCTTTTAAGGAACATGGTTCATGTCAGAGAAAATACCAGCTTTGGATCTATGGTATTTCTTTACTACAGGGTCTATGGCCTACACTTTACTCATAAATAAAAAACAATTTCTCTTCTCTCTTGTTCTTGCCACTTATACTGTGCTTCTCATGAAGGCACAAGGCATTGATCTTTGCTGATAAAGAGAGAGACCCATACCAATGGACTTTGGGGCTTGGGTTAAATACTTATTTTATTTTATCTCCTCTGAGTTGTCCTGACAACTAACTAACTCTCTCTCTCTCTCTCTCTCTCTCTCTCTCTCTCTCTTTCTCTTTCTCTTCTCAGTTTTTACCCCTCTTCTTGGGGGGAGAATAATTTTCATTTTTAACATAAATAGGGTACTTGAATATGACAGAAAAAAAAGTTACATACTTCCTGCAGATCATGTAAACTATCTGCTTTCCATACTTGCTGGAATTAAAATATTGAAGTTCCCCCATATCTCCTTCTTGTTAGTAGATCATTTGGAGAATTGCAGTGGGAAAAAACTCAGTTCTTAATGTCTTCTTATCTAGTTAACATCTTGATACTCACAGTTCAATTTCCTTCCTCTTGTTTTACTAGACTCAAATTTTCTTACTAAATTTCTTTTCCTTAAGTCTTTCTACTCAAATCTCCATTCAACTTGAGTTTAGTACCTTCTAGCCTTTTGCGATTCTTATTTCTCCTCCTACAATTTTTGTTCAAGTGGTCCCAAAATTCACCTCTTCAAATCTAATCTCTGGCTTTAAAAAAAAATAATTTTAAAGCCCTCAAAAATCTCTTCTTCTCCTTCTCCTTCTTCCTTCTTCTTTGTTCTTCTTTATTCTTCTTTTGCTTCTGCTGCTGCTTCTTCTCCTTCTTCCTCTAATAAGATATTTATAATTATATATTACATATGTAGTCTTCATTGTTAATCAAATATGGAGAGAGAGAGAAAGATAGAGAGAAAGAGAGAGAGAGAGAGGGAGAGAGAGAGGGAGAGAGAGAGAGAGAGAGAGAGAGAGAGAGAGAGAGAGAGAGAGAGGGAGAGAGAGAGAAATGGCAAACCCACTGTCAGAATAAAGAACAAATGCTGCAAATACAGTAGAGAATATTTGAGTGAAAAATGCCTAATTCCATTTCAGTTACTCCAATCATTTTTGTCCTTCTTTGAGAAGCATTTAGCATAGCACCTGGTATATATAGTAGGTGCTATATAAATGCTTATACCCAAGTCTTACTATAACAACTGATGCCATAATATACAACGAGTCAAAGCAAGACAGTTGGGAGGTAAGTGGTGAATAGGAGGCAGGAGAAACACCAAACTTTGTATAGCTTTTCTTCCTTTATTCCACTTTTCAGTCAATATTTTAAAAAAAAATTGGAACATCAGACCTGGAAGGCAAGTGAAAGGCCATTTAGTTTAAACTCAGCTCTATTGCCTCCTTGTGACTTTTATGACCTTCAATAAATCAATTAACTTATTTGGGCCTCAGTTTCTCATCTTGAAAATGAGGAATTTGAACTAAATTATCTCTAAAATTTCTTCCATCTGTCTCTTTTAATCGTATAGAATGAACTCAATTAAAAATATTTTCAAAGGAACTTAACAAAGGTTAAACAGAAGGTAAATTGATTTGCTACAAAGCAAAAGAGTGGGAAACACAGAGAAAGAATTTACAAAGAATGAAATTCTCTGAACCATGATACTACTTGCAAATACTTGTTTCTCAGTGTATTGAGATTTGTTATAAGAATTCTTTGTAGAATTATGTAAAATATAATTAAGATTGAAATAGACACCTGTGGGTATTGACATAATTTATAGGACATCCTAATGCCTTATATGCATCTTTATTTTTTATTATTTAATATATTTAGTTTTCAGCATTGATTTTCACAAGAGTTTGAATTACAAATTTTCTCCCCATTTCTACCCTCCCCCCCACTCCAAGATGGCATATATTCTGGTTTTCCTGTTCCCCGGTCAGCCCTCCCTTCCGTCACCCCACACCCCTCCCATCGCCTTTTCCCTTTCTTTCTGGTAGGGCAAGATAAATTTCTATGCCCCACTGCCTGCGTAT
>CM053627.1:181714246-181748372 GCA_028646595.1 Phalanger gymnotis | reverse complement strand
CTCATCCTTCTCATTTCTCTTCCCAATTTTTCCTCTACTTCTCTAACTTGCTTTTCCAAATCCTTTTTGAGCTCTTCCATGGCCTGAGACGAGTTCATGTTTTTCTTGGAGGCTTTTGTTGTAGGCCCTTTGACTTTGTTGACTTCTTCTGGCTGTATGTTTTGGTCTTCTTTGTCACCAAAGAAAGATTCCAAAGTCTGCGTCTGAATCTGAGTCTGTTTTCGCTGCCTGGCCATGATCCCAGCCAACTCACTTGACCCTTGAGTTTTTCAGTAGGGTATGACTGCATGTAGACTAAAGAGTTCTATGTTCCAAGCGTGGGGGGATGTGCCAGCTCTGCCACACCAGCACTCCTCCTTCCCCAAGAACCGCCAACTGGGACTGGACTTAGATCTTCAGCAGGCTCTTCACTCCTGCTCTGAACTGGCACTTAATTCCTCCCACCAGGTGGGCCTGGGGCCAGAAGCAACTGCAGCTGTAGTTCTAAAGCTGCCCCACCTCCCCTGTCCCTGGAGTGGTAGCTGAACCACAAACTCTATCCCAGTCCCCAGCAGCTTCTCCCACTAACCTATTCTATTGTCCTTGGTGTTTTTGGATTGAGAAGTCTGGTAACTGCCGCAGCTCACTGATTCAGGGCGCTAGGTCACGCTCCGCCTGGCTCCTGGTCTGGTTGGTCCATGCTGCCCACGCTGGGCTCCACTCCGCTCAGCTCCGCTTCCCTCTGCTCCCAGCTCTGTGTGGGATAGACCTTACCCAGAGGCCATCCAGGCTGTACTGGGCTAGAGCCCTGCTTCCCTATGCTATTTTGTGGGTTCTGAAGTTCTAGAATTGGTTCAGAGCCATTTTTTATAGGTTTTTGGAGCAACTTGGCGGGGAGTTCATGCTAGTCCCTGCTTTCTAGCGGCCATCTTGGCTCTGCCCCCCCATCTTTATTTTTTGTAAGCAATAGTAACATGTACACATTCACATTCAATCCCATTTCTCAACTTACATGGAGAACAAACTAGTTTAGACTTTCATCGTTTGAATTATTGCAATAGTTTGCTCATTAGCTTTGATAGAGAGGGTCACAGAAAATAAAAATGTTTAATTATGACTACATAAAACCTTAAACTCTGCACAAAAAAATCAAATTACTTAAGATTAAAAGATAAAGAGCTAGGAAAAAAAGTCTTTGAAGAAAGCTTCTGTCTGAAAAGTCTCATTTCCAAGATATGAAATAATTAATTCAATTTTATAATAAGGGCCATTTCCTAATTGATAAATGGTCTAAGTATAAGAACACATGGTTCTTAAAGGAAGTAACATAGGTTAAATTCTCCCCAAACCTACTAATTTAGGTAAAAGCAAGTTAAACAATTCTGAGATTACACAGATTCTGAGATTCACACCTATCAGTTTGGCAAAAAATTATGAAAAATCAAAATGACAACTGTTGGCAGGGCTGTGGGAAAACAGGCACATTGATGAATTGTTTGTGGACCTTTACATAGATCCAACCATTCTAGAAGGTAATTTGGCATTATATACATACTATGCTACTCAATGTTCATGCTTTTTGACCTAACTTTACTGCTAAGTCTGTATCCCCAAACAGATCTGACTTAAGTTTTCACCTCCCCAATAATGTCCAAAACACTTAAAATGCTTAGGTAATATGCTAGCCAGTGCATTTTTATCTCCCTGTCTTAAGCATCTAATTACCCCAAACCCACAAACGTCTCATCCCCTGTAAACTACCTTTTATTTGTTGGTATTTACTTATAGGTAAGAATTAGGAGACTGAAGTACAGTGGATAGAGAGCTGGCCTTTGGGCTACAAATGGTCTTGCTTCTAATACATATTGGGTGGAAGACTCTGACCACTTGCTTAGCTCTCAGTGCTCTAAAGTAACTCTAAGACTTTAAGTTGCAGAAAAAATATGCTGACCTGTGTTGGGAGAAGAGATTTCTCATATGGGAGTTCGCTGTTCTGGTGAATTCCCAGGTCAAGTACCCATTCTTATATTTGTATATGTTGTTCGGTCTTCTAAAGAATGCAAGCCTCTTGAGTTAGGGACAGCTAGGTGGAGCAGTAGATAGAGTGATGGACCTGGATCCAGGAAGACCTGAATTTAAACTTGAGTTTAGTCTCAAACACTTACTGGTTATGTGACTCCAGATAAATCATTTAATCTCTATCTTCCTCAGTTTTTGCATCTGTAAAATGGAGATAATAATACTATCTACCTTCCAGGATTGTTCTGATGATAAAATGATACAATATTTTTAATGCACTTTGCAAGCATTAAGGATTAATATAAATACTAGTTCCTTATTATCGATATTATTATTAGGAAGGGAATATATGTATATTAAGTACCTACCATGTGACAGCTTAGCATTTTATTAATATTATTTTATTTTAACCTAACAACAGCCCTTGAAGATTTGTGCTCTTGTTTCATTTTTGTCTTTGTATCTCTACCCCCTTTAAAATTTCCTGGCACATAGATGCTTGGCTCTTTCCTCTGGTCCATCCACTAAGATGACATCTTGTAAAGAAGGTAACAGATAGGACTCCACCACTTCACCTTCTGGGAAAGGAAAAGGCAAAGGCAGCTTGGAAGATTCGGCTATGAAACAAGAGCATATTGATAGACCAATTGTTTTTAAAATGATTAAACATTACCAAAAAAGAAGGAAGGGAAAATAAAGTTGTCCAATCAGTACTTTGGGGTCTGCAAGTAGGAGACTGGCTTGAAATCCCCAAGTGTCTTCCCTTTCCCCACCACACAGAGGATGGTGCTGATTTTGATGAAGTCCAGTATCAGATGGAAATGATGCATAGGCTTCATTATGTAAATAAATATTGATCATCTTCATGTTGCTTGGTTCCGGTCTAGGTCATAGCTATTTTGTCATCTCTCCTGGATTTCTAATTTCAGTTACCAACATATAATTGAAAAGAATGTAGTTCTCATTTATGATCCCATAAAAAACTACTTAAGGATCTCTATCATTGAAGGCATACATGCTGACTCCTAAACTGATGAAAGTTTGTAAAGAGAAAGATTTTTCCCCTGAAGCTTTGTAAAAGGCAAACATCACCTTTGAGCCCATGTTTAAAGAAGTGCCAATCATAATTTTAAAAAATCACATCTGATCAACTTACTAATGTGGGAACTAGAAAAGACATCAGCTGTGGCAGATAAACATGAATTACTCAGTCTAGCCAACACTAATCATCTGGGGAAGAGCCTGTAATTGTTGAAGGACAGAGTGGGTGAAATGAGCTGGGATATAGTGAAATATAACATTAATGTGAGAAACACCAGTAAGCAGCAGTAACAGGAACATGCATATCAGCAATACAGTCAGCAAGAGAATTTGCAGCACCAGAACTGAGGAACAACGTCCTCTTCCTGAAGAGGACACATCCAAAATCTTCAAAGCTCCTCAGACACCTGCCAAGATGGATTCACTGCTAATTGCAGGCCAAATTAACTAACGCTTATTGCTCGAACATTAAAGAGTTCACTGCACAGGACTTTGGCAAACTCTTCACGGCTCAGGCTCCCCAAGAATACAACTTAGAAAGAGGAAATCCATGACATCTGGTACAATAATTTGTTTCCAGATAAGATGCCTGATATTACTCTGAGATTATCTGCAGTCATCTCTTTCAATGAATATGATTTTCTTAATGAAAATGACAATACTCATTTGATATCACTGGCCCATTTTGGCAGTAAAATTGTTATGAAAAAATTAAATTTGTTTTTAATATATAAAATATAGGTGTTTGATGATTTAAATGACTGATTAGTAGACTCACCAAATAAGAGGTATTAGCCAAAGAGAACATCAAAATCCTATTTTGTGCTAGTAGAAAATGGAAACCCTTTCATTCCTTTGGCCAGTATAGCCTAGTAGCATTTTGAGACTAAGCGATAGTCATGAGGCCTATGTGCAAGGCTATCAGAAAGAGCATATTTACCTGCTTAAATGATATTGATCAGCATTTTAACTTGTAATTTCATATCTTGACTTTCTCATCTCTGCGAGGTGTTCAAAATTACATGCTCTAGAAAATAGGGCTTGCGAAATGCGTATCATATTTTTTAATGCAGCTAAATAAAATGTTATGTGGTTGGAGAATGGTCTCCACAGCTCGCAAATTGGACAAATCTAATACTAACATTGACTGCTTTCTTTTCATTACTAATGCTATTATTTTCTCTTTTAAGGGATTGGTATCACGTGTTTTTACTGATTGTGTGGTCAAATAAAAGGTATCTGAGACACTGAAACTTTAACGTCAATGTCCTGAATTAAGAAAATAAAAGAATTTAAAGCATCCAGGGAAGAATTGATTTGGAGTAGCTGTCGATAGCCATTAAAATGTTAGCAGTGCCTTTGGAAAGTTAAAGGGGTAGCACTGAATATTTAGGCTTCTGATTTGTCTTAGGAGTCTCAACTGCTGAAATGGATTGCAGTGAATTAAAGGTATCAGAAGTGTGTGCAATTAACATTATGAAGAGAGAGCACAAATCATCTTGCTTGTTGATTTGAAGCTCTTCCATAGATTATGTGTTATAATGAAGATGTAAATTATAGTATAGAGGTTATTTATATTTTGACTTGCTCCAGGGAGACAGAGCAAGGTTTAGCATGCATAGCCTTCTTTTAAACAGGTTAGCAATGTTGGGATATTGTGGCAATAATAGCCAGAACCAGCATTTTGAAAAACTCACAACATTTTAATACAGAATTTTAGGTCATACCAGGTCAATTACCAACCCCCACCCCTTTCATTTAATCCTATTTGCATTTCACTGATCGTTTAATAAAAGCATGGGCCAGCTGGAAGTCCTTACCATTTCAGTTGGTAGAAAAACTAGCATCATGGATGTAGTAGGATGAAAAGCAATATATTTCTCAGGAACTATCTTTGCATAATTGGATGGCCTATATATAAACTGTAATCTAGTATTATTAATTGGCACCTGGCCCAAGTCATTAATAAATTGTTAGAGCCAAGTTGGTAGCAGAATAGGACAAGTAGCCAAAATGGGGAGTGAGAAGGAAGAAGAGAGAGAGAGACAGAGAGAGAGAGACAGAGACAGAGACAGAGACAGAGACAGAGACAGAGAGACAGAGAATGATAACTATGATAATGGAGAAGTGGCAATGTGAGCAATGAATGGAGAACACACTCTTTCCGTGTCATCACTACTTATTCCTGAGGTGTGCCTTGTTTCCAACATACACTCTGAGCTCATTCTGTTGATCTGAGCACCGAGAATGACAAGACAGCAGATAGAATGAATAAACAATTACACAGCTCCTTAAATTTATTCTTTGAGATTCTTGAGTGGGGAAAATTTACCAGGGGTGAAATATTGAGTCTAGATGGCACTATTTTGTCTTCCTAATTCCATGTGGATCCAGCCTCTGTGTGTATGTGTGTGTGTGTGTGTGTGTGTGTGTTTTCTTTTCATCATCACCTAAGGTATGGCGTGGTTTATTGTCTGATCCAGTATGTGATGCAATAATTCTTCCTTACCAATAATTTGTCATTGAATTTTAGCTTAAAATGTGATCACCACAAACAGTGGTCATCGATGTGTTTCATACCCTACTTTCAATGTAAATTCTGGAAAATAAAATTACTCTTGACTTGATGCATACAATTTTGTCCTAGTGGTTAAAAAATGTATTATCAATATAAAATTTACATTAAACTAACCGAGCCTTGGCTGTTTCTAGGTTTTATGAGGGATAATCCCTCTAAAATTACAGTGGTTATGCCTTGAGCAAGAGATAGAGCAGTGTGCTCTTTTCACCAAGCTCTAGAATTCAGGTGGCCTTTGAAGTCTGAATTAAGGCAATGCAGATAAATGTATTCTTTGGCAAATGTTAAGTTGTAATGTCTTTACATAACCCATTGCCTAAGCACTCCCAAGGACTCTGGACTGGTATGAACCTAGTTCCATACTAAAAATTTGAACCCTTTGACTTAGTGTCCACACTTGGACTAATCAGGGAAGTCTTTATTTCTCATCTCTAGAGTATTTCAATTGCAGATGGCAGCAGCCCCAAGTCCTGAATAGGTACTCAATGTGCAATATATTAAAACTTTTATTTTACTCCACAGAAAATGCATACAACTTAAGCATTAATTACGAATCAATGCCTTTTTACAAATAGAGAACATAAAATAATCAAATAGTCTCTCAGTTCCACCTTCCCTGGGAGGGAACTACTCTTGGTAGCTGGGACATTTGGGACAATGTCTTGTCATCTTGGTGAGTCCTTCTTAGATACAGAGATGTGCATAGTCTCCCTACAACTTAGAGTATGATTCTATGATTTAGATTTTCCCCCTGAAACTCATTCTTATTATAAATGCATTGTCCATGTAGTTTATTGGCTTTGCTCTCCAAATAGAACCCTGCAGGAACCACAAACCTCCTTTGCCTTTGCCAAGGAGTATGCTACATGATAAGGCTCAAACTCACAAACTCAGGATATCTTGAACTTGCCAAGAGGCAACCTGAAAAGCTGATGTTAACCAGGGCATTTCCTGGTTTGTTTTTTTTCCTAAAAGAGTAGGTTATATGAACATCAGACTACCCAGTTAATTCAAAATCCTATCTTTTGTACATTCAAGGTTGAAGTTCATGAACAATATCCTTGAATTTCCCCCTAAAACTACACAAAAACAGATGTCACCATTGGCCATGTGCTTCTGTTCCAAGTTGTTGTTATTACTTCTGATGGGGATGTGGAGAAAGAAATCCCCTCCATCTTGCTTTCTTAACTTTCTAAGAAGGAATGATGGAAATGTCAAGCAGTCTTTAGTAATCTGAAAGCACTAAAGAGTGAGCCTAGGAATGTGACCTCTGACTCCACAGAGAATGTAAAGTACCTTGAATAAATATAAACAGCAAAGGAAGCTCCTGTTATACAATGGGAGAACTTGCACATGATTCTGGGCAATCCCTAGCACTATGCCTCTTTTGTTGTTTCTATGTAATACCTGTTTCTGTATAATTCCTGTTCTGACCTGGCATTAGAATAGGCATCCATGATGTTACTTTCTCCTACTACAGCCCAGGATGACTGGTCTCTTGTTTTTTTTTTTTTTTTCATTTAATGGTATTTTATTTTTTCCAATTACATGTAAAGATAGTTTTCAAAATTCATTTTTATAAGGTTTTGAGTTCCAACTTTGTCTCATTCCTCCCTCCCCAAGATAGCAAGCAATCTGATAGAGGCTGTACATGTACAATCATGTTAAATATATTTCCATATTAATGTTGTGAAAGAAGAATCAGAACAAAAGGAAAAAAAAAACAAAAAAAAAAGTGGTGAAAGAAGAATCAGAAAAAAAGGGAAAAAAAACAAGAAAGAAAAAAAAGTTAAAATAGCATGCTTCAATCTCCATTCAGACTCCATGGTTCTTTTTCTGTATGTAGATAGCATTTTCCTTCATGAGTCTTTTGGAATTGTCTTAGATATTTGCATTGCTGAGAAGAGCTAAGTCTCTCATAGTTGATTACTGTACATTGTTACTGTGTACAATGTTCTCCTGGTTCTGCTCACTTCACTCAGCATCAGTTTATGTAAGTCCAGGTTTTTCTGAAATCTTCCTGTTCATCATTTCTTATAACACAATAGTATTCCATTACATTCCTATATCTAATCGATGGGCATCTCCTTAAAAAACAGCTGCTATAAATACATGTCCTTTTTACTTTTTATGATCTCTTTTGGATACAGACTTATTAGTTGTATTGCTGGATAAAATGGTATGCATAGTTTCATAGCCCTTTGGGTATAGTTCCAAATTGTTCTCCAGAATGGCTGGATCAGTTCACAACTCCACCAACATACATTAGTATTCCAATTTTCCCACATCTTCTCCAACATTTATCATTTTTCTTTTTTGTCATATTAGCTAATCTGATAGGTGTGAGGTTGTAAGTAAGGTGGATTTTGTTTTTCTTTTTTAGATATTTCTCAGTATCCATGGCCATAACAATCTCTAGCTCCCAGGCGAAATACTTATAAACATCTCCACCACACTTGTGCAGCAGTATATCATGATAAATATTATGAACTTTTGTGCTTAAAACTGTAAATATCCACTCTGATGAGCAGTGAGATAAAATGATGAAATAATGTAAACTTGTGAGGCTCTTGCTTGCAAATTGTCTTCTTTGTCTGTTGCCCTATAAATCAAGTGGGCACTAGTCAGTGAATGGGGAGTATGACAGTGTAATGCTGTGTGTACCTTCATCAGCTCCCATCAAGGCTCAGGGGAACTCATAGGGTATTTGGGATTTGAGATTTGGATAATGCATAGAGGAATGCATGTACCTCCCTCAATCAGCCCCCATTGAGACCTGAAAGGATTTAGGTGACTACACAAGTTGGAATGCTGTGCCTCTCTTGACTGACTCCATCAAGATATAGGAGTAGCTGCCCCCACCTTTTCACCAGCCTCTAGGAAAAGGGTGATTTGGGAAACTGTAGGAGTTCGTGCTCTCATTATCAGCAACCCTCTTGAGAATAGACTAGAATAAAGAAAGCTAGCTTATTTAACCCCTTATCATGATTCTGTTCCTGTCTTCCTGTTTGCCCGGATCAAGAGTCAACCTGTGCTGCTGCTAGAACACCTACTTGCAGGCCTCCTATGTGTTTACCTGTGAAACAATTGGCATAGTCTACTATCTCTTAGAGCCTGGAGTACAAAAAAAAAAAAAAAACGAAACTCCTCTGCCTCCTGTGAAACATAGATTATACCTCAGAGTTGCTTTAATTTGCATTTCTCTAATCAATAGTGATTTAGAACATTTTTTCATATGACTATAGAAAGTTTTAATTTCTTCCTCAGAAAACTGCCTGTTCATATCCTTTGACCATTTATCAATTGGAGAATGACTTATATGCTTATAGATTTGACTCAATTCTCTATATATTTGAAACGTGAGGCCTTTATCAGAAACACAGCCTGTAAAAAAAATGTTTCCCATTCCTTTCTGCTTTCCTTTCCCATTCCTATCCCTTTCTGCTCTCCCTCTACTCTTGGTTGCATTGGTTCTGTTTGTGCAAAACCTTTTTAATTTAAAATGATCCATTTTTCATTTTGTAATGTCCTCTATCTCTTGTTTGGTCTTAAATTCTTCATTTTCCATAAATCTGACAGACAAATTATTCCTTGCTCTACTAATTCGTTTATGGTATCACCATTTATATCTAAATCATGTGCCCATTTTTACCTTACCTTTGTATAGGATGTTGGCCTATTCCTAGTTTCAGCTGAACCATTTTCCAGTTTTCCGAGCAGTTTTGGTCAAATAGTGAGTTCTTATCCTAGAAGCCAAAGTCTTTGAATTTATCAAACGGTAGATTGCTATAGTCATTTACTACTGTGTCTTGCATACCTAACCTATTCCACTGATGCACCACTCTTTCTTAGCCAATGACTGGCCTCTTCTTAGTACACCCCCCTCAACTAACCTACTTAACTCTAATGAAACCTATTAATAACCAAGCTGGCAAGGGCCTCTCTTTCTTTGGCATCTCAGTATTCTCTGAGAGGGTATACCACCCTACAATTGGCATAAATAGGGCAGAAGAGATCTGCCCTTTTGTAGCCACAAGTAGGGTTCACTGTTCTTCAGTCATCTTATGCTAGGAATACCCAGTATCCCATCTATTTTTTCCAAACAGTCCTAAAATTCCTTCAATTTTATTTAAAAGCCAGAGGTTTTCATGACACCTTTTCCTTCCACTTCTGAAAATGGAATTTCTCAAAAAAAATTGGTTGTGATATATATTATTCTTTTTTTGTTATAAATCACTATACACTATAGAAGAGTAGAAAACTTTGCACGTATGCATGATTGCATATGTAATTTACATATAATTTGTGGGAAACTGACACTTGCATCTATAGTAGCAAGTGTTTTTCTACAACTTTTTGTACATCTAGTTAAAACTGCACACAAGGTGCTATCCCTGGTCTCTCTGTGCTGGGAGGGCAGGGACCTATTGTTCAATCTATGAGCTCCAGAGTGAACTAGACCTGGGCCATCTCCAGTCATCCTGTTGAATATCAGGCCACTGGACCCAGATGGCTCTGGAGGAGAAAGTGAAGCTGATGGCCTTGCACAGCCCTCCCTCGCTCAAATCAAAGTCAACTGAAAGTCACGGCAACATTTCCCTGATGACATGGTCCTCTTCAAGAATGAAGGACAAACACAACAATATCTGGTCTGGCTCTGAACTTTACATACCACAAGAGAAGTGAAAGATGCAGATAATGCTTAAAAGGGATTACAAATGTGGCTATCTGAAGAATAACGAAGTATTTCTTTATCTAATGGTTTATAAGGTAAGCATGGTCAAGAATACCCCACCTTTTTTGTTCAATCTCTTTATATAACACCTAGTGGGGAGATACTAGGGCCTGGATAGACTATTCTCAACTGATTCTTGGCAGATATAACCTTCAAATATATTGAGGATCTTTACAAAGAATTTATGTATGAATAAAGGCAGATGTGACATAGTGGATAATAAGCTGAACCTACAGTCAGAAACACCTGGGTTCAAATGCTACTTGTAGAATTTATTAGCTATGTAACTCTGGGCAAGTCACTTCATCTCTGTGTTCCCCAGGCAACTTCCTAGGGCTTATTTGTTAAGTTAATAAATCTTTGCAATCTGTATGGGGAGAAAGAGTTCTTATCCTAGAAATTCCCCACACTCATGATGTCACAGATCATTGGGGTATTTATGTAACATTTCCATATCTCCAATGAGTATAGAATATGAAGAAAGCACTTAAAGTATAACGTGTTAGGGAACAACACAGATCATGAGATTGTAGATTTAGAGCAAGAGGAAACCTAAGTGAACTGAGGAAACTGAATAACAGAGGTAAGCACAGAAAGTAAGGATCTAGGATAGTATCTGAACCTAGGTGTCCTTGACTCAAGTCCAGCACTGTATCTGCTATACCAATTTGCCATCATTATGGCTCTTCTTGTTAATGATGTAGCCATGGATTTGCTCTACAGTGAATTTTATGTGGCATGGTGGGTAGGGCATTGGACATACAGTCAGAAAGACCTGGGTTCACATCCTGCTTCTGAATGGATTCTGGTATCCTCTTTGCTCTCTAAGAATGTGATACTGTCAACAAGCTAACTTTCCCTATACGAAGCTAGATTCCTAACCTCTTGAACTTGAAGTTATCATGGTAGCAACATCATGACAAACCTTTCCAAAGAACTTCCCCTTTTTTCTCTATGATGCTTCATTCTGAAACTCTGAATTCACTAACTCCTCTCTTGGCTGTATGGGTCAAAATACATACAGCTTCATTCTATTTCCCCTTAGTACAGCCATTAGCAACTTGTGGGCAGGGGTATGCCTTCATGTTGTCTTTCTCACTGGGCCTCAGCTCTACTTTTAGGTGTGCTTCTTTCTGATCTATTTGTAACAAGGCAATGTGAGCAAAGGGGGCATATGTTCAGTGAAGGTCAAAGGTTAGACTGAAACAACAGCTCAAGCCAATCACTTAATTCCCCATGAATCCACACAAGGCCAGAAATGCCCTCATCTTCAAATGCCCTTGGGCATTTCCCAATAGATGTTCCCAATAATTTCGACAATTTTTAAAATAGATATTCTCCACACACTTCCTAAGGAATGAAATCAAAGTCCTCTCAAACAATTCACCACTAATCCTCTAGCACAAATATGCTTGTTGAGTGATTGTAAGTTTATCAAATTAATGAGGCAACTTCTGATACAATCGTTCCTTTTGGTTTCACTCCCAAATGTTTTTCAGTGCATTACAGGATGTTCTGAAATTTGGATTGTTGATATGTCCTCCTCCCCACAAATGCCACAAACTGATCATTTGAAAGTATGAATACCCTCATTCTGTTTAGCCTCAGAATGAACAACTGTTGCTAATGAGTGGTTTCAGGGATGTATGATTCAGTTTAATAGGGAAAATTTTTTTTAAAGTGATTTTTCAATTCAGGTTGAGAAGTATTAAAAATGCAAACACAGTGGAAAAGCTTTGTACTTTACTGCACATTGTGCCTGGAGATCACATGTAAGAGCACTTTGTAGACAAGAAAAACAAAACAAAAAAGAAAAAGCTTGCTTCATTGCCTGCAATACCGATCCAGATAAAAGCAATAAGTAGATTTTAAACACAAATTCCAACAAGCTCTTTACGCAAATGAGTAGTTTTTCCAAATCTATTGACAATATATGTAGCATTAAGAGATATTGACCTTGAGAAAGATATCTTATATAATAATATAGTGAATCTCTATTGTAAAAATTTCATTTTCATGTCAAATCCTGTTTTTTTTTTTTAACTTGAGGACATTAGATTTGAATAGAATCTTAAGAAGCAAGTAAATATTTGGGGCTTTGCTTTTTAAAATTTTTTTAGGAAACAATAAATTTTGTTCATAGTACCAGGAACATTTTCTCTATTTGTCCTAAAAATCTAAAAGCTTTGTGGATTTTAACACATTAACAAATTAAAAAAAAAAATTTTCCTGAAAGAACTATCTACTTGGCTAACTGAAAAATTTTTAAGTATTCAGTTTTCATATCTTCCAGCATAGCCAGAAACAGTTATCATATTTCATCTAGTTTCAAATCTTTCTCTCAATGACATATTTGTGTTACATTTTTACCATTATGTCTTGTATTCAGATAGCAAGGAGTTCTGCAGTAACAAACAAATGCCAGGAGGAAAATTCACAATGAGCACAATGAAATGTCCTTACAAATTGAATCTTGACTAAACATATGTAAACTGGAAAGCCAGATCCTCCAAGTCCTTATGTAATCATAACAGACTTGTTGTTCATGATTTGAATGAGAAATAAGACTGTGATGTGCTTTCAGTATAAAAGAGAATCTGTTGGGAGTTGGAATAGGGGTGAGCATTTGTCATTCCACTCAAACGTTACTGAAAACACCAGATAACATTAATGAGAGGAGAAAATTTTGTACTGCCTGCTTTGTTATACAAATCTTTCATAAATCTAGTTACTCAGAGCACCCAAGGTTAACTAAAACAAGTAGGAATTAAGGCTCACATTTACTGGAATGAATGGAAAGCATGGATAGAGGGACATTCCCTGCTGACTTAAATGAAAGTACATACTTAGGAAATATGAAGCAAATTGGTATTTCCAAGAACAATGGCTGTATGGTAAACATTTGTAAGCTTGACTTTCATTTTAATTCAGTAAGGATTGATTGAGAACTTACTTCCTGTTAAGCATTAGGAAGACTCTGCCCCCAGGGTGTGTAAAATATGTTTGGAAACATAGGATACTGTATTTGAAACAGATAATAACAGTGGCGTATTGGAAGAACTCTTGGATATGAAAATTTTGTAACTGGTTTTATATTCCATCTCTATCATTTATTACCCCTGTGACCTTGGGCAGATCATTCAACCTTCAGAGCCTCAGTTTCCTCTTCTGTAAAATGAAGAACATCTAGCCCCTAAGGTACCATGCAACTCTAAATTTATGATCCTGTGAATATTTACATACATGACAGTGTGAATGAGTTGAGATTGCATGAGATTCTCTCTCAGATGCAATGAAAATGTGACTTTGTTAAACAACCTTCTGTATATCAATGGTGCATTTGGTAGCAAAAGGGGAGAGAGAAGCTCAGTTAAAATAGAAAAGAAATTCCTCATAGGCTGATGTTGTCCAGATGTTCATGTTTATAGATAACTTTGAACTGATTATACTATGCACTTTTTTTCTAGTCATTCATAAGGGATTTAGAGTAGCAATTAAAAGAAGCGGGAGGGTTACAAGTAGGTGAATAATGCATACTGCCTCTATATTAAGATAATATCATAGAAATACGTATTTCACTTCTAAGTAGCACAAGACCATTTTATTGTTTAGTGTATTTATGTCTTCAATTGGTTAGAAAGCACCATGGATCCAAATAGAATGAAATGGAATAGAACAGAATATGATACAATACAATGGTTGGTCTCCATTTCAAAGAGGATCAGTGACATCACAGGTGATGTTTTGAGTTATGGTGAATTGAATGTAAGTGAGGCAGAGTTGCATAAAGTCATCAGCCTCACTGTCTCTTTCAGAGTTACTGAAGTCCGGTGGTGGGACAAAAGTGAAAATGACTGGCAATGGCATGGGATGCAGTGGATGACCTTACAATACAATAGAATACTGAAACTAATTGGTTCAGCTATATAAATCTCAGTGCTAATGAGAAAAGGTGGCCAAGGTCACATGTTATCTACAGGTTAGGCAAATTAACTTTGTTTTGTTTGTATTTAAATAGTCCTTCAAAAGCACAGGTCTGACCAAATAAAACCACTCCCAAGAACTTTTGGTTACTCTCTATTTTCTCTAAAATAAGATATAAAATCTTCAGTTTGTCAATAAATGCATTTAACTGTTTTGTACCTACCAGACTTATTTAATATTGCTTTGTTTCATGTATTTCATGTTCTAAATAAGTCCAGAAAGTATTGAAAAAAAATGTTCCCAGATCTGCACCTCCCAGAACACCATGGAAATGAATATTTTTTACAATTCTTCTTTTTAAAAAGTTTTAGATATTTTTTATACCTATAACATTTCTGTCTGCATCTCTCCCAACGTCCTCTTTGAAAACCATTCCTAATAACAAAATATTTTAAAAGACAGAGAAAGAAGAGGGGGGGGAAACATTAAAACTCATCATTGTATTAGAAAAATCTGATACTCTATGTCATATTCCACATCTGTGGATCCCCATGTCTGTAAAGTGGCAGATGAGATGTCTTTTCCTTTCTATTCTTTAGGGACAACCTCAATCATTATAATTTAGAAGCATTTGCTATTGTTTTCTACTGTTTGTTATTTCCACTTGCATTTTTTTGTAATCATCGTGTGTTTTGTATTACTTACTCTAATTATTTCACTTTGCATCAGATCATAAAAGTCTTTCCTTTATTCTCTGTATTTATCATTTCATCATTATTTACAACATAGTAATGTTCCACTATATTCAAGTACCAGAATTTGTTTAGTTATCTCCTAATTGATGAGAATTCACTTTGTTTCTAGTTTTTCTTTACTAATATGTGTGTGTTACTATAAATATTTTAGTATATAAGGAGTCTTATTATTTATTCATTTTCTTTTTTGGGTAATGACTACCTTGAAGTGGAATAGCTGGGTCAATAGTATGAAAATTATAGCCATGTTATTTGCCCAAGTCCTAATTGCTTTGCAGAATGCTTGTACTAATCCACAACTCCATCAACAATACATTAGCATGCCTGTCTTCCCACAGCGCCTCAGGCCTTCAATATGACTCTCTTTTGTCATCTTAGACAATTTTGAGGTGGAAGGAAACCTCAGGAATGTTTTGATTTGCATTTCTGTCATCATTAGTGACTTTGAATATTCTTTTATATGGTTGCTAATAGTTTGCAATTCCTCTTTTGAGAAGCGTTTCTTCATAACCTTTGATAATTTCTCTGTTTGATACAAAGGATTATACCCAGTCATTACCCTTTTTATCTTAAATGCATTAATTTTATCTGTGCAAATTTTTTTATTTTCAAGTAGTCCAAAGTATCTACTTTTATACTTTGTAATTGCTTCTATTCTTTCTGTTTTACCCTAAGAATACATCTAAAACACATTACTTAAAAAGTCATGTGACCTGCTTCTCTTCCTTTTATTAAATTGTATTATCTTTAATATTCAAATCACACATTCATTTTGAATTTATTTTACAATATGGTGTGAGATTTTTTTAAAAACCTAACTTCTGCCTAACTGCTTTTCCCAGGAGTTCTATGAAGTACAGAATTTGTTCCTAAGTAATTTATGTTTTGAAGTTCTTTGAATACTGAGTTATTAAGTTGAGTTTCATTACTCCTGATATTCTCTTTTCTAGTCTATGCTACTGTTCTTCTTTATTAATTTTTTAACCAATAACAAATGGTTTTGATGACTGCTGCTTTATAATACAGATTGATGTCTACAAATTTTATTCTCTCTTCACTTACATTTTTTTCAATATCCCCTTTGACATTGTAGATATTGTGTTCTTCCAAATGAAATGTATTATTTAATCTAGTTTTCAAAAACATCTCTTCAGTAGATTGATTGCTATAGCATTGAAACTCTAAATCAACTTAGACAGTGTTGTCATTTATAATTATATTAATGTAGTGCAGTCATATAACTCAATATTCTTCCAGTTATTTAAGCTTTTCTTTATTTCCTTAAGGATCATTTTGTAATTGAATCTATAAAAGTATTGAGTGTTCTTTGGTAGATCGACTCCCAAATACTTATATGGATATTGTAGCTATTTTGAATGGGATTGCTCTATGTCTCTAGTATTTGTTTTGTTTTGTGTGTGTGTGTGTGTATGTGTGTGTGTGTGCATGTGTGTGTGCACATGCACAGATGCACACATGTGTGGGTGTGTGAGTGTTTGCATGTTATTGATTTCTCACAGGTTTATTTTGTAGTTTACAATCTTGCTGGAGCTATTGTCTCAATTAGTTCCTTTGATTCCCCGAGATTTTCCAAATAAACTCCCATGTTATTAAATAATAGGGAAAGCTTTATCTTCTTCTTGCCTATCTTTATTTAATTAATTTCTTTCTCTTATTTTATTGCTCATTCTAGTACTTCCAGAGCTGTATTAAACAATACAGAAGAATTTGGGCATCCTTGCTTTATGCCTGGATTTCTAATACTTCTGCATTTCTCTAATTTTTTAGCCCATTAATCATGTGCTTTGAAAATTTCTATTAATCGAATACATCTTACTTCCGTTCATTTGCTTGTGACAACTGCATGCCTTGACATCTACTTGTCAGCCATGGACCCCAAATGTGACTGCGAGAACGGTGCCTCTTGTACCTGTTCAGGCTCCTGCAAATGCAGATCATGCCAGTGTACCTCCGGCAAGAAGACCTGCTGCTCTTGCTGCCCAGAAGGATGTGCCAAATGTGCCCAGAACTGTGTCAGCAAAGCCCCCCAGACTGGGAGCTGCAGCTGCTGCCAATAATGTCCCCATTTCCCTTTGCCTGTAAATAGAATTTGTGCAGATCTGAATTTTCATATAGCATGGATATGTTTTCTACTGTTTTTCTACAAAATTTGTGAATTAAACTTCATAAACTTGATAAATAAAAAAAAATTTCTATTAATCCCTTCTCTCACATTTGACCACAACATATTCAATTTTGTATAGTTACATTAGAATGGTGAGATTAGTTGAGTGTAGGAATTTCAATCATTATTCTTATTTCTTTTGTCTCATATATTTCAATGGGGTTTACAAAAAAATGATAGTGATAATAACTACGATAATGAAGATGGTAAAAATTATTTCCCCTTCAATCCAATCCTTGTTTTACCTTCAGTGTCTTAGTTTTATTCAAGGGTTATTTCAAAAGCCACCTTTTATGAGAAATCTTTCCTAATCTCTCTATTTGATATATCTTCTATTTGATGTTCAAAGACTTTTATAACCCAACCTCTCTCTACCTACTCACATTTTCAGTCTTCTTATATCATGTTCTTCACCATTTTACTCTTTGATCCAGTGACATTGGCCTCCTAGCTACTTCACAAACGACACACTCTATCTCTGTGCTCCAGGCATTTTCTCAGACTCTCCCCTAAACCTGGAATACTGTTCCTCCACTTCTAGGCTCTTCTAGCTTCCTTCAAGTACCAACTGAAATCACATCTTATGCAGGAAGCCTTTTCCAGTTCTTCTCAGTTCTAGTGTCTTCTCTCTGTAAATTAGTTTCCTATTCATCTTGTATATAGCTTGAATGTACAGATTTGTTTGCTTGTTGTCTCCTCCATTAGATTTTAAGTTCCCCAAGGACAGAGATTGTCTTTTTGCTTCTTTTTGTATCCGCAGCACTTAGCACACTGCTTGGCAAATAATAGGCACTAAATAAGTTTTTAATCTTCTATTGCCAGATTAGTCTCCCACTGGGATGTGGAGAACCTCCCATGGAAAGAAGAGCAACTCTCCTTTCAGCTTTGAACTTCCCATCTGCTGCTGTACTTGCCTTTTGAGGGAAGAGGAATGTTCCCCTACACTCAACTTATGAACATTCTCATACTCCTGGTATAAGTATGAAGAGTATTCTCTTCACACCCAGGGACTCTGAAATCCTATAGATTATCTGAATACAAATAAGCAACTCCTACCACCTAATTCTTCATTCTCATCCCACTTAAAATCCAATTCTAACATTTCATCCTAATTCAATCCAGCCCTTCCACTTTGCCCTCTGGAATGCCTAACTGGGCCACAAACTTTCCTTCATCTTACATCTATTCCCCTCCCACTCTTTCCATCTAAACAGCCTCCCTGGCCCCTCTTTCCATTATCGACTGCTCGTTGACTCATTCTCCACATCTCACTGGTTTAGGGAGGTAAGTTGGAATAGCTACTTCAACCTTCCCTTCCTTCCTCCATTACTCTTCCTTTAAGGTTCGTGCTAATTCATATGCAACATTCAAACAAAATCCTGGTGCCTGTTATCCACCAGATCTTTAAGTCATTCTCCTTTCCTCCTCAATGAGTTCAATACCAGGGCTCCAATTTTTCTCTCCTCCCCAACTCCTGCCTTAATACTAGGAAATTTGAACATACATATTGATTCTCTCTCAAATACCCTAGCCACTCTGCTCTTCAACTTACTCACCTACCATGAGCTACTCTTCCATACCACTTCAACCACACACAAAGATGGTCAGATCCTTGATCTTACCATCACCCACAAATGCAATATCTCCATGTTAAAGAATCCTGAAATCCCCTTATCTGTTTATAATGTATTGGCTTTTCACATTTCCTTCTGCTTTCTCTTATATAAGCCTACTCTGCATCCTCACTATGACCTCCAAACACTTGACCTTACAATTTTATAAAAAGCTATCTCCCTTGCACTAGACAATTTCACCTCTTCTCCCCATCTTGACTCCTTGATGGACCAATTCAACTCCATACTGTCCTCCACTGTTGAATCTGAAACCCCCTTATAATATTGCTTATTATGTCTAACCAAGCCTAAGCCTTAGCCTTGAATCAGTCCCACCATTCATCACCTTTGCACTTACATATTTACCGTTGAATTAAGGTGGAGAAAACCAAGCAATTTATTCTGACTAGACTCACAATAAATTTCTGTTACATAATCTCAACTGGGTCCTCACTTCTAGTAGGTTATCCTACTATGTCTCCCATGTCAACTCACTATCCCACTCTCCAAAGGGGCTGTTCTAAACCTTTTCATCACTCTTCATAACTCACATGGTTCCCTTTCCACCCACTCTCTCAATTGAGAAGCATGCCTCATATTTTACAGAAAAACATTAAAGCTGTTTGCTGTGAACTCTCTCTTCTTTCCTCTTCCTCATCTTATCACCCAGGGGCTTTCTGCCACTTTCTCCATTTTTGCCCTTGTTTCACAAGATGAAGTGGCCTTATTTGTTGCCAAGGCTAACCTTTCTTCTTGTTCAAATGATCTCATTCCATCTTGTCTCCTCCAACAGATTCACCCCTTTGGCATCCCCATTCTTTTACATATTTTCAATCTCTTCTTGTCTATTAGTTCATTTCTTATTGCCTAAAAAACATGTCCATGGATCTGTCTAGAAAAAAAATCCTTTTATCCTTTTATCCTTGCTACTATCATAATTCTTCTGCCCTTTTTAGTCAAATTCCTTGAAAAGACAGACTACAATAGATGCCTCTACTTTCTCTCCTCACACTCTTTTCTTAACCCCTTACAATCTGACTACCGATCTTCTTGTCCTACCAGATGTATTCACTCCAAAGTTTCTATGATCTCTTAGTTACTAAATCCAATGACACTTTCTCAATCCTCATTCCCCTTGATCTCTGCAACCTTTGATACTATTGATCACTCTCTCTGCCTTGGTACTCTTTTCTCTAAGTTTTAAGGGTACCACTCTCTCCTGGTTTTCTTCCCCTGGGACCATTCCTTCTTTGTCCTTTCATGGATCTTCTTCCAGATCACACCTTCTCACCTTTTGTATCAATAATCCCAAGTTGGGATTTTCTTGGCGAAGAGTGTGGCAAAGATTCTTGGCAAAGATACATTTCCTTCTTCAGTTCATTTTGTGTATGAGAAACTAAGGTAAACAGGGTTAAGTGACTTGCCAAGGGTCATATAGCTATTCAGTGTCTGAGGCCAGATTTGAAATCAGGAAGATAAGTCTTCTTGACTCCAGGCCTGGCATCATATCTACTATGCCACCTAGCTGCCCCTTCTAACCTCAGTGCCATTTAGGATTCTGCCCAGCACCCTCTTTTCTTCTTCTCTACTACTTCACTTAGTGATCCCATCACCTCACATGGATTTAAGTACCGCCTTTATACTGATGATTTTCAAATCTTCCTTTCCAGCTCTAGTCTCTCTGCTCACCTCCAATCTTTCTTCTTCAACTGCCTTTCAAGCATCTCAAGCTAGTTTTGCAATAGACCTATTAAACTCCAATGTCCAAAACAGAACTCATTGTATTTTCCCCTAAACCCTTACTCCTCTTGATGGAGTGATGAGACCTGGATGAGACCTGATGAGACTATGTCTTTGAAATCAACCAAATCCCTGAATTTTCTCAAACATTTCAGCAGTCCAGATCACTAGAGTCTTGGCCAAAGGCATCTGACCCACCCAAGCCCACCTAGATCATTTAATTAGCTTACTTGACAGTCCTCTCACTGTCACTCTGGGACCACAATTGTATTTGGCCCACCTCAGACTGCTGAATATTACTTTCCCTATTGTACCTGGCCTACCCCTTACTTACTTGCTTACTACTCCTTAATCCCATCCAGATCTTTTCACTGTCCCTTTTTTTGTTTATAAGTATCAGGTTCACCCCCATTGCATTGCAGATTCTCTAGGAATCCTGCCCCCTGACTGGAAAAAGGTTTGAATGCATGAATTCATTCCAGATGGATGCCTCCCTATACCCTGACATTTTGGAGTTCCCAGCAACCCCAAACCATATCATTGCTACCTGCACTAGTGCTATACAAGACAACACCATCCTCCTCAGGATCACGACCTAAGAGCATTCTAGATTCTTCATCATCTGTCACTCCCCACATCCAAGGTTGCCAAGGCCTGCTGATTTCATCTTTGCAACATCTTTCAAATATTCTCCTTTCATTTCTCTGACACTGACACCACTCTAGTGCAAGCCCACATCATTTTATACCCTGACTATTGCAATAGCCTGCTGGTAAGTCTTCTTGTCTCAAGTCTCTTCTCATTCCAATCCATTCTACATTCAGCCAGGAAAGCGATTTACCTGAAACATGGGGCTGATCATGACACCCTCCCTCTTCCCCTTCTCAATAAACCCCAGTGGCTTTCTATTGCCACTAGGATAAAATTTTTAAATATGCTGTTTGGCATTCAAAGCCCTTGCTAACATAGCCCCTTTCTAGCTTTCCAGTCTTCTCATACCTTATTCCTCAGTATGTTCTCTTTGATTCGGGGATATTGGTCTTCTAGCTGTTCCACAAACAAGATCTCTTGGCTCTGGGCATTTTCTCTGGCTGTCACCCATGCCTGGAACTCTCTCTCTCTTCTGTTCTGACTATTGACTTCCCTGGCTTACTTTAAGTCCCAACTAAAACCCCACCTTCTATGGGAAGTCATCCCTGAACCTGCTTAATGCCAGTTCTTTCCTTTTTTTAGTTATTTCCAAGTGATCCTTGATATAGCTTGCTTTGTAGATATTTGTGTAAAGGTTGCCTCACTCAATCAATTGTAAACTCCTCGAGGACAGCAATTGTCTTTTGCCTTTTTTTTATTATTATTATTTTTGGGTATTCCCCAAAGCTTAACAAAGAGACTAGCACATAATAGATACTTAAGGAATCTTGATTGATAGATTGGTTGGTTTACTGACTAATTAATATTGTTCTCTCTCTCTGTACTCCAATAATATTCTATTTATGGATCTGATGAAGTTTTGATGAAGTTAAAGAAAAATGATGATGGTAGGGAGCCATGGGTTTTTAGGGGTGCTCGAGATCCCAAAATACCAACATGCTGGGTCCTGCTGAAAGAATTCGATTCAAGCCTTCTCAGTCAAGGAAAAAGACAAAGTTTATTAAGGATTTGCCATATTGGGTTGTCTTAAGAAATCTCGCCTTTTGTGATGCTTGTTTTCACAAGCTGGCCAGATTCAATCCACTGAGCTAGATTGAATCTAAGCTCCTTCATGGAGGCAAGATGAGATTTATATACAGAAAGATTGTGGGAGGGGTTGAGGGGGTGGTCTTGAGTAGTCTGGGATGACTATAGGAGGGGTTTAGAGTAGACTAGGGTGACTGGGGTAAGGTCAGATTCCAGGGTGAGAAATAGCTGAAGGTTACCTGGGGATGAAAGACAATAGAAGGCTAGGGTAACAGAGCTAGGGTACAGATATTTTGATCAGGATCAAGGGTGGGAAGCAGCTGGACAATAGAGGGCTAGGCTAGATATGGACATAGACAATGAAAGGCTTATGGCCTTAGAGGAAGGCCAGATCTAGTGGGAAGATACAAGGAGAGTTCAAGGGGGTTCACAGAGACTGCATTGCATCAGGTTCAAGGGGATTCCCAGAGACTGTACCCTCATCAGTTTGGGGTTGCTGGGAACCCCAAAATGTCAGGGTAAAGGACAGCTTTTGCCTGGAATGAATTTATGCACTCAAACCATTTTCCAGTCAGTGCCAAAAGTTTATTGTAATGACAATAGGAGTGGGCAGAGTTCGTAAAGAACCTGCAACTGAAGGGAAGGAGGGCAGGGTTAGACTGATGTTTATATACAAGAAAAGGACAGTGTAAGGATCTGGATGGTATTAAAAACTGGTAAGTAGTGTGGGATGGGTGAGGTGCAATAGTGTAAGGAATATTAAGTAGTCTGGGATGGGCCAGGTACTGTAGTGAAAGGAATAATAGGTAGTTTGGGGTGGGCCAAGAGTGACTTTGAAAGGACTTTCAAGTAAACTAATTAAGCGATTTAGTTGGGCTGGGCTGGGCTAGATGCTTTGGTCAGAGGCTCCAGTGATCTGGGCTCCTGAAATGTATGAGAAAATTCAGGGACTGGGTTGCTTTCAAAGACATGGTCTTTTCCTTTTAGGGACCCAGGTGCCATTACTCCATCAGATCTCTCTAAATACTTTGTTTCCCTGATTGAATGTAATCTCTTTGATAACAGAGGCTATTCTTTTTGTCTCTGTGTCTGTAGGCCTAGTACAATGCCTTGCATATAATAGATTGTCAATAAATGTTGTTTTCTGTTTTTTAATAACTGCACCGAACTACTGATTTGTTTCCAGTTCTGAAGGAGATGCTAGTTAACGTCTTGGAGCAGAGATTTGGGGGGAAAGTCAAACAACAAAAACAGAGCCATTCTTGAGTACTAAGTGAGAATGTTGATCTGAATGAAGCAAAAGCAAATGTTAAAGAAAAGTGGGGGATTGTATTAGATAGGTCTAAGTTATTTTAGGTCCTTAAAACCAGGTAGAGAAGTTTAGACTTGATGTTATAGGCAATAAAAAGCCATTTTAAATTCCTAAGTTTAAGAGTGGCATGATTGAAGAAGAGTTTTAGGAAAATGTCTAATAGCAGTATGAAGGAAAGATTCCAAGGGCGGGAAAAAAAAAAAAACTTGCCAAGGCAGGGATCAAATAAGTTTCTTCTCCAGAAATCTAGGTCCTAGTCTTGTCTAGTCAAGCGAAAATGAATGAAATGAGTGGATGAAAGATTGAATGAATGAATGAAATGATCAGTCCTTGGCTTAAGGCTGCAATGAGAATGCACAGCACAGTAAGTCTCAGAAAGACTTTTCAAAGGAAGAGCCTAAAGAATTTGCTGACAGATAATAGATGGGAGGGGGAAATTTTAATGATGGCATTGAAATTCATACCATGGAGAGTAGAAATTGAGAGCTGGATGAGAGGATTCAGTTTGTTGGGGGGAAATGAATATTTTATTATTCTGAGTTGTGGCTGGCTAGGCATTCAAATGGAAATGTCCTTTTGCTAGTTAGAGATATGGGAATGAAATTAAGGGGAGATATTAGAGCCAGAAATCTGAATTTTGGACACCCTTGGGAAAGTGGTAATTGAAGCCTTGGAAATGAACAGAATCATCAAGCAAACTAAGGCAGAAAGAGAAGAACAAAAGACCAAGGATAAAATCTTGGGATAAGAGAAGGAAGATGAACCATCATCAGAGAAAAAGAAGTGGCCAGAGAAGAAAGAAGAAATCTAATAAAGGACAATATCATGGAAGCAAAGAGAAGAGAGACTCCTGGGAAATGGGTTGTAAAAGAGAATGTATAATGAGAAAGGTCCTGGGGTTTGGTATGAATGGAATGACCAATACCTTAAAGAGAACACTCAATAGTTTTACAGGGTGAAGTTAAAGTGCAAGAAATTGAGAAGAGGATGTAGGCACAGGAATTATAGTTAATAAGAAAGACTAAATATGTAAATTTGACTCTGAAAGGATGGAGGGAGACTAGTGAGAATAAGCAAGTGAAAAGTGCCTACGTGGCGCTGTTCTTTAAAATGGATACAAAACAAATAGTCTGGAAGAAAGCACTGAATCAAAGCAAAAAGCTTATTTTAGGATGAGGGACTTCCATATTTTGAAGGGAGAATTGATCCCTTCCCCTTTCTAGAACATTAATCCATTATTACCTTAATGTGTCTTTCTATGCCATTAAATTGTTTTTTTTCTGTTGACAATGAAAAAAAAAACCTTTTAAATAGTTTTTTAAGAAAAATGAAAGCTCCAAATAATGAATACCACATAAACAAGTTTAGTAAAATAATTTTCTGCTATTAAACACGTTGTGACAATACTCTAGTAATATAGTATTCTAAAGTATTAGCATCATTAAATTACCACGAAATAGAAAAAACAATAGATAGTAAGTACAAAATAGAGAAATGAAAGCTTGAAAGAAATGTGTGGAGAAAAGAAAATGGAATTTGTTAAAAAAAACAAATGGAGAAAGGCCATCTATCTATTTTAAGTTATTTATTTATTTTTAGCATTCTTTTCTTCTTAAATTTTGAGTTCTAAATTATCTCTCTCCCTATTAAAAAGGCGAGTAAAATTATATTAATTATATATTTGAAATCATACAAAACATGTTTGCATATTGGCTACATCAAAAAAAAAAGCAAGAAAAATAAAGTAGGAAAATTACACTTCACTTTGTACTCAGTATTCATCAATCCTCTCTCTGGAAGTGGATATTATTTTCTTTTCATGAGTTCTTTGGAATTGTCTTGGATCATTGTATTGATCAGAGTAAGCCAAGTGAAGAGTAATTTCTTATGTAATAAATTACATAGTAAATAGACTTGGAAAATTATAATTAATGTTTTTGGTTCTTGTTTTTTTTTAAGCAGAACATTAAACTCTTTGGCAGAACTATTGAGAAAAATTGGTAAATAATGCCATTCTTCTAACTTTGAAACCTGGAATTGCTTAATACTTGAACTAGGTCATAACATTCACCCAATATGTACTTACAATACTTTGTCTGGAGCTACTTAATTAGGTGGACAAAGATACCATTTCAACCACCTAAGCTTTAATATCCTATATGTGATATAAAAATCATTTTGAAGTGAATGAAATTTTGCTTGGAAGAGAATGATAAGATCATACCTTTTCTTTTTTTATGTGATATTATCTCGTCTTTGAAAATCCTGGATACCATATCTTTGTAATACTTGAAGAATTTATACTTTTTTTTTCATAAAGAAGAATGACTTTCTGAGCTGTTTCTGTACTTTTAAATCTCTGACTCCATGTTCTTTTTGCAGAGATGTTAAAACATGATTAAACTGGTCTCTATTTTGCATTCATTTAGGCATTTCCATAAATTCCTCATTATATTATATGCTTTTAGCTTCTCAAATGAATTACAGTAAAAAAAATGGTATATGTAGGTGTGATAGCAAGCAATTTGTTCAGTCTAACAAAATTAAAAGTTGACGCCATTGGTTTTGTTTTGACCCTAATGACATTTCCCTCTGGTAGATCCACACTTTACCATTAACATACCATTTTAATGAACTCTTCCTTGATGAAGTGTAGAGAATTCCTTTGGCCTGGGCACAGATTAAGACATTGACATAGTCAATGACATGATTCAATCAATCATCTTCAATGAGGTGTCAAAGCCAGTCATGTAGCATTGCTGGAAAGATATTGGTATTATAAAGAAAGGTCATTCACAGAAATCATCTGCATTTTATATACCACCATTTTGAATCAGGAAAAACTTGAGAAACATCATATACAAAAAATGAAAAAAATGTATGAAGTACATGGGGAATAGCTTCTTGGATCGAATAGCTTCTCGTAATCTGGACAGTATGGACACATTTCATTCATCTGGTTTTTCTCACTTTAGTACCTACTAAACACTGATTTTCTAGAGTTTTCTAAGTCAAGCATTATATCTTTAGTAAATAGACAATTTTTCCTCCTTGTTTCTGTTGTTTATTCTTTTAGTTTTTCTCTTTTCAATGATAAAGCTAGAATTTCCAGTATTACATCAAATAACAGTGGAGAAATTTTGTATACATATGTGTGACATATTTGTATACATATATATGTGTGTATCCCTGCAATATTATATATAGTGTATGCATATATGTATGTGTGCATGTAGAGATGCACACACACACACCCCTTCCAAATACAGAATAAGGATATACAGTCCTAGTCTTGGTGACCTCCTTCCTTGTTTATCTTCTTCCTCAAGGACTCCATTAGTCAATCAGGTGGTCAAAGGGTGGCTTAAATGACATAACAAGGTCTGAGGAACCCATTAGTTGTGAGCAAGCAAAATCTCCTGTGCTGAGAACTTTCATAAGTCCATAGGATTGCCAACTCCTATATCAATAAGTAGTATCTGATGCTTTAAGTTTTGCAAAGTGATTTACATATAATACTACTAACAATATTAATAATAATAATGAAAGCAAACATTTATAGAGTGATTATTATGTGCCAGATGCTGTGCTAAGTATTTTACAATTATTATTTCATTTGAGTCTCACAACAACCTTGAGAAATAGGTATTATGATCTCTGTTTTATAGATGGGAAAACTGAGGCAGACAGAGTTTAAGAGACTTGCCTAGTGTTATGGTAATTGGTGGGCGGGGGGGGGGGGGGGGACGGGACTTTTTGGCTGTTCTCTTTTGGAATGCTAAGGCCACTGTTTAATGAGTCTTGCCTTTGTTTGAATGGGGCAGGTAAAGTGAGACCCTTTTGTCTTTTGTTTTGGAGTGCTTCTCAAGCACTGAATTAATCAAATACCTTTGATGAGTCTTGCCTTTTAAATGTAATGGCAGGCAAAGTAGACTTTTTGTTGTCTTTCTTTTGGAGTGCTTCTCTGCTCTAAGGAATCTTCGATTGAATCTGGAGTCTTTGATGACCTACCTAGTTGACATGAGTTTGAGTCTCATGGTTGTAACATCCTTTGATGCTGAAGAAGTATGTATACATACTCAGAGGTTAGCATTTCACCTTTGGGGGCACACTCATCAGAAGGGTGTTGGTGATTTGGCCAGAAGAGATTCTGGGTAGCCACTGAAGCCCCCCACCCCCAGCTTTGAAAAAAATTAGGTGTTATTGCTTCTCTCTCTGGTATCTATGTATGTATTGCTGTGGATAGACTGGTTTGTGTTATTTGCTCCGTTTACATAATGAATGCTTGTAATTTCTGTTTGTATACTCTCTGAAGTTCAGGGTGCTGGCTTTCCCCCCTGAACTAAGTGAATGATATATGTATGTTTGATTAAAGTCAGATTGTAAATTCTTTAAAGTCGCTTTCCTTAGGAAAGCAGATCAAAGAATCTGTGCTAGAAGCCCTCCTGTGTGCTGGAAGCCCTCCTGTGTGCTGGTGTTATTGGTCTTTCACCTCCACAGCAGCTACTAGCAACATTGTTGTTACACCCTGTTGTCACAGTTACTAAGTGTCTGAGGGCCAATTTGAACTCATTTCTTCCTAATTCAGGCTCAGTTTTCTATCCACTATGCCTGATAATAATAGGCTGGGATAGCTAGCTAGCATTTATATAAAACTTTCAGTTTTGCAAAGGACTTTACATATGCTAAATCATTTGATTCTTACAGCCCTATTAAGTAGGTATTATTATTATCACCTAGGGAGAAAAGGCATAGAGGATAAGTTATTTAAATGATCAGTGCTCAAGGTGGAATTTATATTCAGGTCTTCCTGACTCCAAGTCCCTTGTTCTATCCACTTCACCTCCAATCAGGGCAAAGTCTTTAAGTACCCTTGACATAGAGAAGCTTCTATGCTTTACCTGCTATTGTGTCAGGGTTTAGGGTGGGCAATTTTCTTTTAGTTTCCTTGAGACTTGAAATTCTATCTATGCCTTGGAGCCTGCTCACTCTCTTGCAGTTCAAACAAGCATAGCCGTAGGTAGACCACAGACTCCTCTAGTGAAAACGTAGAAGCAAATTCACCTCTCTGAGGATCACTTCCCTTATCTTTAAAATGACCATGATAAATACCTTTAGAACCTACAGATTTGCAGCACACAGAATTATCATGAGACTCAATCCAGAATAGGTAAAGTGCTTTGTAAACTTGAATGTAGCAGCAGCTAGGTGGAACAGTGAGTAGAGTATCGGCCCTGGAGTCAGGAGGATGGGAGTTCAAATCCAGCCTCAGACACTTGACACACTAGCTGTGTGATTTTAGGCGAATCATTTAACCCCAACTGCCCTGCCTTTCCCCATCCCCCTCAAAAAAAATTAAAAAAAAAACTTGAATGTACTTTTTGCATATTTGTTATGCATGCTGAGAATGTTGAGCACCAGGTCCATGGGACACACATGAAAACTGCCACTGAGGCCCTTGTGGGCCCCATCTTCAGGTAAGCCTCAAGAACATAGCACCAGGGATTGGCTATTTAGAGTCATGTGATGTGAAAGGGAACTGAAAGCAGCCAGGACAACAGACTATAGTTTATCAGAGCTTCCAGAACTGGAATCCTCCTTTGAGGGCTCTATTAATGAGATATTGTGCTGGTCTGATGGACCTGCAATGGGACATTAAAGAGCTTTTTTGCTCCTGTACACATATAAGGGCACACACAGGGCCTGAGAGCTAACAATTTCAAAGCTAGGGCTTCAGAGTAGTCTCACTCAGTTTCTGTTTCAGGGTTACAATTCTACCCAACACACAAAATATGCAGGCTTATTCCCCATGATATAGCTATTATACACATTAAGACAGTACAGAGCATCCGATCAGCCAAGAACCTGATGAAGGATCGGAGCTTTTACATAGAATGACAGAGTCTCCTGCGTGCATGTCCTTAGCTTCTCATTTTTGAGATCACAGGGCAATAGTTACTAACTAGCCATTTTTCATGAAACATTGGAGTTTCTGCATGGAATTTTCCAAGTATAGATACTTCTGGAAAACGAAGGGGTAACAGAGAAGTGTTGTTGCCTAGTTGTTTCTTAGTTCTATCAACTCTTCAAGGAATGGTTGGCCATTTCCTTCTCTAGCTCATTTTACAGATGAAGAAACTGAGGCAAAGAGGATTAAGTGACTTGCCCAGGGTCACATAGCTAGCAAGTGTCTGAGGTTAGATTTGAACTCAGGAGGATGACACTTCCTGACTCCAGGCTTGGCACTCTACCTGCTGCACCACCTAGCTGTCCTAATAGAAAACAGTGGCTATGCCTATGCAGAGGCAGCCTTTCAAAAGAAAGAGTAGCCCCAGAAAACTAGGAAGACTTTCTGGAATATGACAGATGCATACACTAACTGGTTTAAGGCAAGGATTATATTATCTGACTCAACTAATGTCATCTACCACAAAATTACTGAACTTGAGAGTTGGAAGGGAACTCAGCAATCAGTTGATCCCACTCATACTTTAGCTATGAGGAAGGAACATTCATAGAAATCAGAACTGGAAGCAAATTAGAGATTTTTTATTCTAGTCCATACATTTTTACAAATGATGACATTGGATGATTTGTGTAAAGTCATGGGGAGGAGCCAAATCAGAATTTCAAACCATGCCCTATGACTTTATGTCCAGTATACTTTTCACTTTACTATGCTGCTTAAATGGGGTTCATTTTGATTGCTGGGAGGTAGTGGGGAGAAGGTCAGGAACATAGACACCTGCCCAGATGAATGAGATGTCATGGAAGAAGAAAAGGCAGCCAGGGGTAAGGATGATGGAATTAGGAGCTTGGAGAGGGAGGTCACCAAAAGTATAGAGCAGAGCACTTAGCAGATGGTACTGACATCACCTTCTTCGATTTTTTTTTTAACTGAGCACTAGTTCTACTAAGAAGTCATGTCTTGTCCCTAGGGTTCCCACTGCAGATTTTTCATAACTATACAGAACTTCAGCCAGTTTAGTCTGTGTAGACATTATACTGTTCATAGATGATTTTAAGGACAAGTAGAAAAATTAATTCAGATGGACAGAACAATTCTCTAGAGAATGGATGATAGAATAAAAAAAAAAAGTTTAGTGCTTATTATTTGCCAAACTCTCTACTAAGCATGGGAATACAAATCAAAAAGTGAGATGACCCCTGCTCTCAAGAAACTCTTACTGTAATTTGGGGAGAATATAAATAAAAGTTTCCTAGAAACATGGATGGAAAGATGCAAAAGTTCTAAGGGTGTAACCATGGAGCAGATGGCCAGCCCTAAAAGTCCTTAGAGTACTTTCACAGGTCTGGTTACAGCATGGAAGAGTATGCAGCAAAGGAAATGGTAGGGCCTGTGGTTCCTATACTTTAAGAAGAAAGAGATCATGTCTTATTGAAACTTTAGCTTTACTAATGCCAAGAACAATACTCTATACACAGTAGGTGCTTAATGAATATTAGATGACTGAATGACTTGCAGAAAAAGTGAGGCCATAAACACTGACTCTAGGCAACACTACAGAGTCATATCTGGATCCAACTCTGCTTGGGACTGCAAGACTTGGATCAGCACATCTGCTATCCTGAAGAGGTTCATTAGCATTACTTATAAAGCACACTCAAAATTAAATGGCATGACGACATTTCTAACAATGAAGGCCTGAAAGGCAGCCATTTTGCCAGCACTGATGTGATACAGCTCTCCTGGGTGGGAAGTTTGTTGGAGATGGCAGCAGTAGAAGTCAAGAACCTAGTGACTTCTGGGTGCTGAGGTGAAATGAAGTAACCGCAAACAAAGCAGGATGACATAATTCTCTAAAGAAATAACTAAGAATAATTTGAAGTGGTAAAAGCACTGGATTGGGAGTTGAGACACCTGGGTTCCTTGATGAATCAGACTTCGAATGGCTGCACATAACCTTCCATCTCTCAGACTGTGTTCTCATCTATTATATGAGAAGGGAGGGCTGCACTTGCATCCTGGTATTCCCTTCTAGCAATTCAATAATTCCACTTGATTAACCCGACATAAGGCAGAATCGCCGTGGAATGTTGGGAACTACCACCAGCTGACAGACCGGACCCTCTTGAAGGCAGCCATAACAAATTTTGCTAAATTACCAGGTTATCACTGAGAAAAAATAAGTATAGAAAGAAATGTAGAAAGGCTTCAGAAAAAAGTGGCGACAACCCAAAACAAATGCAAAGCTTAACATGTACTACATGGGAAAATTATAATTTTCATTTTATAATAGATTTTAAGGTTTACACAAGAAGTGGCATCATGGCAGAGTGAATACAGAGTTGTCCCTAGTCAGAAAAAACACCTAGGTTTGAGTTCTGCTTCTGACATATTCCAGCTTCAGGATCTTAGGCAAGGAACAGAATCTCAGCGTCCCAGACAACTCTCTAGGTCAATACATTGCTGACCAAGTTCTGGTCTGTGTTGGAACAGAGATTTAAATCAGTAGAAGTTTCTTAAATCAATAAAAATCACATGAAAACAAGTACATGCAAAATTTGAAGATTTTGCCTATATTATCTTATTTAAGTCTCTCAAAAACTCTTGTGGAGAATGTGCTATCATTATGCCTATTTTGCTGATGTAGTATGTAAGAGAGATTAAGTGACTTTTCCAGGGTCACATAGCTACTAAGATTATAGGTGTCTGCTAGAAGACTCAAATCTAATTTTTTCCTCACTTCATATCCAGCTCACCAGTCACTATACCACATGACCTCTGATGAATCTTAACTGACTAATGTCCTGAAGACGATGGACTTTCTTTACAACCTGACTCAGACCCATACGAGCTGGAAGCACTACAGTGTTCACATCACAAGGCAAAATAATTTCCTGTGACAGCTATTGGCTGTTTTTCATTTGAGAGCATCATAGATTTGGAATCCACTAAATGGTATTAAATAAGTTTTCTTAAGGAATTTTAAAAAATAAATCAGGTTTATAAATGCAATCTGTAAGTATATAGTTTTGTAGCAAACATGAAAAAACATTTTTGTCAATAAAATTAATAATAAAATCTTTTCTATAGCTTAATTTTAGTGTTCACATATAAATTGTGCTATAAAGAAAATTCTTTTTTTATTATTTGGAATATATATACTGTTACATAATATAGATTTTAATAATGTATAACATGTTATAGTTTGTGCATATGTGTGTACACATATGTATATACATATATATGTACAAACTATAACAGTATTTTAATGAGTTTTTAGCTTTAGAATGTTCAAAGTGTTCCTATTTTTTGGTTTGACATGTTTGCTTGCTTTTCTTTTTTTTTTTTTTAATACGTAATAGCCTTTAATAATGTATTATCTATTAATATTTAGCAGTAATGTAATACGATGTAATTAATATAAATATTAATGATATTAATGAGAAAGTACTATTAGAAATTGTTTCACCTATTTAATATACTGAGGAAGGGGAAAAGATTAAACATATATGATTAACTCCTTGCCTTTACTTCCTGGGGATGGTCCTGGGCTACACATGCCCCTAGGGATTCGCTGGATCAGAGATTTAGAACTGGAAAGGAGGGAGGCCCAGAGAGACTCTACCTCCTCAAGGACCCACAAATAGCTTGGATTCATATCTCTACCCATCCCCAACCCCATATAACTGATTCTCTTTCCATATTAGAATATAGCACCTCAACAGAATCTACAGATTCTTCCATATACGCCAGCCCTCTTAAGATGCAATTGATTTAGTCCAATCCAGCAAGCATTTACAAAGCACCTACAATGTTCTGGACAGTTCATAGATGCTAGGGATACAAGTAAAATCGTGAGACTGTCTCTGCCCTTAGGAGCTTACATTCTACTTGAATAAATTAGCTCATTTGGGGGACAATGAAAAGATCCGTTCACTCACCACTTGGTGAGCCCTGAAGTGCTGAGACCAATGTTTACAAAGGAATGACATTCTCAGGGCCTTGACTGACAACCCTGATTTTGCAGTGCCTCCCTATAGGTCTCTAGTGATCTTCCAGAGAACTGTGACAATCTCCAAAGTGGTTTTTTTTTTTCATTCTTTATATATTTTTAATTTTCAGCATTCACTTCCATAAGATTGTGAGTTCCAAATTTTCTCCCCATCTTCCCCCCTTCCCCACTCCAAGATGGCATGGAATATGTAAAGAAGAATTAGAACCAATAGGAGAAACTATAAGAAAGAAGAAACAAAAAAAAAAAAAGAGAGAGAGCAAATAATATACTTCGATCTGCATTCAGACTCCATAGTTCTTTTTCTGAATGTGGACAGCATTTTCTGTCATGAGTCTCTTAGAGTTGTCTTAGATCCTTGCATTGCTTTTCATGCTTCTCTTGATTCTTGTGTTTGAAAGTCAAATTTTCTATTCAGCTCTGGTCTTTTCACTGAGAAAGCTTGAAAGTCCTCTATTTTATTAAAAATCCATATTTTGCCTTGGAGCATGATACTCAGTTTTGCTGGGTAGGTAATTCTTGGTTTTAGTCCTAGCTCCATTGACCTCTGAAATATCGAATTCCAAGCCCTTCGATCTCTTAGTGTAG
>CM053627.1:181674513-181713746 GCA_028646595.1 Phalanger gymnotis | reverse complement strand
TTGTGGAAAAACAATCAGGATAACACAGGATCTAGCAGCTTCCACATTAAGGAGCCAAAGGCTTGGAATATGATATTCTGGAGGTCAATGGAGCTAGGATTAAGACCAAGAATCACCTACCCAGCAAAACTGAGTATCATGCTCCAAGGCAAAATATGGATTTTCAACAAAATAGAGGACTTTCCAGCTTTCTCAGTGAAAAGACCAGAGCTGAATAGAAAATTTGACTTTCAAATGCAAGAATCAAGAGAAGCATGAAAAGATAAACAAGAAAGAGAAATCATAAGGGACTTACTAAAATTGAACTGTTTTGTTTGTATTCCTACATGGAAAGATGATGTGTATGATTCATGAGACCTCAGTATCATAGTAGCTGAAAGGAATATGCATATATATGTGTATGTATTCATATATATATTTATATACATATGTATGTGTCTATATATGTATATAGGTAGGTATATATATGTGTATATACGTATATATATATTTATACATATATAGAATATATTGAGAGAGGGAGAAAGGGAGAGATAGAATGGGGTGAATTATCTCACATAAAAGTGGCAAGAAAAAGCAGTTCTGTAGGAAGGGAAGAAGGGGCAGGTGAGGAAGAATGAATAAATCTTCTCTCATTGGATTTGATCCAAGGAGGGAATACCATACAAACTCAATTGCGTATCTTACCCCACAGGAAAGAAGGAGATAAAAAAGGAGGGATGATAGAAGGGAGGAGGTATTCAAAAACAAATACTCTTGAAAAGGGATAGGGTCAAGAGAGAAAATTCAGTCAGGGGGATAGGTTAGGAAGGAGCAAAACATAGTTAATCTTTTACAACATGAGTATTGTGGAAGGGTTTTATATAATGATACATGTTTGGCCTATGTTGAATTGCTTGCCTTCTTAGGGAAGGTGCGGGGGGGGGGGGAGGGAAGAGGGGAGAGAATTTGGAACTCAAAGTTTTAAAAGAAGTTCAAAGACAAAAATAAAGTTTTTGCATGAAACTAGGAAATAAGATACACAGGCAATGGGGTGTAGAAATTTATGTTGCCCTACAAGATAAGAAGGGAAAGGGGGATGGGAGGGGAGTGGAGTGACAGAAGGGAGGGCTGACTGAGGAACAAGGCAACCAGAATATACACCATCTTGGAGTGGGCTAGAGGGTAGAAATGGGGAGAAAATTTGTAATTCAAACTTTCTGAAAATCAATACTGTAAACTAAATATATTAAATAAATTAAATGAAATTCAAAAAAAAAAGAACAAATTGATATCTAAAGTAGATAAAATAATAAGAAAACATCTAACTGCTCTTCATCAATTCAAGTCTCCAAGACAAGACAAAACACCATCTAAGATGCTCACAGCCCTCTCAGATGAGCGATAAATTTGGAGAACTGTGCAGAAATGGTTAAATTGTCCTTTTTCTTAGATATGAGTACATAAACTTCATGGCATAACACACTGAACTAAGTGGAAAAAAAAAGCAGAAACCCCAATCCCTTGCTTCTAGAGCAATGACAACACATTTAATGGTTTCCTTTTGGGTACATTTAGGTATCCTTTGCTTTTAAGAATAAATTTGCGTGGCATAGCAGAAAGAACACCAGAACTGAGTTAGAGGACCTTCTTTTGAACTCTAGATCTAAGTGCTTGTCACATGTGTGAGCTGTTTTTCCCCTCCAAATAGTATTTTTTTCAATTACATGCAAAAATAGTTTTCAACATCCACTTTTATAAGGATTTTGCATTCCAAACTTTTTTCTCCTTCATTCCCATACCTCTCTCCTCCCAAGCGATCTGATGCAGGCTATCATAGGCACAATCATATTAAACATATTTCCACATTAGTCATGTTGTGAAAGAAGAATCAGAACAAAACGGAAAAAAACAGGAGAGAAAAAAAGAGAAAAATTGTGTGCTTCGATCTGCATTCTACCTCCATTGTTCTTTCTCTGGATGTGGATAACATTTTCCTTTATGAGAGTTTTGGAATTGTCTTACATACTTGCATTGCTGAGAAGAGCTAAGGCTATCATAGTTGATCATCACATAACATTGCTGTTACTGTGTACAATGTTCTCCAGATCCTGCCCAGTTCATATAAGTCTTTCCAGGTTTTTCTGAAATCTGCCTGCTCATCATTTCTTATAGCACAATAATATTCCATTACATTCATATGTCACAACTTGTTCAGCCATTCTCCAAATGATGGGCATATCATCAGTTTCCAATTCTTTGCCACCCCAACAAGAGCTGCTATAAACATTTTAGTACATGTAGGTCCTTTCCTTTTTTATGGTCTCTTTGGGATATAGACTTAGAGTGAGTGGTATTGCTGTGTGAAATGGTATGCACAGTTTTATAGCCCTTCAGGCATAATTCCAAATTGCTCTCCAGAATGGTTGGATGAGTTTACAACTCCACCAACAATGCATTAGTATTCCAATATTCCCACATCTTCTCCAACATTTATTTTCTTTTTTGTCATACTAGTCAATCATATAGACATGAAGTGGTCATGTCTATATATAGACCTCAAAGTTGTTTTAATTTGCATTTCTCTAATCAAGACTGATTTAGACCATTTTTATTTGACTATAGATAGCTTTAATTTCTTCATCTGAAAAGTGCCTGTTCATATCCATCGACGATTTTTCAATTGAGGACACATATATGATCTTGAGCAGAGGTGTCAAACTTGAGTCAGCAAAACTCACAAGTGAAGAGTAAAATGTAATTAGGAAATGTTTTAAATAATAAATAAAAATATAATACCACATGGGTCATGTTAATTTGAGGTTTTCTGGGTCAAAATGCAGCCTCTTGGGATGTCTTTTTACTTAAGTTTGAGATCATTGATCTTTAGCAAATGACTTTCTTTATCTGGACCTCAGTTTCTTTATAGGTAAAATGAAGGAGTTGGACTAGATGATCTCTTGAGACTATTCCAATTCTAGATTCTATGATCAAATTAATTATTAATTCCTCTAGATTTCTTGGAAAAAGCAGTTGTCACATAAAAAATTCTTATTTATCTTTTCCAGTGGATCCACTATCTACCAATGAGTCATAGAAGCAATATTTGACTCGAGAGAGGGAGGAGAGATGAAACGCTAACTCCACATTAAATGATTGGTGTGTGTACATGGAAAACTGCATTGGAATAGATATATGGAAAGAAGGAAAGAAAGAAAGAAAGAAAGAAAGAAAGAAAGAAAGAAAGAAAGAAAGAGAGAAAGAAAGAGAGAGAGAGAGAAAGAAAGGAAGGAAGGAAGGAAGGAAGGAAGGAAGGAAGGAAGGAAGGAAGGAAGGGAGGGAGGAAGGAAGGAAGGAAGGAAGGAAGGAAGGAAGGAAGGAAGGAAGGAAGGAAGGAAGGAAGGAAGGAAGGAAGGAAGGAAGGAAGGGAGGGAGGAAGATTGTTTGGTTGTTGTCCTTTTTCGAAGAGGACCGAAATGACATTACTATGCTAGAGTAAAGTTTCAATGTGTCCAACTGTGGCTGATCATGAACTCAGAATGCTCTACCATTAGGTTTGGCCCAAATAGTTTGTGTGAATATTTGAGGTGGATACTCTAAATTTGTGCATCCTGCATTTCCTTTGAGCTTTTTCAATTCTGCTTTGTTCATAGAGCACAGCACCTTCTCTGATGTGGGCATTCCATGCTGAGCAGTCCTGTGCCAATGTCTCCCACGTAACACAATTAATTCCACAGTTCTTAAGAGAGGTCTTGAGAGTGTCCTTCTATCACTTCTTCTGGCCACCATGTTATATCAGTAAGGCAAGATTCGTAACCTTGAAAATGATCATGAACACGGTTGAATGGTTCAGATTCACAAAGTATGAAAAACTATGTAGAAGGTAGAGGAAGTATAACATTTATTTAGACTCCAGAGGATCCAATCTGAGATCCAATACCCCCAATAGAATATAGTAGGAATTATATTCCAAAACTAATAAGCCCACCTCAATGTAGTAATAAGGAAATTATAACACAGTATTATAGCAAAAACCAAGTCATCCTGTAACTTCACCCCCCCCACCCCCCCACCCCCCAGCCAAGGGCCTTGCTGTAAACAATCACTGAAGAATCCTAACTCTCTGATCAGCATTCTCTTCTGCAGCTCTGCCAATGCTGTTTCTCTCAATGTCTGTTCTTCAGTGCCCTCTTGATGTCTTCTTCCTCAATGTCTTCCTCTCAGTTCTGCTGCTCTCAGTCCTGCTGCTCTCAGTTCTATTCCTCTTCAATTCTCTTCTCCTCTTCAATTCTGCTCCTTTTCAATTCTGGGCTCTCCTTTTAAACAGTCCTAGCCAGCATCCGATTGGCTAGAACTCAGGTCTCTGATTGGCTGAATTCATGATTGACTAGAACTCAGTCTTAGCAACTCCCCTTAGGGTCCTGAGGATTTCACACCCACATTGGCTTAGCTCCTAGTAAGTAGGGGCTTTAAGCCTATTTACAAACAAAGATATAATCAAATTTTCCCACCTAGGCCCACCTGAGGCCTACTGAATAGGTACCGAAGATCTTGTGAATGCTTGCCCTATGTGAGTTCTCCATAAAACAGTCTTTTTGGCAAGCCTATGTTTTGCATTCCAACAATGTGGTCAGCCAGAAGGAAGAAAGGAAGGGAAAGAAATGGTGAGACTTCTTACCTGATTTCAAGGATGACATGAAGAAAAAGGGGATGTTGGGCTTTAGAGATAGAAGAGATCTTAAAGAGTGTCCACTCTAGTCCAAATCCCTCATTTTACAGGTTAAAAATAATTGAGCTCTCTAGATAGGTCAAGTGACTGTCTAAGGTCACAGAGGTAGGAAATAACAGAATAGGATTCCAACCCAGGCCTTGTGACTCCAAATCCAGGGTTCCTTCTTTATCATGGGAACATATCTAAGGGAATGTTATTAAATTAATTCATTATAATATCTAGCAACCTGCCTGCATTTAATATATTTAAATAATCACCAGAAATGATGGGGAAAACAATGCTTTTTCACTATGTTTTAACTTCTTCTTACTTGGCATTACCAGGTATTTGAAATAATACCAGGTTATAGATTGGAATCCATGGGACTACAAATTACCTTATGGAAGTCTAGAAACTCAGTGGGATTACGTAATTTTAATAGATCTATTTTTATAAAATGCCTGATGAAGGAAAGCTTGAGGACTGAATTGTTTTCTCAGATCAGTGTTAAATTCTTGGTGCAGTCCAAATATGGGAGCATAATTCAAAAAAACAGCAACAACAACCAAAAATCCCTTTCCATATAATTTTATTATATGTTTTCTGCACCAACAAAGCCCCTGGAATTATAGCACATCAAGTACAAAAATCTGCTTCACCTCTTAGGGGTTCTAATTCTTTATTAAACACACACACACACACACACACACACACACACAATACACCTCTCCTCTACAAGCTCTCTCTCCTAATCTCCTTTCCTATCTGCTGTCAGGCCAGTATTCTTGCCAACAACTCTCTGTTCTGCTCTGGATGATTTAGTGCCCTTTCCTAAGACCTTGAATAACAAGCTTGAAATATTGGGATGAATTTGTATTAGTTTCAGCAACTTCTTTAAACCTGCATCTCATTGTCTTCTCAGGGCTGAAGTTAAGCAGTGCTTCAAAGAAGACATGGGACAGACAGAGAGACAGAGAGACAGAGGAGACAGGCAAGAGGGCTGATTGTACTGTGCTGGGAGCTGAGGAGTATAGAAAGGATAAGTAAGGCATGGCATTTTTCCTCATGCAGCTAACAGTCTAGAAGGGGAATATGGCATAGGTACAATTATATATAACACAAAATAATATATAAGTACATTAGAGAAATACAAAATGCTAATGATTTCAAAGAAAGAAATATCATTAATAATTGGGGACATTAAAATAGGCTTCATAGAGAAGATGGAATTGAAACCAGGGCTTAAAGGAGAAGCAGGAAGTGAAGATGGAGGCAGGAGGGTAAAGGGAAGGCAAATACATAGAGCCATGTACAGGGGACTGCTGGATAATAGAGCACTTGAAATAGATTAGTATAAGATGATACTGGCAACATAGGTTGGTACACGATTGTTCTCCACAATTGATGCAGAGGCTGGATTTGGGTGGGTGGGTGTGGGGGCATGGGTAGAAAAGAACATAGATTTTGAGGTCATCAAATTTAGCCCCCTCATTTTATAGATGAGGAAGTTGAAGCTCAGAGAAGTTAACTGACTTGCACAGAGTCACGGAGTCTTAGGAGAAACTTGAATCTAGGTCTTCCCGGCTCTAGTACTCTAGAGCCACTATATAGTATTTCAAAGAATGAAAGCAGAATAGGCAGTAAAGACACTATTGTGATAGTTTGTGGGTAGCATTATTGTGGGTAGCAATTAAGGCAAAAACTAGATTGGTGTCAGTGAGATTGAAGAGAAGGATATTAATACTAGACATATTATGATTACTGGACCTATAGAACTTGTGTTGAGATATTAAAAGTTAAGAAAAGGAAAAAAAGAAATTATACCAAGGTTGCAACTTAGTTCATTGATTAAACAAGATGCAAGTTATAGAGAAAGGAATTTGTGAAGGAACACTTGGGAGGGAAGGATGGAAAGTAGTTCATTTTTTTTGATGTGGAAGTTTTGAAAGTGTCAGCGAGACCTACCTGTACCCATATACTCTAATTATCAATCTGATGGATGAGGACCCTAGGGTAATATGAAGTTATTGTTACAGGTCAAACAGTAACAAGAGATTTATTTGCTTCTGGGATTAAAACACACTGGGGGAGGGGATGAGGGTTGGTATACAGGACAGTCTGAGTATGAGTTTTGTCATGATAAGAAATGGGTGGTATGACACTCCCATAATATGGAGGTTAGAAGGGAACATGGGTCCTTGAAGAGTGTGCCACAGTGTTGGGAAACACAGACACCACCTGCTTTCCTTGGCTGATGTCCCATGGCTGTTGGTACAATGACAAGGCAAAGAGAAAAGTCGAGACAACTAAAACCTCCTCAACCCAGCAACCATACATACTGCCTCATTGTAACCAGAAACCTTTTCCTTGTTACTTCACTCTGTAATTCCATATGACTGCAGGATGGGGCAGGAAAAGAGGTGACCTTCAATAAAACAGTGAAATGATTACTCCTTTTTAACTTCAAATAGACAAACTGGATAGAGACATGGTGCTATAGGAATGCCAAAGTAAATATTTACCTCCTGAAGTGACCCTAAGGCCCTGACCTCCCGCACCACTGAATATCAGCTGTGTTATCTAACCCATTGGCCTAACAAAACACTGGGGAATGCCAACACTGAAGTATCAGTAATGTGTGCAATTACGAGAGACACAGAAAGAATAGTGAGGGAATTAGAAGGACAACCAGGAGATTCTGGAGTCACAGAGGCCTAGAGAAAAAACAGTGATCAGAAGGACACAGTGCCCAAGGATGCAATTCAACCAGTCTTTTATGCCTACTGTATGCAAGGTTCTGTAGTACACATGGGGTATACAAAGACAAAAACAAAATTTCTCTATCCTTAAAAAACTTATGTTGTTCATGGGGTGGATGGGTGGGGGAGATGGAGGATACAGATATACAAAGATAAATAAGTAAAATTTCAGGAGAGAAAACATGGAAAACTTAGAATATCTGAAAAAAGTTTTCCACAAGAGAAGGTACTAAACAGAGCCCTGAAAGGAATTAAGGTTTCTAAGAGGAAGAGGAGAAAAAGGAAAGCATTCTAGGCCTGAGGGAAAGATTATTAAGAAGCATAGAGGCAAAAGATGCCATATAAATTCAGGGAATGAATGCTAGGCCAGTTTGGCTGACATATAGTTTGTGAAATGGATTAATTGTATTGCCTGAAAGTATATGTTGGATTCAGATTATGGAGCAAAAGAACAAACATTTAGTAAGTACCTAATATGTGATAGGCATTGTATTCATCACTTTACAAATATTATCTTTTTAAATCCACAAAATAACCCTGAGAAGTAAGTTATTATTATCCCCATTTCACAGGTGAGGAAACTGAGGCAAACAGAGGCTAAGTAACTCACCCAATGTCACCCACTCACAGGTGTCTGTAAGTGTCTGAGGTCACATTTCAACTATCTTCCTGACTCCATACCCGGTATTCTATCAACTATGCCACCTGAATGAAAGATGTTATGGAGTTTGAATGAATAACACTTGGCACCTGTTTGGATTTGGGGAGGGAAGGAATGAGAGAGAGTCATGCTTGACATCAGATTCTGGACTGCCTTTGAAATCTGACTATATACTGATTGAAAGGAACAAGGGATTATAGATTTAGATCTGGAAAGGATGTTAGAGGCTATTTGATGATCCTCTAATTTGACAGATAAGGAAACTGAGAGGGAAGATAGTGCCCTCAACAGAAATAGGGACATTCAGAAGAAGGATGGTGTTACAAGGAAATATAATTCGGTTTTAGGCATACTGAGTTGGCATTGTCTGACATCTACTATCCAATAAAGAGTTAAAAATAGGTGATGAGTGTACATGAGAGAGAAGAAGAATTAATAATTACTTATTTAGGAGGCATCTAGACAGATAGTGATCATTGAATCTATGGGAGCCCAAGAGACAAAAAGGACAGTGTACAGATAGAAGAGGAGAGGGTCCAGGAGAAAATTGTGTAAGACTTGTGCTTAATGGGCAGAAGATCTATGAAACTCTGGCAGAGGAAACTGAGGAAAGAAGGCAAGATGAGGACTGAAATAGAGACAGAGAGATGAGTACTGAAAGAACCATCTCATTTGGTGATTGAAAGGTCATTAATAACCTCTGAAAGAATGATTTTAGTACGAAAATGAGGACAGAGCTTATATTGCAAAAGTTAGGATTCTGTGGATAGTAAGGAAGTAAAAACATAAAATATGATATATTTTAATGAAATTTGATGGGGAAAGGCATAATTTAAGAAAAAAAATGTTTTGTGCTAAGCACTAACACAACAAAAACATAAAGACAATGTTTACTTTCAAGGACCTTCTATTCTAATATTGTGAAACAAGGCATAGAGGGCAATGGTGTCCAGCTAGTGATATTTGGGTTTGGAAAGTTACATGGATGCTCCATAGAGCTGAGTGGGGTAAATTGACTTACCCTTTCTAGGTGCAATAAGAGAGCTGATTTAAGGTGGCATGGTAACTGAGGAGAAGATGGCTGGGAAGTGAAAATTGAAACATGGCTGGCATATAAGCCTAGGTATATTGGGTAACTGAGGCAAAGACCCAACAAGAATGAAAGAGAAGGAATAAGTATTCATTTTAGTATCTGTTATATCTTAGGCACTGTGCTAAGCACTGTACATGTATCTGATTTGATTCCACAACCACCCTGTGAGGTAGGTGCTATTGTGATCCCCATTTTACAGTTGAGGAGATTGAGGATTAGATGTCTTGCCCAGAGCACACAGTTAGTAAATGTCTGAGATCAGATTTGAACTCATGTCTTCCTGACTCTAGACCCAGAACTCTTGGTTTCTCATCTAGGTGACATGAGGATTGGTGAGAGATGGGTAGAGAGTGAGTAAAAGTATGATTGGAGCACTTGACTAGGTATAGTGGATGACTGAGGAGAGAGGCCAGGAAATATGAGGCCTGAAAGAAAGCATCATTAGATTTAGTAATTTATAGGATGTTGAGGATTTTTGATAAAGACAAGTACAATAGTGTATAAGGAGTAAAGGAAGGAAGAAGAGAAAGAGCCAGTGAAGGGGAAGAAGATGAAAATATATAACAGAGGAGGAAAAGTGATTGTTATAGCAACGTCCTGGAAGAAGTAAGATAGGATGGCACCAAGAAGACAGGGAAAAGAATTAGGCTCAGTAAAAATTAGAGGCATTCTTTTTTTTTTTTTTACTCAGAAATGATAGAAAGAGGAAGAGATAGGAATAAACACTGAGGAATGCTCCCATGGAAGGGGCTTTCACATGATGGATTGCCTTAATTGCAATACAGTAGGACTTGATTTGCTGGAGGCGTGGAGGATGAAGAAGGAATTAAGGGATTAAAGAAGATGAAAAAGTTTGGAATAATCACTGTGGAAGGTGAAATGAATAAATAACTAGATGTTAGATTGCTGAGCAATAATAAAGGCCCAGTTGAGCTTATAGACAAATAAAATCTGGGTGTCTGTAGTCCTGCAGTAACAGTTATTCAATTGGTGCCTAAACAGGAAGGCTCACTTTAATAACCCTGCAAGCAGTCATTCAGCCTCTACTTGAAAACATCTATTGGTGGGCAAGTCACACCATTCCACTAGAGGTCAATTAAAATTACTAAGAGAAATTCTACACATGGAATGTGCAACTCAACAACTTTCACTCAATGCTTGAATTTCTTTCCTCTGTACTTTATTCAGATGAGTGATCTGGACATTCAATTCTTTCAGCCAAATTCTAAAATAGCATTGCTTCTAGTCCCATCATCATCTTGGCCACCCTCCTCTGGATTTGCCCCAGCTTTTTAATGTCCTTGAAATTAAAATAAATGTGGTACCCTAAAGTGAACAAAGCCCTTCAATCCTATGATTAGTTATGGTCCTACCAGAGCAGAATGGGATTCTCCTGACTTCTAGAGGTGTTTCTAATAATAGACTAAATCCAAATACCTTTTTTGATTGTTGTAGCACCTTGACTTTTTTTGTTGTCGTGGTTCTTAGTTTTGCAATTTTGTTAGCATAGGAATGTCATGGTGTTGAATTTTCTTTGCTAGTGCAGATGCATTGATAGGTACTCGCTCCACAATGTATATAGTCTTAAGAGATTTGCCTGGGCAACTTAATTAAGGTTATTTTTTTTGTCAGAGGTCACATAGCCTTTTATGTCAGATGTAGGACTTGAAACCACACCTTCATGACTCTAAGGCCAGTTTTCTGTCCACCAATACATACTGCATTTTGATGATTAAATTTCAGTTAATTAAATTGTCAGGTATTTTTTGTATTCATTTTTCTCTTGCTATGTCTCTTTTACTTGTCTATTTGATTATTTTAAATACATATAAAACTTGACATTACTGAATTAACCTTATTAGATTCATTCCATTGCTTGGTCTCACATAGAACATGATTCAATTCAAGAAACATTTGTTAAGTGGAGTTTTTACTAATCCTTTCCTCCTTCCTTCATGTTGGAGAAAAAGAATAATATATTTCTAATCATTAAGTACGGACCTGGAGATGCCAAGACAAAAGATGAAATAGCCCCTGCCTTCCAGTGGTGGAATTCAATGTGTTCCTAGCTAAGTACATTTATACTGAAGGAATTTAGTCTGATTTTCTGACTCATTCTATCTATCTCCTAATTTGTAGGAGTAGTAAAGGGCTATGGCCATCATGATCTATACCTCCTACAAGAAATATTTTTTCTTTGTGTCTACAATAGTTTGTGTGGAGAGATAATTCAGACATTCCTGTGGGATTGAGAATCTTGGCAAAAAGCAGTAGTGATCTATATCTATGACTATCTGAGACACTAGTTAAACTCAATCAGTGGGAAAAGTGTGCCCCTCAACAGAGACTGAATTGTAAGTTCAAAAGTCCAACAATCCCATTTTACAAATGAAGAAACTGAGATGAAGGATAAATTTAGGAGACAAGGGAGAGTGGGTGTGATAGTAATTAAAGTGGGACTTTTTGTTCGTGACCTTTAATGATTCTGGCCTTTGTTTGAATGGGGCAGATAAAGTGGGACGTTTTTGTATTTCTCAGCACTGAGATGATTGGGAGCCATTGATTTGTATCTGATATGATATTGGGGGTGGGGAACTTCTCCACGCCCAGCCTGGGTGAGGTCTGGGCCCTTCAGGGGCCCTGAACAGGATATATAAGCACAGAGGTTAGCATTCTCACCCAAAGCTCTGAGCCACAGCAGGAGTGACGCGTGATTCTGGGTCAGCCGTTATAATGAGCATCCTGGCTGAATACTCAGAGATGTTGATGACTACGAATTGTATTTAGTCTGTAATTCAGGGTGCTGGTTTTTTCCCCTTAACTAAGTAAATGATATTTGTATGCTGGATTAAAGTAAGATTGTTAACCCCTTAACGTTGCTTTCCTTAGTAAAGCAGCTGAAAAGGACCTGGGCTTGCAGTGTTCTGTGAGCCGGTTGCTGTTGGCTTTACACCCTCACAGCAGCTGCTGGCTGGATTGTTGAGACAGTGGGAGACATGGAAAGCAAGAAAATTATGGTATACTCAAGAGGGTTTAGAAGTTCAAAATCATGGAGCTGACAAATTCATGGAAGATGTCTCGTTAATGATCAGTTCCATTCCTCCCTGTTCTCAATGTCCAACATTCCTTGGGATGCCAATGTCCTGGGGGAAAACCCTCAGTTATTCTGCTAGTTATTATTCTGAAGAAAACTTTATCAATGAATAACATAAATACTTTGCTGAAGAATAATAGGGAGGTAGTACTAAAATTGTGTTCAAGTATCTTAGCCAAGGTTACAAAATTGATGAGTTAAACATTGATGAAAACATCATATTCTAGGAAATGTGTCCTAAAGAGAGCTCTTAGTTTAGTTTCAAACTCTTTTCTTTGACACTATGAAATAAACAATCCACTACAAATGTTAGTCTCTAAAGCACCCTTTTGCTATTTTTGATAATAATGGAAGAGAACAACCCCTCTAAGAATATTTTTCTTCTTGGAAATGTGCCTAGAAATAGAGAGTGACTTCTGCAAAATAAATCTTATCAGATTAGTCTAGGCTTAGGTTAAAAAAAATGTTGGTGAGACCTCAGCTGTTTGGGTGATTCAAGAAGCTGTGCCCTTGACATTGTTTTGAACATAATCTAGCTCTATCTTTCTCTGGGGTATCTGTTTCAACTGTAGCTCATCTTTTTACTCCAAGACCTTAAAGACTTGCTGTGTTTGGGGACTTCCTGCTGATGGCTTAAAGAAAATTGGAATTTGGACTGAACTGGATCTCTGAAATGTATACTGAATACTTCTGAAGAGCTGAAGAACTATCTGGTCACCGTTTTGAGATGGAAACACATTTCTTAATGGTATTGAACAGATCTCAGTATGAAAGAGATTACTTTTATGCGTCTAATTGTTTAACCAAAACTATGCATAACATGGTGCTAAGGCGTTTTAGGAAATGAGAGGGAATACCCATATGCACAGCACATAGCCCCTGTCCACAAATGCAGCAATCAATCACATAAATATCAAATAAAGGAATGGGGGATAGTTAGAGTAGAGAAGAGACCAATATATTTGAGAACATGATCACGTTTCCAGCTATAATTTAGTTGGAGACACATAAATATTTAGATAAATCTACAAGAACACAGTATAAGCAGTAATACATTGTCTGTGCTGCTCCCTCATTTGTAGTACAGGATTTCAATAGAAAAAAATATTTTTCATCTCGAGGCATGTAGGTCATTGGCTTAGACTTTGACCATGAGGAACCTGGCATACAGAGAGAAGACAAGGAATTCAAATCTTTTCAATTTGACTTAAGCAGTACCTTTTTATTGTCCTTACTTACAGCATAACTACCCTTAGGAGTTTGTTGAAATAGAGTGAAGATGTGCAAAATGGAAGTTGAGATTGATAAATGGAGAGGACAGAGTATAAGAAGCATTATCCATGTGTATACTGGAGTCTCTAAGTGTAAAGACAAGAATGAGTGGAAAGGAACACTGGGTGAGATGCCCACCTCATTGACAAAGACATTATATGAAGTATTATTTTTCTATGAAACTTAGAGCTAAATTGTGGCAGCATGCATATAAATATAGCCTCAGTCAAGAAGACCTAGGGTTCAAGTTCTATCTCTGGCATGTATTAGCAACATGAACCATGACAAGTCATTTCTTTTTTTGGGTTCCCAGGTAAATCTCTAAGACTATAAGTTGCTGATTTAGATTGGAAGATGGAGTTCTGTACTGTGAGCTCTTTGCCCTGATGAAATCACAGCACTGATCCAAAAACAAACAAAAATTTGAGTTCACGTTATTATCTTGTCACCATGGAACAAAGCAATAAAATGAATATTTTGTTAACATTTATCTAACCAGTGGTTGGGAAAGGACACCTAATCCAACGAATGGAAAAATCTAGAAACGGATAAAGCATATTCTTGGCTTATTTTCTGTACATCAAGTGATAAAATCTAATATTTTTCATCATCATTAGATCATCAATGTGGGGTTATATATTTATAAATTTGGAATCTATCTTAATTTTTATCTCTTTTTCAATGGGCAAATCAAAGCATTCATGCTCTTATTCTTTAATATCATAGGAGTAGACAAATCATTGAATAAAAAAATGAAAAAGCATTATTAAGCACTTAGTGTGTTTTAGGCACTGTGCTAAGTATTTGGAGATTCAAAAATGAAAGTGAGATTGCCCTTGCCCTCCAGGGGCATATATGGTTAGTTGGTTGGCTGGTTGTTGTCCTTCATTCTTGAAGAGGACCAAAATAACATCACTATGCTAGAGTCAAGTGTCAATGTGTCCTACTGTGACCGATCAGGCCAATATCAGTTCAGAATGCTTTATCACAAGTTGGACACAAACAGTCCATGTGAATATTTGGGGTGGATACTCCAAACTTGCCCATCCTGCATTTCCTTTGAGCTGTTTCAATTCTGCTTACATCACAGAGCACAGTACCTTGCTGAGTGGTCCTGTGCCAATGTGTCCCATTTCACACAATCAATTCCAAAGTTCTTGAGAGAAACCTCCAGAGTGTCCTTGTGTTGCTTTTTCTGAACACCATGTGAATACTTGCCCTGTGTGAGATCTCCATAAAACAGTCTTTTTGGCAAGGGTACATTTCGCATTCAAACAATGTGGCCAGCCCATCGGAGTTGCACTCTCTGAAGCAGAGTCTGAACGCTTGGCAGTTTAGTTTGAATAAGGACCTCTTTGTCTAGTACCTTATCCTGCCAGGCGATCTTCAGAATCTTCCTAAGATAACTCAAATGGAAGTGATTCATTTTTCTGGCATGGTGCTGGCAGACTGTCCAGGTATCACAGGCATATTACAATGAGGTCATCACCATGGCTCTGTAGACTTTCAGTTTGGTAATCAGTTTAATACCTCTTCTCTCCCATACTTTCCTTCAGAGCCTCCCAAACACTGAGCCAGCTCTGGCAATGTGTGCATCAATGTGATTATCAATGTGTACGTCTCTGGAAAGTACACTACCAAAGTAAATGAACTTATCCACAGCATTCAAAACTTCTCCATTTGCTTTAACCGATGGTTCCACGTATGGATGGCACATATAAACACATGAGAGTGGTAGTCAACAAATGCAGTGTCTGGGCACTCAGTAATGGTGAGTTGATGCACAGGGCTATTAATTGGCATGCACTTTCCAGAAATTATTGAAAGTTCTGCTGACTCAGTGACCCATTGTTCTCAGACCTGCTTGTCAATCAGCCTTGGGGGAGGCATCACCTAGTCTGCAGCTTTTGTATATCTCCTATTTAGCAAACTCCTGCCGGTGATATTTGTACCCCTATCTATTAAGCCTCACATACAATTGGTCAGGAATTGAGATGCAGTGGACCATCCCCTTTTACTGATGTGGACCTGTCCCAATTATTTTTATCTCACTACAAAAGTTATCAATAAAATCTAGCTCCGTATTGAAACATTTGCTGATCTCTAGCGATCAATCAATCAATGTGTTGCTACTTTGACATATTTTAATAAAATCTTTTAATTCTGTGTCCTGAGTTTTGCCTCATTAATCAGGGTGAAAGCCCAAACAAAAAATTTCCCTTTTAACAGGACTATGGAAGTACATTAGTAGTGATTTGCTAACTGAGAGCTGGCAGATAAAGAGAAGCAAACTTGGGTAGGCAATTGGCATGAACACTAGGGTGGATAACTGGATGGCACACGAAATTCCATAAAAATTCTTTACCAACGACCAGAAACATTTAAATTCTACCTTTAGAGAGTATTTTAATTCTTTAATTCTCATCTTAGGTTGTATAAAGTGTGCAGTAAAATAAGAGATCCTTATCTGTAAAATAGGGAGAGGGTAGTTAGATGATTTTTAAGGTTCCTTACCACTTTACATACTATGATTTTAAATTCTTTTTCTATAGACTATTATTTGCTATGTATGAAGAGCCAATAGTAGAAGGGCTAGGCCTAGATCTATAGGGATATAATATTTACCAGAATATCATTTACCCACTTTGTTCCTACTTGTGGCTGAACAGAAGTGGAGAAAATCATGTGACGGTTCTTATTGGGTCTGCTACAAATCTATGCTCTACAACCTTAGACAGGATTTCACTGCAACTAGGCAATCCTCCTCTATCTCTCTAATCAATTCACTATCCCATTCCTCACAATGGCTCTTCCAAACCTTTTCACTACTCTCAAACCTCCCATGCTCCTCCTCACTCTAGTGTCTCAGCTAAGAACTTTGTCTCATATTTTACAGGAAAAAAATGAGGTCATTCATAATGAACTCCTTCTTTCTCAGCTCCTATCACTCAGATGCCTTCTGCCATTATCTTCTTCACCCCTCTCAGACATGATGAGGTGGCTTTACTCATTACCAAGACTAATTCCTCTACTATCTCCAGCAATCACATTCCATCTCACCTTCTCCAATAGATTGCCCTTTCTGTTATCTCTACTTTATCACTTATTTTCAATCTCTAAACATTCCTATTTTTCCCCCATTCTGAGAAAAAAAAAAACCTCACTTGATCCTTCCACCCCTGCTGACTATCATCCTATATTTCTTCTTCTCTTTGTACATAAACTCCTTGGAAAGGAGTTTTATCTAAAACAGGCTTGCACAAGCTGCAGCCCTAAGGCACTTACAGCTCTTAGGCCAAGGAATATGCCAAAGGAATTCCTTTACATACAAAGGATGTTTTCCTCCACATTTTTTGCAGGCTGCCAAAAATCTTTTGGCAAGCTGCAAGTTGCCAGAGGGCCATAAGTGCCTGAAGTCACAGGTTGTGCAGACCTAATCTGACACAATTTTCTCTCCTCTCACTCTCTTCTTTACCCCTACAATCTGGATTCCAACATTATCATTTTACCAAAGCTGCTGTCTCCAAAGTTAACAATCATCTCCTAGGTGACAAATCCAATGGCCTCTTCTCAATCGTCCTTCTCCTCAACCCTGAAGCTTTTTTTTGGGGGGGGGGGTTATTATTTTTTTCCATCTTAAATAGTATTTTACTTTTTATTTCCCCAATTACATGTAAGAGAATTTTTAGCATTCATTTTTACAAGCTTTCGAGTTCCATTTTTTTTTCTTCCTCCCACCCTCCCCTACTCCTCCTAAAATGAAAGGCAATTTGATGTAGGTTATGCATGTGCTATCATGTAAAATATATTTCCATATTAGACACACTTGTGACCTAAGAAACAGATCAAAAGGGAAAAAAAAAGAAAATGAAAAAGTATAAGGTAGGTGAAAAAAAGTATGCTTCAATCTGCATTCAGAATCTATTAGTTCTTTATCTGGATGTGGATAGCATTTTCCTTTCTGAGTCCTTTGTATTTATCCTGGATCATTGTGTTGCTGAGAAGAGCTGAGTCATTCATGGCTGATCATCACACAATGTTGCTGATACTGTGTACAATGTTTTCCCGGTTCTGCTCATTTCACTTTGCATCAGTTAATACAAATCTTTCCAGTTTTTTTTTTTTCCAGAAATCTGCCTGTTGATCATTTCTTCTTTCACAATAGTACTTCGTTACATTCATATACCACATCTTGTTCAGCCATTTCCAAATTGATAGGCATCCCCACAATTTCCAATATTTTGCCATGATGAAAAGGATTGCTATCAATATTTTTGCACATATAGTTCATTTTCCATTTTTTAGGATCTCTTTGGGATACAGACCTAGAAGTGGTATTTCTGGATCAAAGAGTATGCACAGTTTGGTTGCCCTTTGGGCATAGTTCTAAATTGCTCTCCAGAATGTATGTATCAGTTCACAACTCCACTAACAATGCATGAGTGTCTCAATTTGCTCATATCCTCTCCAACATCTGTTATTTGCCTTTTTTTCATATTAACCACTCATATAGGTGTGAACAGTTACCTCAGAGTTGTTTTAATTTGCATTTCTTTAATAAAGTGAATTAGAACACTTCTTCATATACCTATAGAGAGCTCTGATTTCTTCATCTTTAAACTGCCTGTTCATATCCTGCGACTATTTATCAACTGGGAAATAGCTTGTATTCTTATAAATTTGACTCAGTTCTCTATGTATTTGAGAAATGAAGCCTTTATTAGAGATACTTGCTATAAAGATTGTTTTTCAGTTTTCTGCTTTTCTTCCAATCTTGATTGCATCAGTTTTGTTTGTGCAAAAACTTTTAAATTTAATATAATCAACATTATCTATTTTACATTTTGTAACACTCCCTGTCTATTATTTGGTCACTCACTTAACTTCTCTTTTAAGAATTTGGATGCTATACCACTTGGTGCATATATGTTTGTATTGACATTACTTAATTGTCTATGGTACCTTTTAGGAAGATGTAGTTTCCTTCCTTATCTCTTTTAATTGGATCTCTTTTTTCTTTTGCTTTGTCTGAGGTCAGGATTGCTACACCTCTTTGTTTGTTTGGTTGTTGTTGTTGTTTGTTTTTTTTTTTTTACTTCAGCTGAAGCATAATAGTTTCTGCTCTGGCCACTTATCTTTACACTGTGTGTGTCTCTCGGCTTCAAGTACGTTTCTTTTAAAAAACATAGTATAGGATACCAGTTTTTGAACCACAGTGCAATCCACTTCCCTTTTATGGGAGATTTCATCTCATTCACAGTCATGATTACTAACTGTGTATTTCCCTCTGTCCTATTTATTTTCTCCTCTTTTTTCTCTCTTCTTTCACCTTTTCCCTCCTTAACAGTCATCCCCCCACCCTTACTTAATCTCCACCCATCCTACTTCTCTGTCAGGTAAGATAGATTTCTATATTCAACTAATTGTGAATATTATTCTTTCTTTGAGACAATACTGGTGAGAGTAATGTTCAAGCTACGCCCATCACCCACCCTCCCTTCTTTCCCTCCACTCTAATAAAGTTTTTGTGTTTCTTCATGTGAAATAATTTACCTCATTTACCTCTCCCTTCTTCCTGCACCCAATGTTCCCCTCTTTCTCATCCTTTAATTATATTTTTTCTGTCATTCTCTCAGTTTCACCTTATACCCATACCCTCTTTCTATACATATTTCTTCTAGCTATACTATTGGTGGTACAATTTGTAAGAATTATAAGTGTCATCTCCCCATTTAGGGGTGTTAACAATTCAGCTCCTTTAAATCCCTTGTGTTTTCTTTTACCTTTTTAGGCTTCTCTTGAGTCCTGATATTGGAGATCAAATCTTTGCTTCGATTTTTGTCTTCTCTTCGTAGAAGGATGAAATCCTTCTATTTCAGTGAGTGACTATTTTTCCCTTGGAATGTTACACTTAATTTTGCCAGCTAAGTGATTTTTGGTTGTAGTCCTAGCTCCTTTTCCTTTCAGAATATCATGTTCCATGACCTCCAATCTTTTAATGTTGCAGCTGCTAAGTCCTGTGTAATCCTGGTTGTACCTCCACAATATCTGAACTGTTTCTTTCTGACTACTTGCATTATTTTTTTTCCCCTAACCTGATAGTTCTGTAATTTGGCTATAATGTTCGTTGGAGTTTTTATTTTTGGATCTTTTTCCTGAGGTGATCAGTGGATTCTTTCAATGCGTATTTTGCCCTCTGGGTCTAGGATATCAGGGAAGTTTTCCTTGATAATTTCTTGAAAAATGCTGTCCAGGTCCTCTTTTTGGTTATAGCTTTCAGGTAGTCCAATGGTTCTGACATTGTCTCTGCTGGATCTATTCTCCAGATCTGTTGTTTTCCCCATGAGGTATTTTACATTTTCATCTTTTTTTATTTGAATTTGCTTGATTGATCCTTGATGTCTGAGTCATTAGCTTCCACTTGCCCAATTCTAACTTTTAAGACGTTGTTTTCCTCAACTAGCTTTTGTACTTCCTTTCCCATTTGGCCAATTCTACTTTTTAAGCAGTTGTTTTCTTTTCCCAAGCTTTCGACTCTTTTTTTTCATGATTCTTTTGCATCACTCTGTAGCAACAATCTTCTAGCAGCTCCTATAGGGATGTAAGGCCCACCAACAGCCAGCACACAGAAAGCTGCCAACACAGGTTATTTGATCTAGTTTTCTAAGGAAAGCAACTTTAAGGGGTTAATGATCTCAATTTAATCAAACATACATATACCTATATCATTCACTTAGTTCAGGGGGAAAAGATCAGCCCTCTGAACTTCAAGGCAAATACAAACAGAAACTACAAACATCGACAGACAGACCTTGTCTGATTTAAATCACAATTCATAGTTACCAGAGAAGCACCAACATCTTATCTGTCTGAGTTACAAAGCTAAGGGGCAGTTATGGATGCCCAGAGTCTCAACACTCCTTCCATGAGTGAGCCCCAAAAGTCAAACACCAAGCTCCCCTCAATTATATCCTGTTTGGAGCCCTGAGGGCTCTGACCTTACCCAGGCTGGGTGTGTGAAAGTTCCCCATCCCTAGTATCATATCATATACAAGTCAATGACTCTTGATTGCCTCAGTGCTGAGAAATATCTGATAAATATTCCAAGACAAAGACAGCAAAAGGTTTCCCACCAATTCAAACAAAGGGGAGACCTGATAGTCTTAGCATCCCAAAAGGGAAGAACTGGGAAAAGTCTGACTGCCATAACACACTCCCATTTCTTTCCCCAATTTTTCTTTTACTACTCTTTTGACATTTAAACTCCCTTTTGAGCTCTTCCATGAGTTCTTTCTGGGTTTGAGACCACTTTCTGTTTTTTTTTTTTTTTGTGGTGGGGAGGTTGCCACAGGTATTTTGACATTGTTTTCCTCTTCTGAGTTTGTGTTTTAGTCTTCCCTGTCACCATAATAACTTTCTATGGTCAGATTCTTTTTTTTTTTGTTTTTTGCTCATTTTTTTTTTGGCCTAGATCAACTCTGCAGCTTTTGACATTGTTGATCACCCTCTCCCCCTTGGCATTCTCTTCTCTGTAGGTTTTTGGGACACCACTGTTTTCTGGTTCTTCTCCTCCCTATCTGAGCACTCTTTCTCTGTCTCTTTTGGTAGATCTCCATCCAGATCACATTCTCTAACTGAAAATGCCCCTCAAGATTCTGTCCTGAGTGCCCTTCTCCTCTCTCTCTCTTTCCCTCTACTACTTTATTTGGCGATCCCATTGTTATCTCAGTGCTGACAATTCTCACATCTACCTATTCTGCCCCAGCCTTTCTGCTGACCTCCATTTTCTCAACTCCAACTCCCCTTCAGATATCTCAAACTGAGTGTGCAGTAGATATTTTAAAGTGGACATGTTCAAAAGAGAACTCATTCTTTTCTCCGAACTCTCTTACGTTCCCCCTTTCCTATTACGGTACAGGGCAACACTATGCTTGCATTTCCTCAGAATCCCAACCTTGGAGTTACCCTGAATTCCTCACTATCTCTCACCACCCCCATATCCAATCTCCTGCCAAGGTTTGTTGATTCCACCTTTGCTGCATTTCTCAAACATGTCCCTTTCTCTCTTCTGATACTAATGATGAGAATACGGTCTCTGGGAACCCCCTTGAATCTGGAGTACAGTCTCTGGGAACCCCCTTGAACTCTCCTCGAATCTTCCCACTAGATCTGGCCTCACCCAAAGCCATAAGCCTTTTCTTATCACTAGGCCCATATATCTACCTGGCCTAGCCCTGCTGCTTCTCGCCCTTAATCCTATCAAAATCCCATTCTCTTCTTTCCTGGAGTCTTGACATCTAGTCACCCCAGACCACCCCTCAATACCTCTCACAATATTTCTGTATATAAGATCCATCTTGCCTCCACGAAGGTGGTCAGATTCAATCTAGCTCAGTAGATTGAATCTGGCCCACTCGTGAAAACAAGCATCACAAATGGTAACATTTCTTGAGATGACCCATTATGGTTAATCCTTAATAAACTTTGTCTTTTTCCTTGGCTGAGAAGGCTTGAGTCAAATTCATTTGGCAGCACCCAGTGCGTTGGTATTTTGGGGTCTCGAGCACTCCTAAAAACCTACAGTTCCCTACGATCATCGTTTTTCTTTAACCTCATCACAGCAATCACTTGATGGCAGACCCTCATCACCTCATGCTTGAACTATTATGTTAACCTACTGAGGGTCTGCCTGCCTCAACTTTCTTCCCACTCTAAGGCATCCTCCATTAAGCCACCAAAGTAATATTCCTAAGGATCAGATCTGATGAGGTCACATGTCCTACTCAATAAACTTCAGTGGCTCCCTGTTGCCTCCAGGATCAAATACAAAACTCTCTGCTTGGCAATCAAAGCCCTTCATAATCCATCTGCTCCCTTCACCTTTCCAATCTTCTTGAACCTTACTCCCTGCCAAGTACTCTTTGATCCGGTGATACTGGCCTCCTTGCTGTTCTACAAACGATACATTCATCTCAGTTCCAGGCATTTTCTCTGGCTGTCCTCCATCCTGGAATGTTTTTTTCTCCTCCACCCTGCCTACCAACTTCTCTGGTTTTCTTTAAGTTCCAGGTAAAATTCCATCTTTTATAGGAAGCCCTTTTCCAACTCTTCTTAATGCTAGAGCCTTCCTTCTGTTTATCATTTTGTATTTCTTTGGTATATAGCTTGTCTAGATGCATATGTTTGCATGTTGTTTCTCCCATTAGAATGTGAGCTCCATGAGGACAAGGATTGTCTTTAGTTTCTGTTTATATCCCGATGGCTTAGCACAGTACCTTGTATGTAGTGAGTATTTGCTAAATATTCATTAATTGAAGGATAAGTATTTGCTATCAATGAAATAGATGAAATTTGCAAGGTGCTGTCCCCACTCTTTTTATAACCCCATAAGGTTTTCTGATTGGTCATTGTTTTGGGGATAGTTTGGACTCAAATGAAATAATAGCTAATAATAATAGCTACCATTTATATATCACTGACTATGTGCCAGGTAGTACACTAAATGCTATAAAGCGATATCATTTGACCCTCACAGCAACCCTGGGAGGTAGGTATTATTATTATCTCCACTTTACAGATTATGAAACTGATGAAAGCAATTGTTAAATGACTTGCCCAGGGTCATACAGTTAGTTCATGTATGAGGCTAGATGTGAACTCAGGTATTCATGATTCTGGGCCCAGCGCTGTACCCACTGTACCACCTAGCTGCCTAGAATGAAAAGAAAAAAGAATTAGCCTGAGAATAGTCAGCTGACATTAAACTTGAAATACCACTTAAAGTAAGACCTCAAGAAATATAGCAAGTGAGCAAATTTGGCCTTTCTCAGTAACTTCAATTATTATTAAATTTTCTAACTAGGTTTGACTGGACAAATCTTCATTTGTCTAAGCCCCAATTTCTTCATTCATTAAAAAAAAAAGATATACTACTTGTATCACTCTAAACTAAATCAGTCCCCTGTGTCCCCCCCTCTCCCTAATTTTACATTGGACCAGTTTGTTCTAAATTTGGAGTTGTAAATTAAATTTGAGTCATGTCTGTAAATCAAAAGCCTTCCTGGAATGAGCTTTCTTTGGACCCAGTTATTCAGAGGTACAGGACACAAATGGTATGAAACCCAGTCACCTTGATTCAATGTTCCCTTCTCACTCTGGCTATTTTGCTCCAGAATAGAGTGGCTTTGCTGAGTCAAAAAGCCCCTGCAGGCAGGCTTTTATCTGACTGTTTGTCTTATCACAGCAAAGGAAGACTTTTGCCTCTTGCTGTTAATGAGCTCCAGAATCAATCATTTTCTCTTTTTTCTTTTCAGATACAAGAGCAAAAGATGTGACTGCTTTCTATCCTTAAAGTTCAAGTTGCCCCAAAAGCCACCGAAGAAGTTGGTGTATGCATCTGAAGTCATTTTGATGATTTCTTCATCTATCGATAAAATTTTCTTCTGTTCTCCTAGCAACTGCAGCTAGCTAAGTCAATTACTTTTTGAAACCACTTGCTAGCTTGAATATTATTTGCATATAATTATAAGAATACTCACTAACCTGGCTAGTAGCTTTGAGTTCTCTCTACAACTGTTCCTGGAGGGGCTTCATCCTCTTCTGCCAATCTGAATCTTTCAAATTATTTGAATATTGCAAAAAAAATAGATGTTAACTTACTCTATACTATGATTTCCTGCCAGGAAGTAAGAAAAGTTTGTCATTGAAACCCTCCTACTACCCCTTTCACATAGAGCTGTCATCTGTTGGCCAAGCCAGAAGGTTACCTGTTTGAGACAAAATTGGTTTGCAATTTGAGCAAGTTCTCTGAAATGGATTGCTTTCTATGCCCTTCCAATTTTTGTTTCACAAAACCCTGTGGCTCTGTTCAATATACCATATGGATACAAGGCATCGCATTAACCGCCCAAACAAGTTTTGTCAGTGACACTTGCATGCTCTGCTTAACATCAAATGACCAGACAAAATATCAGATAATGAGGTCTCAGAGCTGTCAATATGCTGGCTGGCTTCCAAGTCAGCCTCTTTAGAACTCTGAGCTCTCAAAAAAAAAAAAAAAAAAGAACTCTGAGCTCTCAGTGCTGCTTGTGGGAGGAGGGAGAATGGTAACAAGACCCCTGAATCAACTGCTGTAAGATGAGCTCAGTTGGCTCGGACAGCAAAGAAAGTGGGCAGAGGAGATAATATGTGAACCCAGCAACACTCAGCTTAATGCAGTAGATTGCCACCAAATTGCACAGAAATGACAACAAAGAGATCATTGTCACTAAGAGAGAGTCAGAAGAAAAAGGGCTAAATCTGAGTAATGTTCCTATTGCTGTCCCTGAGGTAAAAAAAAAAAAAATAGTGTAGAAAAACTCTTAGACCTGAAAACAGGAACCATAGATTGTTTAAACACAAGACTGAAGCAAAGGATGCAGAAAAGGTTCCTTTGCTTTGGATTAACAGAATGGGGAGGGGAAGAAAAGGGAGGAGAGAAGACTTTCTTGAGCAATAGTTATACTTGTGGTCAGAGTTAGTCACCAACAAGAAGTAAGGTAATCCCTTAATTTGACCATCACTGGTATTTCAGGTACTCCATTGTCTTTATAGTTGAGCCTACATGAATAAAAATCCCTACAAGGAAGGGTATAGTCATGGATTCCTGGATGAATACAGCAAAATATTGTTGTTTTAGTAGTAGTTGTTGTAGTTGTTTCTGTTTTTAATCTTCATAGCCAGACAAAAGGAAAGTTTTGACAGAAAGCAGCAGCACTCAGTATCTTACAATTGGCAACAGGTAAGAGGCCAGGTGGTGGAAATCTTGCAGACTGAAAAGCTGCCTGAAAGGTGACATTGAAATTGGGCAGTGGAGACAGGCTTAACATTGCAATTTCTTGTTTTATAATGATTACTCGGAATGAAAAAAACGATGCTTTAACATAGGGTACATACGAAAATATGGAAAGATCTATTTGCAGTGGTGCAAAAAAATGATATTAAATTAAACAGAATTGTAAATATAGACTTCAAATATGAAGAAAATAATATATAACATACACATATATACATAGTTATGTGTACATGTATACAGGTGTCTATATTTGTATACAGATACATATTTATATATACACATATATGAATGCATGCAGAAACAGAGATATATTAAATAGAGAACCCTTGCCCTTGGAATATGAAAAGATTGAGTTGAACTCTTTCCTCTAAGAAATATTGGCCACATGGTCCTAGGCAAGTCCCTTCCCCTCTCAGGAATGTATGCAATTAGCTGCCTATCAGTTAAAGAATGGTTGCTAATCTAGAAATCTGTATTGGTCAACAGAGTTCTATATACAGATGGATGGATAGATGGATGGATGGAGGGAGGGAGGGATGGATGGATGGATGGCATTTACTATGTACAAAGCACTGTACTAAGTTTTGTTATATTCAAAGAAATGCAAGATAATCCCTTGTTTCAAGGAACTAAAGTTCTAATATGGAGAATATACATATTAAAGGTTTCAACTTCATGGAAAGGCTCTATGGTCCCTAGGGTAACAAAGACACAGTGTATGGTAACATATATTTACTAACGTCATTTATAGTAATACAATATCAGTTTCAGATATAGATCCATTTGAAAGACTGGCAGGAAGGTTAGTGGTCTCAGTGTAAGGTGTTGATATTCCTTTCTGTCTTAGACTTACCCAATCAATGGTGACAATTGGTCAGAAGTTGATATTGGTGGTGAGATGGATAACTGGCCACTTCTCAAAAAAGGATTGCTTGTCCCAATGATTTCTGAAAGAGCTAAGTTAGAAGCAGAGCTATTGGTATTGAGAGGGATTACTATTTCTAGAGCTCTTGGGCTTAGAGTCTTGGGCTACAACAGGAGGGGTGGTGGTGGAGTTGGTTTGACCAGCCTGGCACATATAACCTCCTTTTTCTCCCTCAAGGTGCCTTGTTGTTTTGGTAGTTAAGTTAGACTGTCTGGCCTGCCCCATTGACAGCAATTAAAACTATAGGTCTGGTCTAAAAAAAAATATTTAAATGTATACTATATACTTGTATGTGTTATGGGTAGTTGGAAGAAGTTTAACATTCCAATTTCTTGACTTATATTGGTTCTTTTCTTTTTTTTTCTTCAATTTTAGCCATGTTGCGAGAGAGTGAGCATGCATACACACACACACTCACACACACACACACACACACACACATACACACACACACTAACAAGAAAAAGTTAGTTTTAAAAAAAGTATGCTTCTGCCATGACTAAAAGTTCATCAATTCTCTCTCTAGAGGTAGATCATGTTTTTCATTATTGAGCCTTTTTAAGTATCTTGATCAAAGTAGCTAAAACTTTGATAGATGAGCATCCTTATAATATCGCTTTTACTGTATACAGTGTTCTCCTGGTTCTGCTCACTTCATTTTACATGAGTTTATATAAGTCTTCCCAAGTTTTGTTTTGTTTTGTTTTTCCCTGAAGCCATTCCACTTATTTTTTATAGTACAATGGTATTTCCTCATTTCCTCTTCTGTTAATCTGGTAATTTACATTTTTAAATAATTTTTGTAAGTATTCATCCATTTCATTTAGATTGTCAGTTTTACTGGCATATAATTGAGTAAAATATCTCCTTATAATTACTTTTTCATCTTTGTTGGTGGCACACTCACCCATTTCATTTTTAATACTGGTACTTTGGTTTTCTTTTTTTATTTTCTTAAATCAAATTAACCAATGATTTATCTACTTTATTGGTTTTTTCATAAAATCAATACTTAGTGGTTTTTATTAGTTTGATTTTTTTCACCTTCAGTTTTACTTATTTCTTCTTTGATTTTCAGGATTTCCATTTTGGTTTTTAAATGGGGATTTTTAATTCGTTCTTTTTTTTTTTTTAGTTATGTGCCCAATTCATTTATCTGCTCTTTCTCTTTTATTGACATACAGATTTTGAGATAAAAATTTTCACTTAAACGCTACTTTGGCAGCATCCCATAAATTTTGGTATGCTGTCTCATTGTTGTCGTTCTCTTCAATGAAATTCTTAACTGTTTCTATGATTTGTTCTTTGACCAATTCACTAATTAGGATTAGATTATTTAATTTGATTATTTAGTTTAAAATTAATTTTAATCTATGTTTCCATGGCCTTTTAATGAATGTAATTTTTATTGCATTATGATCTGAAAAGGGTGTATTTTTATATTTCTACTTTTCTGAATTTTGTTGTGAGATTTTTATGCCCTGATACACCATCAATTGTTGTGAAGGTGCCATTTACCACAATAAAAGGGTATCCTCCTTTTTATTCCCATTCACTTTTCTCTAGAGTTCTATTTTATCTAACTTTTCTAAGATTCTATTCACTGCATTAATTTCTTTCTTATTTATTTTTAGGGTTATATTTATCTAGCTCTGAGAAAGACAGTTTTCTGCTTGAGCTGAGATTTTATCTTGCTTTCTTTCAAGTCAAAAAGCTCTTCTACTCTTCTATATTCTATTGTCTTCCCTAGTCTGTGTAACTTCCCAAATTCCCATTTTCTATTTGCTTGGAAACATGCATTTGCTCTACAATGAGGTTGTTTTTTGTGTAATGAATGGTAGACTGGGGGTACCTAAATTGATGTGAATAAGCTATTAACCTCTAAGTGGAAATGAATAGGAAAGGTATATTTTATTCTTATCCTCATAAAGAGGCTCATATCCCTACACTACAAATATGTGAAGTATAATAAATAGATATAATTCTAGCCCAATACCCTTCTTAGAAATCAAATGAAGGAATGATCCCCCAGGCACAGCTGTCTTTGTTCCCTACTGCCTCTCCCCACATTAAACTTTTCTTGATGCATCTTAGCCCTCCTACTACTCTTCAAAAAGATGAAAATTTTAGGCTCTCTGAAGATGCAGTGGGACAGACCTCAAGTTATATTATTTAAATAACTATATCCCTATAATTTGGCCCACCCCAATTTCATGTTCACTACAGTTTAAACTATTACAGGTGCCAATTTATTTTATACATGCTTTCATATAATTATTATTCTAATAATAATGTCATTAAACTTGTACATTAATCAAGATTCCAAAAATCTTAGATAAAAGAGAAATAATGCTCAATTATAATATTAATAGAAAGCCACTTGAGGAAGCATCTGTATTGGTCAAATCAATGCTTTCTTAAAGTCACTTTGGCAATCATATGTGAGGTGGATTGGAGAAAGGGAAAACGAAGCAGGGAGAACAGTTAGAAGAATATTATAATTGTCCAGTGAATGGTAATAAGGGCCTGAATTAATTTAGTAGTTGTGTAAGTAGACAGAAACAGATAGTAGGAATTTTCTAGAGATAGGAACCAACAAGATTTTGCAGCTGATTGAATATGTGGGTAAAGGAGATTGAGAAGTGAGAATGTAACTGAGGTTAAGAATCTGGGTAACAGAAAGGATAGTAGTGCCCTTGACAGTAATTGGAAAGTTTAGAAGAAGGATGGATTTAGGAGGTGAAATAATGTAATGAGATCTGCAATGCAGATTGCAGCCCATTAATCTCTGCTCAATCTATACCTAGCTCTGTTCTATCCCAAATGAAAAGGTGCCGGATGTTTTTCGTCAGTCTTTGCCTAGGAATATTGAGGCTGGTGCTTGTCTTTGTCACACAGTGATCTTGGAGACAGATTCTGGGGGGAGTGTAGGAGAAGAAGACTTTTGCCTGAGCACATGCACCACACATACCTAGATCATGATTGTCAGGTTTTAATATAATTGAGGGGTTAGCATCAGGGTACTGAAGGATAAGGGCGTCAGGGGTCAGAATGGAGGACTGACAAGAATCAGTGGGGAAAGAGGAGCATGGTTGTGATAGAGTCAAGCATTTAACTGGCTTTCCCTGACACAGTAGGATTCAACCAATCTTGTTACCTTCTGACTGTTGGTCATATACACATTGGTGTCATGCCATGTCCCTAAATTTTGAAACAACTTGTTTAACTTAACAGGGAAGATCTGAAAATTATTGGAAGTCTAATAAGGCAAAGAGAAGTAGTGTAGCAGCATAGTGGATAGAGTTTAGAAAGCCCAAGGTTTAAGTATTATCTCTGAATGTAGGTATAGACAGATAGCATCCAGAGTATGGAACTGGGAATAACTGTGCTCTGGGACAGGGGTTGGAAATGTACCTTGGGCAGGCAATTCAAAATGACCCAAAGACCTAATACTCTATAATAGCACCAGTAGCTTCCCCACGTGCTAAATAAAGCCTTGGATGAGAGATCAGAAACCCAAGAACTACCCTGTAAGAGAAAGACTATCAGCAATAAAACCCAAGCTCCTTTCCCATTGCTGTGAAATTTGAATATCAAGTAGGTGCCAACTCCCCTGGAGCCTTCCCTTCCCCTACTAGATACAGTATATCTACACACTAAGCATATATAAACTGATTTTATTATATCTCTACATCTTTTGGTGGTTATGATTGACAGCAGTAGCTATCAAGAGATCCTTAGACAATTTTTGTCACATCTTGAAGCTTTGCTTTCCCAAGTTGCTCAAATTTTCCCTCAAAGCAGAGGGTTGAGGGGCAGTAAGCTGTAGATCAAGGTGCACATGAAGGGACAAAAGGACCCCTCTTCACCTCTTCCCCTACAAATCCCCAATATTCATCTGCTTTGTCATGAGTCATGAAACCTGGGTTAATTATTCTAGAAGGTTCAGAAACCGTGCCCTTAAAGGAGGCCAGGTTTGGTGCAGTGGAAATTTTTAGACGCAAGCAATGAATTTCAAATCCTAGTTTTGTCAATCTCTATGTGATCTTAGGCAACTCACTTTACCTCTCTGAAAATCAGTTTCCTCAATTGTAAAATGTGGAGTTTAGACTAGATATCCTCTGAAGTTCCTCTAGCTACAGATCTATAATATTTTTGCAACAATTGATCTTAACAGTGCTTGACTAACACACTCCCCCATTTGGGCTTCATTTGATTCTATCTCAGCTGAGCTTCATCTTCAGTAAATATTGAATGAGCCTTCCTTTGTAACTTTAGGCAAGTCATTTCTCTTCTCTTGAAGGCAATGGCTGAAGTATCCTCCCCTGAATGATTCTAGAGGACATTACATGCTACTTTGAAAGGATATTTAATTGGTGGTGTAGTGATTGTCAAGCAATCTTTTAGCTACGTACCCACAAGGATCTTTTTTACTATGGCGTTGTTGTTGTTTGTCCTTTATTCTCAAAGAGGACCAATGTCATCACGAGGGTTGTTATAACAGGACTCAGTATCTAGGTGGCACAGGATAGTGTGTCCAGCCTGGAGCCAGGAAGATTGAATTTCATGGGTTCAAATCTGTCTTCAGACACTAGCTGTGTGATCCTAGGCAAGTCGCTTAACCCTGTTTGCCTCAGTTTCCTCATCTGTAAAATGAGCTAAAGAAGGCAATGTCAAGCCATTCCGTATCTTTGCCAATAAAACCCCAAATGGGGTCACTAAGAGTAGGACACAGCTGAAAAACGACTGAACAACTACAACAAAAGGACTCTCATCCACGAGTAACGAGAGGAGGCTTCTTAGATGCTACCTGGCCTTATTCTTTTTTTTTTTTACATTTTTTTTTTTTTTGCAGGAGGGAAGGCAGGGCAATTGGGGTTAAGTGACTTGCCCAAGGTCACACAGCTAGTAAGTGTGTGTCAAGTGTCTGAGGCTGGATTTGAACTCAGGTCCTCCTGACTCCAGGGCCTGTGCTCTACTCACTGCGCCACCTAGCTGCCCCAGCCTAGGCTTATTCTTAATGACTTGTTAAAATAGGAAGTTATCAAGTGGGCCAGAGGTGGAAGTAGCAGAAGAAAAGTTTCTTCAGCATTGGCTGATGGGGTACAGGCTCTGGGAACCCCCTAGAACTCACCTTAATCCTTGAATTTTCCCACTTGATGAGGTGTTTACCTGAGGCCATAAGCTCTTCATTATCCCTAGGCCCAAATCTCTACCTAGCCTAGCCCTCTATTGTCCAGCTACTTCCCACCCTTGATCCTATACCTTAAAATAGCCTACATTGTCTATTTCCTCCTTATTGTCTCTGTCAACTTCTCACACTTAATCCTGTTCCTAGAGCATGACACCACCCCAATCACCCCAATCTTATCCTTAGACTCCTCTTCAAGATCCTCCCTAAACCTCTTCTCCCATCACCCCAGAACAACCCCTAGATCCCTCCCACAGTCCTTCTGTATATAAGCTCCATCTTGCCTCCATGAAGGCACTCAGATTCAATCTAGCTCAACAGATTGAATCTGGCCGCTTGTGAAAATGAGAGTCACAAATGGTGAGATTTCTTAAGACTCTTTCCAATATGGTAAATTTTTAATAAACTGTTTTTCTCTTTGGCTATAAGGAAGTTTGAGTTGAATTCATTCCAGCAGGACCCAACATGTCAGTATTTTGGGGCCTTGAGCACCCCTAAACCTCAACATATGGTTCCCTGACCTCATCATTGACTTCATGGCATCTTGGCAGTTGCTTCCTTTCCTAGTGAAGTGCTATTTCTCCCTTTCTGAGGGATTTGTTGCTTGCCCTTTTTGTGAAAATTCCTGGCCCAGGATATTTATTGTCCACTCTGTTTTGTACTTCCTTCTAGAAATGAGACAACTTAGAGCCTGAGGCTTCAATCCAGAAGGAGCTAAGAGGCCTAAAAGTGATTCCTAATCTTTATCAAACCTGTGACAGAGATGCTATGATGACTTTATACATGGAGAATGAGATGAAACTGTGAGGAAGAGACATAAATGATTAAATTTAAACACAATTATGTTAATAAGCAATCTGCATTTTCAGTGAACCATACAGCACACTAACTTTATTTCTCTTTGGAATTCAAATCTCACAATATCATTATTTCAAATCCAATAGGAAAATAAGAATGAGAAAATAGACATTATAGAATTGTCCTGAGGCTAATAAATGAATGCAGTAGTTATAAATCCTATTTACATTTCTATCCCCAAAGACTATAGCATCAAAATATTACACAGAATATATGAAAATAGTGATGAAGGAATTATAATTGCACATTAACAAAATAATTCGAAAATCCAAAGTAAAATACTTTTTAGTTAAAGTCCCTATTCTTGAAATATTCTCTCCAAGTGAATTGCAAATATGGTTGTACAATTAAGTGAGATCCAATTAAAATATTCCCATTTCCAAATAAAATATTCTAAACTATATTATTTTTGGTGAGCAGTGTTTTATTTCCTTTTGACATTTCACCACTTCTCTCCAAATCCTTAAACTCAAAAAAAAGTTATTTTTCAAGTCTAGACCTTTCTTGAAGTGGGATCTCAAGCATTTCTCTTTCAGTATATTAGCTTTTGCTCTCTCTTGTGGTCTGGGGAGTCACTGTTGTATTTATACTTATGTGTGTGGGAAGGTCTGTCAGTAGGGCTGGCTTCACTCACATAAGTAACCATTAAAATGTTATGATATGAGCAGCACAGAGAACTCTTTTTAATTCAGATTTCTTTGAACTGGGGCCTAAAATTGTCCACTAAGAGCTTCCTCACAGAAAATAAATTATAATTAGATTAAGGTATGTTAAGTCACCCATAATGACCCATCTTCACATGGTAAAAGGAGACTCTTAACTAATGTGTATATAAATGTATAGTTACTAATATAGTGACTAATAGTCGATCTAGTTCAATACCTTTGCTTTAGAGAGTAGGAAATGGAGGCCCAGGGAAGTTAATTGATTAGGATACACAGGATGTACAGATGGTCCATATTCAAAGTTTCATTTGAACCCAAGTCCTCTGATTACAAAGCTAGTTGTATTTCCATGGAAGCAACCCCTTTTCTCTACTGTAAGAGTGGTTGTGGGGGAAGGGAGAGATTGATCAAGAACTGAGTTTCAGGGTTTCTTATGGGAGGAATAATGTGGGAAAGCAGGAGGGTGTGGGATGAATTATCCATAAATAGAGAGTTGTGATGGCAGGAAACGAGATGAGACTGTACATAGACCAAAGTGAGGGATTCCTACAGACTTCTAGATCTATGCAGATTCCTACTAGGCAGTGCCAGAGAAACCTGCTACCATCTCATTATTTCATTTATGAAAAGGCACTTCAATAATAGTAAAATGATCTGGATTTGGAGAAAGAGGACCTGAGTTTCAATTTGACATCAGATAATTACTACTTGTGTGTTCTTGGCCAAGTCACTTAAACTTCAGTTCACTTATCTGTAAAATACAGGAGGTGTACTAGATAGATTCTTGGGTTCATTCCAGCTCTAGATTTATGGTCCTAAGTCACTTAAACTCTCTGTATCTAAATTTCCTTATGTGTATATAAGGAAGTAACATACTCTGTTTGGCCCATGTAGGTCATGTGTGTCCAGAACATGGGTCTTTCTTAAGGTGGCTCTAAGAGGTGTGAATAGATATTTTAGCATCTCTTCCACTGATCTTTCTCTGTGGGAAACTTTGATTCCTACTAGAAAGGGTATAGAAGGTTGGAACCAGAGATTAGTCAAACTGGTCTCATTAGAGAAAGATTGCTGTTCCAGAATTATATCTATTTGCCCTCTTAAGTATAGTTAGTTGGGGGGAATTAATTTTTAGGTTCAAGTTGAACTCCTAATTGCTATGCTTTAATAAGTGGAAGGAGTGTTCCAAGCTGTGTATCCAAGGCTTGACTTCATTTCTACCAAATGCCAGTTATATAAACACCGCATATATCGAATAGGACAGAAACCCATTTATCCAAGAAAATAGCAAAGAGAAAGTATACAGATAAGAATATATACCAGACGATGTACAGAGTGAAAAACCTTTCCCATTGGGGTGGCGAGAGAGAGAGAGAGAGAGAGAGAGAGAGAGAGAGAGAGAGAGAGAGAAAGAGAGAGAGACTCTTACCCAAGGGGAAAATTTCTAATCACCTTGTGTAGTAAACTGAGCCTAGGAATATGATTAAAGTGCTGGTTTCTCTGTAAGTCAGTTTGTTTGTTTCTTCCCCAGAGTATTTCTCTCCCTTCAGAAATCTGAAGAGTCTGGTACCATGTGTCTTCTCTCTCAAAACTAGAAGCCAAAAGATTAGCATTTCTCTTGTCCCAAGCTCTCATCAAAACTACCCCTAATATAGGCAAGGAGCATCGAATAATCTCTATCAATAAGAAGTCTTATGCAAATGGGGTTTGAGCCTCAGGTTGCAGGGAAAATGAAGAAGTTTGGCTAGATGGCATCTAAGATCTATTTTAGCTCTAAAACTATAACAATGAGGTGCCATCCACAGCAAAAATTAAATGACGCAATGTGTTATAAAGATCTAGAATGGGGGTGAGGAACCTGCAGCTTTGAGACCACTTCTGTGAAGATTGGATTCAGTCAGAACTTGAGGACCTAGAGGGCCATATGTGGCTTCCAGGCTGCAGGTTCTCCACTCCTGGGAGAAAATATAGTTAGAAAATATTTTAGAATTATAGGCTTTTCTGAATTTTCTAAGGCTTAAACTTTTATTTTTTATGTGGGTAAAGCTAAGTATTTTGTAGTCATCTAACTAATAACAAGGACTAAATCTAAGGAACTGTGAATGATGATAAACTATTTTTTGTTCCATTAATTGTTATTAACAATTGGATCTCTTTATTCAGTATCCTCTTACTCCCTAGAAGTAACCTCCCCCTACACGTTATTTGTGTAGCTTTATTCACTCTATTAGATACCAAGTGTTTTGAAATCAAGGCTGTGTTTATCAATTAAAGGCATTTGTTAAGTTTCTATTATGTGGCAGGCAGTGTACTAGCTGTTAGGGAAACAAATTTGAAAAAATGTATCCCTAGTGGCTAGCTAAGTGTTTGGCACATAATACATGCTTAATAAAAAAAAAATTATTAAAGTAAACTAATACAAAACATAGTAATTAAATACATTTTAAATGAACTATTTCAACAATAAAGATGTTTACCGTATAGTAAAAGATTAAGAAAGAAGAAATATAGGATGAAGATTTTAATTAAAATATTAAACTTGAAAATATATGCAATCACTTTTAGATTTCATTCAATTTGACAACCATATTAAAGAGCTATACTGTGTAAAGTATTAGATAACTAGGAATACATTTTTCATCTTTGTGTCCCTACCACCTAGCACAAGGCCTGGCACACAGTAGGTTCTTAATAAATACCCCATTAATTTATAGCAAATATTTTTGTACAAAGATCAACTAAGGAAGGGAGCACCCATCAATTGGGGAATGGATGAATAAGATATGATAAGAGAATGGAATACTGTTTTGGATATTATTGTGCTGTAAAAAAATGAAGAGGGAATATTTTAGAAAGAATTGAGAAGAATTACTTGAACTGATACATAACAAAGAACAATTTGTACCATGACATCAATATTGTACCAATAAATAATTTTGAAAAACCTAAGAATTCTGATCAATGACATGATACATCATGATGCTGCTCACCTCTTTACAAGGAAATTATGGAAAATTATACAGACTGCAAAATATATTTCTGGATGTTGCTAGTGTGGAAATTTATTCTGCTTGGTTCTGCTTATTGATATGATACAATGGTTGTATGTTTCTTTTTTTTTATCCTCAGTAGGTAGGGAAAGGTAGAAGAGAAGGGGAAGAAGTTTGCTATTTGGAAGTAAATAAAGGATTACACAAGCAAATAAACTAATGAAATCAAACAAATGAATTGTTCATCAGTTGGCAAATACTCAATGTACTTACAATGTAATAGAGTGGATAGAGCATGATCACTTTATACTTATTGAATTCAAGACCAATTTAGAGTACTTACATTTGCTAACTTTTATACAGTGCTTGCCATGTGCCAGGCACTGTACTAAGCATTTTTCAATCATGTGATTCTCACAACAATCGAGCAAGGCAGGTTCTATTATTATTATCATGTGTTGTCTCGGTTTAGAAAACTGAGGTAACCAGGTGTGAAGTAACTTGTGTAAGATCACACAACTAATAAATTTCTGAGACCAATTTGTAACTTACATCTCCCTGATCCATACATTTCTCAGCATTTGACAATGCAAAATAGTAAATGCATTTTGCATTAAGTTCTGACTTATCACATTTATCATAATAGAAGAACATATCTCATTGTAAATGAATTGTAAATGGGACCACATTATGATTTAGTTTCAGAACAAAGTTTGACAAAAATCAAATCTGGATTTATAATCACTAATGTAACATTTAAAATGTCAGTTTTCCCAAGGGTTTTTAGCTAGCTGGTGTTAAAAAAAATTGTAACCTTTTCTTTACTTCTTTTTTAAATCACCCAAAGAGAGAAATCAATTCTCTTTGTTTTCTTAACCCAATCTCACTAATGCTTAAAGAGGATGAAAACTTCACCTTAACTGAGACTTTTCAGTAGTAATCCAAAGACAATAGGGGCCAAAGTTAGGAAAAACTACATTATTTTTAAGAAAAAAAAAAGATGCTTAATTTTGTTACAAAGATCTTTGACATAATTGTTAGCATTAGACCAAAAAAAAAAAAAACATCTTATTTACCAGTCAGCTAATTAATGCATTTGTTAAGTTCCTAAATGTCTTATTAGATAGCATAAAGAGAAGAAGGTGTATTCCTAGGGGACTATTCAAAGTCCCAGAAATTTTCTTCTGTAATCTTAAATCGACTGAGGAAAAGTAAGATACAGAAGAGGCTCAGTACTTGTCAAAGAGGCATTTCTCTAAGAACTGCTCAAATCTTTCTTATCTCAGTGGAATATGTCCTTCACAAACCACATTTCCAGCTCCAAATCATACCCTTCATATTTTTAAAATTTATTTATTTTTTATTTAATATTTTTTAGTTTTCAACATTGATTTCCACAAGATTTTGAGTACAAATTTTCTCCTCAGTTCTACCCCCCCACCCTAAGATGGCACAAATTCTGATTTCCTCTTTCCCCAGTCTGCTCCCCCTTTTGCCACCCCACTCCCCCTGCCCCCTACCTTATCTGCTTTCCCCTTACTTTCTTGTAGGACAAGCTAGATTTCTATACCTCATTGCCTGTATATCTTATTTCCTAGTTGCATGTAAAAACAGCTTTTTTTTTTAAACATTTGTTTTTATACCTTTGAGTTCCAAATTCTCTCCCATCTTCCCTCCCCACCCACCCTCCCTAAGAAGGCAAGCAATTCAATATATGTTATATGTCTATCATTATGCCAAACACTTCCATAATAGTTAGTTTGTGAAAGACTAATTATATTTCCCTCCATCCTATCCTGTCCCACTTTATTCACTTTTCTCCTTTGACCCTGTCCCTTTTCAAAAGTGTTTGCTTTTGACTACATCCTCCCCCAATCTGCCCTCCCTATTACCCTCCTCTTATCCCCCCCCCCCGCCCCGCCCCAGGCAAGATACCCAATTGAGTGTGTATGTTATTCCCTGCTCAGGTCGATTCTGATGAGAGCAAGATTCACTCATTCCCCCTCCCCTGCCCCCTCTTCATTTCCAATGAACTGCTTTTTCTTGCCACTTTTATTTGAAATAATTTACCCCATTCTATCCCTGTTTTTCACCTTCTCCCAATATATTTTGCTCTCACCCTTTAATTTAATTTAATTTTTTTAGATATCATCCCTTCATGTTCACCTCACCCTGTGCCCTCCGTCCATATATATAATATATACATATGTATATATATATGGACATATATGTATGTATATATATATGCATATGTATGTATGTGTGTATGTATGTATATTCCCTTCAGCTACCCTAATACTGAGTGAGAAAGGTCTCATGAATTACACATGTCATCTTTCCATGTAGGAATGTAAATAAAAAAGTTCAACTTTAGTAAGTCCCTTATGATTTCTCTTTCTTGTTTACCTTTTCATGCTTCTCTTGATTCTTGCATTTGAAAGTCAAATTTTCTATTCAGCTCTGGTCTTATCATCGAGAAAGCTTGAAAGTCCTTAATAAAATTTGAAAGTCCATATTTTGCCCTGGAGTTCTATACTCAGTTTTGCTGGGGAGGTAATTCTTGGTTTTAAACCTAGCTCCATTGACCTCTGGAATATCATATTCCAAGCCCCTTGATCCCTTAATGTAGAAGCTGCTAGACCTTGTGTTATCCTTATTGTGTTTCCACAATACCCAAATTGTTTCTTTCTGGCTGCTTGCAATATTTTCTCCTTGATCTAGGAACTCTGGAATTTGGTGACAATATTCCTAGGAATTTTCCTTTTGGGATATCTTTCAGGAGGTGATTGGTAGATTCTTTCAATTTCTATTTTACCCTCTGGTTCTAGCAGGGCAGTTTTTCCTTGATAATTTCTTGAAAGATGATATCTAGGCTCTTTTTTTGATCATAGCTTTTAGGTCATCCAATAGTTCTTAAGTTATCTCTCCTGGATGTATTTTCCAGGTCAGTGGTTTTTCCAATGAGATGTTTCACATTATCTTCCATTTTTTTCATTCTTTTAGTTCTGTTTTACAACATCTTGATTTCTCACAAAGTCACTAGCTTCCACTTGCTCCATTCTAATTTTTAAGGTAGTATTTTGTTCAGTGGTCTTTTGGACCTCCTTTTCCATTTGGGTAATTCTGCCTTTCAAGGCATTGTTCTCCTCATTGGCTTTTTGGAGCTCTTTTGTCCTTTGATTTAGTCTATTTTTTAAGGTGTTAT